>CM012455.1:23159046-23759046 GCA_003999625.1 Oryzias javanicus
ACTGGACACATCGTGTTCTCTGACTCTCCAAAGCTGGTGCACTCGGGGGTAAAAACGATTGGCTTGACACATCCACTCGCTTACGGCCACACCACCCTGAACACGCCCGATCTCGTCCGATCTCTCGAAGCTAAGCAGGGCCGGGCCTGGTAAGTACTTGGATGGGGACCGCCTGGAATACCAGGTGCTGTAAGTTTTCCAACTTTTACTCTCAACCATTAAAGGGCGGTGTTCTTTCTAAAACACGGCCTCAACTTGCACTTTACTCTTTTTGAAAAAAATCTTTCTTTCTTTTTTTTTTAACAGAGACAACTGTGACACATTTAACCCAAAGAGCTGATGTAGAGCTGTTGTAGTACTGGACAACATCGTGTTCTCTGACTCTCCAAAAGCTGTGCACTCTGGGTAAAACGATTGGCTTGACACATCCACTCGCTTACGGCCACACCACCCTGAACACGCCCGATCTCGTCCGATCTCGGAAGCTAAGCAGGGCCGGGCCTGGTTAGTACTTGGATGGGAGACCGCCTGGGAATACCAGGTGCTGTAAGTTTTCCAACTTTTACTCTCAACCATTAAAGGGCGGTGTCTTTCTAAAACACGGCCTCAACTTGCACTTTACTCTTTTTGAAAAAATCTTTCTTTTCTTTTTTTTAACAGAGACAACTGTGACACATTTAACCCAAAGAGCTGATGTAGAGCTGTTGTAGTACTGGACAACATCGTGTTCTCTGACTCTCCAAAGCTGGTGCACTCTGGGTAAAACGATTGGCTTGACACATCCACTCGCTTACGGCCACACCACCCTGAACACGCCCGATCTCGGAAGCTAAGCAGGGCCGGGCCTGGTTAGTACTTGGATGGGAGACCGCCTGGGAATACCAGGTGCTGTAAGTTTTCCAACTTTTACTCTCAACCATTAAAGGGCGGTGGTCTTTCTAAAACACGGCCTCAACTTGCACTTTACTCTTTTTGAAAAAATCTTTCTTTCTTCTTTTTTTTTTTTTAACAGAGACAACTGTGACACATTTAACCCAAAGAGCTGATGTAGAGCTGTTGTAGTACTGGACAACATCGTGTTCTCTGACTCTCCAAAGCTGGTGCACTCTGGGTAAAACGATTGGCTTGACACATCCACTCGCTTACGGCCACACCACCCTGAACACGCGATCTCGTCCGATCTCGGAAGCTAAGCAGGGCCGGGCCTGGTTAGTACTTGGATGGGAGACCGCCTGGGAATACCAGGTGCTGTAAGTTTTCCAACTTTTACTCTCAACCATTAAAGGCGGTGGTCTTTCTAAAACACGGCCTCAACTTGCACTTTACTCTTTTTTGAAAAAATCTTTCTTTCTTCTTTTTTTTTTTTTAACAGAGACAACTGTGACACATTTAACCCAAAGAGCTGATGTAGAGCTGTTGTAGTACTGGACAACATCGTGTTCTCTGACTCTCCAAAGCTGGTGCACTCTGGGTAAAACGATTGGCTTGACACATCCACTCGCTTACGGCCACACCACCCTGAACACGCCCGATCTCGTCCGATCTCGGAAGCTAAGCAGGGCCGGGCCTGGTTAGTACTTGGATGGGAGACCGCCTGGGAATACCAGGTGCTGTAAGTTTTCCAACTTTTACTCTCAACCATTAAAGGGCGGTGTTCTTTCTAAAACACGGCCTCAACTTGCACTTTACTCTTTTTGAAAAAATCTTCTTTCTTTTTTTTTTTTTTTAACAGAGACAACTGTGACACATTTAACCCAAAGAGCTGATGTAGAGCTGTTGTAGTACTGGACAACATCGTGTTCTCTGACTCTCCAAAGCTGGTGCACTCTGGGTAAAACGATTGGCTTGACACATCCACTCGCTTACGGCCACACCACCCTGAACACGCCCGATCTCGTCCGATCTCGGAAGCTAAGCAGGGCCGGGCCTGGTTAGTACTTGGATGGGAGACCGCCTGGGAATACCAGGTGCTGTAAGTTTTCCAACTTTTACTCTCAACCATTAAAGGGCGGTGTTCTTTCTAAAACACGGCCTCAACTTGCACTTTACTCTTTTTGAAAAAATCTTTCTTTCTTTTTTTTTAACAGAGACAACTGTGACACATTTAACCCAAAGAGCTGATGTAGAGCTGTTGTAGTACTGGACAACATCGTGTTCTCTGACTCTCCAAAGCTGGTGCACTCTGGGTAAAACGATTGGCTTGACACAGACAATCCTCGCTTACAGCCACCCACCCTGAACGCCCGAACTCGTCCGATCTCGGAAGCTAAGCAGGGCCGGGCCTGGTTAGTACTTGGATGGGGGACCGCCTGGGAATACCAGGTGCTGTATGTTTTCCAACTTTTACTCTCAACCATTAAAGGGCGGTGGTCTTTCTAAAACACGGCCTCAACTTGCACTTTACTCTTTTTGAAAAAATCTTTCTTTTCTTTTTTTTTTTTTAACAGAGACAACTGTGACACATTTAACCCAAAGAGCTGATGTAGAGCTGTTGTAGTACTGGACAACATCGTGTTCTCTGACTCTCCAAAGCTGGTGCACTCTGGGTAAAACGATTGGCTTGACACATCCACTCGCTTACGGCCACACCACCCTGAAAGCGCCGATCTCGTCCGATCTCGGAAGCTAAGCAGGGCCGTGGCTTGTTAGTACTTGGATGGGAGACCGCCTGGGAATACCAGGTGCTGTAAGTTTTCCAACTTTTACTCTCAACCATTAAGGGCGGTGTTCTTTCTAAAACACGGCCTCAACTTGCACTTTACTCTTTTTGAAAAAATCTTTCTTTCTTTTTTTTTTAACATAGACAACTGTGACACATTTAACCCAAAGAGCTGATGTAGAGCTGTTGTAGTACTGGACAACATCGTGTTCTCTGACTCTCCAAAGCTGGTGCACTCTGGGTAAAACGATTGGCTTGACACATCCACTCGCTTACGGCCACACCACCCTGAACACGCCCGATCTCGTCCGATCTCGGAAGCTAAGCAGGGCCGGGCCTGGTTAGTACTTGGATGGGGGACCGCCTGGGAATACCAGGTGCTGTATGTTTTCCAACTTTTACTCTCAACCATTAAAGGGCGGTGGTCTTTCTAAAACACGGCCTCAACTTGCACTTTACTCTTTTTGAAAAATCTTTCTTTTTCTTTTTTTTTTTTAACAGAGACAACTGTGACACATTTAACCCAAAGAGCTGATGTAGAGCTGTTGTAGTACTGGACAACATCGTGTTCTCTGACTCTCCAAAGCTGGTGCACTCTGGGTAAAACGATTGGCTTGACACATCCACTCGCTTACGGCACACCACCCTGAACACGCCGATCTCGTCCGATCTCGGAAGCTAAGCAGGGCCGGGCTGGTTAGTACTTGGATGGGAGACCGCCTGGGAATACCAGGTGCTGTAAGTTTTCCAACTTTTACTCTCAACCATTAAAGGGCGGTGGTCTTTCTAAAACACGGCCTCAACTTGCACTTTACTCTTTTGAAAAATCTTTCTTTTTCTTTTTTTTTTTTTACAGAGACAACTGTGACACATTTACCCAAAGAGCTGATGTAGAGCTGTTGTGTACTGGACAACATCGTGTTCTCTGACTCTCCAAAGCTGGTGCACTCTGGGTAAAAGATTGGCTTGACACATCCTCGCTTACGGCACACCACCCTGAACACGCCCGATCTCGTCCGATCTCGGAAGCTAAGCAGGGCCGGGCTGGTTAGTACTTGGATGGGAGACCGCCTGGGAATACCAGGTGCTGTAAGTTTTCCAACTTTTACTCTCAACATTAAAGGGCGGTGGTCTTTCTAAAACACACGGCCTCAACTTGCACTTTACTCTTTTTGAAAAAATCTTTCTTTCTTCTTTTTTTTTTTTTTTAACAGAGACAACTGTGACACATTTAACCAAAGAGCTGATGTAGAGCTGTTGTAGTACTGGACAAATCGTGTTTCTGACTCTCAAAGCTGGTGCACTCTGGGTAAAACGATTGGCTTGACACATCCACTCGCTTACGGGCCACCACCCTGAACACGCCCGATCTCGTCCGATCTCGGAAGCTAAGCAGGGCCGGGCTGGTTAGTACTTGGATGGGAGACCGCCTGGGAATACCAGGTGCTGTAAGTTTTTCCAACTTTTACTCTCAAACCATTAGGGCGGTGTTCTTTCTAAAACACGGCCTCAACTTGCACTTTACTCTTTTTGAAAATCTTTCTTTCTTTTTTTTTTTTAACAGAGACAACTGTGACACATTTAACCCAAAGCTGATGTAAGCTGTTGTAGTACTGGACACATCGTGTTCTCTGACTCTCAAAGCTGGTGCACTCTGGGTACGATTGGCTTGACACATCACTCGCTTACGGCACACCACCCTGAACACGCCGATCTCGTCCGATCTCGGAAGCGAAGCAGGGCCGGGCCTGGTTAGTACTTGGATGGGAGACGCGTGGGAATACCAGGTGCTGTAAGTTTAAACTTGTTCTGTAGACCACCAGAGGGGTGTTCTTTCAATAACACAACTTAGCTTGCACTCAACTATCGTGAAATTTCTCTTTCTTTAGTTCTTTCTTTTCTTTTTTTTTTCTTTATATCCCTTCCACACCCAAGGTTAGCAATACTGCTAAGCGGGGTATAGGTTAGCAAAATTTATTATCCACTGCGCTGCTAAGCGGGGTATAGGTTAGCAAAATCTATTATCCACTGCGCTGCTAAGCGGGGTATAGGTTAGCAAAATCTATTATCCACTGCGCTGCTAAGCGGGGTATAGATGACCCCGGTCAAAAGAGCGACATGCTATATTGAAGACTACAAATGGAAAAGGTCTAAAAAAATCATAGGTGCACAAAACAAATGAAATGGATGAGTGTATTAAAACAAATGGAGGTTTTGGCCCCATCTCGTGGCAGGAATAAGGTATTGCAGCAATAGGTATTTTTAGTCCATCTCTACAACAATTTGCTGAAGTGACGAGAAAGGTGCTTCAAATGAAATTGATAATTATTATTATTGTCATCATCTGGTGGTGGTGGGCGGGAGGGGGTGTTGTTGTTGATGATGGAGGAAAACATAATTAGCACCCTAGGGGATTTTGTCTTTTAACATGGAAAGTACCCAAAAGTCATTGACAGAAGGGAAGGAGTGAAACGTGCCCCCCCCCCCCCCCCTCCCCTCTCTAGTTGTCGAGGGGAAGATCTGAACCTAGGAGTGACCCCAGTGGCCAAGGGAGCAAGTAAAACCCCAAAACCCCTCAGAAGTCAAGCGAGGAAGTGAAGGTGTAATACGAAGTCCCCCCTACCCCTGGTGGTCTGGAGAAGAACTGCGCTTGCAATGAATCTTCTAGGGCCCCAAAAAAATAAATAAATAAATATGGGGTCAACGTGACATAGGAAAGCATTGAAAGAAGTGAACGTGTAAACCGCCGCCCCCTGGGGTAGAGGAAAGAATTGAACCTGGAGCGGGTACCCCAGTGGCCAAGGGAGGAAATGAGACTGGAATTTATCTTAAAAAAAAAAAAAACAAAACACATAGGGTCATAGTAACCATAGTAACCATAGAGACAAAGGTGAAGAAGAATTCAGCCTGGTAATTGTCTACTGTCAATAAATAATAAAAAAAAAAGTTGTGTCAAAAGTACCCCAAACTCTTCTGAGGACATAGACAGGGAGACCACTCCCCCTCTACCCCTAGTGGCCAGGGAAAGAACTGAACACGGAAAGGACCCCTAGTGGACAAGGGAGTCCAGGGAGCATAGTACCGGCATAACAAAAAATCTACTTTCACCCCTGGGGATACAATAGTGGGAATGTACAACAAAGTAACAGAAAAGAAAAGGTTTTTTTCTTGTGGAGACTTTAACATTGATTTGTTAAACCCTAGGGAACTCAAGACCATTGATGATTTCATTAATGCAATGTACAGTTTATCACTGCGTCCAACTATCACTCGGCCGACGCGAGTAACAACTAAAGGTGCTACATTGATAGATAATATTTTTACAAATGTGGCTGACAAAAAAATAGATTGTGGATTAATAATCAATGATGCTAGTGACCATCTCCCAGTCTTTGCAGTAATGCAAATACCAATAAAAAATGAAAAAAACAACCACAAACATGTCATATTAAGGAAAATAAATGAACATTCGGTCAGTGAACTTAAAAATAAATTAACAAACTACGATTGGAGCAGAGTGTATGTAGAAGATATTGACGTAGCCTATAAAGCTTTCATAACATCGATAACAAAACTTTACGAAAAATGTTGACCTCTTGTAAGTAAAAAAATAAATAATAAAACTGAAGGTAAACCATGGCTAACCAAGGGAATTATTAATGCTTGTAAGAAAAAAAATACTCTATATAAAGAATTCTTAAGAAAAAGAAGTTGTGAAGCAGAGTTCAAATATAAAAAATATAAAAACAAACTAACAAAAATAATACGTGAAAACAAAAAAAATTATTACATGAAATTACTCGAAAATAATAAAAATAATATGAAGAATACATGGAAAATATTAAATACTATCATCAAAGATGGAAGGAAAAAATCTGATTTTCCGTCTCACTTCATAAATCCAAATAAAAAGCTCATAAACAATAAATCATTGATAGCTAACGACTTCAATAAATATTTTGTAAACTGTGGATTAAATCTTGGCAAAGGAATTCCAACCACGATAATATAGATAGCATAATAAAAACCCTTGAAATCATGGATTCTGTATTCCTACAAAGAACTGATGAAAAAGGGTAATCGACATAGTTAGAAAATTCAAAAACAAGCATTCCAAAGATATCAATAATTTGGACATGGTATTTGTTAAGAACATAATCGAATGTGTGGCAAAACCATTCACCTACATTTGTAATCAGTCTTTCAAAACTGGAGTATTTCCTAGTGAAATGAAAAAAGCCAAAATCATACCTATATATAAAGGTGGGGATAAGCAAAGACTGACAAACTATAGACCAATCTCCCTGCTTCCCCAGTTCTCAAAAATATTAGAAAAATTGTTTTATGTTAGAGTGGACTCCTTCATCAATAAACACAATATTTTACATGACCATCAATATGGCTTCAGGAAGAAACGAACATCTTCACTTGCACTAATAAACTTTGTTGAAAATATATCATCTGCAATTGAAAAAAAACAATATGCCGTGGGAATCTTTCTAGATCTAAAAAAAGCTTTCGATACGGTTGATCATGACATATTAATAAATAAACTGCACATGTATGGAGTGAGAGGACTGGCCCTAACTTGGCTTCGTAGTTATTTGCACAACAGAGAGCAGTATGTTGAAATAAATCAGGTAAAATCAAAAACATTGTCAGTAAAGGTTGGTGTTCCTCAAGGTTCAGTTTTGGGTCCGCTATTATTCATACTGCATGTCAATGTATTTTGTGAAATCTCAAACTTGTTGGAAACTATCTTATTTGCAGATGATACGAACTTGTTCTGCTATGGAGACAACTTGGAAGAGCTATTGGAGGCAGCTGGAAGAGAACTCAGTAAATTTAAGAGTTGGTTTGATTTAAATAAGTTAACACTGAACCTAAATAAAACTAAGTTCATAATATTTGGTAACAGAAAAGTCAATACTGATAGGAAACTCATGATTAATAATGTTGGAATTGAAAGAGTGTCCGAAATCAAATTTTTAGGTGTAATAATTGATGAAAAATTAAGCTGGAAGAAACACATAAACTATATTAATAACAAAATATCTAAATCTATATCTATACTATATAAAATAAAACATTATTTAAACCAGTCATCATTAAAAACTCTTTACTGCTCATTTATTCTTCCATACATGACTTATTGTGTGGAAGTGTGGGGAAGTACATACAAAACATCTTTAAATTCAGTCTTTCTTCTTCTTCAAAAAAAAATACAAGAATAATCACCAACTCTCCTTACACTGAACCAACAAATTCACTTTTTATCAAATTAAAACTGTTGAAATTTTTTGACTTGATTGATTTCAAAATAATCCAATTCATGTTCAAAGTAAAAAACAAACAATTTCCAGAAAGTATCCAAAGCTCTTCCAGTTAAGAGAAAATAAATATACGCTAAGAGGTACAAACATTTATGTCAAACCACCTGTAAGAACAAACATTAAACTTCACTGCATCTCCACAAGGGGGGTGCAGTTATGGAATAATTATAGGGAAGATATTAAAAGTTGTCAAAATTTACATAAATTAAAAATACTCATCAAATGTAATACAATTAAAAAATATGAAGACAATGGTAAAGATATGTTGAATTTTATATGATATTAGTATATATAATGTTGTGATTGTTTTCGCTGTTCTTTTCATTAATGAAATTTAATCTATTTTTTTTTTTTCATGTAGCTCATAGTGAATGAGAAATTGTATATTTAATTTGGACTGGAAAAGAAAAAAAAAAGAGGTAAAAGGGGCTTGGAGTTGATAACTATTAGCTTCATCCAAAGCCCTTTTTCGAACTATGAACATCTCTTGTTGCTTTCAAGAATGATTGTGAGAGAAATTGCTTTGTTTACTTTGTTTCTTGTTTGTTTGTTTTGCTCTTTTCATTTCTTTCTGTTGTATCGTTGTTCTTGTTCGAAAAATAAACTAAAAAAAAAAAAAAAAAAAGACCAGAAGTGTCCAATTCATCTCTCAAGGGGCCAAAATCAAAGACAACCTTTGGTCGCGGGTCAGACAGGATCAACTGTTTTGAACACTCTGAAACTACATTTTAAAAACTTTAAAACTGTAACTTTTGTTTTTTTTTTTTTTTTTTTTTTTTTTTTTTTTTTTTTTTTTAACTTGTCCTGTCCAACAGCTGAGCCAACAGATGTGGGCTGAGAGCTTCTTGTGTTGGGCAGATGTTACTGTCACAACAGGGATTTATTGAGTATAAACTCCTGTTGTATTTAATGCTAAACTTATTTATATTATGATTATGTTTTATTTATTTATTATTTTTCTTTGTCGTTGGACCGGACGAAAAAGGGAAGAGGGTGGGGGAGGGGTGGGGGGGGGGAGATAAGATGGCAACAGAGGGAAGCAACATCATAAAACAACCAGGACTAAGTGATAAACTAGAATGGGCGGGGCCTGTCTACACACACGCTCTATAGTTACACACACACTTGTTGGCCAAAATAGTCTCTACATTTAAACTAAACATACTCACATATACTATACATATACTACACATGTACGCAATTCAGCTATAACAGCAGCTCACACACTCCATCATACAAACCCATTCAGATAAAGACTTTCATTCTGTCACACAAACGGTTAGTGCTCAGGTGAGTGTTTATGTTTCACTGAGGTGGGTGGTGATGGAATGTACTCAGGGGAGAGCGCCCGGCCATCCCCACGCCAAGACCCCCCGCCGGGCAGCAGCTGCAGCCAAGATCCCCCAACACCCGCCGTGGAGCCGCGGAGAGAGACCGCCCGCCGGGCAATCCCGCCGAGCACCCAGACCGGGCACGCGGGACCGCCGCAGAGGCCCCCCACACCCAAGAGCAGGAAGGCACAGGAACACGGAGAGTGCAGGCCCCAGCCCAGCCAGAGGAGCAGCCCCCCACCCCGCCAGGAGGGCCAACGCGGGACCCCACCCCCGGAGAGCCCCCAACCCCCGAGGAGCAGCCCACCACCACCCAGTGGCGCAGAGGACCCCCCCGCCCCACCCCAGGTACGAGCCAGGGCCCCCCAAGGGCAACCCACCCCACACTCCAGACAACCGCCTGCCCCCACCGCGAAGGTCCAGCGGAGAAGCAGGGCAGAGGCCGCCCACCCCCGCCGAGCAGAAGAGAACCCAAGAGAAACAGAGGCCCCAAGGAGTGATGTACAAAACAAGGCCCGACCAGGCACACCCACTGATGGAGTTAAGGAGAGGACTAGTTCTCGAAAGCAGGGACCGGATTCCGCACCACCGAGACCTGGACACCCCCGGCTCCGATGTAGATTGATCCCCTGCTAAATCTCGGGGATCCCACTCCCGGCGTGGGGAGGAGACTGCCGGGCCCAGGAGACCGGCACCCAAGAGACTAGACCACCAGGCCGAGACGTGACAAGAAAAAGACTTAGCAGGCCGAGGCCACGCTAGCGCCCCCCCGGATGGGGTAGGACAGAAGGTCGTCGGCATTCCTTGTGTGATGCGTGCGTGGGAGAGTTAATGGTAGTATGAGAGGTTGAGGTGTACTAAAGGGGCGCGGTTAAAATTAGAGAGGCCGGGTCCCTACTGGCTCATTTCTGCAGGATGCCCCGGATCCCACCAGCCCCTACATGTCTATGGTGCGGTTAAAATTGGCGCCGCACTCAAAGGACAGCGTCAAGGGTCAGTGATGTCCACGACATCACCAAGGGTCCTAACCTGTCTCCCAAAATAAAATCCCTGTGGGGGCAAATCCTTGGGCCACAGGAGGGAGGCCACTGGCAGGTAGTCCACCCGCAGCGCACCGCAATAAGACACCCTCCCCTTCTCCTATTGCATGTTTGTATGAGGAAGGGGATATGTTGGGGTCAGTTGGCAGACTGACCCCGATGGCAGACCCCTGTCCCCCGCCCCCCCGCGTTGGGCCCAAGTTCCCCCAGCCCAGGCGTCCCACCCCCGAGAGCCGACCCGCCAGGCGCAGCCACCGCCACCCCACAAGGAGGGAGGAGCCAAGAAGGAGCCAGTCCCAGGGACAAATCCGAGTCCGCCCCAAGAGCCTCCCCTGTGGGTGTACGTCAGGCACCAACGGGACTAGGCAGCCAGACGGCCGCGGCCCCACAGATTTCTCAGCGGAGAACCCGACAAGCCAGACCCCAGGTCCCGTATCAATGGGACCCCCTCCACAGACACCCCCCACAAGACGGGGCCAGACCGCCCACCCCCCGCACCCCAAGACCGCCGCTGCAAGGACAGGCGCCGCCCGGAGCCAGGGCGGGCCCAAGGGGGTTACTCCAACCCGCCCCAGAGCCAGAGAGGGAGTGATCCCGCCCCCAGGCGTAGGCGAGCCGCCCCCGACGGAGGCGGGCCCCCCCAGGAAGGGGCCCCACGCCAGCCCCCCAGCACAGCAGGACCACCCCACTGGCCGCGCCAGACCCCCACCAGCGAGCACCCATACCACTACACCCGGGACCAGGAGGCCACCCGGCGCCCCCCCGCCCCCATCCAGACGCCAGACCGGACCCCCAACCAGCAGTGCCCCCCCCACGTCCCAGCCAGGCACCAGGAGGCCCCGGCCACACCCGACAGCCCAGCAGACAATCAAGGCGCAGCGACAGCCCAAGCTCCCCCACCCTAATCATGGAATCAGCTATGGGAGACCAGAGAGACTGAATTCTTTCAAATTACTTGAACTTTTAGCTGATGTTTTTTTCCAAACTGATATGATCAAAAAGCAGATTCCTGTACTGATTAACGTTGATGTTTTTCTTGTTTTTCCAATTTAACAAAATAGTTTTTTTTGCTATACAAAGAGTTATGAAGATTACAGATACTAATCCTCCTTCTATATCGATGGCACTCATGTCACCAAGCACACAAAGTGACGGTGAAGCAGTGATAGAAACATTAAGCCAGACTGATAGATCCGCACAAACCTGTTGCCAGAGAGCTGGACAGGTGTGCAGAACCACAGTGCATGCATGTAACTGTCAGGTAAGTTACCATCGCAGTGCTCACATATGTCTGAGCTTCTGAGACCATCTTGAACATCCTCTGACCAGTATAATAAATTCTATGGAGAGTTTTGAATTGGATTAGTTGTAAGTTTGGGCTTTTAGTCAGTTTAAAGGTGTTCAGACACATTTCTGTCCAGAAGCTTTGATCTGTGCTGCTACTCAGGTCTGCATCCCATTTGGTTGTTGGAATTGAAATATTATTATCTAGGTTGCATAAGAGTTTGTATATTTTGGAGAAAATCTTATTCATTGAAAGTTTAAAGAAAGAGATAACTAGTTCTGGTAATTTTAAGTCATTATCATTGTATTTAACTTTTTTAGTAATTATAGATTTCAGTTGCTGGTATTCAAGAAGTGATTTATTCCATGTTTTATTTGTAGTTCCTGGGGTGTTATAAATCTTCTATCAATAATTAGGTGCTCTAGTAGTGTTACGCCCCTGCTTGCCAAGCTGGGAAGTGTAACATCTTTTTGTTTATTAGGATGTCTGGGTTGTTCCAGATGGGTGTCATTTTACATGGTACGACAGAGGACTTGGACGCTTTGAGAAAATCCCACCAGGCTGTTAACGTGGATCTTATGTTAATACTTTGAAAAGAATCATGTTTTTTTATTGTTTGGCTGATAAATGGTAGATCTGACAGTTTGATCTTTCCACATAACTCCTGTTCCAAGTCCATCCATGAGTTATTTTCTGGATTATTTCTTGACCATTTTAAGATGTACTGTAATCTGTTAGCATTATAATAATTGTTGAAGTTTGGCAATTCTAAGCCTCCACATCGTTTTGCAGATTTTAGAGTTTTAAGGCTGATTCTTGCTGGTTTATTTTTCCAGAGAAAGCTGGTTATAGCTGAGTCTAATGTTTTAAACCATTTTAGTGGAGGTTGTGTGGGAATCATGGAGAATAGATAATTAACTTTTGGCAATATGTTCATTTTAATTGTGGCTACTTTGCCCATAAGCGACAGGCAGGTTGACCAGCGCGAGTTAGATCGTCTTGAATGTTTTTCAGTAACGGGGTATAATTTAGCTGCACCAGTTCTGATAGTTTGGGAGAGAAGTGAACACCTAGATATTTGATATTGCCTGATTTGACCGGTATTGAGAGTGATTGCTCAGCGTTACTGTTTAGTGATAATAAAACTGATTTATTCCAATTAATTGAATATTCTGAAATGGAGGAGAATGTGTTAATAATTGTTATCGTTTCACTTATAGAACATGATTTATGTAAAAAAAGTAATATGTCATCCGCGTAGAGACTAATTTTATGATTGCCATGTTTTGTTTTAACTCCTTTAATGTTCTCATTCTGTCTTATTGCTGCAGCCAGAGGCTCGATGAATATTGCAAAGAGAGAGGGGAGAGTGGACAACCCTGTCTGGTTCCTCTTCCAAGAAAAAACCTGCTGGACGTCTGTTTGTCCGTTCTGACTGAAGCATTTGGGTTGTGATATAATATTTTAATCCAATCAATGAATGATTCTCCAAATCCGAACTTGTGGAGAGCAGCGATGAGAAACTTCCAGTTGACTCTGTCGAAAGCTTTTTCAGCATCCAACGAGAGTATGTTCATTTCCTGTTTTTTAATAGTGGCAATGTCTATGACGTTAATAAGTCTGCGGACATTGTCACTTGATTGTCTACCTTTAATAAATCCAGTTTGATCATGGTGAATTATGTGGGGAGTGATTTTTTCTACTCTCTGTGCTAATGCTTTACAGATAATTTTGACGTCTGCATTGATCAGTGAGATGGGGCGATAGCTGGAAGGAGTTGTGGGATCTTTCTCTGGTTTGAGAAGAAGGATTATATTTGCTGAATTCATGTTTGGTGGAAGTAACTGATTTTCCTTTATAAATGTAACCATTTTATAAAAAGTTTCTGCTAGCTGTTCCCAGAATTCTTTGTAAAACTCGGCGGGAAAGCCATCCGGCCCCGGAGCTTTGTTGTTCGGCATAAGCAGCAGAGCATCATGAAGTTCAGATGATGAGAGCGGCGAGTCTAAGTCTGTGATTTGATCTTCATTTAATCTGGGAAGGTTTACATTATTAAGAAATGAATTGATGCTTTGCTCTGATGGATTGATCTCTGAAGTGTATAAGTTCTTATAAAAATCTTTAAAAGTTTCATTAATTTTGATCGGGTCATGAGTGACATTTCCTGACTCATCAGTAATAGATGTTATTGTTGATTTTTCTTTATTAATTTTAAGCTGATTAGCTAAAAATTTACCAGATTTATTAGAGTTTTCAAATCTTTCTAGTCTAAGTCTTTGTATTTGGAATTGTGTTTGTTTGTTAATTATGTCGTTTAACTGAAGCTTTAGTTTTTTTAAATCTCCCAGAATCTGTTCTTGTGCAGAAGCAGCATAAGCTGTCTCCATTATTTTTATTTTATTTTCCAATTCTATTAATTCTGCTTTCTCTTTACGTTTTTTATAAGTTGAATAAGAAATGATCTCCCTCTCATCACTGCCTTTGCTGCTTCCCAGAGAACACATGGTGAGATGTCAGGAGTATTGTTAAATTCTAGAAGGTTGCCCACTCTTTCTTAAAGAATTCAATAAACTCTTGATCTTTTAACAGAGATGTATTAAACCTCCAGGTGGAACCCGAAGGTGTTGCTGCTTCCCTGACAATATTTACAGAAACTGGTGCATGATCACTGATAACAATTGGATGAATGCTGGAGCTTTTAACATCTTTTAGAAGAGATTTGCTGATTAATAAATAATCTAAACGAGAGTGTGAGTGGTGAACTGGAGAGAAGAAGGTGAACCCTTTTGTGTTTGGGTGACATGAGCGCCAAACGTCGCAGAGACCCAGATCATTCATGTATTGCTTCAGAATACTTGCAGACTGCCATGTACGCTGGTGTGCTGCTGTGCTGAGTCTGTCAAGTTCAGGATCAAGGACCAAGTTCAGATCTCCTCCTGTCAAAAAAGTGGAGTCAGAGTGAGTTGAAAGTGACGTGAACAGTGAGTGAATGAAAGAGGAGCTCTCCAAATTCGGTCCATAAATGCTACTAATACAAAAATCTTTATTCTGAATTGATATAATAATAATAACAAATCTGCCTTCTGGATCAAACTGTATCTTATGGGTAAAAATAATATTTTTATTAATTAAAATGGCTACACCTCTTTGTTTGGAATTGTAACTAGAAGCATAAACTGATGGAAACTGAGAGCAGGACATGAGATGTTCAGTTGATTTGGATAAGTGGGTCTCCTGCAGTAAAACTATATCTGCTTTTAAATCATTCAGGTGGTTTAAAACTTTCAGCCTCTTGGGTCCAGAGTTCATTCCACGAACATTCCAGCTGATAATGTTCAGATTAGACATGACTACACTGACTGAGGGGGTGTGAGGCTGCATAGTGCGTGCACCTGCTGAAACTGTAACTTTTGAACATAATTATGAACTAGATATATAACATTAGCTGTGAAAATGCTGGTGTGAATGCTGGAAGCTGAATTTGGGAGCTGAAGATGCTGAAGCTGATAGTTAAAAACATTCAAGTTGATAGCTAGCTAAATTATTTGCTAAATGCCAAATTAGCTTAAAAAAACTTAGGTTAGCCAAAACAGCTAGCATGTCGCTGAAAAATTAGCTAAACTCCAAAGGAACCTAAAACATCTTAGTATAAGCCAAAATAGTCCAAAAAGCTCATTTTAAAACTGTAACTTTTGAACATAATTATGAATAATAAAAGTGCAGGAATATCATTCCAGAATAAATCAACTTAAACCTTAAATAACTTTCAATATTTTACTCTCCTTAAACAAATATTTTGTCAAAATGATGCAAGTTATAAAATGAGTTCAAGATAACATCAATAGCAATCAAATCAAATGATCTGGAGGGTCCGGCCCCCGGGTCTTTGACACATGAGATGTAGACTGTTGGAGATTGAATGAGTCATATTTCATCAGACGTTGGTGTGACAGCAGTTCAACCCTCTCAGATTCAGTACTCAGCAGATTCTCTTGATCTTCCTGCTAGAGACGTTCACCTGCTCAGCTGCTAGAATTGAAAGATTTGAGTGTTTAACAAGAGCCTCTTAAAAGCACATGTATGTGGAATGTTTCAGATCTTTAACCATCAGCAGCCAAACAGAGATGTGTCTGCTCTGAAAGCCAGACTGAATGAAACACTGCTTTTCTTACCATTTCTCTGCCTGTTTTCCAGGCTGTGTGCTGTTCCGATCACATTCACTGCTGCCCTGCAGGCACCACATGCGACCTGGTCCACAGCACCTGTGTGGCAGCTGCAGGGGGCGCCGCTGAGTCTGTGATGATGCAGCATAAAACAGAGCAACTGAAAGGTGTGTGTATGATGGAGAGACATTTGAAATCCCAACTTTCTCCTGAATAAGTGTATGGTGTTTAGGGTTTAGACATCTTATTACTGATATGATTTCAACTTCAAACTAGTTGTAAAATAGTTGCTGTTGATCCGGACTGTTCTGAAAGGGAAACATGCAGATTTAATAGAACCTTTTTCTTCCTTCCTGGGTTCTTTTGTAGACTAATATGAAGTCTATCAAAGATGTTGGGATGTAATCAGTGGAGTCTTAAGTCAAGTTTGCAGACGTGCTCAGGTGTGATGTTTGTCTTTCAGGTCTGGCTGTTCCCTGCAACGCCTCTGTAGCCTGTGCTGATGGAAACACCTGCTGCAGGTCTTCCAGAGGACAATGGGCCTGCTGCCCTCTGCCGGAGGTATGGAGCCGCCGCCACCGCTGTCTTTCCCTCCACGTGCCAGCTGTGGCACGCGTGCCCTAGGTTGCCGACCCCTGGTGTTGATTCTATCATGTGTTTGCATGCTGCTGTACTGCCCCCATGTGGCTCAGTGGTGTCTGCAGCGTTCTAACGTCAGGTTGAGGTTGACATCAGTTTAGTATGTCAGCATTTAGAACAGACTTTGTTTGTCAAACTCAATGGCCCAAGGGAGCAGAATCCAAAAAACACATTAGGTTGTGGGACGAGCAGGACCAACATTATTGAACACTCTAAAACCCCATTTTTGGTGTCAAATGGACTTTGACAGGAGTTTCAGGGTGAAAGTTTTCCAGTGGTAAACTCTGCAGTCTTGTGGAGATGTTTTCTTCTTCCTGCTTGTTTGGACGTGTGATGCTGAGTGCTGCTGCTTCCACACAGGCTGTTTGCTGTAAGGACCATCTGCACTGCTGTCCTCATGGAACCGTCTGCAACCTGGCTGCCTCCACCTGCGACGACCCGTCAGGCTCTGCCGTCACGCCTCTGCTCTCCAACACGCGTGTCTTCCCTTACCGAAGCCAAAACAGCAAGTGTGACGAGTCAGCATCCTGTCCTGGGGAGGCCACCTGCTGCAGGACCGGGGCTGGAGGCTGGGCCTGCTGTCCTCTGCCACAGGTACTCCAGTCTGCAGACACGTCTGCACATGGAAGAGAAGCCTTCACACGCTCACCTGTGTGGGATCTGCTCACCTGCCAGGCTGTTTGCTGTGAAGATCACGTTCACTGCTGTCCAAACGCCACCGTGTGCAACCTGGAGACGGAAACCTGTGACCATCCATCAGGTCTCTCCCCATCACTGCCCTGGCTGACCAAACGTCCTCGTCTGACACCAGAGATGAAGGAGGAACAATGCCACACAGACACGGTGTGTCCAGTGAGGACCACGTGCTGTAAGGAAAGCTCTGGACAGTGGGCCTGCTGCCCTCTACCTCAGGTTAGAAATGCACAGTAGTACAGGGGAGCATGTGGAATTCTATTCATGATATCAAACATAAGAATAACTCAGGAGTCTGCAACCTTTAGCTCCAGATCCACATGTGTCTCTTTTATCTCTCCATGGTGGCTCCTCAACCAAACATAAAATAATTCATGGAGATGTTGATCCAGACATGTCGACCGTCTGAGTCAGCAGCTCTCTGATAATGTCTGCTTAACCAAAACTACCTCAAGAAAACAAATAAACAAAGCCTGAAAACTGAGACTACCAAGATCCAACCCCAAACTAAAAGAACAAAACCCAGCAGTGGAAGACTGCTGAGGATAAAGAGAAGAGCAAAAAATAAATTCTAATTTGTTAAAGTAAGGATGACTTAATCAGCATTTATTTATTTAGATGAGTTAAATGTGTAAATTGATGTCTGAGGTTCACATAGATGATAAACTCTGTAGGTTTTTCCATCCCTGTTGACCTGAAGACGTCTTGTTTGTTCAACTCTACCTCCAGAATGAACAGATTTGATATACAAAGTAAAACTTTGGTAAAAAGTTTGCTCTTTTATGAGTTCAAAGGACATTTTATCTTCTGCTGAACAACATTGGTTACTATCTGCACTGAGATGATCCTGTTTGGAACAGAAGCTCCCGGCTGTGCGGCAGCTCTCCGGTCCAGCCGGGAATGATGAAAACAAGTGTGATGCTCAGACCAGCTGCCCCAGAGACACAACCTGCTGCTTCATGGAGCAGACCCACAAGTGGGGGTGCTGCCCGCTGCCACAGGTCAGTGCTCGGGTCAGATCGCTCTCTGATGTTTGGGAAAGAACGCTGTCTGTCTCTCAGGCTGTGTGCTGTGAAGATGGAAACCACTGCTGTCCCCGTGGACACACCTGCCAACCCCACCGCTCCTCCTGCTCCCGAGGCCCCCGCGTGGTCCCCTGGTTCACCAAAGTCAGCGCTCGGACGGAGCCCAGCGGCGTGGCGGACGTCAAATGTGACGACAAGAGCAGCTGTGCTTCAGGAACCACCTGCTGCCCGCTAAAGACAGGAGGGTGGGGCTGCTGCCCGCTGGTCAAGGTGTGAACAGCAGCGTGCATCCACAGAGGTTCCTCAGAGGAGCAGACGGAGAGGAAAGTAACACTCAGAGCTCCAAAACAAAGCAGGAAAGATCATTTTAGTCAGGCTGGAATCAAAGGAACACAGCAAACCCACTTCAAAACACCAGCACTGCTGTGGACACGACAGCAAAGAAAAGGAGCCAAAAGCAGCATTTGGAGATCATTGAACAATGTTGCAGGTGATGTTCAGGTGAGGAAGAGACTGGAGTGGAGATCCTGGGAGATCCGTGAAGCTAGCTGGTCCCCACTAGCTTCAGCTGCTAGCTTTCTGAGAAAGTGTTGCAGACTCTTCCTGAGAGGGCGCTCTCGGTCTGTGACATCATCACCTTTTTGTGGGTATGGGAGGGGCTGCTGCTGACAGCGCAGGTTTTTAGAAGATTACTCTTAAACCATGAACGGATCCAAATAGCGCTTTGAGGTTCTTTATAGAGAGGAATGAGCAGTATAATACACTGCAAAACTCAAAAAGGAGAATTTTCATGGTATGGCTTTAAAGTCACACTCTGACTATATATTTACTGTCTTATTTCAAAGCAGTTTTCTTTTAATCATGATTGTTCAGTTTTTAGTCTCAATTTGTTTTAAAAGTGTCATATTTAAGACTGTTTCTGCAGCAGAAAGAGCTCATTAGAAATTCACCTCGGAGTTGTGGGCGGGACTTTTGGAGGAAGGTAGCCTCCGCTAATTTCCCATCAGTCCTTTGTTTACACTCTCTTGCTAGCTCAGTCTTTCGCAAGCCCAAGCTAACTGTATGCAGCCGTACAGTTTGATCCAGATTCCTGTTCAGACGAGGAAAATGAAAAGGTACATGGATGTCTGAATATCTGCAAGTGGATGATTTAGAATTGGAGTGGAGAGGGAGAGTTTGGCCCCCCCACAGCAGATGCTACAAGAACAGGTTCCAAACATCATTTGATTGGAGTGGGTCTTTAGTGTTTGAACAGACAGAAAGGTTCTTCTGCTTTGTCATTTCAAACCGTGTCTCCTGTTGCTGTGCCGACCACGAGCACTGCTGTCCTCAAGGCTACACCTGCAACATGCAGACGGGAACCTGCGAGAAGAAGGCCGGCCAAAGCCTCCCTCTGAGAGGAGTGGTGCCGGCCGAGCCCAAAGACACAGAGGACCGGCGGGACGTACCGTGTGACGGGACGGGGGAGTTTAAGTGCCCCGAACGAGACACCTGCTGTAGGATCTCAGCCACAGAGTGGGGCTGCTGCCCCTCACCTGGGGTAGGTTCAGCACACGAGGGGTTTCCCAGACATGAAGCTCAGTGTGAAAATGCAAACCTTAAATCTATTGTTCATTTGTTGATCAAATAACAGTTCAGACTTTTTAAAAATGACAAATTGGTCTTTCTTTTTTTTTTTCTTGCCTTTGGTTAGGGCTGGGCGATATGGGATTTTTTATATCACGATATAGCTTTTTCCATATTGCGCGATAACGATATTGATCACGATATAAACCAAATAACTATATTTGAACACTTTGTGGCTCAAAAATGAAATGTAAACTCAGGTTGATTAAATTTAAATGTTTATTTCCAATCACACAAAGCATAACAGATCCAATGGAAATTATGCAACTAGTTTTTTAATAACTAAGAATATATATATAAATGAACTAAGCTGAAAATTAAAGCAAAAGCTTTAAAGTTTCAAAGGTTTATGAAATAGATACTAAACTGTTTCTTCAGTTCCATTAAAAAACAAAGCATTAAGTCTACAAATAAATTCTAATGTTTTCAGGGTTCACATAACAAAAATGTATTAATGTACTACAAATTATTTTTGTTGTATTTAGTAGGGGTGTAACGGATCACAAAACACACGGCTCGGATCGTGTCACGGCTTTAAGGTCATGGTTTGGATCATTTTTCTGATCAGTAACAAGTAAAAAAACAAGAAAAAAGAAGATAAGAGCCTAAAATCAATTTTTTGAAAAGTTAAAAATATATGTTTGAAAAAAAAAAAGTACTCACACATTTTGAACTTTGAACATAAACAAAACATGTATTTTCTGATTACATGTACATGTCTGGAGAGAGAAAGGAATGCTTAATATGCTATCCCACCAAATTAAACTGCAATTTTAAAATAAACTTTCATTATTTCTGGTATTAATTGTTGTATTGAAACTAACTGTAGTAACATTTCAATATGTCAAATAAGTATTATTAACCATAGCACATGTCCAGGTGACGCACTGCCGTTTTTTCTGGTGATTTTTGACCCCAACGTCTTGCCATAGTCTACCTTCCCCTGTCGGCTCTTGCCAGCTGGGTGCAGGAGTGCGACAGCGGCCGCTCCTCATTGGAAGTTCTCCTGAACTCCAACACGGAGATGTGTACCGATGTTTTTATTCAGCTCTTCAAAATAAATCAACCTCTTTCTCTTCACAAAGAGTTCCAGAAAAGTTTGGACGGAAGCTTCTTCCACACGCAGCAACAGACTTTCTGATGACCGACAAGCATCAGATCTGACGCTTGTTAAAACTAATACAGTGTACAGTAAATTAATTTGACCCCAAATGCATTCGGCGTGGACAGACAATGATTGTAATAAAGCGTGCGGGGCGCGAGGTACGCAGCTGCAGCGGGGGTTGCTGGTAGAAGTCGGCTCGTGCGCGTTTGTTTACCTTTCATGCAGACGAAGGACGCGGAGTGGAGTCAAAAAAATGACCCAAATGAGAGCTAATAAACACAATAATTAGATACAAACACTTACTCGCCCTGTGGAGACTAACTCTCTAACTTTTACTCGTCAAATAGGAGAAAATGTTTGCTCGGAAGTGTTATTTGCGGACCCTTCAAAATAAAAGTCTATCGCGATAGAGTCATTCTTCTATCGAAACAATGTTCTTTCGCGATATCAATAATTATCGTTTTATCGCCCAGCCCTACCTTTGGTGTACTTAAATCTCTGCTTTTGCTTTAACTATGAACACCTGAGGCGTCGCCAGTGACGCTTAAACACAAAATCTTTAACAAACTGTAACTTATCAACCGTTAACACGATCATTCAGTATTTTTCTCCTTCAGAATCTTCTGGAATGATGGTGTTAACTACTAAAAAATTACAGTAAATCAGAGAACAGAAACACTGGAGCTCCGGTGTTAAAGGGTTAAACATCTGATCTCTTTCCAGCTCCTTTTACATGATGAAATCAACCTCATTAAACTGCTTGGGTTTAGTTGCGTGTATTCCCTGGGTTTGTTCTTGCAGGCTGTGTGCTGCACGGACTCCAAACGCTGCTGCCCGGCTGGATCCTCGTGCGACCTGAAGACGGGGGGCTGCACCCTGGAGCCCCGGCTCACCTGGGACTCCTCGATCGGGGGCAAGAGGACAGACTTTGTCCCACAAGGACTTTAACTGACTCTGATCACACTCAGCCTTGAAGCTTTTCTATCCATCCTGTACTTGTGGAGGATTGTGTGTTTTGGAGAATGAAAACTCAGAGCGTGTCATGATGGCAGACACTTAAAGTTCCTTTCATTGGAACTCTGCTCAGGAGCCCATGCGTGTTCTTAGCATGATTTTAAATGTTTTAAAGCTCTGCTTTTCCTTTAGAAATGTTTTTGTGTTTAGGGCTGTCCTGGTTTATGACATGGTCAGATTTAAAGTCCAGATCTGGAATCATGGTGTCTGTGAGGACAACATGAATGTACTCTGATGGAGCCAGACTTTTCTAGACCTCCTCCTTTCAGACTTTAAGGATGTTTTGAGCTCACTTGGTTTCATGTTGTGTCATGTTAGAGATTTTGACAACAAATACATTCAGAAAATGTGGACTGGTGGTGAAGAATTCTCGTCTCTTTCCTCTAATCTTCTTCTAGAGGATCTTCTGAACTGTCCGTGTTGCTCCTCGTTTGCGTTGGTGGATTTTTTTGTATTTGTATGTTTTAGAAGAAGGACAGCTGTGTTACACATTTTGTTTTTACTGTTGAAATTGTTTTAGCTGGACTGCAGAGGAAGACTGACAGAATAGAGAAAGCGTGTGCCTTCTTCAGGTTGCTAGTTTCTTTGCATCCAAAGTATTTCTACCTGGAAGTCAGGTTTTTGAGGTTTTTTTGACATTTTCTATCTTCTTTTTATTTTGGTTCTTAAAGTTTTTATCATCCTGAAGAGAAATCTGTGAGTTTTTGCACCCTTGGTGTTTGAAAAAGGGTTAATAAAACCTTTCAAAGCATCCTTTAGTTTGGTGTGTTCTTAACTCTTCTGTTCATAGCAGCCGACCTGCATGCCGCCTCCTCTCCTCCCTGGTGTCCCGCAGTGACAAACAAAAAACCAAATTGTCATGACTAAGTTTGGCAGACCCATACGCTGGAACCCGGAAGGAAGACTGTAGACGGATGGGAGTTTGAAAGGTTTATTGTCCGGGGAGGAGTGGAGATGAAGCCAGGACTTGAAGCTGCGGGCTGGAGTGGTGAGCGTAAAGAGGAGATCAGAGTCGGCACGTGGATGGATGGAAGAAGATCTGGAGACAGAGGGGAACGAGGTGAGTGGAGGCAAAGCTCAAATTACTTTTGACTATTATACAAGAGGCCAGAGTACTGCACCAGGAAAGGCAACGAACTGGCGAAGAATGCTGGGGAAGGCTGCTGTTATGTAGACTGAGAAGAGGTGATGAGTGCCGACAGCTGGTTCCAATCAGGAGGTGGAGCAGGAAGACAGGTGCACCATGACACAAATAAAGCTTAAAAAATGCAGATGTTACATAAAATGAATTTACTTTTGAAAATAAAAATGTTCATTTTTGTACGTGTTTCTATGAAACATTACATTTTTACATGTTTCTTTTCTATGATTACCTTTTCATGTGAGGCGCCGGGTGAGGCAGCTGTAGCCCGCCTCCCAGTGCCCCACACACTGACATCCATGTTCCTTCAAAAATACCTTTTGTCTGAATCTTTCAGGTGTAGAGCTAAGGGGGCAAATAGCACCCCATCACTTGGAGGCCCGCTGTGCCAGGAGGCCTGCACTGGTTTGTTGAAGAATGACATCATCATTAAAAGACCAGGAAAAAAGGTAGAAAGTAATCTAACTACAATGAAGAATGGACGGCATTTGATCCTATCAGTGATCTAAGTCAGAGGAGGCCCGCACCGGAAAGCTTGGCCCGCTAGACGTTGAGCTGCCCGCCAGCCCCACCAAAGACCAAGAAGGGGAGGCAGTGGAGCTCTGCCACTTGATGGGGGACAACGGTGACCGACAGAGGCCCAACAGGCGCCAGGACAGGTAAAGTAGAGGACAGGGGTCCAGTTTGAGGATGAAACAATAGAAAGATTGGGCAGCCCGACCCCAGCTCAGATCTTATGGAATGTTTCCCTTTTCTAACGATAGAGGCACAGCTCCAACAGCTGGAGGATTTGGTGACACATTGAACTGCAGAAAATGAGAGGCTGCAGCAAGAACCAGACGGGCTTTGCCTGGTCCTACGCGCTGCACCAACAAGGTGGGCTGTGAACCAGCAACCCACTGACATTCCATTGGAGAGAGGTTTGGATATGTTCCTAGAGACCAAAAATGCCCTATGTTTCAGGGAAGAACAGGCAGAGGTCTAGCAGAGTGGCTGGAGGAAGTGCAGGTGTGGATGAGGTGCTGCACTTCAATGCATCTGATTAGCCTTTTTTATATTTGATCACCTGGAGTGAGAAGCCCAGGAGGAGTTCAGTTTCTCCCACAGAGTGGGAGGATCCTGTCAGAGGGATCGCTGTGCTGTAGGAACTTCATGGCTGCACCAATTCCTGTTAGAGATGGGAGGAAATATTGGAATGAACTATTATTTCAGCTCACCAACGATTCTCGCTCCCATCTTTCTTGATTGTTTTTTTCAATCCATAGATCTGAATCATTTCAGACTGAATCATGAGTCAGGATTAGAACTCTTACAATCACTGAGCAGTTCCCCTGTTTTGGAGATGAATCTCTCAGCAGCTCGGCCTCGCTCCAACTTGGATGAATCCATTGAACAGCAGCTTTAGCTTATCAGCCTGTTTTACCAGGAGGAGCTGCTTCCTCTCCTCAGCTGCTGCTTTGCTCTGATAGTCTGTCGCCAGATTATTACATTGATTCTTTATTTTATGTCTTGCAAACTTAAATAAAAGAAAATCAATCAATTCCACTTCTTTATTATTTTATGTTAAAAACATAAACTGACCTTGGTAACCAACTTGCTCATTTCATTGCTGCAATAATGTAATAAAACTACAATACTCATAAAGATGTAGTTGATTTCTGTCCTTTATTTAGATTAGAAGATTTTGCATTTATTTTATTCATTTTCTTATCCAGAAACTGAATTTGTGTTGTTAAGACAGAAAAATACAAGTTTCTCTTTTGAAATGATATTTTTTCTGTCCCACAATGAAATAGTTTTTTAAAATTTTCAAAGATGAATTTAGCAGTAATAATAATTTGGATGTTAGACGTCTTACTTTGCACTCTCTGAGTAAGTGACTCAGTGACTTAAATGACATGGTCAGGACGTGGTCAGTGTGAGCTGGAGCCGAGTCCTCATCTCCGCCGCCGACTCCTCCCTCAGTTCCTTCATCTGCACACAAACAGTTCCTCCTCTTCAGCATCACAGTTCATCCGGTCAGCACACTGCCAACACTGCAGGGACTGCTGTCCCCACTGGGTCCACTTGGTGGTGCTGTTCCAGTCCAAAAAGATGAGTTGACTTTCCTCATCTTCCTTTTAAACTAAATTTGAAGTCTGTTCTGAGGCATGTTCACACCATAACAGGGCATCTATAGATTTAAGCACATCTCATTTGAATAAAAGCTCTTTTAATGTCAACCTGAATCTAAGTTAAGATCATATAAACAAAGAAAATCCACATTATGTCCAGTTAGGTTCACATTCAAACCTTCATCACACAAACACAGAATAAGAAAACAGCAAACCATGAACGTCTCAGTGTCCAATGTTGAAAATAAAACCAAATCTTATCATTGCTGCTTTGCTGACAAACAATGCAAACTGTTTCATAGAGATTTCTACATTTCATTTTAACAGTTTAGAATTGAATGAAATGAGGATTTTTTTATGTATGTTTTGAACTATGGCAGGAACCAAAAAGAAGCATCTTTACAAATGTATTATTGACACAAGTATCCAACTTAACCAGTTTAATGTTCATGAATCATGTTATTCATCATAACTGCTCATCTGGAAACTGAAGTTGGACCAGATCTGTTTCTCAGGGAAAACCAAGTTGGAACAATCCAGGAAGATTAAAATGATTTATTTTTTGAATTCAGACCTTGACTTTTGTGGGTTGTAGTTTGTCTTCAGCACCTGATGGACTTTGAGTGTCTGGCATTCTCACACAGTTCACCTCTGTGAACAAAACAGGTAAATAAAAAAACTAAAGCATAGAGAAATATTGCTCTATTTCAAAAAGAAAGTATTTATATGGGTTTATGACTTTTAAATTCTGGACAAGTGTTTATTGTGCTTGTTTATTAATAGCACATTATTGCTCTTTTTCCTCCCATCATCTGATTGTAAATCTATTTGTAAAATTATTGATGCTTCCAGAAGTGATCGGATGTCTTCTCAGCTGAAGCTCCTGTTCTAGTTTTGGTTGTCATGGAAACAATTAGCTGAGTTCAAACCAAAAGGTAGAAAGTTTTCCAATTCATGCATAAAAAGTCATAAAGATCATTTATCACAGCAGATCTCTGATTGTTCAGCATCTCTGCTCTGCAGTGAACTCCCGCTCACACAAAGGTGGCAGAGGTTTGGTTCAAAGACTAAAGGTGGCGGAGCGCCGCTCTGGTTCCCTCTGCTAACCTAAGCTGTTTACTGTTAGGACTTGAGCATGCTGCTTTTCAGAGTGTTCCTCCATCTCTTCTCTTCCAGACTTTCTGCTGTGGTTTGTTCACATATGAAACTTTAAATATCAGAATGAACTTTGCTCAGTCAGAAGACCTGAAACAGGAGCTGCTGCTGCTCATCATCACTCATTCATCCCAAAGAGAAAGTGAGAAGCTGCAGAAACTCATTTCCTATCATTATTCACAGTCAAAAGAAATCCTTAGGAAACTCTGATAAAGCAGTATTTATTCATATCTGACTCATCCTCTATTCATAAATGCTCTGACTTCCTTCCTTCTGGTCCTGAGAGCACCTAAACCTGGTGCAAGCCTGTTGTCATTTCTGACCTGAGCTTTTATCCATTTTAGGTTTATTTAAGGCGCTCAACGATGAACTACAGAGGCCTCCCAATAGAGCCCAGGGATGGCAAACCACAGGACAGGGCTCCAGTTGCTAAATGTAACGATGGAACGATTTGGCAGCCCAGAGCTCAGATGTAGGGAACCCCACCCACACCCAGGGGGTCGAGGTCCCCCCAGCTCAGATGTTATGGACTCCCCAACTGCCCAGTAAGGCAGTCGCCAGGCCAGGGGCGTCCATCTTCTTCCGCTCATCTGAGACTGGGTCATGGGGGCAGCAGTCTAAGCAAGGACGCCCATGTTACGTTCAGCAGTGTTGCCCCTCCTCCTTTGCTCTCACCTGGTTGCCACAGCTGCATTGTATTTGTCATTAGTGTCACAGGTATTTAAGTTATGGTCTTTTGGTTTTTCAGTGTTGCAGAGTCTTGTTTTGTCTCCTACGTTTTGCAGTCTCTTTGGAGTATTATTAAACATTTTTCTGAATTTGAGTCCTTCCTGCTCCTGGGTTCCCTTTTGTGCCTGATGCCGTAACAGCCCAGGGTTTGGGCCGCCAAGACACTGGCCTTCAACTACCATCCACATTGCATCAGCCCCTTCTGAGCTCTGCTGCAAGTGGTGGCATCAATCCGGGCGACATTAATAAATCTTAAAAGATAAAATGTTAATGAAACGTTAATAAATCACTTCTAATAAAAAGGTTTCTGAACCGCTCTTAGTCTGGCTCGTCACTCAGAACCTGTCTGCCTAGCAGGGCCAAAAGCCCAAGACAGCTTAGCTCCTGAGATCATTCGAGCACTCAAACCCCTCCACCACGTTAAGGCGGCAGTTCACGGAGGGGGTGTGTGTGTGGTGTGTGTGTGGTATATGTATATGTGTGTGTGGTGTATGTATATGTGTGTGTGGTGTATGTATATGTGTGTGTGGTATATGTGTGTGTGGTGTATGTATATGTGTGTGTGGCATATGTATATGTGTGTGTGGTGTATGTTTATGTGTGTGTGGTGTATCTATGTGTGTGTTGATGGTTGTGTTTTTTTTTTTTGTTTTTTTTTTTTACAATTTTTTTTTAATTTATAATTTTTTGTCAAAAAAACATAAGTAAACACAAGAAAAAACCTTAACACAAACTGAATAACTAAATAATTAACCTACTGATTAGCTAATTAATTAATCAATCAACTAACTAACTAACTAACTAACTGAACAAGCAAAAAAATCAAATCAAATAAAAAAATAATTCATTTGCAGGTGTAGGTTGCAGCAGTGCAACAGGACCTGCACCTTCACCATCTATGCCTTTGGCTTTTCTGTCTTTTTCTGTCTGTGGCGGCGTGTAAAAAAGTTTTTAAAGCGCTTCCACAGAGACAGTTTCTTTTGTTTGGTCTCTACAGATGGAAAACCATCTGGTTCCTCCATGCTGTGAGGTCCAGACTCAGGGTCTGATGGTAGGTCGACTTCTATTTCAGAAGATTCTCTGGAAATCTCGAGGTCAGTTTCCTCATCCTCCACATGTTCTTCTGATGCTGCATTTTGTGGCTCTTCATTTTCCATCTGAGGAGCTATGAAGGAGACAGTTTTCTCAGTCTCCTCCTGGTCATTTACAACTTCTGGTTCTGACACGTTGATTTGTGTTTCAACTGTGGAAACAAGTGGAGAAGGATCTTTCAGAGGAGACATTTGTCCTAAGAGCATGTCATTATTGGTTGTAGTTTCCTCTAATTCCATGCTCTTATCCATTTCCTCCTCCATTTTTAAACTCTGTGTCAGTTCCAGATTGTGTTCTCTTTTTTTCTGCAGCTCTTTCTTCAGCATTGCCAGTTTTTCCAATGCTAGCTTGTAAACCTCTGTCTGTTTTGAGATCACTTCTGGTTCTGAAGGAGGTGCTGAGATCATGGTGATCTCCTCAGCCTCCTCTTGGTCATTGAGGATGTCTGGTTCTGACGGAGGTGCTGAGATCATGGTGATCTCCTCAGCCTCCTCCTGGTCATTGATGACTTCTGGTTCGGAAGGAGGTGCTGAGATCATGGTGATCTCCTCAGCTTCTTCTGGTTCTGAAGGAGGTGCTGAGATCATGGTGATCCCCTCAGCCTCCTCCTGGCCATTGAGAACTTCTTGTTCTGCTTCCTCTTCCAGTTTTAACCTCTGTGTCAGTTCCAGACTGTAATCTCTTTTTTCCTGCAGCTGTTTCTTCAGCATTTCCAGTTTTTCCAATGCCAGCTTGTGAGCCTCCGTCTTGCTCTTCTCACTTGCTTCTTGCTTTGCTTTAGCTGCTTGTTGTAGTTTCTCCAGTTTATATGTGAGAGTGAGAACTTTTCGTCCACACTCCTTCTTAAACTGGAACTCTGCAGCCTGTGTCCCCCTTTTGGTAGCCAGGTCAGACTGGATAAAGTCAAGACCCATCTTCTCCTTTATTCTTTGTTCCTTCAGTTCAGAAAGAACGTTATCTTTGTTCCTCAACTGATTTTTGAGTTCAGTTATCTCCTTTTTGATGTTGTTTACATCAACGCTTGATGCCATGTCCTCACTAGCAGGACCTGTTGGATCCTCGGTTTCCATTTCTGGGGGTGAGGATGCAGGTTCTGAAGGGACAGGATGGTTGCTGTGTCCCTGATCTGGGCTCCTGTCAGGGGAAGGGGCAGTTGGAAGTGAGGGATTCTCTGCAGTTGGAGGGTTTACGGGGACATGGTAATTTTGTTGTCTCAGATTGTTGTTTCTGAGGTGAGGAGCAGGTGGGGGGACGGGGTTGAAGGGCACACGGAAATTCCGGGGCCCCCAATTTGGATTTCTTTGGGCTTGGTGGTGTGGGTGGTTGAGTGGGACATGGGGGTTTTGGGGCCCCCAATTTGGGTTTCTGTGGGGGGTGTACGGTTGGTGGTATGGGTGGTTGAATGGGAGATGGGGATTTTGGGGCCCCCAATTTGGGTGTCTTTTGGGGCCGTAGGGTTGGTGATTTGGGGGGTTCATACCCAGGCCCGGATACGGGCCATTTACTTGGAAATGCTGATTTTGTTGTCCAAAATTAGCATTTCCATTGGGATGGTAAAATCCCTGGTTTGGATAAGTCCCGTGGTGTCTCTGATTTCCAAACATTTTCTTTCTTAACAATCCGTGGATGCTTGCTAGAGCTGTGTTCGTCTTTGAGAGTCGAAGTTGACTGTGGCAGGTAAACTAGCAGCTTTAGCTTTATATAAAAAAATTGACAGTCAAATGACGTCACAGTGCTGACGTCACGTGACGTCACTCGTGACGTGTTTCCGGTTGGACGTAAGTGCGACGTTTCTCCTTTATTTTTTAAAAGAAAAACAGTTGATTTTAAGTTCCGAAATTTTATCAATATGCTTGGAGTAGAGTTAGTTAACTTCTATATTCTAAGTTTTTTGTTTAAAAAAATGTAATATTAGATTGTAAAACAATACGTTTTTTGCTTCGTTTTTTTGCTAATGTTGTCTTTTTATGCTAGCTTGAAATGTTTTTTTTTTTTCTTCTCAGTTTCTGGATTATTTATCTGCTGATACTCATTGAGGATGTATTATTTCAATTTTTTATTGCAGGTTTTAGTAATAATTTAGTTTTCGATTGTAAAACAATAGTTTTTGCTTCGTTTTTTCATGCTAGGTTTTCCTCTTTTTATGCTAGCATGAGAATGTGTTGTTTTTTCTTCTTTCTTTTTTCTGAATTATTTATCTGCTGATAATCACTGGGAGAGTTATTTCACTTTTTTACTGTGTGTTTTTAGTAAAAATGTATCATTAGATTGTAAAAGAAATTGTTTTTTTGCTTCGTTTTTTCATGCTAGTTTTTCGTCTTTTTATGCTAGCTTGAAAATGTGTTTTGATCACTTCCTGAATTCGTTATCTTAACAGCTACTGATGTTTACTGATTAGAAGAACATCATAAGAAAAATGTCTTTATTACAGAGTAATCCAAGACCCCGTTCTGCATAAAGATCCCCCGTCTTTCTTAAATGCTAAGTCAAAATGCTGAACCTGCAATGACTTTTTATTCTCTTGTGACACAGAAAAGAATTTGTAAAACATTCAAAAAATGTCTGTAAGTTCAATTCTCTTTTACAATGTTCATAACTTTTTAAATTTTTATTAACATTCCAGGAGTTTTTCAATTGTCTTTGCTTTGTTTAGAGTGAACATCCAGTCTTCAGGAGGACGTGAGACATGGGACGCTCCTCCTGAAAGCTGCGTCTGCATCTGCATCTGCATCTGCTGCATCCGCTGCGTCTGCATCTGCTGCTGCATCCGCTGCGTCTGCATCTGCTGCTGCCGCCACCACTCCATCTACCAGCAGCTCTGCATCAGCTCCACCAGGCGTGGCAGCTGAAGCAGCTCACAGGTATGAGGCTTTAGTCTCAAAGGTGTTCACTGCAGTGTGTTTACCTGTGTTCTTATAAATGTACTTTTCTGTTTTAGATTCACAGCGTTCGTCTCTGGACGGCGTTCTCTGTCTGTGGTGGAAATGCAGGCAAAAGTGAAGAAGCTTGTGGGCAAGCCTGCATCTCCAGGTATGTTAGACATGAAGAGTCAGAGTAGAGTGTGGATCCCTTCATGTGATTAATAATTGCATGTGGTATTATGGTGTGTCCAGCCTCCTCCACACCAGCTTGTTCCTCCACAACATCCGAGGAGCCCATGGATGAAGAGCTGGTCAGCGCTGTGGTTGACATAGAGTAAGTAACAGAACAGACACATTCATATGTCATGTTGGACACGTTGATGTGTCGGCTGATGATAACTGTACAGCTGTTTTTCTTCTGTTTGAAAATAATTCTGTGGTTGGGGATGAACTGGAAACAGAACAGTAAGTTTGGTTCAAACTTAGCCTGGGTCTAGGTGCTGATTCTCACTGATCACCAGTTTCAGCTTCATCTGAACTATCATATTTTCCTCACTTTAAGGCGCACATAAAACCTGAACTTTTTTCAAAAATCGTCTGTGCGCCTTATAATCCGGTGCGCATTATATGTGGACCAAGTCTCAAAATTAGTGAAATGTTCTTGTGCAACTTTGGGAGTCTCTGCTGGATTGACTTTCCAACCATTTCTCGCTGACACGGTAATGGCGAGCACACAGATGATCACGCTGTGCGCATTTTGAGGGGCAGGTGCAGACGTGGCGTTCAAGAACGGCTCTGTGCAGGTTTATGAAGGTGAGCTCAGCAGGTGGTATCCCCACTGGAGCAGCACGGTCACGCACGTGGAGAATCTTTTTCTATTGTATATTTACTGTTCACTAGTTCTCCTCGACCACCTACAATAGAGAGAACCTCGGAGCTTAAAGCTAAAGGGGTTGAAAATCCCCCAAATTTTACTGCAGCTTTTTGGTTTTCATGACTCTGTCCTTTAAAATGTCTGTGTGGGTGTCATATTAACCTGACCGGGCACACACCGCAATCAATAATTTCTCTTTCGTGATCATGTTTGGCACTTCTGTGCTTTGAAACAGACGCCACCCACGAGCAGCTCCTGAATCCGAGTCCCCGGTTGGTCACAGCGTTGTGTTGCTGCGGCTGTGTGTGAAAATGTTAACCCGTGTTAAAGATTCAGCGCGCGCTCACTGCAGAAACCCACATTAGTGCAACAAACACATAAAGATCAGCCAGCAGTTCAGAGCACAAGCTTTACCCGGCCTGCTCTATTACGCACGCATGCATTGGCACTGCGCGTGTGTGTGTTTGGGGGGGGGGCGCTTACACGTGCAGCAGCGCAAGAGGGAGAGAGAGAGACATCAACACAAGACGTCAAGAAGATGAGATCATTAGAAAAGAAGAAAAAAACTGGAATCTTTTGACTTTTATTGAACGTATGAAGGAAGACAATCTGCAGTAAATCATTCTATATATGTAGATATATTCTATGTGTGTGTATATATATATATATATATATATATATATATATATATATATGAAAATAACAAGGGGCATGCTAATAGTAAAGAGTTTCAGTAATCCAGTCTATTAAAGTTTAATAGTATTGAGTTCTGAGATTTTTTTTTATAACTTAAGAGGCTACATTTCCAAGCATTTAGAGAGTGCTCTGAGCCGGAGCGACGCCATTTTCTTTCTAACTTACGGGTTACTTGTTTTAGGGAGCGTGTTTCAGCATTGAACCACGGTGCTGCTCTGTTCTGTCTAACAAGCTTGAGTTTCAGAGGGGCAACAACATCCAGTGCTCCCCTGAGGGCTTGCATGGCAGCATTCACAAGCAATTTCAAATTGAGTGGTCTTACAACGGGGGATGAGAAATTTCTGGAGTTTTGATTCTTAGGTTTTGTTGTTGGTTTTTTTCAGCACAGAACGGTCAGATGTTCATTTAAGCTCTTTCTTGTTCACTGGGGCAGTAGTATTTTCTAATATAAACTGAAAGGTAATTAAAAAGTGATATGAAAGTATAGGTTAACAGGATAACTTGTAAGTATTTTCTAATCACCCTTAACCACAAGAGGGCGCCAAAATGCTGTGACTCCATACTGACAGAGGCTTTTTTTTTTGCTTTGTGATCCTGTAGGCACACTTTTCACCAAAGGCTAATGACAGTTCTGCTACAGTCTGTTCATAAGCATTTGTTCTATATTTTCAGGTCCTTTTTATTAATGTTGCTTGTTTTTTTGCTGTGTACATTTAGTCTTTTGCACATTGTTGCATTCCTTTTTCTCAGACATTTTTTATTGCTTCAGTTAGTTATTCAGTTTCTTGAACAGCTCCTTTTCGTTCACTTCCCACTTATTTGTCTTTCTGCTTCAGGGCGGGGTCACAACAGACAGGTGTGGTCCACCATGAGGTCACAGAAATGGAACAACACTCTTGAACTGCATTTAATTCTGCTTTAAACAGAGTTTTAACCCCTTTCTGTCTTTACTTTTAAGCCTCTTTTTGTGGAGTTTTATTTTTTGTAGTTCTCATTTTGCAAGCATGTTCCCGTGTGATGCATTCAGGACCCATGCAAACAAGTTTGTGTGGAATTGTAAAACATGTTTTTTAAGCCAGTTAAAGCAGAACACTTTAGACCAACAATCTCTGTATTCATACCCTGAATAGAGCCTTGTGTATGACTTATGGCCCTGTATCCATAACTGTCAGCTCAAAATAAAGAACACTCTATGAGAAAACCTGCTCTATAACCAGGTGAACCGGCGTGGATGTTTTTGGTTCAGGTAAAATTGTCATGAAGAAACATGTTAGCAGGGATTGCAGGGTAAGCAGGTCCAACCTGCTGGCATAAGACTTCCTCTCCAGAACCAAGTTTGTTTCAGTGAAGACGTTATGGTGTGCAGGATACCTGGGCACACCCCATGCAGCTCATGCATGTGGTCTGACAGAAAGGGGGTGTGGCCTCAGACTCGTGTCCCAGCCAAACTGTGACTTGTCTCCAGAAGACTCCCTGCCTTGTTACGAAGAGTAAGTACTCTCACTCTTCACAGCTGATCTTCATTCTTACAGATTCTTCTCAGAGTTTTTGCACTTTGGTATTTTGTATAAAATCGTGGAGCTCTGGATGTTTTCTTCTTCCTCCTCCAGCAGCTTCTACCATGCCTGAGACTGCAGAAGCCCACTCTGTCACCCTTGCCACCAATCGCAACTGCACCATAGAGATCACCAATGTCAGCAGCCTCTTTTGCCTCGTCAACCCAAAGTAAGACTCTACGAGAGTCCGAGGAATGCTCTGCAGCTTTTGTTTCATTTAAGAAAGCAGACCTGCTGCTTTGATTGTAATAAAGGATGTTTGATTACATGCTTTAAGCCTATAACACCTGAGCTCCAGTGTTTATGATCTTTGATTTACTGTAATTATTTAATTAGTAACACCATCAACATGATTAAAGGGTTAAAAAGAAATGTAACACTAACATGGTCCAGTGAGTTTATATTTTGTTAAGTTAAAAAAGATGCATTTAATGACTTTAAAAAACATTTGTTTTGATGTGATTGCCTTTTTATTTGTTAATTTGGAAGGAAAAGCATGTTTTTCTGACCCATCTGCTGGATCTAGTTTTGTGTCTTTGGAGTTTCTTTTGGATCCCTGAGCTCTTTCTGTTTTCTGCCAGGGTTCACATGGAGAGCGGGTTCTCCTTCAGCCCTCCGCAGCCCACCGTTCGCACCACCAAGACCGAAGTCTGCTCCTTCATTAAAGACGACAACACGGCCACGGGCGCCGTGGGCGTGTTGACCTACGAGATGTTCAACATGAAGCAGCGGAGTTGCAGCGAGCTGATCGCCGTAATGTTCTCTGTGCCATTTGATTACACCTTCTACAAGAACTGGCTGGGTGTGGGCATCTTTGACAAGGCCCGAGCTTGTGATGACAAGTTGTTTGATCACATGTACAAGGGCAAAGATTTCACTAACTTTGTGCGCCAAGAGGCCAACGGGTCAGGGGTGTTGTACCAAGGGAGAGAGGTGGACGTGAGGGCCTGCATGTCAGATGAGGGCAAAGCCATCGTCAAGCTGGAGCTGTATGATAAGATGGGCCGATGAGCTGTCACTAACACTGACCGAATCCAGCCTTCAGAATCAAAAGATGTTCCATCTGCAGATGAGACGTGATTGAATGCCTTTCTCATCACCAAGAATAAACAAATATAAAATAAAATCTGCTCTGATGTGGTTCATTTTTTCAACAATCAATAAAAAGGAACTGAGACTAAAATAGAAACTGTTCAGCTGAGCTCTATTCAATTGAGTAGTATAAAATGTTTTTGTTCTTGCTGAAACTTTCCATCCCTAAAGCTCAAACTGAAAATCAAAGCAACATCCAAAAACTGAAAGGTGTGGTTCTCAAAGGGTATCTGAGGTCTGACAAACAATCCATTCCCGCTCAACAAACCGGCTGTGGTTTTAACAGAAAATAAAAGACTCAGAAAGCAGTTGAGTGACTTCACCCTTTCCCCTCAGGTGTTTGCTCCAAGACTCGCTCAGGCAGGGGAGGGGAGTGGCTGCAGCAGCGGAGGGCGGGGCCTAGAGAGCTCTATCAGGTGTTACGTCTGCGCGGCTTCACATCGGCATTGCAGTCTGTGACAGGTGAGATCCAGACAGGTAATAAACCACACGGCTTTGTTCCTGCTCTGATCTCTACATTTACAGGCGACACCATGAGCGAGTCTGCAGAATCTGTGGCTGCCAACCTGAAGAGCAGAAGAAATGTCACCATAGAGATCACCAACCTGACCAACAACTACTGCCTGATCAACCCCAAGTAAGAGCAAACCGTGCACGCCGAAGGTCCTGCCGTTTGTTCTAATCTTCTGAAGAGTCTGATTCTGTCTCTGGTTTTAAAGGGTCTTCCTGGAGAGCGGCAGCTGCCACAGCCCCCCCCAGCCCACCGTGCGTCCACAGAAGACTGAGGTGTGCATCTTTGGCAAGAGCAGCTCCAAAGCCACCGGCGCGGTCGGAGTCTTGACCTACGAGCTGTTCGAGCGGCACAGCAACCAAGCCAAAGAGACGATGGCTCTAATGTTCTCTGTGCCGTACGATTACAACGTGTACAAGAACTGGCTGGGGGTGGGAATCTACCAGCAAGGCAAGGAGTGCAACAAGGGTCTGTACGAGGAGATGTATTACAACAAGGAGCAGCAGGGCTTCAGGCGAGAAGAAGCCAAAGGCTGTGACCTCACCTTCAATGGCAACGGCCTGGACATCAAAGCCACCATGTCACCCATGGGCAAAGCCATCATGAAAGTGGAAGTGTGGGACAAACTCTTCACTCCCATGGCACAGATGTCTTTCTGAGGTGTTGGCTCCTGTTTGTCAACCATTGTTGCTCCTGTGCAGCTTCAGTGTATCGCTGTTCTTAAATCTGTTCATGCAATAAATCCAGCCTGGGCAAAACATCAGCTTACAGTTTTGACTTCTGCACCTTCACAAAGTAACACAAGTTCAGCAGGATTGAAGGAAAACTATCTTTCCAGTCACTTTTTCTGAGTAAAGCAGCATCTCTTCATGTTTTATTTCTTTTGATCTTCAGCAGGTGAGAAACACGAAACATTTGAAGAAGCTTCTTAAAATGAGGTATTTATCTTTTAGAGTTGAGCATTTATGACATATGAAACATTCAGCTGTATGTCATTTCTCTTTGAAGGGGATCAAATCCTTTGTTTTCAGATCTGGTAGAAAATATTTTCCATTTTTGGCATGCTGAGATTGAGAATGGATCTTTTTTACTTCCTATAAACTTTTTACAAAAGAAATTTAAAAATAAGTTCAGAAAGAATATCAAGCATGAATAGAATACTTTTGATCACTTCAGTTTTCTGTGATTTTGATGGACTGCACAGAGGCGTGCTCCACATTTGTTACACATGTGCACCACCCTGTGGCGTCCCACATGAACAGGTGATCTCAATGCATAAAACATGGACCAGCACTCCTGTGCTCTCTGGAGTTAGAGGAGCTCCCAAAATGCAGTTCTTTAGGATGTTAGAGAAAAGTGTCTCAGCAAATATGAAGGAAGCAGCTGGATTTTGGTTCAGTAAACAGACAAAGTATTCAACCACATGTTTCGAGGTCAACAGAAGCCAGTACGCTAAATATTTTCTCCCAAATGCCGCAAAGCTCTTAAATCAAAGTGAACACACCCGAGTGTAGACGCTTCCTGTTCCAAGCATATCTTTTAATTGTATTTTATCAAATTATTTATTTGTTTTAGCAAATTTTTAGCATTGTGGCTTTTACTGTGTGGTTTGTTATATGCTGGAGAGCTGCTTTTAATGGAATCTATCTATCTATCTATCTATCTATCTATCTATCTATCTATCTATCTATCCATCCATCCATCCATCCATCCATCCATCCATCCATCCATCCATCCATCCATCCATCCATCCATCCATCCATCCATCATCCATCTATCTATCTATCTATCTACTGTATCTATCTATCTATCTATCTATCTATCTATCTATCTATCTATCTATCTATCTATCTATCTATCTATCTATCTATCTATCTATCTATCTATCTATCTATCTATCTATCTATCTATCTATCTATCTATCTATCTATCTATCTATCTATCTATCTATCTATCTATCTATCTATCTATCTATCCATCCATCCATCCATCCATCCATCATCCATCCATCCATCTATCTATCTATCTATCTATCTATCTATCTATCTATCTATCTATCTATCTATCTATCTATCTATCTATCTATCTATCTATCTATCTATCTATCTATCTATCTATCAAACAAGTTCCAATCTACAATTCCTGATGTGGCATCAGAATTCTGTTTTAGGAAGTGTCTGATTCCTCTAGTTTTGCACTCATGGATGATGGTCCAGTTCAGTGGGAGATGGTCGACTCAAACGTGAGTTACACTTGAATTTCACATGCAGAGATTTCCTCTCAAGGACTTGAGACTTTACAGTTTTTCTCAGTGGCTTTGGTGCGTTTCTCAGAACACTATTAACATTTGCACAGCTGTTAGTGTATTTCTCAAAACAATTAGTACAAACTGCAAAACCTAGTGGATATCCTGCAAAAGCACGTCACATGCTCAAAATTGATGATCCATTCCTCAAAAGCAAGTATTCATGTCAATGAAACTGTCAGTGCCATCAAAATGAAAAGTCTTGACGCCATCTTTATGAACAAGATAGTCAAATGACTTTGTCATGTTTTCACTATGACAGTTTATAATTTCAGTGTTTTCCATTGCAAAAATATTTGGTGACACCTGAAAATGCTCAATGGGTGCTCATATGGGTGAGGACGGCGTTGTCTGAGATGGCTGCACACATGGTAATATTCCCTCTGCGCTGACCAGGGACTTCAGTGGTTGCTCTCTGTCCAATGCGATTTCTTCCAAGCCTTCTGCCTTTGGCCAGATTGAAACCTGCCTCATCAACATATATGAATGTGTGCAGTGTTTCCCTGGCTTCCAGCTCCAGTACACGCTTTAGAGAGAGACACAAATGTAATTTCACAATTTTCCTGTGTACAGTAACAAACAGTAATGCATGCATTTGGTAAAACACATTGTAGAGTATGTTCTGTAGAATTGCAAGTGCTGCATGAAACTACAAAGTACTGTAAAACAGTTTACAGTGCTGAACATAGAAGACCTGCTTTACCTGCACATACTGGTGATGGATCTCCTTCACCCTTTCATTGTTTCGTTCAAATGGCACTTTATACAATTGCTTCATGTGGATTTCATTTTTTTTTAGAACTCTGTCAATTTTTGAAATTGAAACAGATTCAACATTGCCAAATACTGTGTTACAGTTTTTCTCAGTGGCTTTGGTGCGTTTCTCAGAACACTATTAACATTTGCACAACAGTTAGTGCATTTCTCTAAACAATTAGTGCAAACTGCAAAACCTAGTGGATATCCTGCAAAAGCACATCACATGATCAAAATGGATTATCCATTCCTCAAAAGCAAGTATTCATGTCAATGAAACTGTCAGTGCCATCAAAATGAAAAGTCTTGACGCCATCTTTATGAACAAGATAGTCAAATGACTTTGTCATGTTTTCACTATGACAGTTTATAATTTCAGTGATTTCCATTGCAACAATATTTGGAAACACCTGAAAATGCTCAAGACAGCACTATGGCTTATACAGTCATCTGAAATGTGCAGTAAAGTCACTGTAGATGTTAAATATAAAATCACCCTTTTGGTAGAGCTGTGAACAATATACAGCACATGTAACAATACAGTAAATTACTGTTTGCATACCTATTTTCCCTACAGAATGTTTGAATTATTGAACTGACAGTAGTTCTTCCAATATTGGGTTGCACCCTTCGACCAGCCTCCTCCATGGTGAGACCGTGATTGACAACATGGTCAACAATCGTAGACCTTATTTCATTAGGAATCCACCTATATCTGCCTCTTCTCCCTCTTCCCTTTCTCCTTCCTCCCCACATCTTCACCTCTCTTCCACGATGCTGACCTTCCATTTTGTGTCACAGAAGTGTAGAAATGGTACACACTAGCTCCTGTGCAGTTTATATATGCTTGCCAATTGAGGATTCACAGGATTTGTCCATAAATGACAGTGAACATGTTGTTTGTCGTTGGTTACAACTAAAATTGCACACACCTTCTCATGAGTGACAGCTGAAATTCACCTGAGATCAATTGTTCAATGTAGGAGACATTTACAGGAAAAAATGATAAAGAAAGGTACAGAATTTGCTTGACAGATGGCTAATATTTTACATTTGATAACAAGTTCAACAATTTTGAGTGTAATGACTCAAGCAATGAAAGTAAGACTATTAGTTTTATTGAGAACGACTATTCAGCATCCATAAGTATAATTGATTTTGACTGACTTGACATAATCAAATGTAAATGTCAAAAAACAGCAGAGAATGTATGAAAGCAACTGATTCATGTCCAAAATCATTTGCAGTTTGTTCAGAGAGAGGAGAAATTGCTACTATGATGTGCACAAATGACTAAGTGTTGTGGAGGTTGAACTAATAGTTATGAGAATTTCAATTCTGATCTGAGAAACGCACCAAAGCGATTGAGAAAAACTGTAAATTTAGAACTTGAGAATAAACTTCATTTGTTCACTCCTATATTTTTACCTCAGGACTAAAATGACAGCTCTCTTTACAATGTTATTGCATTGAGAACATCTAAACAACTTCCTGTTATGATTAAAATTAGTTTCATTTCTGTTTGTGAGACGTGACCTCTGAAATCGCAGCCAAAGACTTGACACTCGACTTGGATGTGCAAAAAAGGCACTTGTCATCATGTGTAACATACACACAGTCTGTGTACAAAAGTATGTATGAAGCGTTTACTCATGGTGACTGCATCACACACGACGGAGTATTTTTCCAAATCAGTCTGATGCGGAGCAGCTCTGATAAAAAACTCGGATGACAGAGCTGAACCTGTCTTTCAGGTACATTTCAAGTGTTTCCAGAGCCATCTCTCTCACATCGTATCCTCTGAACGCTTTCTTCACTGTTTTGTTAACCGGAACGATCTCCTCTGTGCTGTTGGGGTCATTCCGTCCGACTGCGGCGTAAGTGGGAAAGTGAGTTTTCAGATGGTCGGGAAGACTGTCGTTGTACTTTGGGCAACAGTATGCAGACCACATGTATTCTGGGACAGCCACCCGGTGATTCCTGAGCCAGTGCTCATCGCTGCGGTACGGGATGACACCAGTCACAACGTAAGCCTGCCCAAGACAGTACGCTGCTAAAGTCTGGTTGACTGTCTGCTCCAGATTCTCCCAGGGGCCGTCATTGGATCCGCATTTCTGAGGAACCACGTTGGTGAGGGTGAACGTGGAGGAGCGGCCCTCGTGGGTGTGGTGGTGCGAGCTGGGGTTCAGATGGCCTCGCGTGTAGCTGGAGTTGATGTAGTCCGGGTTAACTGCCTGGCTCTCCACCACATTCTGGTCCAAGGGCCCAGGTGGAAAGGGGATCATGTTTCCATTAGCTTCTGGGTGGGCCAACTGTTTGTGAGGGACATGAACAAAACAATGAGCTATTATTGTGGCTGTAACAATTCATTGTAACAACAATTTACTTCATATTTGTGGTTGCTGATACGATTCCCAGTCTATCTTTGTTCATTCTGAACGATCTAATCACGGACCTAATATCAGTCCAGGACATCTTTAGCCAAAACGAGATCAGAGCTAGCAGTGCAGCTGAAATTTTCCAGATTCTTCTATTTCTTCATGACAATAAATGAAATATGTGTACAACAAACAAACAAACAAGTAAACAAGAATATATGTTAAATCCAATCACATTTGAGTTTGATAAAGTTGTTTTTCCACATCAGAATAATCATCATGAGAACATTCTAGCATACTTTAAGGTCACATGACTTTGATCAATTCAAAGACCGAATGATGGTTGATCAGTTTCTGCTGCATCGTATGTGTGTTATCTATGTTTACAATATAGTGAAATAAAGCTACCATATATCAATCCTTTCCAAAATTGATTAAATTATTATTAGTTTTATTTTGAACCAACCATCTGCTCATTTAGACAGTTGGTCATTCAAAGTTTAGTTTTTTGCAGCATGAAGGGAAGTATTGGGCAGGAGAGACAGACAGATTACTAGATCCATCCTCTTTTCTCATGTGGGACTGAGTTGGAGGGGCATCAGTCTACGCAAAGATGCCTTAGAATTGGACCAGCAGCTCTGCTCTGAGCTCTCTCCAGTGACTGAGCTTTCCTGACTTGATGAAGCCAACAGGACAACATCATCTGCAAAGAGCAGAAGGGAAATCCTGTGGCTCCCAAACCGCTTAGACCCTGACTGCTTCTAGAAATTCTGTCCATAAAGATTATAAACAGAACCGGTGATAAACCATGATCAAAACCACAACTTTAAAATGTTTTGGAAAGATAAATTACATCAAAGAAACTATATTTTTAATCCTATATTCAAGTTTTAGTTGAATCAATCTTAAAATGACCTCCGTCAATTGTTTATCTTTATTAAAAGTATCAAAAATTTACGGTTCTGTTAAAAAATCTGTAAAATGTAAAATAATAAAAAGTATAAATAAGTAACATAAAAGCATAAAAATACCAGATAAAAAACAAATCCACTGAGGAGGGGTCACCGGAGCTGCTTGGACCAAACACCATCACTTATTTTCCTGTCATTAAATGTATTGGTTTTAACCGACCCTTTTCAGTTGCCGGTCCCCATTGTGGAATAATCAGCCCTAAAAATACTTTTTTTAAATGACCTACAATACTGACAGTCTTTACTGTGTGCAGAGTTGACAGATCATGGATAAACAAAAAAACATTTCTGCTTTACTGGGATTCATTTCCTTTCTTATGTTTCTATTTACTGAAAGCCACTGAGGCAAAAATATTTATGGAGACAGGGCAACACTTGATAGCAAAAAATGATTCATTGTATTTTCAGTAAACTTTCTTAATAAAACATTTTTGATATGTGACAAACAAATGCTCTTTGTGGTCAAGCACTAACCTGAGGCTCAAACTTCCAGGAAGACGAAGGCCTCTTTCCTGTGGGCACCGTGTACACGTAGGCAGAGAACCATGGGGAGCGCCGAGGTCGACTGTACAATGTGGCAAACTGATAGTTATTATTGTAACGCTGGCAGATCGGCGTCCCTGGTAAACCTTTCGGAGGCCAGGAGCTGTAGAAGAACTGCAGACAGGGAGCGAAGTCGCCTACATCAGCCACGGCGGAGCAGCAGCAGGAGAGGAAGGCGAGGGTGAGCTGAGACCACGACCGCAACATTTTCACCGAAAAGTCCTCCTCAGTGTCCAGGAGATGCGCCCAGTCTGACTCCAAAACCTTTGAGCTGCTGGTTTCACATTAACACATGACCTTATAACAAAAGCAGAAGTGGTTCTTCATGGGTTCATGGATGATTTACAGGAAGTGAATGTACTCAGCCTTTCCTGCTGCGGTGACTGCACACAGAGAGGAACAGGGGGTTGTGCAATCTTATCAGAGTGAAGTCTAATTCCCTGCAGGTAGATCTATGTGCTTGATGGATAGATTTATGATAATTATAACAGACAAATGTTATTTTTTTTGCAAAAAGTCTCCACAAAAATCAAAATTATGGGCCAGGATGACACTTTCATTATTTCTGCTTTTTTTTTTTTATTCAGGCGATGTGGTCCTAATATTTGGTCTGATTATTCCTAATCTCCAAAAGGTTTTAAAAAAGGGGGAAAAGTATTTGAAAATGTTTCCTGTTTCATGCAAAGCTTTACTCTGTGATCGTAGACAGCAACAGAGCTTTGAAAGTTCAACAATCCTTGTAAAGACAAAAGTAGGAAGTTCCTCAAACACCCAATGATCTGAGGGTGCTTCTATTCAAAACAAGATCACCTGATGTAAAACATACCATACCAACAGATGTTTTCTTTATGGTCTGACGTTCTGGAGAACATTTGATTGTCCTGGCCATGTCAGGAGTGTGTATCACAAACAGAAAGTCATAGAAAATTGTGTAGCTAAAGAATTCATGGTTTTGCTGACCACACTGTCAGACGTTACCTATCCACATTACGGTAACAAGCTGGCAACACTATCGCCAGCATCATACCGTGACTCTGGGTCAACAGTGACATACCACTGAGCGTTGTTCGTGGAATGATACTGTAAGATTTTTGGCTGTATAATACTCTCGCACCACATCAAGGTAACTCACTGCAGAACCCTCTCAGGTATCTTACTGGCAACAGCGTTGCCAGTAAGACACTGTGATCACTTAAGATGCGCAGTACTGTTTGTTAACGTTACATCACCGCAAGCTCAATTCAATGTACTTGGTTGCAATAAATTTCCTGGTAATCTACCCTTATAGCGCACTTTTGGTACTGCAATTTCTCAGCTGTCAGATTGTACCGTATTCCTACGAGCGGTTATTTACCTTTTAACATTAGCTATTTACTATGTTCTGGGTGAACAGCAACATACCGTACCAACCAAATATATACATATAGATATTAGAGAAAGCATGCACCCAAATGCACGCATGCATACACATTTGATTTTAAGTAAGATATAAAAATCAAAATGACAACATTATGCACTGGATATTCATTTTCTTTTAATTTGATTTCTCTTTTTACATTGAAATAAAAATCCCACCATAAATCAGGGGGAGCCTCCTCTAGAGTTAGCTCAAAACGTGCAAATTATGTGTTGGTAGAAATAAACTGTGGTACATAGAGGTAAAAATACATAAACACAGTTGCAAAAAAGAATTAAACTATACAGCCAGTTATTTACAGGGTGCTGAGGTTGGTGGCTTCTTCACGTGTTGCCCAGAACACTGAGGCGATTGGTCATCTGTGGAGACATATGTCCCAAAAATGGACACAACTACACTTTAAGAACACATTCTGCCTTGAAGTATCTGCTGTATTAAACTCAAGTTAGTAAGAATGAAACCAGTCATACCTAATTTGAAGTTTTCCACTCAAATTCCGTCAGCCGTTGGAGGAAGGTTGTGAAAGTAGCATTACAAGTGTCAATTCCACATGAATATCTATAATTTGCCATGTGCTTATGGTGTCTAACATGTATACTAAACAATATAAATTTGTGTGCACAGAAGCCACACAATTTACAAAAAACAATTTTCTATGAAGTTAATTAAATCAATTCCTGTCTAAGGATAATTTCAGTAACACAACTAGCAATATTCGGTACCAACAGATTGTTTTAACTTGACATAAATATTCTCAATGGGCCTGAAAAATGTAGGACATAAAATAAGTAGACAAAAATATTCTCACACCTTAACCACAAAACAACACCTTTTATATCAAAGTCTAGAGAAGATAATCTTCAACAAGTCATTTAGCACACAACAGTATTTAGACAACCAGCAGTTTCAACCAGGAAGCATTTACTTCTTCTTGTGCAGTTTTATAGCAGATGCGCACTGCCTGCAAGTGAATTACTGCCATCTACTGGCATGCAGTCTGGGTGAGATACTCACTGTTTTCTTCTGTTCTTTATGAAGCGTCTGTGTGCCTCATGCTTTTCGTCTGGTGAAAATGATGAACTGCACTTCCAAGTGGACTAAGGATACGTACCAATACTCAACCAATACTCAGTCTTAAGTTGGTACCAGTCACGAATTAAAATATCTTAGCCACAGTTGCATGTTCTCCTTCACCCTATAAATATTTTGGGGAAAAACTGTGTCTGACTGACTGATGTGTGGGCACATCACTGTAAATATGAAATATCATTTTACGAAGTTTCATTTTGAAACTGCAACAGAAGTTTTATTTTTAAATCTACTCATATTTCCTGTTTTTGTGACTTTTTTCGTACTGATAATGAAACTCCTCAAGCTTGTGTTGCGTAGCAGAGGGTGTTATTCATTACTGAGGCATTGTAAACACTCAAAGTGATTAGTAGCTCTTCTATTTTTTTGTAACAACACAATGCAACAGAGACCGTGTAAATCCATGGGCATCATTCTAGAAAATTATCAGAATAGAATAGAATACACTAGAATACACTAGAATACACTAGAATAGAATAGAATAGAATAGAATAGAATAGAATAGAATAGAATAGAATAGGATTGAATTGAATTTGATTGATCCCACAACAAAGATTTGAATTTGTCACCACAGGTCCAAGAATGCTGTAGATTGAGGCTAATGATTCTTATAAAAAGTAGGAGATGCGAAATTCATAAATGTAGGTGTTCAGTGTTCAGGCTCAAAGGGACCACTCTAAACAGAGGCAGATCTCCGCACCAATTTGTCAATTCTTTTCCTGTCACTAACTGGTGACAGAACACAAATATCCAAATGGTGTTGACATGATGTCCAAGGTATTTCCTGTGTGTGTTGTGTTAAATACCTGTTTTCTTTAGGACAGTGACATGCATTGAAAACTATGATATGTCATAGAATTTAGTTGCATAGATATGCAAATTACTGTAATACACTGCAAGCATACGACAGGGATATTTTACTGTACTTTTTACAGTAATTCACTATGGGAATTACAGCAGAATATATCATCATGCTGCATATTGCACCTTTTTCAGCTAAAACAGTAACATACCGTAAAAACTATGGGATAGTGTTTTTTAAAGTTACATTGACATGCAAATTACAGTACTACACCGCAAACATTATTTTAAAAATATTTTACTGTTAATTTTACAGTAATTCCCCATGGGAATTACAGCAAAGGTGAACAGTGCACCATAAGTGTGTCTTTTGGAAAAACATCAGGGTTGCACACGAGGTTTACTTTGGTGGTTTGCACTATTGCATCGCAGCATGTTTAGCAGCACTGGTTTGAAGATGGATTGAGTGGAGTTTGCATGTTCTCTAAGGTGCATGCAGGTTTAGTTCTGTCACTTTGTCTTTCTCAAACAGTGTGAAAACATCTAATAGTTCTGTAGGTTGATTGATGATTCTCAAAAGCCCTTTTGATGTGAGTTTTTATGGTTATGTGGTGGTCTCTGCATGGACAGTCATGGACTAAATCTGCTGTTAAGTATCTTGAACAGACTCCAGTTACTGCACAGGAAAAAGCAGCTGAACTGATGGATGCAGACAAAAACAAGAGCGTTCTTGTGGCATTCCACTAACAATAGGTTCTCACTAGCCACTGCACAAAGATCTAAAGCAACCATTGGCAACCAGCTGTGCTGCAGGCTGTTCATGCTCATAAAGCAGGAGTGTCTTCAAGGAGTCAGTTCTCGAGGGCCTGTGTCCTTTCCAACCAACCCACCACTAAGCTCCTTATTGGCCAAACACACCTGATCAGGTACTCAGCAGCAGATAAGGTGGCAATTTGATTTGATTTATGAGTCAAGCTCAACGATTCATGAATCGAACAACGACTCTTACATTTTAAAATGTTTGTTTCTGTGTATGTCTTTTTCCTCGATGTATGAACGTTAAAATATTTGTATTAAATCACCAACATTTATACTTTTATTTAAAACAGGAGATCAGAATCAACAAAACTGATGAAAGAAACAAAAAGATTTAGAAAGAAAGAAATTATGTTTGTGATTATAATTTTTTTTTCCAATCTTCAGGTTAAGTTCAGCAATAACATTAACAATATAAAAAGGATAAAAATCACTGCTGTTTTGTATCATTTAACAACAAAACTTGAAAATGTTTTCCACAGTTTTCTATCCTCGAATGTATTAAATATTTTACGTTCTAAGCATTACATATTGGTGCAGAGCCCGTATGAAAAAAGTAGTTTGGTTCCACAGCAGAATCAGCTGATTCAGGTTGATTACATCCGCCTTTCAGCAGCGTGAGGCTGCGTTTCTTTGGAATAAGCTGAAAAAGAGTTATCATAAACAAAAGAATGCAAACACTGGAGATAAAGCTCCTGTGTTAAAGCTAATCCTTTTTTTTAGAAGTTATGTCAGTGAACAGAACTTCAGTCTCGGTTTTTGAACAGAAAAACCTCTCGATAGTTTTACTTTAAAAAACCGGAAGTTCACCGTCACAAAGATGTGTTTACTTCCGGTTTTGGTACCGCAGCTCTTTCTGCTTTGTTTTAGCTCGTAAACTTAAAATCCTACATTAATCTGCATTTCAGAACAAACATACATCGTCCCCAGATAATATTTTGATAATATTTTACTACACTCTACTATATTCACATGGATCGTGAATCAGCTATTTTGGACGTCGCAAATATTCTTACTCGATATTTCTGGAGTCGATCGCATGTACCCGAGGTCCGGATACTCGTTACAGCCCTAATTCTGATATTCCAGATGGAGAAACATTAGAATACACAGGCATGCCAACACCAGAGAATTTGTAGCTTAAAGTCACAAACGGGCAGACCGCTGGTTCCACCTGCAGCAGCTTTATTAGTTCAGGCAGGAACGCAGCACAGCTAAAAGTCCACAAAGCTAGATCAGGGTCAGACAGGCAGAGGTCGATCCCGAGCATGGGGCCATCCAAAAAGAGAGTATGTCAGAGTCCAGGTGAGGGTCAGGGCAGGCAGCAGCCAATCAGACAGTAAGCAGGGTCAGAAACAGAAGATCAGGTCCAGAATGAAAAGCTCAGTAATGCAGTCAGGGTGGTACAAACAATACTCCACACAGAACAAGGCTCTGTTCACTGCTTAAGTAACAGGTGGGTGGTCGTCAGACTGGAGTCTGGTGAGTGACATCTTGGAACTGTGCGCTGGGGCAGCTGGGAGGTGTAGTGAGTTTAGTACTCTGGAGACCAGAGGGAGAGCCAGAGATTTAATACCTGACAACAACGTCACATCTTTGTTATACCAAAGTAAAACAGCTGTCGGCACTCATCTTCAGACCACTACGCAAGAGAGGCCTGCTCCAGCATTCATCGCCAGTTCATTGCCTTCTCTGGTGAAGTACACTGGCCTTACTTCAGCTTATGCCTGTGAAGTTAGTTTGTCTCACAGCTTTGCTCAAGCTCACGACTGAAATCCATGGTCTCGAGGTTCTTCATTCCACATGCCGACCAGGGTCTCAAGTATACTAACATTTTATTACACAGAGACATTTTTAAGGAAAAAGGTAGCTTCAGGATCCCGTCTTTGTCTCAGAGTAAATATGCTCACATATTTCTATTGCCGGCATATGAAACTGAAAACAAAGAATATCAGTCAGAGTCAAATTAATTCATTCCTATTTTCAGTGTGAGAATGAATCCAAGTTGCGTGGCTGTCAGTCTGTCATTTCCAGTGTTTGCAATGACAACAACATACAATTCTTCAGTGTTACATTGAGATGATGTTCTTTTATTTTTCTGTGCTGTAACTCAGTCAGGGAAAGCTCTCTGTTGCTGACAAAAACAACATCAACAGGGTTGTTGTGACAGAGCTGTGTGATGATGTCAGAGATGGGCGGTCTTGTTGGACGTTTATTCCCACATTGTACTATAAAGATGAGACAAATCTTGCATCTTCTTGTAACACATTTCACTTCCTGATTCCTGATCTGATCATCATATTCGACAGTGAACTCTAGATCTCTTCACACCGAAGGTTTTAGTGTTGGCGTGCGTCTTCAAACACGAGCTGGAAGCTGCTCACACACCGGCTGCATCAGCGTGAACCCAAGCAGCCACGAAGTGAAAAGTCCATGAAGACGTGCGCAGAATTCCGACATTCTGCTTCGCGCAAGCACATGCCGGCAATTTGGGCTCCGCCTCCCGGGGGAAGGGCAAAGGATTCTCTGGTTGGGAGGGGGAGAGTATGAGCGGACTGGAGCAGACAAGCTATGAGACGAAGACACGAATACACAGATACGCTAAAGGCAGCTACTGAATAAATAAAACGCGTACCGAACGGTTCGGTTTTATATCGAATACTGTTGCATCCCTAGTGTCTACACAATTGAGCCTTTGTAGACTGAAAACTTTTAATTTCATGAAAAGACTTGGGATCCTTTTGTTCCTAAGACACTGCCCTGTCCAACTTCTTATTGAGATCTGATGGATCTAATGTGTTTCTTTAAAGTGATCCTTTAACTTTTTTGAGCAGTGTAGTTCACTCTGATAGGCTTAAGAAAGTCATGGTAGGGCCCCTTTAAACATCCCTTTAGAGTTTTCTTTGTCAGTGGGTGGAGCTGCTTCTCCGTGGCCGAGCTGTCAGATCTGTTTCAGTCCTCTCACCAAGCATCCGTTCTGGAAAACATTATGTTATCCCATGCCTTTTGAGTCCTTCACAAAAGCAGGGGGGGAGCGCGCTGGTCAGATGTTTATCCTTCCCCTTCCCTCCAGACTGCACACATGGAACTGAAGTCCACTCCTCACACACCCCTCCCATGTCTTCTTATGTAACTGTAATCAGGGTTTAAATTCTGCTGAACTACAGCACCAAACTCCATTCATGCAAAGAGAGTGAAAGCTGTGTTTTATCCCCCCGCTGAGGGCTTTAAGGTAGGTTTCCAACTTTTACTGCTGTTCTTTACCAGACCGATACACACAGCACTTTTAGGGTAAATGAATGAAGGATCTGCTTTTTCCAATCCTCAGGTATGCAGCCACAAATCAGGGTACTTTTCTCCAAGTTTATAAATGTTAGATCACAGCTGTTTAGCAGGGGGGTGTTAAACAGAGGATCGGATTAGAGAACACTAAAACCTGCTGTTGGGACTCACGTGCATTCCTCTGGACTTTCAGTTGTTGAGCAACGCTGTGTGCATTCAGGTCTCGTGCTCTCGAGGCAGGACGTTCTGTAACATTAGTTCTACAGATTATATCCAAAACTGTCATGACCAAACAAGAAGCCTGCCCGGTCTTTTGACTGTTAGAGTGTAAATGACAAAGAGAGAAAATGATCTCCTAATATGGCTGGAGATAAAGATTTTTATGCAAAAGGATCAGAAACAAATTCCTGTCAAGGAAGTAGCTGGTTCTAAAAATTCCCCAAAAAAAGAGCTCTGTTTTTAATTAGTTTAGTTGTAAATGTGTATTTCTGATCCGGAGTGGAGGCGAGACTGAAGTATTTTAGAGAGGAAGTCACGTGCAGCTGCGCTTTTTAGAGGAAGAGAAGGAAATGGAAAAAATAATAGAGAAAGGAAAATACATTTAAATGACAACTATGTTGTCCTAAACACAAACTCATAGATCAAACACACAAAAATGGAGACTAGAAGGTGTTATGAGGAGCTCTGGTCTCACTGCAGTTCAGCTGGTGACCTTTGATCGCATGCAGTATTCCTGCATGACAGTCTTTGTTTAGGGGCAGTTTTCAGTTCCTGTAATGCCCTGCTGCATGTCAAAACGCCCCTCACAATCTAAGGTAATGCTTTGATTAGTGTTTTCTTTGACTCATTTCTGTTCTGTTTATTAGTTGATCGCATGAAGTTTAGCTTTCGTCTGTTAATGTTACACCAGATTAAAGTTTTGTTACAAATCTCTTACAGCATTTGAGTCCATAGTTATCGAGGTTCAGCAAAGCTTTCATTTGTCAACAAGAGAAAACCCAAAGCCAGAGGCAGATATCTGATAATGTGGTTCCATTGAATGGTGTTCGGTCCTATTCAAGCACTGAGCAGGAAGAACATAAAGCCCCAGGAGAGGAAGCAGACTGCTGACTTTAAATGCAACTCCATTCTCCTCCACATGTACCTCAAAACAATTTTCTACTTTTATCTCTTTGTGAGGGTAAAGTTGAACTTGTTGAAAGGGCCTGTACCATGATTTTCTAAAGCCTTTCAGAGTAAACTATAACCATATATGGTCATATGGAACCTTGGGACATGCAAGAACAAATTATTGATGAAATATTCGTTATTTTTGTGAACTCTTTTCCTACCCAGAAAGGAGACACCTCGATCTCTGAGGCTCCACCTTCAGCTCCATGTGGGAGCCTTTCATGGTAAATGCTGTATACTTGTACAGCGCTCTTCTACCCTCCTCAAAGGCCCAAAATGCTTTACAGACACAGTCCCATTCACACACTGGTGGTGGCTCCGCTGCCGAACACTGGCGCCAACCTTCCACCAGAGGCATTTTGGGGTTTAGTGTCTTGCCCAATGACACTTTTACAAATGGGCGGGCATGACGGGAATCAAACTGCAATCTTCACACCAGGAGTCGACCACCCTACCGCTCGCTCCAGCTTCAGCAGCATGTTTGCATTTTTTAACCATGAAAACAAGCATCCAAATTTTTTGCACGGATGGATGTAGATACTCTGTATCTGCCATAAGTAGCCTGAGTGTTTATTCCAAAAATGAAACATTTTGGTGGTTACATGCTGGTTTGTTGAAGAATGAGCAGAAATGCATGAATGGATCAAAATGCCACTTTGGGGTTGTTTATAGTGAAGAATGACCATCAGAATACACTTAAAAGCTCAAATGTTGATTTGGCATGGTATAGGCTGGTCTCTCGGGGAAAACTCCTCACATAGTCAGTGCTGTAGACATCTAAAGCTGGTTGACCCTCAGAAGGCCTGTTATGACCTGGAGTCCTGGCTGAGCATTTCCTTATCTTTAATGTTGAAAGCCACATGAGGCTGCAGCCACACCTGTGATGTCCCAGTCACAGCTGTGTGGGATTCTTGAGATTTATACTTTCCACTATTTTTCGTTAAGTCAATTGTTAAATAATCACAAATGAGCTGGAAGTGACAAAGATTTCACAGAGTTCTCACATTTCACACATTTCTGTTTTTGATTTTGTTTTTGACTCCTCCCCTGTGGATCCTCTAAATGCTGATGTTCTTCCATATTCTTTCTGTTTCTGTTCCCTTTAAACTATTACAGTTTAGAAATGATTTATGCTGACATCCTCTAAATGCACAACTTCAACATCAGACAAAAGCCATTATTGCAAAATAGACCATTATTACAATGATATTCTCTTTGTTTTTCCTAGTTAATCGATGGGGACCTTCACCGGAGCGTTTCTCATTTTTCTGGTGTGTGTGTATCTCCCAGCCGGACCCACTGTTCAAGCTGGAAAGATCCTGGTGTTCCCAGTGGATGGCAGCCACTGGCTCAACATGAACCTGCTCATTCAGAGCCTTCATGACAAAGGTCACGAGGTCACCGTGGTCCGCACTGCCACCAGCTGGTATGTGAAAGAAAATGCCCCTCATTACCGCTCAATCACCATCAGTCTACCAGAAGCTATTTCCATAGAAGAAGAGGACTTTTTCGTCACATTCTTGGTCAAGATGCTTGAGATCAAGAGGCATGGTGGTTCTGTGATGGGCTTTGTGAAGTTCTACTGGGAGATGCTAACAGCATTGTCAAACATTCATCGGCAGGCCAGCATGTTGGCTGTAGAAATCTTCGAGAACAAAGCTCTGCTGCAGAGTATCCAGGATTCTCAGTTTGACGTGGTTCTCGTGGACCCTGGCATACCTGTAGGGGTTGTGGTGGCTCACCAACTAAAGCTGCCGACTGTTTTCAACGTAAGATGGATCACCAGTGGGGAGGGTCATTTTGTGGTGGCGCCCTCTCCAACATCGTACGTTCCCATTTCTGGACATGCCGTCACTGACAAGATGACATTTTTGGAAAGGACCAAAAACACGTTTTTCTATTTCTTCAACACGTGTATTGACAAGCTGGTTGTATGTCCTCACTATGACACACTAGTGGAAAGGTACTTTGGTCAGGATGTAAGCTTCTACCACCTTCTACAGGGGGCAGACATCTGGCTCATGAGGGTGGACTTCGTCTTTGAGTTCCCCCGGCCGACCATGCCCAACGTCGCTTACATTGGTGGATTTCAGTGTAAGCCGTCTAAGCCTTTACCGCCAGAGCTGGAGGACTTTGTCCAGAGTTCAGGAGAGCATGGCTTTATCCTCATGTCTTTAGGGACACTAGTGAAAGGTCTCCCACAAGAAATCACTTCTGAAATAGCTGCTGCTTTTGCACAACTTCCACAGAAGGTGATATGGAGACATGCCGGAGAACGACCCGACAATTTGGGCAACAACACTCTGCTGGTGAAGTGGATGCCGCAGAACGATTTGTTAGGTCACTCCAAAGTTAAAGCCTTTGTTGCCCATGGTGGTACTAATGGCATCTATGAATCCATCTACCATGGAGTGCCCATTGTAGGCATCCCCCTTCTGTTCGACCAGTTTGAAAACGTTTTGCGACTGGAAGCGCGAGGTGCAGCAAAGGGGGTCGATGCAGCAAAGCTGAACCGCCAGAGCTTTCTGGAAGCCCTACAAGAGGTTCTCAACAATTCGTCCTACAGAAACAACATGAAGCGTCTGTCGTCCCTCCATCGGGACAAGCCCATGCACCCTCTGGACACTGCTGTTTACTGGGTCGAATATGTCATGCGGCACAAGGGAGCCGCACATTTACGTACAGAGTCCTACAAGATGCCCTGGTATTCCTATTATTCTCTGGATGTTATTTCCTTTTTACTAGCAATCATGTTGATGCTCATAGCTGCTTTGGTTGGATTCATGCGATTCTTGTGCCTCAAGATGTGCAGGAGGAGGAAACCAAAGCAGGAGTGAGCCCCTCTTTAGTCTTTTCAAATGGACAATTACCATAGGAATGATGCTGCCCCGCCCCCTTGTCCTCAACTGTTATTGAAAAATGTTCAATAAAACTTTTCCAGAAATCCCAGCATGTAATCGAGGCTTCTGGCCTTCTCATTTTCATCTTCTCTCAACCCACACATTTATTCTGTCAAATCAAGTTTTCTTTGGAATGGGATCATACATCACTTGCCACCTGCAACAGAAAAAAAATAAATGAAAACTGTTTCCTGCGTGATTCTCTTAAAGTGTATTTTCATTTATTAGACACTCATGCAAATGCTGTATTGTTTGTTTATTTAACAAACTCTAGATACCGGTATTTTGAAAAGGTCTGAATTTGTCTGGTGACAAAAATAAACTTCAGACCCTTTGTCGTAGTTGAACTACATTGTCCAGTGCAGCTTTTAGATTTTAGCCTATTTGTCTGAGTTGACGGCAGGAGAGTGAAAGTGGTTAAACACAGAAAAACTGATCAGTGAAAACTTGTTATTAGTAGATTAGTAGATGTCTGGTTTTCCGGGAGTTTTTTGTAGTCAAAACGAACTTAAAAATGCCCCCCCCCCCTTTTTTCTAAGTGTCTATCCCGCTTGAGTATTCACAATTAATTTCCATTTGAGTTACATTATGCATAAGCAGTTCTACTCAAATTTGGGCTACATTATGGTCACCACAGTGATGCGCGGTGAGATTCACGGCTGGTGAGGTTGACGGCTAGCGAGGTTCACGTCTAGCGAGGCGCTGACGTCATCAGTCAGATTTACAAACACATGAACCTACAGAGTATTATTCACCATTTGATTAACAACAGTTAAAGTGTGTTTAAAATTCAATATCAACATTTTTTGTTAACAATTCACCAAAAATAGATAATATTAAGTTACTTTTACTTATAAACAAAGTTCATCTGCACTTCTTCTGCAGCAGCAGATGAATAACATGTTTGTAGAAGTTTTCCTTTTCTTTCTCCAGTGTTAAAAGTCTCATTGAAGATCACTGCCAGTGACGTGTCTCCATGCATAAATTCCTCATTTTAGACACATACTCCTCCATTGGATGGAAGTCTTATTTCCATATAAAATATAAGAGACATGTATTTAGGTGTTGTTCTTTTATGTTTCTGAAAATGTACCACTATAATCATGAAATGTGTGCAGAAATAAATCAAAAAGTCTGCTTTGTGTTGTTTTAAAAGGTAAAAGAAGAAATAGTCATGATGTAATTAGTGATGCAACGATACAGTTAGCTCACGGTTCGATGCGTCCCTCGATACAAGGGTCACGGTTCAGAACATATTGAACAAATAAAAAACCTGAAATCCTGTTATTCCACAGATTGTGATTTTTTTTGCAAACCAAAACAACAAAACAAATAAATCAGATTTTTTTTAAGTGTAAAGCTTTTGGCACTCACTACAGAATAACACTTAAAAAGAACTATTGTCAACATTACAACTTGTAAACAATTGAATCAAATGTAAAAGTTCCTCAGTCCTCAATACTTGTAAACATGAATATAATAAACTCCAACAATCTAAGCTGTTCTCTTAAGTCTTGACATTTTGCAGTACTGCACTCTTTATTTTCCAGTGTGAGGACCGTCATATAATGAACATTTACAGAGATTTAGTTCTCTGTTACCAGGAAGTCCAGCTGGACGCGGAAAATTGTGCGTTTTTAACCAGGTTGTCTTCAATTTGCGCACTTGTTCAGGAATCTTCCCCTGGAAAAGAGCCACAACAGGTGGAGAGTGGTGAGGTCTGCTCTGGAGGACTGCTCATAATGACTGCTATAATGCTGTGAGGGCTCTGGGGTGTGATCATCATTGACTGTATAAGTAGAAACTGCACTGAGCATCCCCTCCCCTCTCGTGTTCCAAATAGGAAGTACCCGCGGATAACAAGATGGCCAAAATCCCATAAACTTCCATTAAGAAATACAGTTATGTCAGCGTTATTGAAGTGAAAACTGTTTACATCCCGCGTTCATGTGGTAGAGGCGGTAGCTCATAATAATTCACTCCAGGGCGGCGACAGTACTTCCTATTGATTCAATGACTCAGCTATGACTCACAGCGACGGACCAATCACTATCAATGGGTTGCAATTGTTTGCAATATGGTGGTAGACGTCCCAGGAAGTGACGGTGAAGGCTCTGGCCAGATTTTGCGATGGCTGGAGGTAATGCATTTCCAATGGGGGACCTCAACAGTTGCTATATCCAGTTCCTGCTTATACAGTCAATGGGTGTGATTGTATAGTTGGGATTTGCTAAAGAAACAAGAACAAACATGACCATATCCACAGTTTGTAAAGAATAAAGCTTCGTTTTTAAACTTTTCCAAAAGGAGTAAATTAGTCACATGTGTCGTTGTTGCATTTTTGGGAAACCATCAAAGAGAAGTCTGACAGCTAAAAGCTTCCACAGTAGAATTGTTAAGAATGTAAGACATACTGTGAAAACATGTGAACCGAAGTGGAAACTTCCTTAAGAAATAACATACAACCAGTCAAGTGAGCAAAGACAGGAAGTTAAGTGTCTGAATGTACTGAGGGAAACTCAAAGCAAGCTCTCTTGAAAAGTGGAGGCTATTTTTGGAATCAATCAATCAATCAATCAATCAATCAATCAATCAATCAATCAATCAATCAATCAATCAATCAATCAATCAATCAATCAATCAATCAATCAACTTTATTTCTATAGCACTTTTCATATGTAGAATAACACAAAGTGCTTTACACATAAATAAAGCATCTTAAAACAAACGCAATAATAAAAACAAATGCAAAATACAATAAAGACACGTAATTCCCCCCTTCACCCAGATCCACAAGTATACCCCCAATCCCCTCACCCCCCTAATTCCCCCACACACACACCCCCCCAATGACTAAGTACAAGATTAAGTACAGGCTGAGCACAGAAGTTAGATGTCGGTAATATAGTTGGAGCCTCTTCCTCTGGAGACAACTGCATAACCAGCGTGGTGCAGCATCACAGGCGGGGACCCAGCCTCACCACAGCTAGGTAGCGATGCAGGTCCCCACCTAGAGCCGCAGCAGCTGGACAGCAGTAACCAGAGGGAGAGGAACCAACTGAGGAGGCACTGGAAATTAAAAAAGAAAAATGGTAGAATAATAAAATTAAGTATATTTGTAAAAGTGATATTTGTAAAAGAGAAGAGATATACAGACAATTTTCAACTAAAATCATTTTAAATCAAACTGTTTCAACAGTATCTGCTTTGGCGATGAAAAAAACACTTCCAGGTATTCAAACTGAGAGTTGATGTTCTCTTTGTCCACTGGATGGCAATATTTCCTAGAACTAAGCGCTCTCTGCTGCAGCATCAAGTCTAAATGCAGTTCTTGCTTAGAACAGTTACATATGATTTGAATAGAAAATATCCAAAACATGAAAAAAACAAAAAACTTTCTGTTCAAATGACTGATTTTCAAATGCAGTTAGTCCCTGCCTCACCTGACAGAAAGGTGAGTTCAGTAACCAGAACCACTGGGACAAAGCAGCTTCTGATCCACAAACCCCCACAGCAGGAAATCCCTCTCAAACTTCCAAGCTTCTTTTAATAGAAAGCCTTTCTTGTCCTTACACGATGAAATTCAGGGGAATTGACTGATCAAATTTAAATTGTATGTTGCTTGTAAACATTTTATTTGTAAATGTATTAACTTCAAGTGCTTTATTGAGCTTCTGTTGTTCACATGAAAGGATTTTTGAACACAACCAGAGTGAACGTCAGGTCTTTACAGTAAAACTGAGGAGTTCAGAACTGAAAGACACAAACTAGGGTTTGACATGTTTATGTTTAGTGAAATTAAAATGTATTTTTTAAAAATAGATTACCTTTTTTATGAAATATTGTTTGTGTTATTTAAATACTCATAAATACATGAGAACAGGCTTTTTTTCACTACAGCCAGTTAATTAAAGTCCTGAACATTCAGTACAGTTAACTGTATTTGTAACTGGCATTTTTCAGTGTTTATTGATAAAAAAACACAAGCAAAACATTTTTTTTTTTGTTTTATCATCTTAGAGTCCTTAAACTCTAAAGAATGTGCTTTCTGTGCAGACTTTTGTGATTCGAAAGCCTCTGATTCTGTATTAGAGAAGTTTCAAACCATCAATTATCATATTACCGTTTCCTCAAAAGGATTTCGGAGGCTCTGCAATTCGCTCCTTGTCGGTCCCACCCATTTCTCAACATCATCCTTGAACCCGCCTCCCCAGCGTGAACAAAATTTGTAAACAAAACTATAAGAGAGATGGATGCACTGCAGTCTGCAGAATCTTGTCTGGATTTTTCCCTTTTCCAAACTTTGTATTTCTCTGATGGATTTTGAGTCTGTATGAAGACCAGATTCAAGACTTTTACTGCTGGTTTGAGGAATCCTGCATGACGGTTACTGGAGATACACGCATAAGACACGTCTGTAGAATAAATGTGGATCATGTTAAAAGTTGTTTTATTGAGCATGAATTCATCCGACCACATTTTAATGAGTTTCTGTCTCATCGTTGTGGTTTTATGGTTTGTTTTTAAGAGAATTCTGTTGAAACTACAATAGATCTGTCACAGCAGCAGCCGGCGCCGTGTAGGAGACACAGAAAAGAGAGTTCTACGTTTTTTGGTGTTAAAATAAACGTTCTAACAAGTAAACAGTTGGAAAAATTATTTCTTATAGGATAACATGATCCTTAATGCTCTACATTTGTCCGCGGATCACCGATCACCTAATTTCTGCCGTGTTTCCAACACGTGACGGTCGGGTACGGTGGCCATTTTGGTTCAGTTGTTCTGCTCTCGGTTTGTTTCATATTCAGACTGAGGAATCTCAGAGAGAACAGAAGTTCAGTCCAATTGGAAAAGAAGCAAGACTACATTTACAAAATGGTTTCTGGCACAGGAAGGTAGTTATCCTTTGCCACAGCTCCGTGGAGAAGATGGGGGTGTGCTTTCACTGTTGTCTGGGGGCGGAGCTTGCAGCACAGACTCTTCCTTGAGGGAGCTGTTGTCATCGATCTTACATCAGCACGTTTTCGTGGGTATGGGAGGGCTGCTGCAGACAATGAAAGTAGGAAAAGGATTACTCTTAAATTCCTGAACAGATCAAAATACAGTTTTGGGGTTCTTTATAGTGAGGAATAAACAGTAAAATGCATTTAAAACCTTACAAAGTAGAATTTTCATGGTAGGGCCCCTTTAAGCAAGATTTTTTACAGCTACAAATTCAAGCTGCATCTAAAATAATTATTTAATGGTTTAGTTTTCCTTTAATTATACTTTTCAAAGCATCATCCTAGTGTGTGGACAGAGAGAAGCGGTTCTGGGTGCTGCATGGGGGATTCGGCCTCAGGAAGCTGCAGAACTCGTTTGCTGAAGGGAGCTTTTGCAGCTTTTTGAGCGCTACACAGCACCTTTTCTTAAAGAGGAAACTTCAAGCTTTTGATGTGTGAACATGTCTGCATGTCTTTAAAACACTGCTGATAATTTTGACATGAGAAATAAAGAAATTAATAAATAAACATCAATAGCATGGTTTCTTATGGCTTTTTATTAAAGTAAGTTAAAACATTTCTGTTTATGAGCTGAGAATCTGATGGAATAACAATGATTTCATACAAGTTCGCACAAACATTTCAAACCACAGATTGTTGCCTCTGTTTGAGTTTGTCTCATCTGCTATAATTCCATCCATGAGAGAATCATTTCATAAAAGTATTGACTTCCTACATGTTGCACAGTTTTACATAATAAAGAAAACATCAGCATGTTTCTCAAAGAAAGAGCAGAACATTAAAATCAGGAATTCCAGCATTTGTCATCAGGGTGTGCTCCACTTTTAGCTCGATTAAGAGTTAAAAAATAATTTGTTTGAAAGTCCTGCTCAAGACCAAACGTTTCACAGCTTCATCATTTGTTTGTCTCTTTACAGTCATTTTCATGGGTTCATTTAGAGCAGGGGTCCTTCACTGATGAGTGGCCGGGGTTGGTTTGTAGGCTAACAGAAACTGTGTTTTCTGTCAAGTGTGGCCAGTGGTTTAGAGGTTATGCTCAAAACTAGGGATGTCCCAATCGCATCACGTGATCAAAAATCTGGCCCGATCATGTGCGGGATGACTCGATCGATATTTCATCCCCCGATTAGTATTGGATATTTCATTTATTCTTATTATAATCAGCGCTTTATATTTCCATCTTATTATTCTGGATAAATACTCCACTAGAAGTCTGCATGTCATGAACAGATCACAAAATGTTGCAGTTTGAACTGGAGGCTAACAAAAACAATTCAGTCAAGTTAGCTAGATATTCACAGATTCAGACTTCCAGGATCAATAACTCTTTTAAAAACGCTTTAAACTGACAGGAAGTGTCTCTATTGGTTTGTCCTAACAAAAACAACAACCTCTAAAGACATTTCAACAGAAAAAGACAGATTTAAGCTCTTTGGCTGCAGGGCAGCTGCTAACTGTGCTAAGCTAAATGCTAGCTCCATGATTTAACTCCTCAGGACCCGAGCTGTCCTTTGATTTGCCTGTTTTATTTATCCGACAGAGATTTCTCAAGAAAATTATCTACTGTGGTAATAAAACCAAAAATGTGACGGCTTAAGAACTAAAGAATTACATAATCTTTAAAAAAAAGAAAAGAAAAAAACAACTACTAAATGATTCTAATGATATGAGCTAGTCATGAACACTCATCAAATTCATGTTAAAACAGTCATCATTCATTTTAAATAATTCTAAATTAGGACAGGAATCACATTTGGTCAAAAATATTCAATAACTCTAAAGATATTAAAGCTAAAATCACTAAACTTTCTCACATGACTAATTATCACCTGTAGAACAAGAAAATATGACTTTTTTTCCAGAGTTTATATTTGCTCTATTTTTACTTGTTTATTAAAGCTACTTCACAGAAGTGTTCTATTTAAGTTTTTAATGATAAAAGAAGGTTAATTACATATAAATAAGGGACAACACAAATCTGTTTATTCAATTTGTTCATGTTTTAAATGTGTGTTTCGTTTTGGGACTCGGTATCGGCAAATCCACAAAATCCAATAACTCTGAATCAGACCGGGCCCAAAAAAACCTGATCGGGACGTCCCTAATTGAAACCATTAATTTCTTTTAAATGAATCCCACCTTTTTAGTGCTGGTTTATGTGCAAGTTCTCACTGAACTCATGTGAACTCCAGGAATGTTGAAGTCCAAATGTTATCAAGAGTCAGGTCAATGAAAATACCACAGTTAACCCTTTAACACCGGAGCTCCAGTGTTTCTGTTCTTTGATTTAATGTAACGGTTAATATGATAATACCAGAAGATTCTGAAGGAGAGAACCAGCAGGAGCCACTCCTCTCCTTCAAAATCTGCTGGAATTATTGTGTTAACGGTTAAAAAGTTACAAAATGTTAATGATTTTTTGATTAGCATCCCAGACGACGCTTCAGGTGTTAATGGGAAAAAGACATATATATATCTTTGTAATTTGCAGACAAAAAAGTTGTGCAAGACCATCTTTATTTGTGAATAATGGTAGTGATGAACTTTAAAAAGTAAAGATTAGAGCCACTAAAAGTGTAAAACTCTGTCCAGCAGAACTGCAGACAGAAACTGTCTCTAGCAGAGCTGTTCTAAAGGGAAGCTGTGAAAAATGTCACACACAACAAAAAAACACTTGTGCAACACTGCGGTCGTGTTTGACATCTTTTCTGATAAAACGTGCGCCCTGTTTCGGTTTGGCCTCCGCCGCTCTAACTTCTGCGAATGACCATATACACCAGGACGGGGATGAGGCTCACGGGGGCGATGGTGAGAGTGAGCACCACGCTTTGAGGGGCATCTGCAAACTGCTGCTCCTCACTGCAGTTGTGGAAGTAGTTCGAGTGGAGGATCAGGAAGAGTTCTTGAACATCAGAGTTTGGAAAGTAGCAGCCCACCAAGTTGGTCACCATCTCCATGCATAAAGTCATGTCGTTGTAGGGTCTGCAGCAGAAGAAAAAACAACAAACATGATCAGAAAATCAGTAAAATGACAAGAACTTTAAAGCTTCAAGGTTTAAAAAAAAAATATTTAGGACAATTACTTTTTATTGTAAGAAATAAAACCTTAAAGTTTTTGTTTTGAAACTCATTTTAAAATGATATATATCAGAGAATTGGATACAAAGATGAAGAAGTAAAATATTTTCAAAGGATAACAAAACACTTTGTCTCTCCACAGAGTTTGAAAGGGTGTTGTGTTTGTAATGTGAAACCTTTTTCTTTTTTTTTTTGACTCTAAAGTAACATTTAAAAAAAGAAAAACATGAACACTTCACGCTTATTTTTAATCAACTCCACATTTCATATCTTCAGTCAGATAACAGCTTGGATTTCACATCTTCAAACCTTAACAGAGAGATGTGATTTTAAATATCTTCGACTAATTCTTTAACAAACACGTTTACGCACATGTTTACTTCAGAAGTTCCTTTTGAGAGGAAAAGTTCCTCTTGACTTTATGCGGAAGTCTCTGCGTGGCTGCAACACAAAGATAAGGCCGACCTGAGCAAACAAACGTTTTGGAGCCTGCAGCAGACGTGTTCCTGTTCAGACCCTCTCATAGTAAATACTCGGGATGTGGGAGGGCCCACAGCAGCACCTGCAGCTACTCATCAATAACAAATGTCTCTCTACGGAAAAAAAATGTGATGATTTTAGAGAACAATTCTCCTTCAGAATAAACAAAACAAGAAAAAAAAAGTTTTCTCTCTTGAAGATGTTTTAATCATGTTTATTCACCTTCACTCACCAAAATGACAGAACGAATTCAACACCTCTGCATCATCAACCCTGACAGGCCATCAATCCATGTTTAAAATGGTCTATTTAAGATAAATTCATTTGAGCTGCCAAAACCTGAGCTTGAACTTTTTAATAAGTATTGTTTTTTTTTTTTGGATGTTAGAGAATAAACACTATACATGTCATGTTGTTCACCAGCTCTGCTGTTTTCAGGGGCTATGGAGAAGAGTTACCTGAGAATGTGTTCCAGGACGCACCAGTCGTCTGCAGGGATGTCCTGCATGTCCTTGTGAAATCGCTCAGCGCAGATGGAGTTTGTGGCATGAATCAGCTGTTTCCTGTCACACCCAGTTTCTGAGAGATCCACAACAAACTCCTGCTCTTGAAATCTTTCTGGAAGAAAATGACAACAATGATAGAGTTGGATTTCAACAGCAAACTAAACATCACACACAGTGTGTGTGCCTGAAAGTGAAACCAGAAAAACGGTTCTTACTCACCATCGTCCTCCGTGACAACAGAGGATGTTTGGTTGCTTTGAATTTGATCCTCAAGTTTTGTCAAATCAACTTCAGACACAGCTGAGGTCACATTGGTGGTTTTCAGTGTACCTGCAGGTCAGACACGGCAGTCAGCTTAGATAAAATCAGGTCAAATTATTTCCACTGGGGATAAGAAAGGAACCACACTTTAATAAAATGTATATCATGAAATTCAGCTTAATTTAATTCATATTTTTCTTTCTTATATTGTTTTATGATAGACACATTCTTGATTTGGTCATTTAATGTTTACAGACTAAACTAAGTATAAGTGGAGGGTTTTACTTTGTGTTTTCACTTAACCAAAAACAAACTTTCATTGTTACACGTCAACTAAAGGGAAAAATGTCGACCATTTTATCACTTTCTTATAGTGTTTTACTTCTGCATTGGCTACCAAGGAAGTGACCTAAAAGTGGTTCAGGAATCAAGCATTCCAATTCTTAGAGAATGAGGCTGTAAGGAGAGGGATAATCAATAACAGGTCATTTGTACAGCGGTTGAAAAGTTTTTGTTTTTTGTAAGCATTTTTAAAGAGGGAGGGGTGCATCCTAATCCCTTTCTCTTCCTGCTTTCCACAATGACTTCCTGTTTTCTTATCCTTTTCACGCTAACTGATGAAACTGCTGCAGCACTGGCGTCGATTCGACTCAGAATCTGGGCGTTTCAGGCACACAGTCATTATGTGAAATGAGTCTCATGACCACACAACTAACTACTTTCTAGAGATAAAAGCTCTGAGTTTGTTTTTATTCTTCCAAAACTACAGAGAAAATCTTGGTTACTTTAAGGATTCATAAATCTACTTTTGAAGATTGTGAAACCTATCATATTCTTTATGAAAGCTGTGAAATTCATCAAACAAGACGAAAAAATACATTCAAACAAGGATATATGCTAGATATATAACATTACCTGTGATAATGCTAGTGTGAATGCTGTAAACTGAATTTGGCCGCTGAAGATGCTGACATTGAGAGCTGAAAACACTGAAGCTTTCTGAAATATTAGATAATTGCCAAATTAGCTTACAAGACAGGGAGCATTATCTAATTTAGCCAAAACAGTTGTTATAAAGCTGAAATATTAGCTAAACTCAAAAATAGCCCCCCCCCAAAATACTGTTGCACTCTAGTAACAACTGTTTTTCGGTTTCAGTCATAACTGCAAACCGTCTCAAAGATAACAGGCCGACTTTGAACATTTATATCTTAAAAACCATAAAAACACAAGTTCAAGAGGCCATAGTTTGCAGAATATTTTAAAGCTGATTTTTTTTTTCTGTTGCTGAAAGTCTACATGAGTTCTTTTGTTTTGTAAAGCTGAAAGTTTTTAGCTGAAAAAGAGGCTTTTGAAGATTCTGTAAGTCATTTTCAATGGGGTTAAAAAGTGGTAGTTGGTTGAATAGTTTAAAGAATTATTTATGCAGTTGAAGATTATGATCAGCGATGTCCTAAAAGAGATGAATATTATGATGGCTGAATGAGCCGAAAAGGTAAAAGAGCTGAAGAGTTACGGACGGACAAAGTAAAATGGAACACTAGTGTGTGAGTATTCCACAGCATTCATACACTTACTCTAAATCAAGTCTGTTTGTCAAGCCTCGTGTTAACACTATCAAAAATGATTCATCCAGCCTAAAACAACTAAGCTGCAAACTGAGAAAGAGCACAAATGATGAAACATAATATATATGAAACACAAACACTGTTCCAAACCAATAAAAAAGTATCAATGTAGTACGTATGCTCACGCTTAATGATCTAAAACTATGGATCAAGATTATAGCCAATCACATCCCCAGGAATTGCCTTCAGGCAGAAGGTGAACTTACGGTTTTCCTTCGTGTACGCAGACATGACTTTTCCCAAACTTCCCTGCGTGATGTTCGCTTGCTGTGAAGCCACGCTCCCTGCACACACAGCAATAGGACATCCATCCTGCATTCATGGACAACATACCCAGTCCTGGAAACGGGTCATAAATGTGAAGACTCACCGACAGAGACAGCAGCCAGGAGCAGATGGAAGATCATGGTCCTGGAGAGAGTGGAGCAGCGGGAGCCTCGCAGGCTGATCTGGGTCCTGAGGGGCCATTCCGAGACTTAACTGAGAGAGAAGCCCAGCCCTCTTCATCTGAGCCCTGATGAGTGTGAAGGTTCTAATGAAGAAAAAGCTGAAGGAAAATAAAGAGCAGGTGACCAAAGGTGATTCAAGGCTGGTTGAAAGAGGCGTTGTCTTTGATGTTTAAAGATTAAATCTTTAACCTACTGTGATTTTCAACCATTAACACTATAATTCCAGTTGATTGAATCTACTGGAGTTATCGTGTTTGCAATAAAAAATGACAGTAAATCAAAGAACATAAACACTGGAACTCTAAAGGTTAATAGAGTTCGAGCTGAGTAAGTAAGTCTTTGTCATTCTATCAACACAGCTGTGGTGTCGGGGTGTGCCTCAGGGCTCCGCTGTGTGCTGTGTGTCAGCAGACTGCAGCTTCTGCTTCTCCTTCATGTCCACGTTCAGAACGTTCAGTCTTTGTTTCAAGGTAACTGAAGTCCAAACCTGCAGCAACTGCCGTGCAGCTTTACATCTGCTGCATCTGATACAAGAACTAGTTAAAGTTGCTTCTAACATGTCACTTCTACAAAGATACTATCAGCATTTAGTAGAATTCATGTCACACCAGTCATCATAGACATGTGTAGCTGTGATGACATGAAAAGATAAGCTAAAGAGTGAAGAAGTTGATCTCTGCTCTGTCTAATGCATTTTTAAGAACCAAATTTGGATTATTTGTATTTACATTTAAAACTTTAAATTTCTCCTTTTTGCTTGGTTATTTCTTCAACAGTTTTGTTATTTTTTTGTCACTTAAAAAAGAGGCTTAGTAACAATTATTTGTCAATCTATAGAAACAGAAAACATTCCACAGCATCTACATTTAATCTGAATTTTCTCCTCCTTGTTTTCTTTCTTCCAAATGTAAATTAAAAAAAGGTCAGAATGTCTGCTGCTGAACACTAGATTCACAAACACAAACTTTAATAAAAACTGGGACATGCACATTACTTTAAACAACATTGTGTGAATAATAAATGTTGAAATATCTATAACACCGGGTATTGTCAATTTCAAAGAATTGTGGAAGGTCACCTGACAGATAACCTGTCAGATCACCCGACAGATCACCCGACAGATCACCTGACAGATCACCTGAAAGATCACCCGACAGATCACCCGACAGATCACCCGACAGATCACCTGTCAGATCACCCGACAGGTCACCTGCGTTTAGGGACCGGGGTTTTTTTTTAGATCTTGTTTGTTTGTGCAAAACAAGTCAAGAGCAGAGCTTCCCGGTGTTGTGTGGCAGAGCGCTCATCCCCACCGTCTGCAGAGCGGTTTAGCTGTGTGGTGTGAGAAAGCTAAAGATGGAAGACAATCTGACTTTATGCTCAAGATACACAACAAATGTTGCGGTTTCTCTAAAAAAACATTCTCGTAAATCACAGTGAAACGTCAAACTGCAGAGAAGAAGAGAGGAGACTGCAGAAGGAGCTGATGAAACAGAAACCAGAGGACATCTTTAAACATTTCCTTTAGTTTTACAGCATTATAACAAATGTAGTGATACTGAAAAACACACATGATATATATGCAAAAATCTAGACTGAAATACATTTATGTTCGTTACTTTTTTGTTCTCTTACAATGAGAGACCAATTATTTATTGTTTGTTTAAAGTTAACATAAACACACCTTTCATGATAAAGCTGTACCAGTTTCATTTATCCACACTTTATCTACTGTAAGATAATTTAGGACGATACATGTACAACATATTTGAATAAGTTATTATAATTACAGAAAAGATTTTTGCTTATCATTAATTATTATAACATACTGTCCCCCTCATTTCAGTTGTTCAATAAATATATTAAAAATATTCAATATGAATACATATTGTATGTATGTCTTCATGTTTAAGTTTCAGTCAAATGTTTCACCAGCATCCTTTGCTCATTTTTGATGTATTCTTCTGATGTTCATGTTAAGACTCTGAGATGAATCTATCTTCTTTCTGAAGAAATACCATCAAAATACAGTCAAGTACAGTACTCTTAAATCTACCTCTTTGTCAGAAAAAGATTACTTTTATAAACTGTTTCAAAGAGTGTGAATGAGGTCAAATGTAACATTTTCATTTTCTTGACGTGTCTGTTTCTGTTGCATGATCATGTTCTGGGAGAAGTGGTGACATAAGATCTGTGTAGGTCTTCACACTCTCTCCAGCACAGATAGATTTCAGTTGTTAATGGAATCCATGTAATTGCATTTCATGTATATAAGAATAAAGAAAATCCAATCAAAATGTTTTTTTTTTCCAGCTGAGAGTTTTTGTTTAGTCTGATGTGTACATCTTTGTTAATACAGTCTAAACAACCTGAGACTGTTGTGTAGTCAAACATGTTTAGGGACTGAAAAGCGGATGGTTAATTTCAAATCTTTTATTGTTACAATTATAGAGTCTGTTGTCTTATTGGCCTTTTCTTAATGCTTTAGATCAGAATATAAATATATATTTTTTTCCTTTGAATAATGTTTCTATTGTTAATCATAGATGCTGTTAAACCTCATAAATTTATTTCATAATTTCTCTTTTACATTTTGTCTAAATCTTTGTACATACTATTTTCTTCAAATGTCTGAATTTGACTGTAGTTGTGTTGAATGAATCAGATCTATTACATTCTGGGAGCTGCAGATTTATTCAATCTCCAGCAGAGGATTGATTGAACCGACGGCCACAGCACGCGTGGGATTACTCTGAGCTAAGTAAAACACCCAGTTTCCTTTTCCTTCTGAGTATGAAAGATTTCAGTCTTTAGTTTGCCCTAAAAAAAGCAACAGGATGTGTGCAAAAATGAACAGACCTGCAATATTCATGTGAGCGGTAACATCTGCATCTGCCTAGACTGACTGAGAAAAAGAGTATTCTCTTCTTATAGTTTTTTTTCTTCAAAAACCTCCTTAGATTTTTTTATTTTTTTTTTAGAATGCTTCTTTTGTTTGCATCTGTTAATGTGCAGGATGTCAGAGGTTCTTGTAACAGCCTCTGTTTTCAGCTCAGCCTGCGCAGACAGGAATCCCCAGCATGCAATGCTCTGCTGCTTGTTGAAAGCCAAACAATGACACCGAAAACAAAGATAAACCTGGAATTTTGAAAATATGGGTTCATGTAGACTGTAATGACTGTCTTGGGAATGCTTTTGCAGCCTTATTAGAAAATGTTGGTTTCACACAAAATGTAAATGAACCCACCCACTGTCACAAGCACACCCTGGACCTTGTTTTAACTTATGGCATAGAGATTAGTCATCTGAGTGTCCATCCTCACAACCCCATACTTTCTGATCATTTTTTAATTACCTATCAGTTTATATATATAAACACCATAGCTCCAGTGATTAAGAAAGAGCTGAAACGAACATTATCTGACCGTTCTGTATCTGAATTTAAACTCTCAGTCCAACCCATGTTTAGTAACATGTTAGATAAATACTCTCAGAGCTCTTTAAGCCCCGTTGATAATGAGCAGTTTGTCAATGATACCATGCAAGCCCTCAGAGGAACCCTTGATGCTGTTGCCCTCTGAAACTCAAGCTTGTTAGACAGAACAGAAGTAGCACCATGGGTTTAACGCTGAAACACGTTCCCTCAAACAAATAACTCGTAAATTAGAAAGAAAATGGCGCCGTTCTGGCTCAGAGCACTCTCTGAATGCTTGGAAATGCAGCCTCTTAAGCTATAAAAAATCCCTGCGTAAAGCGAGAACTCAATATTATTCAACTTTAATAGCAGAAAATGCAAATAATCACGATTTCTCTTTAGTACTATAGCCAGGCTGACCAGCAGCCACAGCTCGGTTGAACCACATATTCCTGCTGCCCTCAGCTCTGAAGACTTTGTGACATTCTTTGATGATAAAATCTCAAATATCAGATGCAAATTGAACAAGTTATTCCTACCATTACCCCTTGAGCAAATTAAAATGGTAGAAAGGAAAACATCCATAGAAATGTCTGTAACATTAGATTGCTTTACTGCTGTGGACCAAGCAGAAATAGCATCAGTTATTACAATCTTCTAAAACTTCCATGTCTCCTAGACAATCCCCACTAAACTTTTTAAAGAAATCTTCCCCTAATCAGTGAATCTATTCTAACCATAATAATGCCTCCCTGGAAACTGGTTATTGCCCTCAGTCTTTTAAATGTGCTGTTGTTAAACCTCTTTTTGAAAAAAGCCCAGCCTGGATCCTGACATTCTGGCCAACTATAGACCAATATCTAATCTCCCATTCATATCTAAAATCTAGAAAGAGTTGTGGTAAGCAGCTGCAGTGCCACCTACAGGACAACAATCACTTTGAGGATTTTCAGTCGGGTTTCAGACCTCACCATAGCACTGAAACTGCACTGGTCAGAGTTACCAATGATTTGCTATTAGCTTCAGAAAAGGGACTAATCTCTGTTCTGGTCCTGTTAGACCTGAGCGCAGCCTTTGATACTGTTGACCTCAGCATCTTACTCCAGAGACTAGAGCATGACATAGGGATCAAAGGATCTGCCCTCCAGTGGTTTGAAATCCTATCTATCTGATAGACACCAGTTTTGTTCACGTAAATGGACAGTCCTCTCATTGTACTCGAGTTAGCTACGGAGTCCCACAGGGCTCAGTTTTAGGGCCCATCCTATTCATGCTTTACATGCTGCCCTTAGGAGACATAATCAGGAAACACAGCATATTAATTTTCCTGTTATGCAGATGATACGCAGCTGTATTTATCCATTAAAAAGATAGAGAAACTGAATTCCTGCATTAGAGACATAAGTCCTGGATGACAATTATTACCTCCTTCTGAACCAGAGAAAACTGAGGTCATGATACTGGGTCAAACACCTGAGAGATGCTCTCTCAGATAAGATAGTCTCCTTGGATGGTGTAAATATTGCTCCAAATTCTTCAGTCAGAAACTTAGGGGTCTTATTTGACCAGGATTTATCATTTAATGCTCACATATCTCAAGCTTGTAAAACTGCATTTTTTCACCTACGCAATATCGCTAAGATTAAAAATATGTTATCTAAAAGTGATGCTGAAAAACTCATCCATGCATTTGTTACGTCTAGACTGGATTACTGTAACTCTTTACTAATAGCATGCCCTAAAAGTTCTTTAAAAGGTCTTCAGCTTGTCCAGAATGCAGCAGCAAGATTGTTAGCAGGAACTAGCAGAAGAGAACACATCACTCCTGTGTTGGCTTCTCTCCACTGGCTCCCAGTTGAATTTAGAGTAAAGTTCAAAATCCTCCTGTTAACATATAAGGCTCTGAATGGTGTGGCCCATCCTATATTAGAGATCTCATAGTTCCTTCCAGCCAATCAGAACGCTTCGCTCACAGAATGCAGGACTGCTTGTAGTTCCTAGAATTTTTAAAAGTACAGTCGGAGGTAGAACCTTCAGTTATCAAGCTCCTGTTCTATGGAATAAGCTCCCAGCCCATGTCAGAGAGGCAGGTACAGTTTCTACCTTCAAAACTAGCCTTAAAACATTCCTATTTGGACAGGCGTTCTGCCAGACTAGCCAGTAATCATAGAATAATTAACATAATGCTCCATACTGCTCTGAAGTTTGGGGAAATAATTATTATAATCACATACTTCTCCAATATATGCTTGAAATATAAATGATGAAATATGTATATTCTCTACATAATAACATAGAAGGCTGCTAGAAGTTAGAAGCTGGGAAAAGTATGGTGCACTGGGGCTCTGTCCTCTTTTCCATCTACTTCTCCTCTCCTCTACTTTTTTATTTACTTCTAATTGTATGCCTTTGTTGGTGGTGCAGTATAATTCACATGTTTTTTCTTCTCTCCGACTCCCTGTGGGAGACCGGGAGAGATTGCAGTTTCCGGGACTTGTTGGTGATCCTGACGAAGCCCCGCCCATCTGGATGAAGCCCCGTCACCATCCGTCACCATCCTGCATCTCTGAGTGGGAGTGATTCTGGTGGGTCGTCTGTCCTCCTGCTCTGGTCGTGGTCTGCAGTTCTGCCTCATCTCGACTATGGACTTAATCATCACTTGTCCCTCAGCTCTATATGAATGAACTCAGCTCTATATGAATGAACTCTACTCATATATGCAGTTTTAGCAGCTAACTTTTCTTTAACCGTTCTGGTATCGCCTGTCCGTCCTGGGATGGGATCTCTCCCTCATGTGGGAATCCCTAAGGTTTCTTCTTTTTTTTTCCTGACTCAGGTTTTTTTTAGGAGTTTTTCCTTACCGCGAGGGAGGGTCTAAGGACAGGGATGACCTGTTCTTTATAGTCTGTTTAGTTTTTACCTATTGTGCATATTTTATGACTTCATCTGTGCATCTGTAAAAACTGCAGGCATGAAGCCCAATGAGGCAAATTGAATTTGTGATATTGGGCTATATAAATAAAATTGAATTGAATTGAATTGAATTGAATGTAAACATGGTTTATGGAGTAAATGCTTGAGAGTGTAAATGACAACAAATAATATTATGTCATTTTTTTTATTTTACTAGTTATTTAGCCACGCAAACATCCCCTTTGGAGGGAGATTTTCCTGTTCTGTATCTTAACAGGAGTTTTGTACAGAACAATCCTATATCTGGGTCCGATCGTGGAAGCAAAGTTATGTTATATTAAAATTATTTTGGTTCTAAGCTCAGTTCGAACTGCAACAGTTTAACTCTTTTCTTTGATTTACCGTAACTACAGTTAACACAATAATATTCCAGTAGAATCTGAAGGAGAAAAGCATCTCACAGTGGAATTATTTTATTAACAGTTACAGTACGGTAATAATATGCCTCAGGTGTTAAAGTACATGTGTCAAAGTCACGGCCCAGGGGCCGGATCCAGCCCTCCAGGTCATTTTATTTTAACGGTGTTAATGACCCGATGTTATCTTGCTCTTATTTCTAACTTGTATAATTCTGATAAAATCTATTTTTATGGAGAATAAAATATTGAAATAATAATAATAAACTCTGAAAAATAATTATCCTGCACGATTATCAGGATATTTTCGAGCTGAAAAATCTGTGTAGAGACTTTAATATATTAAAGGAGGAAACGCCTTTTTTTTTTTTTTTTTGGACGTACAGATTGACCGTTCATATAAAGTACACAGTCTGTTGTTCTGGATTAAAAAAACCTCTTCATGCTGAGTAATGTTTTTAATAAATGTTTACACAGCATGATCAGAAGTGTTTCTGATGACTACAGATCGGTAAGGGACATTTTTCGGCTGTGGGGGGTGGGGGGTGAGACGGAGACGAGGGTCTTCTTCGTAGTCCCGGAGGTCTCCGGTCTCTAACCCCACGAATAAGAGAGAACACGGTATTTCAGCTGTTCTTTAACCCTTCCGCTCTCCTTGGGGTCCAGATGGCTCCAACCACATATTGTTATGCGATTTCTTCCATGTCAAATGTGGACGAAGGGGGACAGGATTTTATGTCTGCCATGGACATTAGTGAAACTCCGAAATCAGTGAAAAAAAAAAGTTCAGCGCACTGTCCTGTGGTGTCCAGATGACCCCACTTTTAATGTAAACAAGCTAAGGAGAACGGAAGGGTTACAGCCAGATATGTCATTGTCCCGACAATGTTTCTGCATGACAGCTAGGCTACAGCCTCCTCGTCAAACTCCTTTCTGTCTACATGGTTTAGAAGGCATCGTCGTCCTCAAATAGACCAATCAGGAGAGAGCCAGTGCGGCCCTCTGTCTTCGCCCTGAAAAACTCCTTTTTTCCCTCGCGCAAGCAGAAATGTTCTCCGCTAGCAGAGCCAGAGTCCGCGTGAGTGCACATATCAAAAGTGTCCCGCGTGCGCGCGCTCTGAGATTCTGCTCGCACGTGCGCAGAAGTAGTCAGTCTCTCGCGCACGAGGACTTTTTCTGCTCGTGGAGGAGGAAAAAGCGCTCACGAGGGTCTGAATTGTCTGCGTGGAGTGCTTGATGCGTTCGCGGAGATGTCTTATTTCTGCGTGGAGTTTTGACATAAATATAACGCCATCACCTCCCCCCTCCAACTCTCCGGTCACAGAAGTGTTTATGTTGTGAAACAGTGTAAAGATGGCCGGGCTACTAAAGGCAGATATATCGTGGTGCATCATCTTTGACAAAGTTTTGATTATTTACGTGAGAATTACAAGATACTTCCACAGACTCGAGGGTGACGTCATGAAGTGGACAGCAGCAGCAGCAGCAGGCAGAGCTTCAGGAATCAAGCCATTTTACTTCTGGGTAGGAAAAATTTCACAAAATATAACTAATATTTCATAAATAATTCATTATTTAGTGGTCCAAATGTAAGATGTGGCCTTATATATTGATATAGTTCACTCTGAAAGGCTTAGGAAAATCATGGCAGGGCCCCTTTAAGGCTTTAAAAATGTCTATTCTGCCAGCTTTTTAGGGTATTTTGGCATTTACTAAGATTTTTAGGCTATTTTGGTGTTTAGCTAAGCTATAATTTCAGCTACATGCTAGCAGCTTTGGATAATCTAAGTTTTTGGTTTCTGTTCGTTTTTTAGGCTATTTTGGCATTTAGCTTATATTTCAGCATTCTCACCTATTAGCTTCAGCGTTTTCACCTATTAGCTTCAGCGTTTTCACCTATTAGCTTCAGCGTTTTCAACTATGAGCTTCAGTGTTTTCACCTATCAGCTTCAGTGTTTTCAGCTATCAGTTTCAGCGTTTTCACCAATTAGCTTCAGCGTTTTCAGCTATGATTCAGCGTTTTCACCTATCAGCTTCAGTGTTTTCAGCTATCAGTTTCAGAATTTTCAGCTATCAGCTTCAGCGTTTTCAGCTATTAGTTTCAGCATTGTCACCTTTCAGCTTCAGTGTTTTCAGCTTCAGTGTTTTCACCTATCAGCTTCAGTGTTTTCAGCTATCAGTTTCAGAATTTTCAGCTATCAGCTTCAGCGTTTTCAGCTATTAGTTTCAGCATTGTCACCTTTCAGCTTCAGTGTTTTCAGCTTCAGTGTTTACACCTATTAGCTTCAGCGTTTTCAGCTATCATCTTCAGCGTGTTCAGCTATCATCTTCAGCATTTTCAGCTATCATCTTCAGCGTTTTCAGCTTCAGTGTTTTCAGCTATCATCTTCAGCGTTTTCAACTATCAGTTTAAACATCTTCAGCAGCAATAGGGTTTTCTCGCTCAGATGATTTCAGCTGCAGTGTTTCCCCTCATAGAAGAACTTCTCTGGGATTCTGTTGTATTAGGAAGTCACCTTTCAGAAAGACTGACTCAGACTGACTGTGAGTAACCTGTGAACACATTAAATAAACCACGACTCCTCTGCAGAAGGAAACAGAAACCTGATGTAAATATTTCAGAATTTAAAAGAATGAGAAAGAAGAAACTGCCTCGCTTGATTACAGAAATTACTGCTGTACACTTTCAGTCTGAATTTCTTTCAGCTTTCTTCTAGAATTATTCAACATGTTAGCAAAGCTAAACACAAAATCATGTTTTGTAAAAATTCAGTTAATCACCAGAGATATCTATAAGATTTAGTTTTTGTCTTGTTGCAAATTTTAAAAAAAATATCTGCATTGATTTTTATTAACGCCTTTTAGACACTGAAAAAAAAACTAAGGTTACAAATGTGTGTTAATTAAAGAAATGTAATAAATTTACTACATTCATCTAATAAAATAGGATGAAACAATATGAAAAATCGCATTAAAAAAACAAACTCTTGATCAGACTTCTGAACCCCAAATATTTTATCTTTCATTAAATATTTATTTGAATTTCTGTTTGGTTGCTGATATATGTAAAACTACCACAAAAACAAAAACATTTTCAATTCTCCCCTTTTTCTGTATCACTCATGCACAAAAAAAAAGAGACTCAGACGAATGTGTTCGTGACTCACAGACACGTCACACTCCTACAATGACGTCTGTTGATTGTTGCCTGCAAACAAATGATGCAGAAACTCAACCGTACTTTACAGCAAAAGGGAAAATATTTGTTAGTTTTAACAAATACATACTACAATTGGGCGTATATCCTATGCTTTTCTACTGTGCTGAAGCGCTTTACAGACATTCTGGTTAACCGCACGCACACACACACACACACACACACTCTACCCACCAGGAGCAACATGGGCTTCAGTGTTGTCAAGGCAGGAACAAACCTGCGATCTTCTGATTGAAGGCAGACGGTTCAACCTCTGCATCACAGACTCTCGAACCAAGATCAGAGGTCTGCAACCTTCAACTGTGAAAGAGCCATTCCAGTTCATTTCTCATAATCCAGTCGGCAGGAGCCACAAATTCTTCCCTCACTCCTTAAAAAAAGAAGACACTGACTTGTATCTATGCTATAGTTAATACTATAATAAAACAAACTTGTGACAGAAGTTTCAGAATAAAAGACACCCTTTCACATATGATTATCTCAATGTAGCAAATATTTGTCAGTGATTAAATAAAAATGAAGATCAGATCATTTTACTGTTGTTGGTGCATCAAAAATTTAACAAACCAAAATGAAATCTGAAGTAAATAATGGATTTTCTGTACAGAACGAATGAAAAGTTGTAGAATAATTGTAGTTCGACTTGTAGTTCTGTCCTTCAGCTGTTTTTATAAGTTTGAGTTTGCTTTTTTCTTTCTCCTTTACTACTTTCTCACTTTTTACTTTACAGTTCTTTTTTAACATTTAAAAAATTATTTAAGTTTTCTTTAACCAGAAAGCCACGATGGAGCCGCATGTGGTTCCAGAGCCTCAGGTTTCAGACCCCTAACCAAGACTGTCCCCAAACAAAAAAACAAACTGTTTTTATATCATTTAGACACATTATTCAGGTGTCAAAATGAGACCTATATGATACATATATATATATATATATATATATATATATATATATATATATATATATATATATATATATATATATATATATATACATATACATATATATATCATGTATCTAATGATATATATATGAAATGTGTCACATCATATATATATATTTATATTAAAGAACAAAAAGTGGTTAAAAAATGTATTTTATGATCTTTTTAAAATAAATCTAACAGCTGCTTAAAAAATGTTTAAGCCTCATGTTTGTGGTTAAAATGTCATAATCAACTATCGCTTGAAAGAATGAATAACAACAGACGGATTCAAGACACACAAAACACAAAATCTTTAAGGTGCTGTAAGCTTCCAACCTTTATTGTGTGAACGCTTGAGATCTTACAGTTAATCAAAGAACAGAAACTCTCGAGCTCCGGTGATAAAGGATTTTTTTTTTTAGTTTCCTAGTTTGTAATTTTTTTCTATTAATTACTATTTTTTTGTAAAAAAAAACAGTAATAATTCTATAGAGTGTTAAAATGCGACCTGGCAGAGTGTTGAATACTGTAACTGTTGGAGAATTGTGTCAAAGTGAGTTCTCTGAGTGACTCATTGCAGTCCTGACCCTCCTGTTCTCCCACCAAATTTATCCAGCGCTCTTTTTTTATTTTTCCCCCAAGAACAGCTTAATTCTTCTTCATTTACTTCAAAACATGTTCTTACATATCAGTCATTCTTTAGTTTGAGTCTTCATTTTATAAAATACCTGCATTCTGGACATTGTGCCCTGGGAAAGCTCGGAGTGGGTGCAGCTTGAATGCTCGGGTATCCGTTGAGGCTGCAGTTGCAGCGGGTTAGAGAACAGGTCACCAGTTTCCCACCGGTTGACGTTAACCACGCTGACAAACAAGTCAGGAAGTTGAAAACATTACGAACCGCGCTGTGGATCAAAACACGAGAGCGCAGCTGTCAACAGGACACAAGGTTCAACATGCAAAGCTGTTTTCTGGTTGTGGTTTGCTGGTTGCCATCAGAACTCTGCATCACACAACACAGTGTGTGTGTGTGTGTTTCTGAAACCATCCGTGATGCTGGTTTCAGGTGGCAAAGGGCTAATCATGGGAACAAACTGAGAGTTTCTTCTCACCTAACAAACTGTAGTGGTTAATTTGAGGTAAATACTTTTGAAAGCCTTCATTTTCAGAGAAAAACATTTAGAGCCGAGCTCAGCAATGTTTCTGACATGAAATGCAGATTTAACAACTGTGCCATCACCAAGTAGAATGCAAACTCTAATACAAAGAAGACAAAAACATGCCCCATATATCTAAAAACAAAAAAACAACACGTTTAGTTACAAACAGCCGGTCAAACAGCTTCCATAAACATTTCTGGCATAAACTCAAAAACGTGCTTTCATTACAAAATGCACAAAGAAAACAGGCCAAAGTTGAAATAGTATTACAGCTCTGTTTGTTTGAAACCAGAAGTGCTGCATTTGGGGCATTACGTACAAACAGTAATAAGTTTGGATACCATCAACATTTCTAAGAACTTCACAACCATTAAGAAGCTTAATTTGGTCATTTAATTCATTCTGTGATTGTGATTTTGTTGCATGTAAAATTAAATGTTTTTTCTTTTTTCCAGTTTGTTAATTATTGAAATATACATTTTCAGGGTTGTTATTCTTTTTTTTTTCATCCCCAGTAAACTGAGAGGGGATCAGCTGGAGTTTCAATTTTAAAACTTGTTCACATTTCATATTGACATTTGTCAGAACAGAGAGAAAGTCTGAGTATTATCTGACCTTCATCCATCAACAAACTGAACTTATTAATCAAACTTTATTTATAAAAATTGCTTTTTGCTTTTAATTGCTTTTCCTTCTAAACAAGCAAGTAAAAACAAAAAGAGAGTGAAAACTAAAGCCACTCCTTTGTCCTCCCGTCCATTCACACACACAGAAACAATGCAGTGCAATGCAATGAGTTCTTTCGTTTATCTGTTGTTGAGACACAGAGTGTGTGTGTGTGTTTTTGTGTGTGTTGTGATTGTTTAGTTCCATGTCTGCAGTCTGTTTAGATGCAAAAACAGGATCAATCGCTGGGTTTTATTGTGAAAAATTGGTTATATTTTGAATATAATCCAGATTTTCTCATATTTTGATGAAACTTCCTGCCAGAGTTGACACGGATCACTCGCAGCTTGCACACAAAATAGAGCAGAGATCGAAACGATCCGCTGCACGGCGCCAGCCTTCCACAGAGGACAGCGGCGTTCCGTGCCCGGTGGAGCCATATCATAGGTCAACAAGAGCACAGAATGGAAGCGGCCTCCGTTCCTCCCCCAGTGTGAACCAGACGTCAGACCAAGAGCAGCCCCCCCCCCCCCCCCCCCCCCCCACCAGGCAGCAACAGGGTCCACTCCACAGCAGAGAAGCTGCAATCTTCAACCCCAGCAAGGGCAGCACCGCAGCAACAAACCCAGACCAACCCAGCAAGTCCTGGTGCAAAAGATCCCCAGATGGAGACAGAACTTCAGAAATGTCAGCTGCTGCGATGCTAAAACATGACAAAAACACGTGCAACAGCTCTCGGATCAGCTTCACGCTTTTCCCACTCGCACGTGCTCACGTTCCAGTTTCAGAACACATGGGAATTATTACAACATCTTTATTTAACAGAGATAATGTGTGTTAATGGGTGGTTTTCTCTGAGCCGCTTTCTCCTTCAGATTCTACTGGAATTATTGTATTAACAGTTGAATCAAAAACTGAAACTCTGGAGCTCCAGTGATAACGGGTTGACTTTTGACCTTTGTGATTTGGTAACTAAGCCTGATGAGGTGAAGTGACACTGCCAACACCCACAGAGAGAGTCAAGGAAAGGTTACCATCTGGTTAGCCCCAGTCAGAGGGCACACCCCGAGACCCACAGGGGTCTGGACAAACGGCTGCCTCTGCAGGATCTCAGGTTCTCTTTGTTTCCCCTCATCAAGAAAAGAATTTTGCACAAAGTCAGAAACAGCTGAAGAAAAAAGACGTTTTGGTGGCGATTAATGTTCTGAGTCATTACCAGGATTAAAAGTCTATTTTTTTGACACATTTTGCAAAAAAAAGTTCAAATGGAGAATTTGTTAATTTTATTTTATTTTTTGGGGATGACAGAAAGGTTAAGAATACAAAAAAACTGCAAGATGTGCATGCAGAAAGTTTCATGCTGAAAACACTGTGGTGCCCCCGGGGGTACGGCGAGGTCAGAGAGTGCACGGCTGCTGTCATTGGCTGCTGCTGCTGATGGAGGATGAGCCTGCAGCCTTGTTTTTAAGAGAGCTTAACAGAGGTCTGCAAACTCCGCCAGATGACCTGTGGCACGCTCAACTCATCAGCCACTTCAGGTAGGCTTTATTAGGGAAATTAAACACTTCTGGAGGTTTTTGAATCCGCTTGAGAGTCATTTCTAGTGATGAAATCTGCAAACTGTGACGTTTTTATTGATCATCCCAAATTGGTTGAATCTCTTCCATATTTAACTTTTTGGGACGATTTCTAAGAACAACAAAGTTAAAAATAAATATGCATAAAATTAATGTGAAAACTAAAAATAATAGAAAGCCTTGGATAATTATGGGGTTTAAAGAATGCATGCAGAAAGAGAAATAAACTTCATAAGAATTTCTTACAGAGTTTTGAAGAACGATACAAATGCTAACTTCAAACAATCCACAGACCTCACAGTCTGAGAGTGCGGTTCCTCACGCTGAATCATATTCATGTCATGTCACTGGTGCTTGTCAGACTAATACAATTCACAAACCTGTTCAGACCTATATGACTCAATGATGGATCTCATTAAAAAAAATAAAAAATGTCAAAATTCATGACAGAACTTGAAACTTTTACTGAGAAGATTTTCTTTTAAAGTATTTGTTTATTTTTCTTAATTACCAAAAAGATTAAAAAATAAATAAACAAATGTGTTTACTTTAAAAATGCTGCTTCATTTGAGGTATTTATTTAGAAAAAAACAGATATTACAAATAAATAATAAGTACATTTAAAAAATGTTTTTTTATTTTACAACACAGTAATGTATTGTCTGCTTACTCGTCTGTTTAAAAAGACTAAAAATAAACAAAACCATCAATAACTCTATTCATAAAACTGAATTTAACAAAATAAATTTAAAATTCAGAATAGACGGAAATGACTCATAATAATTATTTTGTCATTTAATTTACAGATTCATATAGTGTCTCTTACAGTGTATTTTTATACAGTTGTTTATCTGTTTTTAAATGAAAATGTAGACATTGATCATATTGGAGGTTTTACGTAGAAAGATTATGAAAAATTATCTGAGCTGTGCAGAATAATAAGAGTGATGATGAGTCAAAGTGGAAAAGGAAAGGATTACTGTCACGCAACAGAAGCTGTTTGTAAAAATAACAAAGACATTCAAATACCAAACACCACGTTTTAAAATGTATAAAAATACGTGTAACTTTGAATTTTTTTTTTTAGTCATTGTTTGAGTTTGTCAGGTTTAAGTGTGTCAATCTACTCTGACTTCATGAGTTCTGGGCAGTTGTGATTGATTAATAAAACCTGGTTCTGATCTTTTTACTTCCTTTAATTTTTTTTTCAGCCCTAAACTTTGTATAATGACCAACACACTTCAACTGATGGTGTACTCATTATTTTTGATTGTTTGTAAACAAATATTAAAAAACCATCATGATCCACAGTCCTCCACTATACTGCATACACTGTACAGTGAATAGTTCTTCTTCCTCTATAGCCGACCCCTCAACCTGCCAACCAAAAAGGTTTACTCGTGTTTCTTACCTGCAGGTGAAATCCTTAACATGTCATCAAAACCAAGAGAAGCTGCTAAAGAGGGTTTGGAGGAATAGTTGGCAGAAACATACTACAGCCTCTGCGATGGCAGTCAGAAGCAAAGGTGAAATAAAAAAAAGATGATTGTGGAAACTTTCTTTAAACGGTGTTGGCACGCGACACTGACTGATCTGTAGAGCTACGACTTCCCCTGTGCGAACGGCCTGATGCCAGTGTCACGCAAGCGGGGGAGAAATGACTGCACTGCAGCAATGCTTACTCACAGGGACTTTCAGTCTGATCGAAAAGGAAGGTGTATTTATTGATGTCTTGATGTAGGGGCAGAACTCTGCTCCACAGAGACTCAGACTTCTTGAAAGTAGAATGTTGTTTGACACGGACTCTTCTGCACGCAACTCTGTCTTATTTTGAGAAGAGCCCGAATGACTCAAGATGTTCACTGCAGACACATGAAAGAAACCCCGGTAGAGCGCTTTTCATGTGCACTCAACATTCTGTCTGATGATAAAGGAAAGTCGCAATATTGATAAAAGACGAGCCTCTTGTTTAGTCTGTAGTTTTTGAAGGTGATATTTCTAACCTGAAGCATCACTACAACAAGGCTTTATGGTGCTCTACGTTAACCTTCAGTAACAAAAGTGATCCGAGGGAAAACCCATGAAGCTCAAAACCGTTTGAATTTATGCTCTTCATCTAAAGCTTATGGCAAACCAAGAACTGAATACAACTTTGAGCAACAGTGGATCTTAACTACAAAGACGGTCGTTGCATTACATAAACCATTGATACTGAGAAGAAAAAAAAAGAACATGTTAATGGTTTGCATCATCACTGGTACAGCCGGTTGAATCAAGACTACTATGAAAGCTGGATTTCAGCCCTGAACTCACGATCTTCAGCTGAGCGACTGTCTAACTGGAAGTTGATTTACAATAATAGTTTCATAATAAAAGATGATTGTATAAGTTTGCTTCTCTCTTTCAAACAGGTACCGGTAATCAAACGCTGACAATCATTATATGTAATGAACTCCATGTGGCCGTATGTCTAGTGCAGATATGTCTATAGTTAGGATTGTAATGGGAATGAGAAATCATCTTTTTCTTTCTTTTTTTCTTTGATTAAATCATGAATTTATTTTGTAAATAGAATTGAAATGTCTTTTTTTTTTTAATCTTATTTTCTTTTTCCTTTGTTTTTGTTTCTAAAACTCCTTGAAATGAACCAGTTGTTGTATTTCCAGTCTGTGCTTGTTTTCTAGTATCAGAGTAGATTTTGTTCTCCATGTCTTTTGACCAACAACTCATTTAGTTTCTGTTCTTTCATGACAGCTATGGATACAATGGACTACAATGACGCCTACTTCACTGTCAACTTCACTGAAAATGAAACCTACACAGATATCCTAGATCTTCATAGCCTCTGGTGCGAGCTCTATCCACAGCAGGAAAGGATCGTCAACATTTTCCAGACGTGTGCTTTTTGCCTGATTTTCCTGCTGGGCGTCACAGGAAACTGCCTGGTAATCGCCACCTTTGCTTTGTATCGGCGTCTCCGGCTTCGCTCGACCACAGACATCTTCCTGTTCCACTTGGCTCTGGCTGACCTCCTGCTGCTCCTCATGCTCCCCCTGAAAGTCGCTGTCACCAACAGTCATAACCTCCCCGAGTCCTTCCAAAAAGCCACGCGGGCCTTCCATGCCGTCAACACGTACAGCGGGCTCCTGCTGCTCGCCTGCATCAGCGTGGACCGCTACATGGTGGTGGTGCGAGCTCAAGAGATGCTGCGGCTGCGTAACCAGATCCACACCGTGGGGAATCTGGCGGCTGCGGGTGTTTGGTTTCTTGCTGTTCTCCTCAGTCTGCCTGAAATCCTCTTTGCCTGGTATTACAAACGTGACTGTCGCGCATGCGAACAAGTCAAAATGGTCACAAAGGGAATTTTGATCGCAGTTTTCTGCCTCACCCTCCTCATCATGGTGGGGTGCTACACTGTGATTGCTCGGGTTCTGTGTGAGAGTCCCACACACCGACGAGGGAAGCAGTGGCAACGTCAGCGCACTCTGAGGTTGATGGTGGTCCTGGTGCTGGTTTTTCTGGCCTTCCAGCTGCCTTACACTCTGGTGCTGTTCCTTCAAATGGCGAGGCCGCACTGCCAGCTGATGCTCGAGTACACCACCTGCACTCTGGCCTACACCCGCTGCTGCCTCAACCCCATCCTGTACGCTCTGGTCGGCGTGCGTTTCCGGAAGGACGTGTCGCATCTCCTGCAGGACGCCGGCTGCCCGTGTGCGCCTCACAGGTCCCTGCAGACCCGGAGCTCCATCTCTGTCTCCTCGCCTCCCCGCTCCACCGTCACAGGCTTCACGCCCGTCTCTCCCTGCTACTCCAGCAGTGACGCTGTACATTCAATCAAATTTACGTTTTCAGAAATCAAATAAATGCAGCACGTGAACTTGTTGGGCAGGTGTCCCACATCTGTGTGCTTCCAGAAAGAGCCGTCTGCACAAAGAGAGAGAAAGCTCATGTGCTCAGCTAACGCTGGATGAGTCAATCCACATCATATTTAATCCCAAAGAACTGAACTGCTTAGTGCGTCTAAGATAAACTTCCTTTATGTTCCTAAACCAGTAGACCAGTTTAGGCCTCTCAGTTCTGTTACCACCTCAGTGCTTTTATTGCATCATTAACTACTTTTGATGTAAGTTATGTGTTGCTTTTTAAATGTATAGATGTTTTCTTTTTTGCATTTTATGTTTTCCATGCAGTGATCTGAAACTGTTGTTTTTATCTGTGTAATGTCAATAAAATTCTGTTATCTTATACATAGAAACACTGGCTTTTACTGACTTAACACTTTGGTCACTTTCTTCATGAGTTTTTGGTATTTTTGTCTTCAAGTACTTAAGACTTCTCTACTTTTGTATCCTTGAAGTATCTTGAAACAGAAGTAAGTCAAGCAGGGTTTTAAAGCTGTTACTCAAAAACATTTTTTTATCGAAAAAAAAGGGTACTGTAGAGAAAACATGTCATGACATTGTGAAATTGTCCAGCAACGTTTTTTTGGTTGGATGAAGAACGCTGCACATGAAGGTTCATAAACCACCTTCTTTACCCAGGATCATGTGTAGATTTTAGGGGGATCATTTTGATTTTGCCCTACTCCTGGTTCAACATGACAAAGTTAGCGTGTGAATCACCACCTATCACTAAAACATAACATAAACCTGGACTATTTGCTTTATCCAATAACAGAGCAGCTCACACAACATAGTCTTAGACTTTGCAAAAGAAAGGAGCTGCTTTAACCATGAATTTGGATCACCACCCGTGGTTTGTACCCTCCCAGTGTTTTGGGAGGTTGATAAGATCGAGATCCTTCATGCTCTGTGCTGGTCCAAACTTCCGGCTCAAACTGAGACCTTCACCTCGGAGTCCTTCACGCTGGTTTCCAATCATTCTGTTGTCTCTAGATCTAGAGTTTCTTTAGTGGTTAAAGTAAGCGGACTGCACAGACTTCCCCGTCCTCTATTATGGAGGTTGTGATAATGTTGATATTGTTGAAGTGAAACTAAACTAAATAACTGTCTTTTAAAGGTCATCAAAAATACTCCAACGATCTGCTAAAACGGGGTTTTAATCATCTCATCTTAATCTCATCCTCTACTTTAAAATGAAAGTTAAAAATCAAATAAACATGTTTCTGTAAAAAACAAATAAATAAAGTACTAAACTCGTAGCTGCGTTGCAAGGCATTTACTTACGTTTTATATTCAATGTTTGTGGTGTTAAATTTCAACGTAACTTTATTTTAAGAGGTTTTTTTTTTGCTCTAAACCAGGGGTCCCCAAACTTTTTCTTATGAGGGCCACATAACTGTACGGTTTCCTGAAACCCACACTTAGACAAATTCTAAATAATTTATTTCTGTAATATTTACAGAAAAAAATTATACTAAACATTTTAAAAACTAGATATAAAGCATTACCTGTGAAAGATTAACAGCTGAAGATGCTGAAATTGATAGCTAAAAACACTGAAACTGACTGGCTGTAAACGCTGTTGGTGATAGCTAAAATTAGCTGAAAAAACTCAAAAAATTCTAAATTAGCCAAAACAGCTAATATGTGGCTGAAATATTAGTTTTGGGACCCTTCCTCTAAAACATTGTTTTTTTCCTCATTTTTTCTGGAATAAGGTGTAATGTTATAACCCGATCGCCACCTAGTGGTAAAACTGAAACGTCCTCCGGGAGAAGCAGAACAATGCTTCCAATGTTAATGATCTGAAGATTTTAGTTAGAACTTCTCTTTTAGAGAATCCATGTAACACTGGATGATATTAATAATCTGAATATTTCATTGATACATTTTACAGTATGTGAACTGGATCAGATTCATATAAATATATTCAAATCATATAGTAGATTATTAATATATTTCTAAACAAATATGTAAACTCAAAATTGAATTGATTTGAAGAATCAAAAAAAAATCTAAATCGAATTGATTCAGATTTGTGAATCAAATCGTTTCACTTATAATCAATACCCAGTCCCAATTGGACTGACTCATGGGTAAACAGGAGGAGGAGAAACTACCAAACCAGTTTTATGTTTGGGAATGCTCCGCTCACTCCTGGTGACAGATGGGTTTCTCCTAAAGTGTTCTCTTGTTCAGTGTGGGAGCAGAACCATTATGAATCATTTATGAAACACACATTTGAGTATATTATCAAGTTTTCTTAATTTAGTACACCATAATTAGTAAGTAGAGCCATGTGTTTTTGGCATCTTCAGGCTACTCCTGTCATCTTCTGAGTGGCTTTGTGAATGTTTTTATGCTTGAGATCAGCATGTGATACAGAACAAAAACTGGGGAATGATCATTGTATTTAAATACTTAAATACTTCATGCCTCAACAGTAAGAAAGTTTCGTATGTATCTAAAATGTGTTAGATTAAATTTCAGTGGATTACTGAAGTGTCTGATCTAGAGTTACTCCCACGTATTTAAATTCTTCTACTGATTTATTTCCTGATCATTAACTATAATCTCAGGATAAGTTATAAGTTTACACCCGTTACTGAAGAACATGGTTACAGTTTTTTAAGATTTAAAGGAAGATTCTAAAAATGACAAGCAATTTAGTATTAGGCATCCGTTGGTATATGTATCAAAACCATCAAATGTAGAAACTGCTTTTATTTTGGCTGTGCAGAAAATCTTGAGTGTTTCCTCAAAGCACACAAAATGATCTTTAACGGTTAAAGTGGCGCCACAACTGAAAAACATTAGACTCAAATTGACATGGAGGAAAGATCATTTCTGCAGATTTCACAACTTGAAAAAAAAGAGAAGTGTGTTATCAGAATCAGTAAGAGAGGCTGAACCTTGAAGTTTGCCGAGTTTTAAAATGTGAAATGTTCTGCTTCAGGAAGTTTTAGGGGCTGAAGCTGCAGGCTCAGCATTTCCTTTGACTTCTTTATCACATTCAACCATGAGGCTGCAAAGAAAGGCAGATGGTCACACATCAATACTTCAAATGTAGGAAAACCGATAGAGCAGGCTCCCTTTGATTTGGAGGTGAGTGGAGACAGAACCTAGGACCACAGTTATAAAAAGGTTAAAATGCAGTTTTTATTTTACCCAGTAGGAGAGAGGTGCATCCTCATTCTGTGTTGGAGCCAGGAGCCCCTGATAAACAGAATTAAAATACCCGGAGTTTGCACATTAAAAAACACCTGGGGCCCGTTTCAAGAAGCAGGTTTTGTTGGAACTCTGAGTTCACGAACTCCAAATTCAGTAAAACTCAGAGTTTTCGGTTTCAGAAAGAGAGATAACTCAAACCAGTGAAAGTGGGCGAAACCAAGCCCGTTTCAAGAAGCGGGTTAAGCTGAACTTAGAATCAAGTCACTATGGCAACTTAGTCTGTGAACGTAACCTGGTCTGGAGCAGGTTTTCTTCAGGGAACTTAGAGTTCTCTGCGGTCTCCGCCCCTTTTTAAAGTGAAAGATGTTCAAATCTGAGTTCTTCATTAATATTTAGAGAACATTCACATTAGAGACGTCACATTTCCACCAGCAGAAACCAAAATGACATGTCCATTCATAGAGGATCATGTAGAGAGGAGGCTGGATTCATCCAGAGGAAATGTTATTTATGTCAGGAGAGGATTTGGAGGACACGAGTCGATTGACTGCAGTATCCCTGATTCATTTTTATTTGAATATTATTAATAGTGAGTTTTTCCAGGGACTCGCTATTAATAATACAGAGTTTTCTTCTCCTCATTTTAAGCCCTTAACAACAGAAATCATTAAATTTCAAAGACCAGGAAGTGGTGTCAACTCACCTACTGTGTCACTAATGTTGGCTTAGTAATCAGCAACACTGCTTCTCCCTGTGAAAATTTGAGTTCAAATTCTGGTTATGGAAAGTGTTTCAATGCAAAAAAAAAATTTAAACAAATAGATATTAATTTGACAATTCAGTTTAAATAAATGCATATTTTAACATATTCCAGGCAGCTACAGTGTTTCTTTTTAGCGTGCAGTGATATGTGTGTGTGTGTGTGTGGTGGTGGGGGTGGGGGGCTGAGGAAAACGGGCATTCATGAGATTACGGAGATGACTGGTTAAATTATTAACAGATCAAGAACCATTCCTTACTTAACAAGTGACAAAATAACCTTCCTGATATTATTAATTATTTGTTATTTGAAATGATTCAAATGTAGACGTATGCATTAACTCTGCAGATATTTTCTCTCTGTTTTACCGCTGCAGCTGGGTTTCTTTTCATGCGGAAAATATTCTTGTAGTCTGCATATGCTTGGAGGAACTTATCAAGTATGAAACTCAGTTGTTTGTTCCCGTTGCCATGGTGAATCCTGCTGTCTTTGCTCCATTGATCAGGGCTTTAAATGGTCGAGACGCTCGCACCTGATTCTGGTTCTAACAACCTCAAGTTGATTGAATCAAACAATTTTAGCTGTTCTGGAACCGAAAACTCGATAATTTTGAGTCCATTGACTCTGAGTTCAGGTTTCAACTCTACATTCGTTGAACCTGCTTCTTGAAACAGTTGAAACAGTTAGTGGTTATGCTGCTGGAGTGACTCCTGGTGGCCGTCCTCCATAACTGCAGGAGCAGGTGTCGCTGTCAGGGTGCCTTTTTTTTTGTTTTGTTTTGTTTTGTGCATCGTTGTTAGGCTGCAGAGGATGCTGTGCAGGCTCTGGCCTGACCCGTCATTCCTCCATGGTGTCATTTTGTTTTTAAGGATCCTGTACTTTGGTGATTTTTGATTTGTTTCAGGGGTAAATTGCTTTTCCTTTTATTCCTTCAGTGTAAGCCGGGCAGTGACCCTCTCCTCTCCTGTTGTGTGAGTGTGTGTGTGTTGGTGATGGCTATTCGTGCACATTTGTAGTTCCATTCTGTGTATCATAAAGACTGTTCAGATTGTGTTCCTTTTTGTTTTAAATAATTCTCATTATGACCATAATTTAGACTTAATCCACCAGTCAAAACCTTAACAAAATGAGCATGTTCACTTTTTACTTTTAGTTTTTAACTTGTCCTGTCCATCAGCTGAGCAAACAGGTAAGAGCTGAAGGTCTCTTGTGTTAGACAGATTTACTGTTACAATAAGGGGTTATGGATCTTCTGACACTCAAGATAAATGTTTGTTTGCAATTTAGGTTAAGATTTTATTCTATTGGTCATATTAGTATTGTTTTATGTTGGACCGGATGGAAAAGAAAGAAGAAGAAAGAGGGATGTTAGGGAAATAGGAGGAGGATTACTCATCATCATCCTATTAAGAAAGCAACAAGTTGCTGGAGGATTATTACTGTCAGGTGTGATAGTAAGTCTAAGGGGGCGGGGCCTGTCTGTCCCCACAAAAACTCAAATGTTACAAACATCTTCAAAAATCTTCCCATACAGACATGTCAACATGTACACATAGAACTACAGTTCACATGCACACACTTATGCATAACTTGTAAAACGTATGCATTTAAAACTTATTAAGGAATGACTTTAAGATTGCAGAACTTCATGGTTTTAAACTATAAAGATAACTGAATGAAATGTGAACTAAGGGAAGTTCACACACCAAAGGATGACCAGTTCTCATCCTAAAGCAAACATGTGGTCAACAGTGCAGCGGCACATGCTGCAGGGTCTATCTGCTGCATCATTTACATTCAGATAGGGAAGGTCTGAAATCCTCTGCTAGCAGGAAAAAGCAGCTCATGCTCAGCTGACAGTTTGACAGCTTGTATGTCTGCAGCTCAGCAGGGGCAGTGAACCTCTGTTTGGATCAAACCATGCCTTCATGGATGTTGTCAAAGGTTTTTTTATAATAGTTTGTGTGTGAGTGAATGTGTTTATGTCTTTGATTGTAAGCATCTGTGTGTATACATTTGTGGTTTATGTTTATGTATGTGTGAGTACATCGGGGGCTAGTTCTCTCATCAAGGATCAGCAGGGTTTCCCCTTGTCACACCATCGAGCCACCACCTGCCATCCAGGACCACTGCTCATCTAATTCAACTGCGTTTCAGTACTCCACCAGTGGGACTCCACTTGCACAGTTCGGTGTCTCCTCCTTGGCCCCCGGCGAGCCAGCCTCTGGGTTCGGTGTGAGCAGAGGAGGCGTCCGGACCTATGAGAGTCCAGCACTGACGCTGGCTTCTCTTTTTAACTGGGTTATCTTTTTAGACAGGAGTGTGTTGGTGTGTGTGAATTGGGGGAGTTGGTACATTATTTTTAGGTTCCAGTGGTTTTCTTCTGCTGACGACTCCACTTTCCCTGTTTTTGTTTTCTCCTCTCCTCTTTTGGGCCCAGTGCTTGGGGGGAGCGTTTAGAGCCATGACTGTGACTGATTCCCTCTTCACATGTGCATGAGCGGGCAGGGTCAGACCAGGAACCACGGTGGAACCACGGTGAGTTGTCTGTGACCTCTGAATAAGGGTGAGATACTGTTTTGTTAATGTGACTTTTTACATGCACAAGAAAATTCCAGAAAGTTTCAATTCAGTTGCATCTAAAGAAAGTTCAAAAACAAAGTACAATGTAATATGTAAACTAAGGCAGGGAAAACACAACACAAAAAGACTACCCCGTGTGTGTGAAATGCAACCCCAAGGGGACACAATCTAGTTCCCTCTTGTGCAAGTCCCAAGTCCGGATAAATGCAGAGGGATATATGGGAGCAAAAACAAATTGAACATATGAATCACAAACAGATGAGGATCATATATTCTTTTTGTTTGTTTTTCTGCTGACATGATTCCTCTTGAGGAAACAGAGGCTGAGGACTAACCACCATCCATGCTGAACTTCCAAAGGTAGTCGAAGAGATGTTTGGTGTCAAGGCCCGAGTACCTGATGACTCTGCTCACAATGGGACTGTCTTGGCTGATATGTCTCTGCAGCAGCACACGGCAGTCAGGCCCAGGACTATTGGACCAGCAGACTCAGGTGGTGGTTCCCCCTTTTTTAAACCGGAGGTTGTGTTCCACACACTTGGAGATCCCACTCCTCAGCCTCCCTGGGAAATGGCCAGAGAAAGCTCGTCTCCTCCACTATGACTGATCATGGCATCGACTCCACCCACAGTCTGGGCTCTGAACACAGTGACGGGTTGGACTCACTACCTTGGAGGGGTACTGGAAATCGTCCTAACAGGGCACTCCATTGACTTCCTGGGGAACTGCAATGCTCACACAGTCAACAACAATGGCACCTGGTAGAGGGTGACTGTAAATAAAGGCCGCCTTGATCTGGATCCAACATGTGTTTGTTATGGACAAATTCTGATAAGCAAAGAAGAATATGGAGATAAAATAGACTCACTCTGATTTGTGCGTGTGTATTTTTGATTCGTGCATGCATAGCTTGATTCGTGCATTACTTTGGATTTGTGCATGTGTGATTCTTGATTTGTAACTCATAATACATTTTGTGCAAAAGTAAAACAAATACAAAAAAATATCAAATACAATGCACACGTGCACAAAGTAAAATTACAACAGCTTGAAACTAATTACACACAAAAATCTTTTAAAAATACGCACGAATCACCTCTTATGCACACATGCAGCCTAAGTTACGCAGGAATTTACCATGAGACTCTTAACGTCTCACAAATTCATCCGGGAGTGATGCGTTCAAGTACTACCAGAATGCTCGTTAACCATAGTTCTCTTGGCAACCGTTTTAAACTTCGATTGTGAATAATATCAGGTAAAACTTGATAATTTTCCCACTTTCTTAAAAACATATTCCAGATAGTTAATATAAAAAAAGTCTAAATATGCATTTTTGAAATAGTTATCCCTTTAAAAATAAGAATATTTCCAGAAAAGAGGCTTCAAGCTTCAGCGGCTCCTCATCAACTCGGGGGTGGGGGTGATCCTGAGCGGGGGAGAACGGCGGCAGAACAAAGCGATTGAGATCTGTCCATGTGATCCCGTTAACTCAGTCCTTAGTCGAGTCGTTTGTCCTGACCAGGTTTAGGAATGAGAGAAATAAAGCTCTGTTGGTGTTAACGTTTTATTCAGAATAATTTCTTCAATGGTTTTGACAAGGAAAACTTTAATTTAGTTCCAGATAAATGTATCAAAGATGGATGTTAAGCCATCCTGACCAGGAACTTTGTTTTTAATTTGATTAGGGCTTGATCCAAGTCTTCCAATGATATATCAGAATCATAGGTTTCTTTGAACAATAAATCCATTTTTGAGGTGTATGTTTTAATCCGAAATTGTATCGATTCAGTTGGTGCATAATTTGAAGAGAATAGTTTTGAGTAAAAATTATATAATTCTTCTGATATAGTCGTATGCTTTGATGATTTCTTCTCAATTTACAAGTAATGCATTAATAGATTTCTTTTCATGTCTCCTTTTCTCTACATTGAAGAAATAGGAGTTACTTTTCTCACCCTCTTTTATCCATTTTACTCGCGCTCTCGTTTTATTTTGTTATTTATTTTGTGTTAACCTTTGTTTTACCAGGAAGTCCCATTGAGATTAAAGAATCTCTTTTACAAGGGAGTCCTGGCCAAGAGGCGACGAAACCCAAATCAGTTACAGTTAGAAAATAAAACAACATTTCATTTAAAAACAGTTGCAGATGAAAGAATCTTTCTCTTGTTCCAATCAGAACACTTCCTTCACTAAATGCAGGACTGCTTGTAGTTCCTAGAATCTCTAAAAGTCCAGTTGGAGGTAGAACCTTCATCCATCAAGCCCCTGTTCTCTGGAATAAGCTCCCAGCTCATGTCAGAGATCCAGCACAGTTTCTACCTTCAAAGTTAGCCTGAAAACATTCCTCTTTGGACAGGTTAGCGTTCTGCCAGGTTAGCTAGTAATCATAGGATAATTTGCATAATACTCCCCTTTCTTTCATCCCTGTTAAACATGTTTCCATCGAAACAACAAAACAACAGAAAAGGTCTCCACTCTATTTCAGCTGGTGGTTCTTCCAGGCCAAGCTGGTTGATGGCAGGCCAGATCGCAGCTGGTGTCCAAGGGAGGCCTTCATGGAAACACTCCCCTCTGGTGGACACTCAAAAACAAAGAGGAATTCGTGGAGAGAAAATTAAACAAAAACGTCACCTGTTCAGCTTTCACCTCAAGTTAGGGAGGATGTGATCACGAATCCTCACACATTTCAGGGTGACCTTTCATTATGGGCTGTCTAAGGCACACCTGTGCACTAATCCTGATGTCAGATCAGCATCTTGATGTGACACACCTGTGAGGTGGGATGGATTATCTCAGCAAAGCAGAAGTGCTCACTATCACTCATTTAGACAGATTTGTGAACAATGTTTGAGAGAAATGGTAATATTGTGGATCTGGAAGGAATTTTAGTTCTTACAGACATGAAAAACGGAAGCAAAAACAAAAGTGTTGTGTTTATGTTTTTGTTGAGTGTATGTTCTATTCATTTTTAAAACTCATTTGATAAATAAAAAAATAAATTTTGATAAATAAAAAATCAAAATTGTCTGGATGAACCATGATTTTAGTGCATATATACTTAATATATATACCTTTTTATATGTTTAAATTAGCGTTTTTTACTTATCCTGTCAGAATCTACTGGTTTGAAGGGATCACTACCAAAGCTTGGAGAATTTCATGAAACTTCCCTTTGCCTCCACAAGTCTACATTATCAGGAAGCCTTTGAAATGTGAAGGTTGAAAAACAACTAAACAGCAAGAAAGAAGAAACAGTAGGAAGAGTTTCTGCAGCTAGCACTCCTTTCAATGTCAAACTGACAGCAGACTTACAAATACAGTAGTTCAATCTTACTGTTGAAACATCATCCCACATAAGCTTCTTTTAATTGTGCACCACTTGTTACATCCAGAGGCTGCACAAATAAAAAACAAGACCACTCTCTAGCGCATAATAGGGCATCTACATAATATTTATTAGTGCCATGGCATTAGCAGTAACAGAGACCGGGCCATTATTACCCAACTTCTCAGGATGGTAACGTTATTTGGTGTCCCCATCGTTCTCAGCTGCTGTGGATGAACACTGTAGCTCCGTCACAAATCAAAGCTCTAGCTTGCTCCAAATGTCCATTTGGGAAGACTGCAAACTCATTCTGCCCAGAGTGGATTCGGAAGAGACCATGGCTTGAATAATTAAGCAAAACTTTTGCTTCTGGTGTTGTAAATGTTGAGGGAACAATTAGGATTCGAATTTTCCAAATCAAAGGTTTCATAATTGGAAAACATCATTGGAAAACGACAAGGGACAGGACAAGTATACATCAAGTCAACACCAAATCAAAATGCTAAATGCTGGTCTGAAAGAGAAGCCACAGGGGAAGCTATTCGGCTCATCCAAATTGAAATAAAAGGTATTATGTTATATAAAAAATAATTGGAGAAGAAGTTCAGTTCCTTGCAGTAAAATAACTTCCACTTTATGACAGTGTGGAAAGCTCAATTGATGATTTCTATGTAAGGCTGTTCTTTAAAATGGACTTGGCACTGGACTCCAAACGTCATCAAATAAACAAACAAATCCCACTAAAGCAAACAGCACCTCCAACATCATCCTGAACAAAATGACTGAAACACTGACCAAAGTGGTATTCAGTAAATAAGATCAAAGATGATTCTGAAAAGACTGATTTTTGCACTAAAACATTGAACGGATGCAATTTCCAGAAACTATTAGCTATGGTGAGTTTTGTCTGTGAAGTCATTCCAGACCTGGTTGGTCTGCTTGACCTCAGACTGTTGAAGTCCCGCTCCAATCACCTGTTCCCGGTGGTCTTGTGATCATGAGTTTGCCTTCTAAAGTGTGATGACTGCAGTCATCAACACTAATCTGAAGGTTTAGTGTACAGTACAGCTCCACTTAATTTTATCTGCATCTTTGGTTGTCATTTATTTGTGTTGGTTCATTGGTTTTGTTCTGAGTTTCACGTGGAGCTGTACCTGCCTGAGGTGACCTACAGATGGCGCCAAACAGAGAAGCTCTCCAAGAGGGTGCTACCATTACCTGGACTCCATGGGGTGGATGGAATTTTCTGATCTGTTTAAGATTTTTTGTCTCATTTACCTCTATTGTATCATTAATAGTTTAACCCACTAATTTAAAAGTCCCCAGCTGTGTGGTAATGGCAGCTCAGTTATTTGAATTCTTTCCACAGCTTACTTTAAGCTTGTTAAATCAAAACTGTTCAGTTGGAGTTTGTGAACTTTGTTGGACATTAAAAAGGATTCATTTTTACACCTGTGCACTTAAGGTGCATTCACACCTAACACAATGCGCACAGCGGAGGTGGCTGGTTTCAATGTATGGTACAGGCACGCTCTGAGACGAATTGAAGCCCCATGGCGAGATTTGAACGACTGGCGTGATGGTCTACCAGCAGCTCGATTTTAACAACAAGGCACAAATCGGGCAGCACATCCAAAATTTAAATATAAGTTTGACAGATCACTGCGTCACAACAGGAAATCAGCTCTGGGCATGTGATGTTTTCAGTGGTTTTCACTCCTGCAGTGGAGCTCACTCACTCCATATGCCGGCAGACAGAGAGCTGCTGCGGGGTGCGGAGGCTGCCAGCTCGGGCCTTAAGAAAAAAATTAAAAAGAAGAAATAGGGAAAAAAGGTCTCCTTATTTTGTTTCTCCCCCTCTGGTGGCCTTCAAGCTCAGCCACAGAGACACAGAAACACAGTGGAAGTAGCTGTCAAACAGACACAGCTCTCTTTACCGGGAAAATCTTTGAATAATCATATAAACCTAAACATGGAGACATGATTACTTATGTTTTTTTAGAATTCTTTACAATAAATAAACCTGATTTCTCAAAATCTTCTATGGATTCATACATTCTAAATGAGAAATCCACAGACAACATTCCTTATAGTGATCATCCTAAATGCATTAGCTGGCAGCTCCGCCCACACGCGGCCGTGGCGTCAAGCTCAGGAAAACATTTTTTGACATTGGAGTTTCCCAGTCATCTGTGAGTTTAGAAGCTCCGGCCTCGGAGCTGATGACCAGCCCTCGGGACGCAGCGTCGTGTTGGAGGTGCTTTCTGGAAATATTCTTATTTTTAAAGGGATAAATGTTTTAAAAACGCTTATTTAGACTCTTTTTATATAAACTATCGGGAGCATATTTGTAAGAAAGTGTGAAAGTGTAATGTTTAACCGGATTTTATTCACAATCGAAGTTTAAATGGTTGACAAGAGAACTATGGTTAACGAGCATTCCTGAAAGCATCACTCATGGATGAATTTGTGAGAGGTGAAAAGAGTCTCACCATAGATTCATGCGTAACTGATGTGTTGTGTGTGTCTAAGAGGTGATTTGTGCGTATTTTTTTTAAAGATTTTTGTGCGTAATTAATTTCTGGCTGTTGTAATTTTAACTTGTGAATATGAAAATTGTATTTTGTATTTTTTTAAATTTTTTAATGTTTTTACTTTTGCTCAAAATGTATTATATGAGTTACAAATCAAGAATTACGCACGCAGAAATCAGAGTGAGTCTATTTTCTCTCCATAAACTCCCGCATCACCTGAGCGGACCTGACGGCTCTGCACCGGAAAAGGGAGGAGTTTGCCTCTGACTTTTCCTCAGAGAAGTGACATCGTTTTGCTATTGGTCTGCTTGAGTTGATTGTGTTGGAAGGCACCTGCTCTGAGCTCCTCCTCCTTCCTCCTGGCTCCCTCGGCTGTCACCGTGTCTGTCAGTGTGAGGATATCTCCTTCCCTCTTTCTAGGGTTTCATAATGCGCGGGGATCTGCCGCTCATTCAGAGGCTGGGGTGGATTTCATCCCTCTGCTTGTTGGAGAGCATCAGGCCGTGATGAAAGCTGCCTCGATATGAATCAGCACCGCGGTTCGGAGGAGCAGACAGGGAGTTCCCGGGTCCGCACATCTTTAAAGAAGAGACTCTTGTAGACTAGACGCTTTTGAAGGATTATTGCATTGACTGTAATCATGGGGAACGCTGCTGGAAGTGCCGAAATTTCTCAGAATAAGGAGAGGAGGAGCCTGACTCCCACTGGCTCTGGGAGACAGGTGTCAGGTGTGAAGCCCCCCATGCCACCTGAGGAGGAGCTGGAGGAGCGCTTCAACGCGGCTCTGGTGAGTCCCGAGGCACACAAACTTCAGCTTCCAGAGAGAGTTCACGGACGAACAACGAAGCTCAGAAACAAAGAATGTAGAGTATGTGCATATGCGCATATCCTTAACAATCCCATGTTTGTGCCAAGTACACAGAACCAGTGTGGAGGCGCACAAAGGAGCGTTTTTACGCAGCGCCGGTGTTATGCTGAGAACTGAGTATTGCCGAGAAGTGCATCCCCTGTCGCGGGAGCGCGCACGCAGAACTTAGATGGATCTCTTGCTAATAGTTTGTCCCAAAGAGTATATAAAGAAGATGGATGATTACTCTGGGGGTTTGTGAGTTCGCTGTCATGTCTGACGTTGTCTTTCTTTTCAACCATATATTCTACATGAAACAAGAAGAGGCACAGATTCTGTCAGGCCGCTGCTTCTCCATCCAGCCTGTAACCCCCCCCCCCCCCCCCCCCAAGTCATTCGTAGTAGAAAAAAATGACTTAATAATTGTCCGTTGTTAAGCTTCCACAACAGGGGACCGTATACTCCAATCCTGTGTGATGGAGCAAGCTTTAAAGTTCATTTCATGGGATTCTTTTTTTATGGAGAGAAAATAGTCTCACTCTGATTTGTGCATGCATAATTCTTGATTTGTAACTTATATTATACGTTTTGTGCAAAAGTAAAAAAATTAAAAAAAATTTACACATGTACAAAGTAAAATTACAACTGCCTGAAACTAATTACACACAAATCTTTTAAAAATAAGCACGAATCACCTCTTACACACACATGCAGCCTAAGTTACACATGATTCTACAGTGAGACTCTTTTTACGTCTCCCAATTTTGTCTTTGAGGGATGCGATCAAGTACGACCAGAATGCTCATTCACCATAGTTTTTTTTTTTTTTGTCAGCCGTTTTAAATGTCGATTACGAATAATATCCGGTTTAAATTAGTTTCAGGCTGTTAACATTTTAATTTGTGCATGTGTAAATTGTATTTTGTATTTTTTACATTTTTGTAATTTTTTTTTTACTTTTGGACAAAACTTATTATATGAGTTACAAATCAAGAATTACGCACGCACAGATCAGAGTGAGTCTATTTTCTCTCCATATTTATTTAACTGATCAATTATATCTGTCTTGTGGATGCTTTGTTGCTTGGATATTGTTAGGAAAAAAACATTAAAACAAATATATATAGAGAGAGATAAGATAAATGAAAACAAAGAAACTTGGCTATATCTGAAGCACTGTGTTTTCCATGTATATATTTATTTTTTATATTTTTTATTTCATATTTTTTAACCTCTATGCCCCGCTTCTTGTGCAGGACCATTTGACGTCGTCTGTATCACTTGTCATTTCAATAAAACTCACAGAAATATGCTGACTGAATGTGTTGTCATCATCATGTTCACATAGACTAAATGGATGCATTGGTTGGCTGGTCATTTCTGCTGACTGCTGAGAATCGCATCCCCTCCCCAGTTAAAGGGAATGCAGGAGTAAAATGAAGGAATGAGCTGTGTTCCGCTTAGAAAAGGTTTAGACAAACTTAACTGAATGTATGGTGTAACATATTTCACCGTTTTATTTTCTTTGCTTCACCCTTCTGGACTGATGCTCTGCGCAGCTCTCATGACCCCGCCCATTCCTTAATGAGCCCGCCCACAATCACTGGAAATGGCAAATGATTGGCTTGAGCTGCACAGCAAACATAATAGAAAACAATCGATGGACTCGTCTGAAACAAAAAACAAAGTGTTTGTTTTTCTACAATCCTTAGCACCTAACTTCAGCATCCACCCCATGTTAGGATGGTTGGAGTTTGGACAATAATCCTGCTTTTATAACATGGAGATCAGACCAGCGTGTTTAAGAGACATATACACATACTATTTGTTTTATTCTTAAAAGAGAGAGAAGAAAAAAAAGAACTCCACACTCTCTTGCAGCTATCTCCAAACTCTGACCAAATCTCTCCCTCAGTCACCCGCATCAGAAATGGAGTCTGCGGGATTCATTCATGCCGCATTCAATCAGAACCGCTCCATGAATCAGTCACGTGGTCCAACCAGGCAGTGAAGCTTCAGTCATCATCATTTCAGCTCCCCTCGTGAATGAAGCAAGGCTCGACACGCCCCTCACAGAAACTCCTCCCCTCTACTACAGAACGTCACATCTCTGGATATGTTTCGGATTGGGAACAAATAAGGGAAAATGCCTGTACCAAAAATTCTTTAAATACCAGAGATATACACAAAAAGCTCAACATGAAAGTGGTTTAACCTCCACGTTCAACACTTCTGTTAAGGTGGATTTAGGAGAGGAGACGATTCTTGGACGCAGAAAGGACCAGTCTATGAATGCATCTTCTTGTTTAGTCTTTGTTTATGATTGTCAACATGATGATGACGACACATTCAGTCCACATACTTTTGTGAGTTTTATTGAAATGCTAAAATGATACAGAAACAGCCTTAAACAGACAATGCAGCAAAGATATCAACAGAAACCTCAAATGGTGCTGCATAAGAAACAAGAGAGAGATTCAAAACAGACAGGCTGGATCAGTGGACTGACAGGATCCGTGCTCGATCTTGTTCCATGTAGAATATATGGTTAAAAAAAGAAAGAAAGACAACCTCAGACATGACAGAGAAAGCACAAACCCCCAGAGTACAGTCTGTTGTAATCATCCATCTTCTTTATAGACTCTCTGGGACAGAATATTAGCAAGAGATTCAAATAAGTTCTGCGTGTGCGCTCCCGCGACAGGGGATGCTCTTCTCGGCAAACGCAGTTCTCAGCATAACACCGGCATTGGGAGGCCTGATTACAGGGAGAAATCCTTTCATTTAACCATGTTGTTTTTTCTTTTCTTGTTTGGCTGGAAACCAGAATCCGCAAACATGTTATCAAATCATAGAGATAACTTTATGTCCCGCAGCAGACTGGATGCAGGTCCTCCTGTAGTTTGGGTGGATCAGAGCAGAGAGAGCTGAGCTGGACGTCACAGCAGACGCAGCTCAAAAACTGTAAAAACAAATCTTTTTGGGGTTTAAACCCTGGTTTGATTTTAGGAAAGTGATCAAAAGTTAAGCTTCCAATAAAAATCACAAGTGTTCACGATCGAGAAATAACTTTTAAGGAAACTAAGTAGAGTTTGAAGAACTCATTTTGTTTTTCCCTTATATTTATTCATCCAGTTTTTAATTTAACATCATGTGAGTCTTCCAAAGAAACGCCCCCTTAATGAATGAAAACTTCTGTAGAGAATGCTGTTTGTTTGCTTCTTTCTTGTCACATTTGCTGCACCTTTGTGTCCTGTTTCCAAAAGAACTGAATCCCCTCAGCCACAACGCAGAGCAAAAGTGTTGCTGCATGAAGCGTAAGTGTTTAAATGTCTGTTCCTCCCGTGGGTGAAGAGAGACAGCGTGCTGTGAAATCATGACAAAAAAATGACACGTTTCCAGAAGTGAGGCAGAAAAAGTCCAACAAACGTTTGAGCTCTTTTTAGAAAAGAAAGTGTTTTACAAAAAGACAATACTTATTTATTTTTATTGGGTAAAAAAGGTTTACGCATAAGTTGTAATTTTCTAAGAACTCAGCCAAAGTCACGTTCAGGATCTAACCTTCCTCGACTGCATTCCTCGACCTTGACATCGTTCCTGCCTCCGTGGCAGAGGATCACCCCGCCTTTGCTCAGTATGCCACCAGACAACTTGCTGTCTTATCATCTGCATTCCTCTTGTTATCACCTGCTCTCAGACTCTTCTGCTCCTAAAGTTGAACGGCAGGTGGGTTTCTCCCTGTTCAGGCCCAGACAGGAGCATCATGTCAAACGGGAGGAGAAATGCTCTCGCAAATGAAGGACCTTCTCCATCTTGATTAGAGACTCCTCGTGCTTTTTTGTCCTTTAGCCATCAGTGTGGCTGAGTAAAGACTGACTGTTCCAACAGAGAGAGACACCACAGAGAGTAACTGATTGGTTTGAACGTTGTGCTTCAGACTCGTAGAGATGCACTTCTCCAGGTCAGGAGTCCTTTACTTAATAAAAATAATAATAATACAGGCCAGTTGGAAAGAGAGAGTAAGATAGTATCTTGATCTACGATCTACAGGGATCTTTTTCTTCAGCGAGTGTTTTGCTTCTTCTTACAAAGAATTGATTCAAGCTCAGATAAGCTTTAGAAAAACTTTGAGTTTTGTGAACGCACGTGTTGCAAACCTGGAAACAAAAAACAAAAAAACATTTCCAGACTAGTGCTGCCACAGCTGTTCAACTAACTATTCAATCAGTCGTTACTTTGAATTATACGGGGTCAGAGTGTAGTAAAATTGTGAACGTTCAGCACCAAAAATTTACTTTTTGTTATATTTGAGTCAGAGAAACCAAAACTTTATCTTAGTGAAAAACAGTTCCTTGTTTCAGACCTCATCAGAGAGATCAGGAATACACTTTCCATCAAACTCATTTTGACAGGTGACCTTTGACCCTGCATACCCTTTATTGATATTAAATTGTTACTTCATCTTAAGGGGCGGGGCACCTGTCAAAACAAGTTTGATGGATGGTGTAGGGTCAAAGGTTATCTCTCATTTGATTTGATTTTGTTTTAATCCCAGAAACAAATGAATTACGGAGGCTGCAGTTTATCTTTTAAAACTATCATCCTAATTGTCTTTATTTTTATTTATTTTAAAGATGTGTGTTTCACATCCATTTTGTGCATGACCCGATTAGTCGACTAATCTGTAAAAATAACCGGTGATAAGTCGTCTATTAAAATAATTGTTTTTGGCAGCTCTATTCCCTACGGAAAGTGGAAAGGACCAAATGTATCCTCTAAGTATGCATTTACTTACTTACTTTTTTCCATTTAAGATTAACAAACAGGTTAAGCTGGTTAGTCTGTGTTTGTTATGATCATGACTGTAAATAGTTTGAAAAATATTTCATCACTTTTTGAAACAACTTACAGGAACTTCTATTAATAGACCTGAAAGTGATGGAGCCTGCCACCAATCTTAAATCTGCTGTTTTGATCTTATGATCTTTTGATTGTCTGGACCCCAAACTTCAAACTCCACTTTTGTTCATCTCTTAGACATTTTTGAGTGTTAAATATGTCGCAGTAAACTCCAAGCTTCTTACCCGTCCCACAGCATCAGTAATGTTTCATGTCTGCAGAGGGAACACAGTCAGAGCCATGATGCAATAACGCTTGAACTTCTTATTTAAACTCAGTTTCAGGGATTAATGAAATCAAATCCATCTTTATTTATAGATAACTTTTTCTACAATTTAGCACAAAACCTTGTCAGCATTTCCTGTTTGAGCCGATGATTTAGTGTCTATTGAAGGTCTGTGTTTGTAGTTCTTCAATTCAACCTGCAAATTGTTGAGAAGCATAAGAATGATGTGACCATTATGTGAGTCTCACATCACAGCTAAACATTTCACTTGCTCTGTTTCTCCTGCTCTTTGTTTTATTTATTACAAACATTACTAGAGGTGTTTTAAAACTAAAAATACCTCAGAACCCTGGACAAATAACTCTGTTCAGTGTTAACACGGCGGTGGGAACATTAGTCTTCATGTCTTTGGATTAACGTCTGAAAAAGTGAAAACTTTAAATTCTGGAGTAAATCATGCTAGTGTGTAAACTGAGGTGAATCTAGTTGAACTGATTCCCCCTATAGAGGATGACCACACACAAACGGCTGGTTCCATTCCCTGCTATGTAAACTGGTTCCACTTGACGTCTGAAGCAAACACACCTGCAGAAAGGTTTTGTGTTTCAGTTCATCTCTGTGGAAAGAACTGGGGCGGGATTTGATGAGCCTCCCTCTTTTTTATTGGATTGACTGGGATTGCACACAGATGAGATGTGGTCTTTTTCTTTTTCAGATGAATTATCACCGTGGAGGGTCTCCCAACAACTGTAGGTTAAGTTGTGATTCAGCTGCAGGTCAATTTGACATCTAAAATGTTTGGATTCTGCATAAACCACAGCAGAATCTGCTCATTCTTTCATCTCACTAAACCTGCTGCTGCTTGTGTTGTGGAGATAGATTGAATCAGTTTTTATGTTACTTTTGTATTAAGTTGTTTAAAATAATGTTTTATTGCTTTCATCCACTTAACAGTTTTTATGGATTTCTACCAACCGTGTGATTGATGCTTGCTGCAAGCAGCAGGATAACCAGTGAGTGTTGGGATGGAAACCTGCAGCATGCATGTGCCTGTGGAGATCATTGAAATTTAGAGGGAAAACGTCTGTTTTCCTCAAAGAAAGGGAGCTTTACATTCTAAGCTCAGGATTTGAATGGACTATTATCTCCGGTTGAACATCCTCTCTAACACTCCTCAGCTGACTGTATGTGAAGACTGCAGTGGAAAGTGTTGACAGTTTCCAGTGCAGTAACGGCAGCAGAGGTCTCGTTGTGTGTGAATGCAGGAAATAAACAGTTCCTGTTCTTCCTGTTGCTCTTGCTACATCCCTACTGTCCCCAACCGTATGCAGATGACCCCCCCCCCCAGCTTCTCAGACTGAGTCTGCACAACAAATCATCAGAAAATACAGAAGTTCCCTCCAGCTCCAAACAACCAGCTGGAGGGAAAAGTGGGAAAAGGTGCGCATTTGTTCAGCTGAGAGCGGCTTTTGTCAGTGCGGTGTTTGTGTTTCCAGCCGCAGTGACATAAGCTGACCAGCAGACAATGACTGCACATGTATGTTGAGTCTCCCCCCGCTCTTTGCATGCACTTTGAATATTTCCAAACAGAGAATGTGGTTGTTAGCTGAATTCTAATTCTACTTCTCCACCATTTGGTTAATGAATGTACAGACAAAAAAACAGAAGCAGTATATAGTTCATTAAAAATGTGCTTTAGAAATATGAAAAAAGGAATGACTTCAACAACAATACATTTGAATTGAAAACGTAGTTAAATGAGGGATTTCAACAATAGGAAGTCTCAGGACAGAAGCTTCTCCAAAACTTGAGCACGACTGAAAGGTGTTTTTTTTTTTTTTTTTTTTTTTTAATCCATGACCCCATGAAGCGTTTATGAGCACAGTAATTGACGACTAATCGACTCGATTAGTCGTTACTTTATATTATATGGAGTTAGAGTTTAGTAAAGTTGAAAGTTTTACAATACCATTCTACTAGCTTTATGGACTATTTTGGCATTTATTAAAGTTTTTTGACTGTTTTGGAGTTTAGCTAATATTTCAGCTACATGCTAGCTGTTTTAGCTAACTTAGGTGTTTGTCAGTTTTTTAGGCTGATTTTTCATTTAACTTATATTTTAGCTGGCTATCAGCAATAGTATCTTCAGCCAAATTCATCTTACAGCATCATCACAGGCAGTGATGGAGCTAGAACATTTTCTATGGGGTGGCGGGAGGGGGGCAGAGGTCTTTGAAGGGGTGGCAAAAGAGAACAGGGGAGTGGAAGGCGATTACAAATGAAAGGATCAAACTCAAGTACTCAAACAGTTTTATTATTGTTATTAATAAGACAACTTTTACCTTTTTACATCCAAGGGAAAACTTTGTCTTCTCAGCTGACAAACGCAGCTGCACATTCTCACGCATGACGCGCAGCAGCAGCAGAACGCCTACGATGACATCATCACTCTCGAATGCTTTTTAACAGAATCAACCTAAAGAAAACTTATTTCCAACATTATCCGTGTTTACATTCATAAAGATGACAAACACACGATTCTGTGATCAGCTGCTGGTCCTGGAGGAGATTCTTCATCCTCTCTCCCCCACAGACACACCTGTCCTCAGGTGGAGCGCTGCGCCGCGGTCCACGTGCTGCTTTCTACAGAATGAAGCTTCATTCATTTATAAAACAATAATAGTCAGATATCCCATTTTTTCCACCACAATAATAATGATTTAAAGATTGGGGGGCAAGTGGGGGGCAAAGCTCTTTGCTGGGGGGGCAGCTACCTCCCTTCTCCCCCTGTAGCTCCGCCCCTGATCGCAGGTCATGCTATATATTTCGTTTTTTGTTTGTTTAAAGCTTATGATGGTAAAATGTGTGCTTTACATCCGGTTTGCAGATGACCCGATCAGTCGACTAATCTGTAAAAATAATCTGTGATTAGTCGACTATCTAAATAATTGTTTGTGGCAGCACCAGAGCGCATGGATTTGGATTTACTGAACACGATGGTCATGGTGTTGCTAAGGATAGGATTTTTAGAAACGTCCTGCCCCGTGTCTCGACTTGCACCGTCTGTCCGTCCGTCTGTCCGTCCACTTCGTCTTCGTGAATCATGGAGCGCTCTATCATCAAAAGCTGCTTTCATACTAAAACTGTGTTATGGACTCTGCTTGACTGAACTGCGACTGATTTGTTTTACTGTTGCACACAACCCACTTTGAAGCCAACCCAAAATGAAAGCAAACCTTCCTGAAGAAATCCTGCTGCGGCTTTTTAGCTTAAATCGCTTTAAATTAAGTGAAAAGCATCACAAAACAAGGAAGCTAACCTTGTTCCTCTTGTTCTTTGACTAAAAGCTACCGTCCACGAGCCGAACAGGATAAACATTTGTTGAACTCACTAAAACTACATTTTTAAAACTTTAAAAATGTAACTTTTTAACATAATTATGAACTAGGTATAAAGTCAATTTTTTATTAGTCGATCAAACGAGTTGTGGCTCTACTGGATGTAAACACTCATATTAACCATCATTAGCTTTAAACTTGAAGTGTTTAAGCTTTGTGCTAACTAAACAAAATACTATAGTTTATTAAGTCTTTAACGAATCATGCAGCTTTTCTCCTTCAATTGTTTTTGGCTTTAAAACAAGAATTAAATCAAATGAGGCCATCTGAATCAACTACAGAAACTTATTAAAAGCCTGTAATCATTCTTAAAGCTTTAAAACATATATTTAATCAAACATGTATGAAGTATTTCAAAAGCTATTTGCAGATATAATCACACTCAACATATTTGCTCACTGAAGCCCATTCATAAAAGCAGAACACTAAGAACATCTTTGAACTCAAGATGTTCCTATACATAAAAAACCTGGGGATGTTCATATGAACAAAGAGCTTTGAGAGATTACATCTTTAAAAAGTGGGGAAACATTTTCAGAAAGGGAGAAAATCAGGAGATGTTAGAACAGGGGTGGGCAAATGTTTTGACTCGTGGGCCACATAGGGTTCTAAAATTTGGCATAAGGGCCGGACAAGGAACAGATGGAAGGAGAGATTGGGTAATCAACCTCATAAACTAAAAAGATAATATGGAATTTAGAGAAAAACATGCTTTAATTTGGATTCAAATTCACATATGTTAATTTAAAAACAGAAAATTTGGGAGTTTTAATTTCTAAAGTTTGATTTTTGTTCTCTTTTGGGTGATCCAATGGGTTGATGTTCTTCAGAGGAAAATGTGAACTCAAAGAAATGCTGCATTTATGTGGTGTAGGAATAATCCGAAAGATCACCATCTGACTCAGACAAAAACAACACCATTCATGAGAAGAAACCAGAAATACAATGAAAATAAAACAATAATTAGGATTTTTGATTCAATGTATTTTAATTTGGAGGGCCACATTAAGTAGCTTAAGGGGCCGCATGTGGCCCCCGGGCCGTAGTTTGCCCACCCCTGTGTTAGAATGTACTACAGTACTTTCATTCCACTGCACATGTGCAGACTAAAATTACTTTGTTTTTCCGTTTGACAGAGAACCCATAAATCTGTTCTACTTCTTTAATGTTGGGATTGTTCTGTTGTTTGTTGCTGTTTTTGTGACTTCAAGTTTAATTGTAGCTTAATGCAGCTAATGTTTTGCTTTTGGGAATCATAGTTTTCACATCGCTCCATAACTCTGCTGCAGCTCCGTACCGACACACAGCCTCTCTGTCTGCGCGGTGAATGTTGCACAATCCGCTCTGAACCGAACGATGTGATCGCCGAGCGGAATATGAATGAAGCGTTGGACGAGCGGTTCATGTCCAGTGTAATAACTGCACCGCCCTCGGGGCGTTTGGTTTGAAGACCATGGGTTAGGAAACATTCACGGATCTGGGGTGCCATTAATGACAGCCGCACATGATCCATTTGAACCCGGAAAACTGCAGCGAGCTTGGTGTGCTAGCGCCAATGTTAGCTGAACATGCTTCCTCTTCAGGTGTTCATGCATCACCATAGTGTTCCCATGTTCTGTCAAGTTCTGTCCTGCAGAAATTACATTGGACACTTATTCCTCTTTTATTTTTCTGTTTCCTACATTTTGAGCTCCGTTAGCGTGTTGTTATGATACCCCAGCCTACACTTCCTGTGACATCACAGCTGTCCAGATTAGCATTAATCCACATGTGTGACAAAGAGAATTGCAGACCCCCCCCCCCCACATTAGAAAGCTCGCACTGCAGATTTGAGATCAAAATGAGGAAAAACCACCAAAACAAAAACGATGCTTCAACGGCGAAATTAATTGTGGACGTAGTCGGCACTAGTCGACTAATAGCAGTCCTAGTATATAGCATTACCTGTGATAATGCTAGTGTGAATGCGTTAAACTGAATGATTAAAGATGCTAGTGCTGATAGCTGAAGATGCTGAAATTTATAGCTAAAAAAGCGGAAACTGATAGCTGAAAATGCTAAAGTTGATAGCCAGCTAAAAATATTAGCGAAATGACAAATTAGCCAAAAAAAAACCCAAAACAAACCAAATAAAAATAACCTACGGTAGGTTAGCTGAAATATTAGCTAAACTCCAAAATACCCTAAAAAAAAAAAAAAAAAAAAATATATATATATATATATATATATATATATATATATATTTGACATGTTTTTCTGATTGATTCACTCTGTCGTCCACTGAAAAGTCTGTTTGCATTCACACTGTTAAGTACCGCACCAACATTTATTTGCAGGTCTATTGAGATCATTGTTTTTATCTGGACCAGGGTTTGCTTTTTGATGCACATTCTTTTAACACACCTTCAGTATCATAAATTCCTATGATCTGAAAGCAGGAAGTGAACGTCCACGCTTTTGATTTGGACAAAAACAAGCACACATCTCAGTGAGCGTGAACTGGTGCACGGAGGCGTGCAGCCAACCGAGAGGCGAAAATGAAACTCACCAAACGTGAAACCTGACGCTCACAGCGCTTGGCAGGTTGTGTTTTTAATTATGGCACACATGCAGCGCTCAGCTGAACCTGCGATGACAGCAGGCCTGGATCAGTTTACAATACAACCGTGAACAATGTGAGGATCTGATCAGACATTTGATTCCAGACAGCCTGATGCTCCTCTGTGAAAACACTCACGCAGTCCTGCTTTAGCTTGGACCTTTAAGAGCAGGATCCAGACATCAAACTAATAACCTAAATCTTACTTAGACGGGTAAACTGCTTGAAATCCACGTTTGAACTCATTTCTTTTACATTTGAATCCAAACATGTCATCAAAATGTAAGTTTTACTGTCAGTGAATTCCTTGAGATAAACCAGATCAGTTCAATGGATTCTACAGAAACCTAAAACTGCAAGTGAAAATCTGTTTGAAGCCGAGCGTTCACGGCCACAGTCACACGACTGGTTTATCTGTCTGCATCACATGACCACCAGGTTCTCCTGAAGTTGCCCAACAGCTTTCAGCTTTGGCTGCATTTCTGCTCCAGCAGATCATACATACTGAAACTCCACAGAGAGAAACTGTAGTTAGCATGCTTGACTTTACTTCTGCCATTCAGAATCCACATGAATGACATCAGAGATTATAATCCAGTTGATTTATGTCTTCAGATGAAGACAAACGGAAACATCTCCATTTTAAAATGCAGTGTGGGAGCTGACGGAGTTCTTTTTTCTGGTCCACTTGTCTTCCATGTTGAAGTAAAATTAACCCTGTTTGTCTTTTGTCCTTTAATAAAGTTTTCTGTCAAATAATTCAAGTGAACATTTAGTGATTGTAATCTGTGACAGACTCATCATTCTACAGCTCAGCAAGAGCTCTTTCATTGATTTAAAAGCGTTGTTGAATCTTGGTCATCCTGGTCAAATGAATCCACAGTGAAGCAGACCCGGGTCTGTCCTCTCCAGACATGGATGGAGCCTGGTTCCAGTCTGCTTTAGTGCAGTGGGCCTCAGGTTTGGTGCTGCCTGCTGACCTGCTCAGCGGTCCTTTGACAGGACATGTGACCCCCAGACTGCAGTCATCTACTGCTTTCATTACCTGTGCTGATTCATGGACTTTTTCCAGTTTCAATATTTTCTTTAAAGTGATTTAAAAATGATCTTTTGCTACTTTGTGTTTCTATAACTCTTCATGGACGCTTACATTATTTTTGTAGATAACTGCTTGTTTTAAAGATGTTAATGAAGTTGAAAAATTAGCCTTCGTGACTTAGAAAAAGGGCTGCACGGTGGAGCAGTGGTTAGCCGGCTGCCTCACAGTGAGAAGGTTCAAATCCTGGTTTGATTCTTCCTGTTTGGAGTTTGAATGTTCTCCTCCTCCTCAGTCTGAAGACACGCCTCATAGGTTCATTGTTGTTTCTAAATTGTCCCTGTGCATGGGGTTGTGTGGCCCTGCAGCACACCTGTTCAGGTGTACCCTGCATCTGCCCAAATAATTGCTGGGTTGACTCCCGGGATTCAGAGTGCTCTGAAGATGGATGGGCGGATGGACCGAGAAACATTCTACTTCGTTTGGATATGCAGTAAAGAAAAGCAGATGTTTTTCTACCAGCCGAATCCTTCATTAGGACATTCACGTCAACTGTTTTAATTAGTTGATTGTCTTTCTATTTTTGATCTTTCTCTTATCCTGTGAGGTCAGGCACTTTTTTTGTTTCATGTTCTCATCTCCACTGATAAATAAGTTTCTATTGTTTACCTTTTTTCTTTCTCGCAGTCCAAACATAAGATTTTATTCAAAGAATCTGTTCATGTTGGACACGACGAAGACCGCAGAGAAAATATTGTTTGACAGAATTTCTAAGAAACTCAAACAATAGGAATGATGTGGTGAAAACAGGTCCACAAACGCCCAGCTCTCATCGATCCATCACCAGCACTCCTCTAACTGGGTTTATCAGATTCATCCATTATTGATCTGATGGCCCTGTTTTCATCTGAACAACACGTGACAGGCCTTCAACACGTGTGTGATACTTAAATGCTCAGACAGCTTATTGTCCCGCTTTTCCGACTCTGTGTTTTACATTTGATGTCTTCCACTGAAGGTTTAAAGAAGTGTCATTATGAATGGATCTTTTCTGAGTCTGAACTTTTACACACTTTTGTGTCTTTGCACCTTATGCACTATAAAAATACAAACGTTCAGTATATCTGTACAGAAAAACAAATACTGTCTTTTAAAGTCTGAGGTGTGATGTTTACAGTCTGTTCAAGTGAAAATCCTGCATGTGACCCCCCTAAAACACACAAACTTTTGTTAAGAGACTTAACAAGTGAGTCAGAACTACTCTATCTGAACCCTCTTTTTACTACATTAGAGACACTATGAATCAAAACCTGGATTTGCATCAGTGTTTCAGTCAGCACTGAGACTGGAACATGTAGTTTCCCTAAACATTGTTCCAGTAAACAGTTGCTGTCCAGAGTAAATGCAGTAAGCTCTTAAAGGGTGACCAAACAGGGAAGTTTGAGGCTGACTCCGCCCACAGCTGAAATATGAAAATCCAGTCAGAGGGGCGGGGCTCGGGGGGAGGACTGCAGATCATGACGTCAGACTTCTCAAATGATGTGGGTCCAATCTAATGCCTCAATTTAACCTGTAGGGGGCACCACAGACGGTTTTTAACTAGATTTTCAAGAATTAAACAAGTTTATTTTAATTTGTCAAAAATTTTGCAATGACCATCAGAGAGCACTTTTAAAGCTCCATTTGCAGAGGTCAACAGACTGAAAAAGTTGGTTTAGGATTTTGTCACACTCATTTTAGGGAATTGCAAAAACTGTGGATGTAATTGTCACAACCAAATTAGATGACAACAATGTAAAGACAGGGAAAAAAATGCTAACAAATGATGAGAAAGTGTAAATGAACCCAGCAGGTTCAGGGTAAAATGTTATAATTCTTGGTATGCAACAATTCATGTATTTATTTATTCACTGGATTGATCTATCAGAGGCTAGGTCTTAATCCAGTCAAACTGAATCAACCTATTCCATTAAAAATTAAATAATTCTATCATTGATCTTATGAAAATACCTTGTGGATTGGAACATGGTAGGTTTATTCTACTTTAATGTAAAACTGACTATTACAGCAGACAACACATGTGATGCAGCAGAAACTGATCAACCATCTTTGAATTGATCAAAGTCATGTGACCAGACAGTGTGTTATAATGTTCTAATGATGATTATTCTGATGTGGAAAAAAAAATTCATCAAACTCAAATGTGAATGGATTTAACATTAATTCTTGTATACTTGTTTGTTTGTACACAAGTTTAGTTGATTATCTTGAAGAAGAATCTGGAAAACTTCAGCTGCACTGTTCAACAGCAGGTATTGATCAGTTTTAAGTCAATGAATCGGATCGTTCAAAATGAATCAATATGGACTTTGAATCGCATCGTCAACCACAAGTTATCACATGAATCGAGTGGTTGCTAACAAGAGTCGTTACAGACTTGAAAATGTACTTGAATTGTTGTAGAGAAGCAGTGAGGTTTCAGAAATGAACAGATATTACAGAAAACCTGAACGGCATAAAAACTGTGGAGAGCTGATGTGAGCGGAATCCAGCCTTTGGCTCATGCACCTGGGGGGGGGGTCGGCCTGTACAGGTGCTGTGGGTTTTTTGGTTCCAGCCTGTAGAGCCGGGGTGTCGAACTCGGTCGCATATAGCCAGAAATGAGTACCGGAAGGGTCAGAGATAAGGACTTCAGCTTTAGACTCAGAAGTAAGCTGCATTTAAGACACCCCCCCCCCCCATTTGACCCATTGTGTACCTTGTTCTGTACTGTACCAGGGGTTGTGTTAGTGTGCCGCCTCTGTGTGGTAATCCTCCCTTTTGTCAGTCCAGCTGCCTCTGCAGTAGCTGTTGTGTTGTGTTTGTACTTGCTGCATGACAAGAACAGTTCAGTTCAAGTCAAATAAAGACTTGAAATGGTTTGGGACTTTCAAATCATGAGGATGTGTTTATTCTTTATTTTCAGAATACCTCTGTCTAGTCTATGAATTAAAGCTCTCTTTTCATTGCTTTTGTATTGAGAATGCATCAGATTATATCTTAACGACTGGAGTCTGGACATGGACGAAAGACATTTTATTTTTTTGTGGTAAGCAGACGGAGGTTTTCTAAAATCTCAGTCTCATCCAGAAAGATGAAGCAGTTTTGAACTCATAAACTGCAGCTGTCATCATTCCAACACGTTCTATTGGTCGTTAACCTTCAAGAAAAGCAATTGAATCTTTCTTCTTTTGTTTGTCTCCAGAACACGATGAATCTTCCTCCAGACAAAGTCGAGATCCTGACCCAGTATGACAATGAGAAGAAGTGGGAATTGATCTGTGATCAGGTAAATTCATTTCATTATTTGGATTTGGATTTTTCAAAAAAGAACATCTTTATGATTTAAGGACAGAAGTTTAGTTTTATAGTAAAATCCAATAATATATCTTTAGAACAAAAGCATTACTAGAGTTCATTGTCTTTCTCTTTGTATGGTTTTTGAAACTCTAACTGATCTTCTCAGCAAAGAAGAATTGATGCTGATAAGTTCTCCAGCATCCAATGGAAACTCTGAAATTACCTCCCTGTAGATTGACTGAACAAATTCACTTCTGTAATTTTATATTTCTACAAAATACAACACAATACCTACGAGAAAGGTTTAGGATCACATTGAAACTTGACTAGATTTTAAGAACTTTTGATCAAATAGGAAGTTCTTTTCAGCAAAGTGAAGGATCCGATGTTAAACATCTTTGAAAAGAGAGAAACACATTGTTTTTCTCTATATTTTAAAAACAAATTGTTCAATTTACTGTAGCTAACCTCTCCTGAAGTGTGAAGACCTTAAATTATGGAGAGTAAACCCAGACTAGTTTGTTCCTTTAAAACAAAAAGTATTAGTTAAAGGCAGCTCAGCTTGATGAAGAGCTTCCTGGTTTCTGACACACACCAGCCTTTCTGTTGGGAGAACGTTTGCATTTCCTGACAGAGCAGAGCTGCACCAAGGACTTCCTCACTCAAATGAATTTCCAACAACCCACATGTTCCAGACATGAAAAGGGAAACAAACACCGTGTGCATATGCTCAACACCTGATCTGTATGTGTTATCGTGTACGTCTGTACGTAGCTGTGCCAAATATAAAGCAAGGAAGCACAATGTAGAGACGAATGTGAACATGGACAGCAGTGTTTTAATTGGTTTACGTGGGAGAAATCATCAAAATATCTGTTTGTCTGTTTCCTCAGGAGCGATTCGAGGTCAAGAATCCACCGTCTGCCTACTTGGAAAAGCTGAAAGCTCACCAGGTTAATGGAGGAATTAGCTGGATGGTACAACACAAAAAAAACACATGAGCTTTTGCAGCTTTTCAGCTCAATCACAAAAACAGACTTTTTTTAAATGACTGTTACTGTTAGATGTCAATGTTGTAGCGTAAGCGCTTTCAGAAAGATTTTAGTTCAGTTTTTGTTAGAATCAAATAAACTTCTTGGAATGTGTTTTGTCAGTTTAAAAGACGTGTTGAGGAGTCCACACCTGTCCTAAGAGAGCTGGAGATTTCCCTCAGAACCAATCACATCGGGTGAGTCCAACAGGAGCTCAGAAATCAACTGGAGCTGCTTTAAAGTTGACCGACTGACTGACAGCTGAAAAATGTGCAAAATATTCCCAGAGATTCTTAAAGTTTCAATTTTGTGTAACTATTTTCTTCCACTGTGGAGTTAGGATGAGGTTTGGGGTCGGAGGAATGAGTATGGGAGGATCAGACTAGAGCGCCCCCAGCTTTCAGCTGCAGTTTATAAAGTACATGCACAAAGTTTTGGTCGGCAAACGAGGCGATTACAGGCAGTCCCGCTTGGATCTGCGAGAGTTTAGAAGGCTCCAGCATTTCTTCCTATCCCCGTGGCTGGTGACTAGTCACTCAGAGAAGCCGCTGCAGCTCTAAGCCTCTTTTCTGGAAATATTCTTATTTTTAAAGGGATAAGTGTTTTAAGAACACGTATTTAGACTTTTTTATATGAATTATTGGGAATATATTTTTAAGAAAGTGGGAAAATGTCAAGTTTTTCAGGATGTTATTCCCAATCGAAGTTTAAAACGGCGTGTGCCCGGGGTTACTCGGGCTCACACGAGTTTTACTAGCGTTAAAGCTCCGATGCGATGCAGGAGCTTTCTAGCTACAACTGACGGCTCATACTAGCTACAGGTCGGCTGCAGCCACAGGCTCTGCTGCCGACTTCACAAAACTCCAAACTCACACATGTTCACGCTAAACTCCCCTTCGATCGCTGCGGTTCAGCTGCGTCGTCCGTCGAAATTTGAACCAAACAAAACGGATTTGGAGCGCCGCAGAGCCTGACCGCAGACGCAGGACGTGAACGTCTGCAGTGGGATTTCCTCTCACACTTTTAAAGTTACGGAAAGACTGCGGCGCTCACATCGGAGCTGTAACGCTAGCGGTGTGTGCGGGGGGTTAAGGTTATGGAATTGTACTGATGTAACTAAAGGAGAGCTAATGTAACTGGGGCACTAATCCACCTCTTGTAAAACAAAAACCTACTACCTTTTGGCTAAACGGTGTTCGTCTTTCTTTCTACAGATGGGCAAAGGAGTTCTTAAATGAAGAGAATCGTGGCTTGGATGTGCTCGTGAATTATCTGTCTTTTGTTAACAGCTCAGTCAAGTAAGTGGAGTTTGATGCCTTTTTGCTGTCAATCCATCCCAGTTTCCAGCAGCAGGCCACTGGAGTTCAAATTAAGGCGGATTAACCGTGTCTTGACCTGCAGGAGTGATGCGGACTCTTTGAACAAAAACACCCTCGACAGAGACGAGCACACCTATGCTTCAGTGGAAGACCTCAACGGAAGTTCCTCGCCCACCAGCACTGCCTCCAAAGCCAACAAAGTCTTCACTCTCAGGTGTGTGACTGTAGAGCTAAACCATAATGTTTGTTTGAAAGAGACATCTTTATTTGAAAAGACTTGATTTATTAAAAATGATTAATATCGACCCAGAATCAACAGTTCCTGTAAGCAACTTGAGTGAGAGACTCATTTTCTGTCACGCCTTCCTTGTCAGACCACACCCCTCTACTGAAGCCACACCCCTATTCTTATGCTACACCCCCTGCTGAGACCACACCCCTCTACTGAGACCACACCCCTCTACTGTGACCACACCCCTATGCCAAATGGGGTTCAAAAGATTAAATGAAAAAAAAAATTTTACTTGAATTTGAAACTTCTTAATTTGAAAGTGGAAAAGTTCAAGTAAAAAGTATCTGAAACTGATCAAGTGACCAAGTTACAGTGTGAAATATACTTATATATAAATATAAAGAATATGAATACAAAACAACAAAAATTTAAGATTATATCTTAAAATTTAGAAAAGTTTTTTTTTACAAAAAACAAGAGATTCTTCAAATGTCTCAGAGTTTCAAACTAAAATATTTCAAGATAAAAAATATAGCAATAAGGTTCACTTTTTTCAATCTTCAGGTTTGAACATTAAAAGCTATATTTTTGGTTTAATCTGGTGATCCTGAATGGACTTTTCTGTTTTGAACAACAAACATAGAGGCACTGACTTAGCTCCATGTTGGACTCTCTCATCAATTTCATTTCAATTATTAACTGTGTCATGTAAGTGATACAATCTGTCATTACAGAAGAAATCTTGAGGCACATTCTAGTCTCACTAGAATAGTTCTAATAGACATAATTCTATAAATACTAGTTTTTAGCTTTCCGAGCTTTAGTTTTAATCCCTCTCATGTATGCCGTCAAACATGGACCTGCTGTTGTCTATCGTCAGTTTTCAACAGACCTGAAATGACTTTTGAAAAGAAATTTTATTGGACTGAAGATCAGAATATTGTTCATATTTGCAAAGCTCAAAAAAACGATGGAGAATATCAAAGATGCTGATCAAAGACTGAGGTCTCCGACTTTCAGCAAGAACAATCATTAAAAATTCAAATAAAATCTTTTTCTCCTGAATGATTTTGAATTCTTACAGAAGGAAGTCTGTTTGGTTTTAAGTTGGTACGAATGTGTGAATGCGTCTGTGACCGTGACGCTTTGGGCCTTTGAAGGAGGGCGATAAGCGCTGTACAAGTATACGTCATTTAAGCGCTCCGATGCGTTTGTCTTTGCATGTAGTGGGCTGCATGTAGTGGACTCTGCTCTTTTCCACACAGGAGACCCACGAGGAACTCCCGTGTTGTGAGTCAGAAAGATGACGTCCATCTGTGCATCATGTGTTTACGTGCCATCATGAACTATCAGGTGATCCAACTCATGTTCTATATTCTGCTCATGTTTAATAGAAATGTTTAATAGAAAACCCAGAAAAGAACAACTTGAATGAGTTTTAGTTCCTCTTGAGTCTTATATTTTTAAATTGTAACAATGATTTCAGCATTTCATCGAGCTCCTGTTAAACATTATCTTTTGCTTTGAAGTTTTCTGGGTCATTGAAAAGGAAACTGTGTTTTTGGTTTGAATGTTTGTGTTGTTGCCACAGACGCCATGCACTCGTGGAGGAATGCGCTCCTAAAAAAGTGACGTGCATTGTCTCAGTGTTCAGTGAATAGAAATGTAAACATGCCTGAATGTCTGCATGTCTGAGGCGCCAAAACCATCCCGTGTTCAAAACCATCCCGTGTTCAAAACCATCCCGTGTTCAAAACCATCCCGTGTTCAAAACCATCCCGTGTTCAAAACCATCCCGTGTTCAAAACCATCCCGTGTTCATTTTCAGAGCCGACCTACACTAAAGATGTTGTCAAATATGCTGTTTAGTTGATTGAGTTCCTCCTAAATCAAACATAAAAACATTATTATATCTTGAGGTTTAATTCATTTGAGATAAAGTAAAATTCATGTAAAAGAAAAGGGTTTAAAAGTAGACCTTTTCCAAACTCAGATGGTCACCATCTGGACCTACATTCATGTCTGAACTCTCCTCTGCTGCCTTCATTCTAAAAACACAGCAGCATCACTGTAGCGTGGACTTCTTCTTCTTCATTTTTCTGTTTACAGCAGACGCATGCGTTACAAACTGGACGGTCTTTTCCTAACCGATGACAGATTTGACTTTATCCTCTAAAATTTGTCTCCAGGTTTTGGAAGCGGCGTTCTCTGAACCCCCCCTCTGAGTGAGAGCTCCTCAGGTTTTTGTTAATGCGTCCATTTGTCTCTTTACAGTCGGGCTTCAGTCAGGTGATGGAGCACCCCTCCTGTGTGAACGAGATCACACTGAGCCTCAATGACAGACACCCCAGGTAACCCCCCCAACACACAGTCCAAACACTTCCTGCTGTTTAAACGTAAAAAGCGTCATGTTTATTCCAAAGATTATGAAAAAAAAAAAAAAAAAAAAGATAAAGACATTAAGATAACGGTAAACACTACAATGAAGTGTGCAATGAAAGCGAAGAGCGGGAAAATAAGTCCATGTGTGTACCTCTCCTCAGGACCAAAGCTCTGGTGCTGGAGCTGCTGGCAGCCGTGTGTTTGGTCAGAGGAGGCCATGACATCATCCTCTCTGCCTTCAACAACTTCAAAGAGGTCAGAGGGCTTTCCATACTGATGCTGGCAGGTTTCAGCCATGTTTGAGGAGGATTCTTTTCTCTAGACAAAAGCCCCGAATACGTTTGACATGCATAAGAAATCTATGCAGAGCAACAATTTAGATGAAGAGCTGAGCTGGAAGAGGCTTTGCCATCGGCAGTAGAACTCCGTTCAGGAGCAATGATGGACCTTCAGAGTCTTCAGCTGCTTTGCATTCTTGTTTTTAATGTTTGTTCTTTTGCACTATTAGCACATTCGCCACTAAAAAGATTCATGTCATCAAACATGTGAAAATGAAGCAGAAAACGATCCATCCTGACCTCGTGTCCTTACCAAACCCTGAATGTCCTGGTCACATGACGCCACACAGACACAACAGCGGATCCATCTAGGATCGGCTCAAATCTACCTTGTTAAGATTTCAGGGATTTAGATCAAACCGATCCAGACTTTAATCTGATCCAGAAGCTGCTTCATAATGTGCTGGAAAAACCCAAACAAGTTTAAACTTTTCATCAAAGCAGAAAGAGAAAGAACTCGTTTGTAGTTATCGGTTTGCTTCCAGGTGTGTTCAACAACAGCCAAAACAACAACAATGAAAGGAAAATGATATTTTCTTTTTGAAAAAGAAAACATGTTTCGATGATCTGTCAAGCAGAAAAAAAAGAGGGAATGACCTTATCTCTGCAGGGAGGTCTGAACCACGGAGGTCCATTTCAACGTCAGCTCATCAGTTAAATTCAGTTTGTCCCTCAGATTCCCTATTAGAAGAAATCAGACTGACTCTTTACTTGCATAAATAAGAGCCTTTTAAACTGTCTTCATTTACATGTGTATCATGTGAAAGAACTAGAAAGTATTTCTTTGAGACACATAAGCAGAACAGTCTGCTTTTTCCCTCACGTGTACGTTTCCACAACTTGAAAACATCCAGATTCTTCTTTTTTCTTAAAATGTTCCCTATGGCATTTTTTTATAATTTAAAAAAAAGTTCCCAGTAGAGTTTTAATCATGATTACGAAGTTTTTAACCAAAATCTCACAACCTGTTGTGATGGAAAGAAGATCATTCATCCAAACAGAGTCTGTCCAAGACAGTTTGATTGACAGATTTAAAAAGAGAAATACTCAGAAATGTAAAAACTAAATGATTTGATGTTCTCTTTTAGAAAATAAATGACACAGACACTCTTGATTTTCATGGGAGGGAGACTTTAGTCCATCTTAGGGATTTCTACAGAGACTTACTGAGTTTGCTGGATGTTACATCCCATTTCCTGTTTCATTCAGCTGACGGTAAAATGAGACTTTGAGGCAGTAAACCAGGTCAATGTTTGATTGGTTTCTGCATGTTTCCTGCTGAAAGGTTTAATGTAGTTGAACTGTAATTACTACTAAACAAGTAAGACTAAAACTAATAACATTAGTGCTCATGTTTAAATCTTGTCTATCTGACTGACTTTAATGAGTGCAAATATTTCCTGACCCATCCTAAACATTTCAAAAGGTAAAGGAAAGAAAGTTTTCAATCAAGCAATTGAGAGTGCTTTGCTTGTTGTATTTTCTAGATCTATATAGATCTATAGATATATTATATATCTGACTTTATGCTATGATCTGCTATACCTTTGTTAGTGAACAGAGCATTTAAAGAGCCTCAGCTCTGATCTCTGATCTTTGTAAAGCATGTTTCAGCTCCTCCTCAGGTGCCGTGTAAAAACAAAACACAATCACAGAGAGTAAATATGTGAAACCTCCATCGACGGTCGAGAACCTACATTATTAATCCAGGGAGTTACACAGCAGCCCTGACTTCATGAATAATCCTAAAAATGACTAACTAATAACCTCTGGAAACAGCTCCTCTCCTCTTAGTTTTCATCTTACTAACATTTATTGAACACGTCTTGTAAGTTTGCACTTCCATTTCACTGTTGAGAACAGTCAAGTCAAAAGAAAGTAGAGGGATGAAAAAAGGTCATGTCATGTCTGGTTTAACCCTCGCCTTGCTGACCTCAGTTATCACCTGAGTGTCTTGGAGAGGCGCCTGAAGTGAGGCAGCAGTTTGTACTTGGGTGTGAACCTGAGAACTGGATGTCAGGGTGACGGCCAGAACCAGGTTAATGCGTCTGCACGGCGCAAAGTGAGCTTTGTTCAGCCAAACGGCCTGGCAGGTGTGCAGCCTGCATTATTTACAGCATGTGGAATGAGGTTTAGTAACGCAGATGATGTTTGTTTTTCTAATCTGTGTTTTTTTTTTATGGCATTCTTGAACCTTTAGGAAAATTTCACATAATGCTTTGAAAAAGATGGAAGCCTGTAAGGACAAAGGAAGAGAAGCTCTAAGTGGAACCAGATCAGTGTGATATGCAGGAATGTGAGGACAAATGTTGACAGTCAGTGAGAGCACACTGCCCCCCTGTGGTTGCATGTGGTTAAAGCAGTGAAAGAGGACTCGCAACACACTCGGAGAGCTGCTTCCTGACCTGCTGTCCTCTGTTCCTCAGGTGTGTGGGGAGAAGAGGCGATTTGAGAGGCTGATGGAATACTTCCACAGTGAGGAGAGCAACCTCGACTTCATGGTGAGACTGCCTTTGCTTTGGTTCTGATCTGAGGGCAAAGTAAAACATTTATAGTTGTTTTACTGCTTTCCTTACTTACTTAAAATGTACTTTTCTTACATTTAATATCTTTTAATATCTTTATTTTGAAATGTATTAAGCTGTAGAATTGTTTTATTGAGGATAGGAACCCTAAACTATTTTTGCTAAATTATCATTAACAAATGGAACAAAAATTGTCATTTTTTCATTTTTTTGTGAAACTCAAAGCAGAGAAATTCAATGTTTATTCTGAGTAAATGAGCTGGAAACTTCACACTGTCAGTATTTACAATCCATTATGCCACGGACCGGCCCACAACAGCCAGCTGAAGAGAATCTCTGCTCCGGCCCCTCCCTCACAGGATCTTACTGCTACATGTTATTTGAAAAAGAAGGATTTGATCACATTAATCCTATATTTGCATGAGTTTGTGAATGTTCAGGTGTTTAAATCTGCACATGTTCATAGCAGATAAAATGAATAGCCCTGAAATGACAGAATGTCTTTTTGTTGACATATGATAAAAGTCAAATATCTTAGTAGAAATTCATTCATATTATAAAAGTCTGTTCTGTTGGAGACAAAATGGTCAACTGTCATTTTTCATTTTTTTTATAAGATCCACGATCACTGCAGTCTTTCTTGTAGTGAACGTACCTTCACACCATGTAGGAGCAGTTGTCATGACACCAACAGGACACCGTCTTTCTCTTCCCTCCTGACCACCGCACCCCCCCCTCCTGCACTGTCATCATACACATTTTGGTTTTGCCTATTTTTCATTGATAGACTATCTCCCGCTGAAGGTTGAGAGTCTGCTGTTTCGTCTGTTCCATACCTGACTTCATGCTTCAGTGAGGACTCGATGTGAACATGTGTATCTGCTCACCAGGTGGCCTGCATGCAGTTCATCAATATTGTGGTCCACTCAGTGGAGGACTTGAACTTCAGAGTCTTCCTTCAGCACGAGTTCACTCAGCTCTTGCTGGATGACTACCTGGAGGCACGTTTGACCTGCGACTCTTCCTCTTAACCATACCTGGTGGTTTAGATGACTCAACAGTTTACAGATGAATGTTAACACACAAAAAACTGGAGCTTGAAGATTCATTCTTAATTACTCTCATTGTTTTGCAGAAATTGAAGTTCACGGAGAGCGACCGGCTGCTGGTGCAAATCCAGGCCTACCTGGACAACGTGTTTGATGTGGGCTCTCTGTTGGAGGACGCAGAGGCCAAGAACGCCATGATGGAACACGTGGAGCAGCTGCAGGACGAGAACGTTAAGGTGGACGTTAAGCTAGCACTGCTAACACAGCCGTAACAGCAAGGCCACTTTTATGTCATCAATGTGGTTGTTCTGTAAGCAAATGTGAGGAAACCGATGGATTATTCTAGATCAGAGGTTGGCAACCTTTAACAGTAAAAGAGCCATTTGGGCTTGTTTTCCACTGATCAAAACCTAGAAGGAGGCGCATTGACTTACGTTAGCCTTTAAGAAATTTGTATTTGTATTTATAACCTTCTTTTTGTTTTTTCTTTTTTAAAATAAATGTGAATAATATCTACTTTTGGCATAAACAAAAGCAATAAATTATATATAAAGAAACTAGCATCTCTCAAAAGGGATTTTTTTTAATGTTTTTAACTTTAGTAGCAATAAAGCTATCTTGTTGCTTAATTACTAGCTGAACTTCAAATTAGCATAACATTTCTCTGTAAATTAAATCAGCCAAAAATGTTAGCATGTTGCTGAAATAAAAGATAAACTCAAAATTAGCCTAAAACCCCCAGTAGATAACAAATTAGGCAAAAATTAATTAAAAACCATATTCTAAAAGCTTTAACTCCAATTATAGCATAAAACTAATTAGAGGCCAAATTGCAAAAAAAACAGCTAGCTTTTGTTGTTTAATTTCTAGGTGAACTCCAAAATAGCCTAAATTCCTCAGTAAACTAACTTAGTCAAAAACGTTAGCATGTTGCTAAAATAGAAGCTAAATTCTAAATTATCAAAAAAAAGATAAATTTTCAGTAGATAAGAAATTAGCTGAAAACATTTGCATTTTACCAAAATATTAGCTAAACTCAAAATTAGCATAAAATTCATCAGTAAACTAACTTTGTCAAAAACGTTAGCATGTTGCTAAAATAGAAGCTAAAAGTTTAATTATCCTTAAAACCCCACTAGAAAACAAATTACCCAAAACCGTTTTGTATCCAATTTTTTGAAAATGACTTATTTTATTTCAGCCAGAGAGCCACTATGGAGAGAAAAAAGAGCCACATGTGGCTCTGGAGCTGCAGGTTGCAGACCCCTGTTCTAGATAGCAGCTTAATCTCAATGTTTGAGATTCCTGATGTTCTCAGATCAATGTTGAACATGTATCTTCACTCTGAAACATGGAATTGATCCCCAGAGAAGATGAAATGTGTCAAACTGACATCAGACAGGAAACAGAATAGTCATATTATCAGAATGAGGCAGGACAGCCGTCAGCTGAGACACACTACATATACAATACACACACAAAGATTTGTTTTGTTTTGCTGCTTTCATGAGAAAGACCTGCAGAGCATCTCCTGAAAGAGGAGTTTCCTGTTGTTCCACAGCTGAACACCAAACTGCAGGAGAGTGAGAGCGAGGCCAAGGAGAAAGTGTCAGAGCTGGAGAGCAAGCTCATCCAGACCACCAAAGAACTGGAGCTCCTGAAGGTAAAATGTCTCTGACGTGTCAGGATTGTCCTGCAGGAGGTGTGAAGAGCTCCAGATCGGTTACAAAAACTGAACCGGAGGAAACACTGCAATAACTTCATTGTTACTTCTCTAAAATTGAATGGAACTTCACTCAACAAATCATTGAGCGTCCTCGTGGACTAGTTTTGTTTTTGACATTTTTCATTCCCACAGATCTTTCTCTGGTTTGTGATTCGTTCAAAACACTTTGAGAAATATTTAAGAAATACGTTTCGCTTTATTAAGTGTTTAAAGACGAATGTTGATTATTCGTCCTCGATTGTTCTCCCATGATCTCATCCACAAATAAAGATGTTTAGAGTTTAGTAAAATATTTAAGATTTGCTTTGATTTTTTTTTTCTTTGCTTATTTTGTCTCTAAATCCATCAGCTTTTTGTTGAGTCTGGACTTTGTGACCTGTGTTCTGCTTATTTTGATGAAGAAGCTGGAATAGAGAAGGATTCTGCAGAACAGTCGTGTTAGCCTGAGTCTTCTGAGAAAATGAGTTAGAAATTGAATAACACGAACAACGACAAACCAAAAATATTGCATTTCTGTGTCATAAGCAGTAATGTGCATTTATTTGTTTTTATTACCATAGGAAAGTCTCTGCAATTCAAGCTCCCAGGAAATCCCAGACGATCCACAGAAGCTCGCTTCCCGGGTTGAGGATCTGGTGCAGCAGGGTCTTCTCTGTGTGGAGCGTTCCCCATCTGGAGACGTGGTTGTTAAAGTCCTCCAGCAGACCGGTCAGCACTTTGGTTTTCAGTCAACAACAATTGTGGTTCATTCTGAATGATCTGATTGGATCTGATTCACTAATCTAAACTTGATAAGTTCAGTAATCATTATTAGAACATTCTAGCACACTGTAGGTCACATGACTTTGATCAATTCAAAGACTGAATGATGGTTGATCAGTTTCTGCTGCATCACGTGTCTGTTGTCTGCTAGGATGGATCTTAGTCATTTTACCTTATAGTAAATCATTGAAACATTTTTCATCCTGAAATGTTTACAACCATGATTGTTCTGTGCTCACTGCTTAGTGAGTTAGATGATTGTTAAAATCTTCACAGCTGCATTTGGGTGGACAGGAAGTGGGGCTGCTCCGTCCCAGCAGGATGTCAGCAGCCGCCTCCGTTCATGTTTGATGGAAAACCTCAAATCTCCTTTTCCTCACGTCCACAGATGAAACCGATGCTGCTCCGACCCCCCCACAACCCCCCACAGAGGAATCTCTTCAAACTGCAGCTGCTCCGCCTCCCCCTCCGCCTCCTCCACCTCCTCCTCCTCCAGCTTTAGCTCCGCCTCCTCCTCCACCCCTTCTGCTGTGTTCTGGAGGCTCCATAAACCAGCAGAAAGAGGATGCAGCAGGTGAGTCCACCAGCAGAACAGGTCTGGAGTGTCATCATTATTTTACATAAAAACTAAAACGCTCGACAGGAAAACTTCAATCTATTTATCGCCATGTTTAGTTCTAATTAACATCCAGATCTGGGGTTCCCAAACTTTTATGCTCAAAAGGCCAAAATGTGATCCCAGTCTGCGAGACAAATACAGTATTTTTTTGTACGTCATGAAATAAAAGAGAAAATGAAGAAAATTGTTTAATTTATTTATTTTTAAGGTAACGCAGAATAAAAAAGAAAAAAATTCAGAATAAAAATAAATAATATTTGGTTTGAAACTTTGAACATTAAGGCCTCACTGACCATTTTTAAATAAAACGAAGATCAAGCTAAAACAAACAAACCAACTTTCGTCCAAAGAAAACAGGAAACTGGGATCCTGATGAGAGACGTGGAGCTGCTCTTTGACTTTATCCGTTTGCTGTTGTCGCTCCATCTTGGCTAGCTGAAAAAAAAAACGCTTAAAGCATCAGGAGTGACCGTTCTGGAGAATTTCTAACAGAAAAAGTCCAGGACTGAATCACTTGGGGGTTGTTTCACCATAGATGCAGGCAAAGAAAGTGGTAACAGCGCCACCTGGAGGCTGGAAGTATATTACAGCTGTAGCGTTTTAGAATACCACAGACCAGGGGTCGGCAACCGAGGGCACGCATGCCACAGCTGGAGGAAAAGACAGCGGCACGCCGGGGTGTCACAGCAATTAGCACTTTTGTCTTCATATTTTTTGGATTTGTAAAGATCTTTGACTCTCCATGGCGTCACAAGGAAAGGATCCATTCACGTAGCGCTATAACTGTGACCCCGCCCACCCATATAAATACTGCAGGTTTTTTTAAATGAAACTTTATAGTTTCACAGAATGCACGCTACCTTCTGTGTCAGTTTTCATGACCGAGTGGTTTAAATTAATGCGCACCGTAGAAAAAAAAGTTTGCCGCGATGAAATAAAAAAGCTGTAATAATTCCTGTGTTTTGAGACCGTCGCATGCGGAATAACAGGTGTGGGGGTTTGAGCGCGTCTGTGGATGGAAGGTGAAGAGCGTGAAGCCAAAGGTTATGATGCACAGCGTTATTTATGGTCGTGTTTTTGCTGTCACTGACAGTAATGGCCATGACTATGGATCTTTAGTATCGGTATTTCCTGGTTTAGTCGTGTTTATATTCTCGGGTTCCTCTTGTTGGTGCGGTTCTGGTCCAGCATGCAGCCTAACAGCTGTAATGGACCTGTTACTGTCTGGTTCTGGTGGGATCTGTGGTTGATCTGCTGCTGTTTTAAGAGATTCCAGAAGTTAATGGATGTTGGTTTGAATTTTTCTCCTTTTTTATATTTAATGTTTTTCATCGTAAATCTCTCTGAGCTGCAACAAAAGTCATTTTAATAAATAAAGATTGATCGATAAGTTCAAATTGTTGAATAATAACCAAATAAGGTCAGATTTTACTCAGACTTACTTTCTGTTCTGCTTTATGTCAAAATGAACAAGCATTTAAATTAATATTACATCTGATCATCACTGCATTTACTGAGGGTGAAAATGAAGATTGATGCTGTCCAGTTGCAGGAAATTTAAATCACTATAAATATCAAACTAACTAAAAAGTTAAAACATTTAGTTTTATACTTAATAAAAGCATCATCACAGAATGAACTAACAAGTTACTCAGGTTCTGTCTCATAATGTAACAAAAATAAAAAAGCCAATAGCATATACTTTTTTTGTCTTTTTTTTTCTCTGTGACACTTTATGTTTTTATTTTTTTTTATTAATAGTTGTGAAATTTTTAGGATATTTTGTTCTAATGTATCCAATCATATTGCTGTCCTTTTTTTTTTAAACAAACATAGTTGCAATAGTATTTCAACTATTTTCTTTATTGTAATATTATTACAAAAATATAATGTTGGATCCATATAGATTTACTTTTGTGGATAAATAAGATTTAAGATTTATTTTGGAAGAAATTATAAAGAAATAAAACTTTTTATGTTTAAGTTGTTTATATTTGGATTTGATTTGCTCCGCCCCACAATCGGCAGCCACCTGTAGCCATGTGAGCCCATTTAACTTGGCTGGGAAGCCAGGAGGATGAAGAGCAAAAGGTTTTTTCATAATCGAAAAGAACACAGATAATCAAAAGAAATAGCAAACAGAACACTGAAGACATTGACCATTTTTTGTTACAGGAAGCCAGCCCCAGACTGGTTTTGAAAATAAATCATTTTTATTTTATGAGATGAAGTCCGCGAGTATTTCATTTTTTTGATTGTGAGTCGGAACCAAGCTCCTCCCTGGAACGACCAAAGTGGCCATAACACATAAATTTAAGATAATATGTTCAAAAAAAGCTATTTGACCTGCTGTTTGTGCATTACTTTTTTTTCAGCTATATTGAATTTTTTTTAATGTTTTTGTATTAAAGTTCACATTATTGTTAGAAGTGGCTGGATAGCAATGAGCTAAATCTAGTGATGGTCCTTAGACAGACCCTTCATTCTGCTGCATAACTTGATCTCTCTGTACCTTAAAATCCAGGATTGTATCAGGAAGATCATCCAGTGGAAAACTCTCTGTATAACCACCTGTGTGAATCAGTGAAAGCTGATTGGCTGTGGTGACCTCTGACAGGATGAACGACAACAGAGTTCACATTCTAGTCTGTGATGGCACTCTTGTTAGGGAGAACATTCTGAATTGGCACTTCAACTCATAAACGTTGCTGACCCCTACCACAGAGAGTCAATGGGAAACAGGTAAAGGGTTTGAACACGGGCCAATAGATGACCTTTGGTGGACCAAATGTGGCCCGCCGGCCCCACTCTGGACACCCATGATAGAGGATGATAGAATGGTTTTATTTGGCTTCAATAAAATTGGTTCTGTTTTCTGGGATATGAGCAAAAGACATGGCAACAACCTTAACTAACAGTACAGAACACATTCAGATGAACCTCAGGAGGGATGATGGGACATTTTTTAACCAGGTCATCATCATTTTATCCCAATATCACATGTATGTAAAAATGATCAATGCTGCAGTCATGAGAATTGTATTATAGCAGTAGCAATAATAAAGGCCAACATGTTAGCATGCACACATTCCAGCATTGCCTACACCAGGGGGGTCAAAGTCAGGCCTCGAGGGCTGGCCTCCTGCTGGTTTTCCAGAAACCCTGCCTTATCTGCTGCTGATTACCTGGATCAGGCAAGGCAAGGCAAGGCAAGTTTATTTGTATAGCACATTTCATGTACAGAGACAATTCAAAGTGCTTTACATAAAACATTAAAAGAAACAATCAAAAGAAATAGTAAAAATGTCATTCATTATTCAAATCATTAAAATAAAATTAAAAGAAAGTAAAAAGATTTTAATTTAAAACAAGCATAGATAAAAAGTGCGGACGTAAACTTTTGAATACGTATTAATCAAATGCAACTGAGAACAGGTGAGTCTTTAACCTGGATTTAAATACACTGAGTGTTTCAGCAGATCTAAGGTTTTCTGGAAGTCTGTTCCAGATCTGTGGAGCATAGAAGCTGAATGCAGCTTCTCCATGTTTAGTTCTGACTCTAGGAACTGATAAAAGACCGGATTCTGATGACCGGAGAGGTCTGGCTGGTACATACTGGGTCAGGAGGTCAGTCATGTATTTTGGTGCTAAACCATTCAAAGCTTTATAAACCAGTAACAGAACTTTAAAGTCTATCCTCTGAGAGACAGGTAACCAGTGTAAAGACCTCAGAACTGGACTGATGTGGTCTACTTTCTTGGTCCTTGTGAGAACCCGAGCAGCAGAGTTCTGAATCAGCTGCAGTTTCCTGATGGATTTTTTTGGTAGTCCTGTAAAAACACTGTTACAGTAATCAAGTCGACTAAAGATGAAAGCATGCACTAGTTTCTCCAGGTCCTGCTTAGACATCAAATCTTTAATCCTTGAGATAGTTTTTGAATGATAATAGGCTGATTTAGTGACTGCCTTAATGTGTTTATCAAAATTTAAGTCTGTGTCTATCACTACACCCAAGTTTCTGGCCTGGTTGGTAGTTTTTAGTTGAATAGATTGAAGCTCTGTAGTGACGACAGGAGTGTTTGGCCAATCAGGAGCTTCAATGGCAGGTTGGTTGGAAAAGGACAGCGGGCCTCGAGGCCTGGACACCCCTGGCCTACACTGTTCATTTCTCTTGAGATGACACAGATACATTCTTGTTTGTTTGCATTTCTTCCTTTGTTTTATTTTGGTAAACAGAGGCTGCTGCTCTTTCACAGAGTCTGACCGTTTCCTTATCTGATGCCATGAAAACACTTTCGGTGAACACTTACAGGACGATCGTTTTTCCACAGAATCGTTTTGGAACCTTTTCTTGGCTTTAAAAATCATTTTAAAAGATGAATCTTTTTGATTGAAGGTCTCTGCTCTCTTCCAGGAAATAAAACAAAGAAGCCCATCCAAACCAAGTACCGCATGCCCCTGCTGAACTGGAGGGCCCTCCAGTGCAACCAGGTGGAGGGGACCATCTTCAGTGAGCTGGATGACATGTCGGTCTTACAGGTCAGATGGACTGAACCACTGCAGCTTCTGTCGGTTTATGCAGAAAGACTGTTGAAACTGACTATCATCAATTCACCAAAAAAATTAAATCTTTTTTGTCTTAATCCAACAAATATCTCATTAAAAGAGGAAAGGAAGTCTTGAGTGTGAAGCTTTTTACTTTAATGCACCAAAATTTTTCTAAAGCAAAATACATATAAAGAAGTTCTGAATGAGTCAGAACCTGGTCAGGTTCTTTTAACAAGGAGTTTTCCTCATAGAAAACTGTGATCAAAGATGACCACCAAAATAAAAAGTGAATTGCTTGATGACTAATTAAATAATGTAGCATTAATGGCTAGTAATTAATAATCATATGAAGGGTTGAATATGTGATATTCGCCTTCAGATCTGGTCAAAATTATTAAGTTTATTAATCTGAAATTTTCTTATCAGATTAATCTCTAGGGGGCACCACCTCCGTCAAGGAGGAAATTATCACTTTAATTATTAGTTGTTATTTCTAATTAATAAAATAATACTCAAATTTATCAGTCTACTTATCCAAAAGGAAACGTGAGTGTCTTTACCTTTGAAGGGACGTTTTGTGAACGATGGAAATTATGAGACAGAACAACGACTTCTTATACACGTTCATTTATTGCATAAAACTGGATTAACAAGAAGGATTATTGAGTGTGAAAGCACAGCATTGATTATACTTTGCAGAGATGAAAAGAGGAGAGAAAGCACTTTTCTAAAACTATTCAAAATGTGTAAGTGAAGAGAGCAATAAAAAGAAATTTAAAACAAATTAAAGTTATGTAAATGGGCTGAAGGTGTCTGATTGCAAGGTCTGATGTGTCTGATCTAATGCAAAAATAATGTTTTAATAAAATCGAGATAAATGTTCTTCTGGTGATTGAAACAATAATTACTTAGCAGTTAAATTCTAAATCAAAGAAAATGTGCCTCTGACCATAGAGAGTAAAAACGCTGGAGCAAGTCTCCTCACCATTGCGGTCTGGGTTCTGGTTTCAAAGAGCCCAAGAAGGTCCCTCGTTCTTTGCAGCTTTGAGAGACGGCTCTTCTCCCGAGAAGCCGGCCAGGTTTTGGAGTTAGAATCGATTCCCACTGGAAGATTCAGGTTGTTGTCCAGAGTCTAAGTCTCAAGTGGTCAAGTGAGGCTTTAGTCCAAAAATTAGCGACTAAATTAAAAGTTTTCAAAGCTGGCCGGGCTACAAAAACTTAGTAATTATCTCGTCACTTAAAAAAATTAGAAAGAAAATGAAAAGTTAAAATTGCATAAAACGTAAAAAGGTTGACGGTTCGGTTTGTTTAACCTTAAAGATGGAAAAATCTCACAGAAGTTTTCATCTCGAAGCTATTAAAATCTTCCAAGCCTTCTTTGTCATGAGTCTTCTTTGTCTAGTTTCCCTCCAAAAATCTTCTGTCCTCTGCTTGAAGCTACTCCACCCTGTTTTCTGTGTCTTGTCTTCTCTTGACTTCTGAAATGACTTACTTCAGTTTGAACGTCGCGCTGGACAAAGGCCCTGAAACTGACCAATCAGAAACGAGTTGGGCCGGTCTTACGCCCTCATCTAATTAACATACTCCAATAGGCTGTGAGTTCCTAATCTGGGGGTGGGTTCCTAATTGTGGGTGTGTTTGTTTCAGCAGGCAGACCTTTTACACAAACATCTCTTAAACATTAAAGAAATTAAGGAAACATTTAATTCTTCTTAGTCAGCTTGTCCCTTTATAAGTAGACACCCCTTTGGGCTGGAAAGAAAACAAAATAATAATAAGCATCAACATTTAGAAGGTAATAAAAAGATAAAAGGAATTAAAACCAAAATCCAAAAAGAAAAACGAATGATAACAGGCAAAAGAGAAATAAAACTTCTTGTTTTTTTTTTCTTTACCTGCCAGATCCTTCTTATAAAAGATGCACAACTTTAGTTAACTTTTCTAAGATAACAAAAACAACTGTTAAGGTAAAAAGTTATAAAAACACTTCATAACCAGAACAAAGGAGGATTCTTCTTAACCCACATCGGGTGTGAGTGAAGCTGGGGGGTTGCTGAAAGAAGCTGTAAATTTAATCTCCACGGCGTCTTGGGCTGTTTCCATGAGATCTGTGAAATGTCAATTGTCAGCAAATAATAGCATTTTCCTAGTGACTTCAAACAAACTTTATTTTTACACACATGCAGTTCCTGGTGTCCTGTGGATCAAATGATTGATAAGGCTCCAGAGTGGCTGGTTATGGTTCCAACCTATCTGGTTACCATGGTAACCAGGGATTAGCAACGCATCCTCCCTGGGGGTTAAGTGTTTCTGGGGTCTGTTGCCATCAAGTCTGACCAAGTGTTACTTTGAGAGGAGGTTGAGGTGGGTTGTTTATTGGAGTGGAGTGGAGACAAAATGCCTGTTGGGAGGGGGGAAGGTGATCCTTTTAGGCCTCAGGGTCAAATTCTGTATCTCAGGTCTGAGGAGCACATGGTTTTCTGCTACAATAATAAAACGATTGTTTCATTGCATTAATGCTACAATGGACTACACTTTAAAATGCTTCCAGATCTATTAACTGAGTATTCTCAGCTAAATTGAAATCCCCACCAAGTGTAAAGATGGTTTCTTAACACGTTCCTTCATGTTTCTCTGTTTCTGTAGACTCTGGACATGTCCGTGTTTGAGGAGCAGTTTAAGACCAAAGCCCAGGCCCCCACTGCGGACTTGGGAACCCTGAAGGTGAAGTCGAGCCACAAGTCTTCTACCAAAGTGTCTGTGATGAATCTTAACAGGTCCAAAAATCTGGCCATCACTCTGCGCAAAGAGGACATGGACGCTTCTGAAATCTGTCACGCCATCAAAACGTGAGCGCTCGGTCAGGTAACCGCTGTGTCCGTGAGTCAGACTGAACCAGCTCCTTCCTGTTCCACAGATACAACCTGAAGGCTCTGCGGCTGGACTTCCTGGAGCTTCTGGAGCCTTTCATCCCCACAAAGCACGAAATGAAGCTCATCCAGGACTTTGAGGCGGCGGGCAGGCCTCTGGAGGAGCTTGGAGAAGAGGATCGCTTCATGGTGCACTTCAGCAAGATCCCTCGGCTCCCTCAGCACATTAGCACCCTGACTTTCATGGGTAACTTCCCTGAAAGCGTGCAGCTCATCCAGCCGGTGAGTTCAGAGCAGACGTCCTGACCGGTCAGAGGGTCTCAGCTGTCGTTCCCTGAGCTGAGAGGAACGTGAAGAGCAATAATCTGATTCAAACACCGTCTGTTACAGCAACTGGACGCCATCATTTCAGCCTCCATGTCGATCAAATCCTCCAACAAGCTGAAGAGAATCCTGGAGGTAACAACTGTCATTTGGGATGTTTCTGGGACTTCAAGCAGAAACTCTGTGTTAAATTGGATTCAATTAACCCTTTAACACCAGAGCTCCAGCGTTTATGATCTTTGATTTACTGTAACTTTTCAACCGTTCTGGTAGATCGTGGAGAAGAAAAGTGGCTCGTTGCACCGCTTTTCTCCCTTAGAATCTACAGGAATTATTGTATTAATCAGAATCAGAATCAGAATCAACTTTATTGCCAAGTACAATTGAACATATACTAGGAATTTGTCTTGGTGATGATGGTGCATTCATGAATAAATAGAAACAGCAAAATATTAAGTAAGAACAGAACAGAAGGGATATTACAAATTTAAAAATATATATATATATATATTAATAATATATAGACACATACACGCACATATATACCTATATATTTATATTATTATTATTGTTATGTAAAATATAATTAATATTATTAATGTCATTTAAATGTATATACATATATATAAATATATACACATACACACATTAAATAATAAACAATAAATAAATACATAAAATAAAAATCTGTCCAATGTGACAGTCAGATGGGGCAGGGAGAAGTGATGGAAGGTTCCGGGACTTATTAATAAGGCTAACAGCAGATGGAAAAAACTGTGCCTGTGGCGAGAGGTTCTTGTTGTGATGGACCTCAGCCTCCTGCCAGAGGGGAGTGGCTCAAAAAGTCCATGTCCAGGGTGGGAAGGGTCTGCCACGATCTTTCCTGCACGCCTCAGGGTCCTAGAGGAGTACAGGTCCTGAAGAGATGGAAGATTACAGCCGATCACCTTCTCTGCTGACCGGATGACCCGCTGCAGCCTGCTTTTGTCCTTAGCAGTGGCAGCAGCGTACCAGATGGTGATGGAGGAGGTGAGGATGGACTCAATGATGGCTGTGTAGAACTGAATCATCATTTCCTTAGGCAGACTGAATTTCTGCAGCTGCCTCAGGAAGAACATCCTCTGCTGAGCTTTCTTAATGAGGGAGCTGATGTTTGGCTCCCACTTGAGGTCCTGGGAGATGATCATTCCCAAGAAGCGGAAGGACTCCACAGTAGCTATAGTGGAGTCACAGAGGGTGATGGGGGCAGGTGGAGCTGAGTTCTTCCTGTAGTCCACAACCATCTCCACTGTCTTTAGAGCATTGAGCTCCAGGTGGTTCTGGTTGCACCAGGTCACCAGACGGTCGACCTCACACCTGTACGCAGACTCGTCGCCATCAGAGATGAGGCCGAACAGTGCATGTTAAAGATTTTGTGTTTAAACATCACAGACAACGCCTCAGGAGTTGAAGGGTTAATACATTAACTATAAACAGAACATGTCTCCTTTGAAAATTACTGTTGAAATTGCTAAGTTACAAGACCAGTATTTTATCATTTTATGAAAATCTAACAATAACCTAATTTTGTTGCAGAAATAAAGGATCAGTTGAGTCGCATTGAATAAAAAGATAGTATCTACTGGTTAAAAAATGTCTAGTTTCTTAAGCATCTGTCCAGAATAGATCCCTATTGTGCAAGTAAACTTGTTTCCCAGTTCCTAACCTTAGTTCATATTGAATGACTTGAGCTTACTCTTTAACATCTAACTGCTTCCATTTGTCTTTGTCCACAACTCTCATGTTCAGATCATCCTGGCATTTGGAAACTACATGAACAGTGGAAAACAGGGGCCGGCTTATGGCTTCCGTCTGGAAAGTTTGAATTTGGTGAGTCTCCAGCAGCAGTTGGTCTTCACCATTAAAGGGTTATCAAGCACTAAATCAACTTCTTTCAGGAGAATCTGGCTACAGAGAAAATAAAGCGCCCCAAAATTAATTTATGGACGATTTTTTGCCATGTTTTTTCTCTGTGACACTCTGTCAAAGAGAAACGCCTCTGATCAGCTGATTCTCTGAGAAAAAACAGCTTTTCGGCGGCTTTTTCTCCGGAGGTAAACGGGTGTAGTTGTTCAAATTTAAACACTTGTTAATATTTCCTTAAAATAAATTATACGATCGACGTTCTCCGTCCAGTTGAAGCTCATTTTGCACACTAAACAGTTAGACAATTACAGTTTATTCACATTCAAAAGCATAAAAGCTGATAGTTCTGAAAAGGTTTTAAAATATTATTTTGAAAGGGTTTACAAAAGTTTAGGAAAATTCCACTTACGCAACCGGCTAAAGTTACGATTCCGCTACCGGCTACGGATTGATTCTGACCCCATCGTGATCAGAGACCCCTCACTGTTTTGTCTGCTGACCTCTATAATTGGGCCTTTAAGTGTTGTCTGTTGATTGTTGTCAAATTTTGGACAAATAAACTTGTTTAATTCCTGAAAATGTAGTCAAAAACTGTCTGTGCTGCCCCCTACAGGTTGAAACAAGGTATTACAGTTGAAATTTGTGATTGGTCAACTGGTGTAGGTCTCCGAAGTTTGACGTCATCCTCACTCTGCCAACCCGCCCATCTGTAACAGTCGGTCGTTAGCTTTAGCATTGCTAGTAGCCAGTTGTATTACCTTCAGTTGTCAAAAATCTACTTGCTTGCACAACTTTCCAGTGGATGTAGAAGTTAGTGAACAGAGATTGTTATCGGCATTAAATCCTGTAAACTCCATCCTGGGGATGGATTTAAGGAGCATTTCATTCGAGATTGTTTAGTACATTAACCTTTATCAGCTATTGCTCGGTACCGCTCTCCATTTGTTTTGTTTTTTAATAGAATAATGACATACCAGTCTCCATACTGAAGACCCAGCATACACTGCACAAACCTAACCTAACTGTCAATCATAGATCCAAGCCACACCTCTGCCTGCACTAGCCCCTTCCCCTTTTTTGGCTTTTTTTTTTCCAAATCTGGGCTGAGAATGGAGCCAGCCAGTTGGTTACCCTTTAATGTATAATTCAGTCTATTTGTTCCTTAAATTCCCCCCCCCCCCCCCCCTCCCCATTTTCTGCCAACTTCTTCTAGCTATTTGAAACCAAATCCACGGACCGGAAGCAGACACTGCTGCACTTCATCGTTCAGCTCATCCAGGAGCAGTACTCGGACCTGCACTCGTTTTACTCAGAGCTGCATTTCCTGGACAAGGCAGCGCTTGGTAATCATGGATCCATATCACTGACCGGCCAGATTAATAGAGATTTCTTCACAGACACACTTTACAAACTTTTTTTTGGTCGTATCATTTTCTAGTTTCCTTGGACCAGCTCCTGACGGACGTGGGAGCTCTGGAGAGAGGCATGGAGCTGACCAGGAAGGAGTTGTCTGAGGAGGACCACCCAGTCCTGAGGATGTTTGTCGACAGCAACGCTCAGCTGCTCAGCTCTCTTGTTGCTGATGGAAAAACGGCTCAGGTCAGCTTCAGCTAACCGGCCCAGCCAAGAGACAAATGCTTTTCTTCTTCCTGCTGAGGCTCTGAGCTTCGGGTTCTTCTTCTGTCTCTTGTGCCGAGCAGGATGCGTACGAGTCAGCGGTGCTGTACTTTGGAGAGGATCCCAAGTCCACTCCACCCTCTGCGTTCTTCTCTCATTTTAACAGTTTCATCAAAGCATACAAGGTAGGAAAGCAGTTTTTATGGATGCAGAAGACCAAAGAGGACCGCACAGTTATTGTCTGACTGATTTTTGATGGACAGCAAGCTGACAAAGAGCAGAGGAGGAAGCAGTTTGACCTGAACCATGAAGCTCCATCGGGTCCTGCCAATGCAAAGGGGGCTGAGAGAAAGGTAACGTCCTGAAGCCTGCCTGATTTCAGGATCACATTCTCTGATTAATTGAGGCAAAGCAAAGAAATGGAGTCCTAGTGAAAAATCTGCAACAAATTATAGAAGGACATCTGGATTTTCTGACCTCTAGAAAACTTCCTGGCTTCCTCAGAACCAGAAAGGTCTCACCTGAAGGTTGTGGAGTTTGGTCCTCCTGTACTTGTTCAGCCTCTTGCTGAGCATAATTCCATCCTCAATAGTTAATGTCAGTGATGTAAAAAACAGATTTTACTGAAGAAATATGCAATAAATACTAAGAAAAGCAAAATGATGACAAACAAAGTTAGTAGAAATCTCTAGAAGCTTGTCTGTAAGGTTATGTTGGGACATATAACAGGTCAAGTCTTTCAGATGGTTGCAGAGGTTCTTTAAAGCAACACCCTAGTTTTTGTTATTCTGCAGCAGAGCAGGTCTGCAGAGCTGGAGGGAGATGGAGAACACGTTCCTTCATGGTCTTCATATAGTACACATCTATCTGTTACAGCAAGACAAATGAGTCCTGATGCTGCTAAAGCAGCCCCAGATCATGATACTACCGCCACCATTGTTCCATATTGCTACAATGTTCTGATCAAATCCTGAGTTTTGTTTTCTTCAATCTCAGCAGTTTCCCACTCCTTCAACTCTGTTTTTGTTCAGGAACCTTCTTATGTTTGAATCGCGAGCTCTAAACCTGACTGAGTGATGTACGGGCCTCAGTTCTCTCTATACGGTGCTGTTCTCTCCGTCATCTCCTGACTGAGGATGCCTGCTCACTGATGAGTTTAGTCTTGAAGTTCTGAGAGAATCCTGACTCGGCCGCTGAAGCAGAAACACAGACCATCAAGTTTACATGCATGCAAAGAGTCAAAAGCAGCCGCAGTCATGGAGGCTTTCGAGCAAATTCCGAGCCGATTGCTTTGTTTCCAACACTGTTTCCCCGGTCTGTGTGGGTTCTCCTGACAGACTGTTTCAAACACAATCTGCATGTTATTTAATCAGTGAGTAAGAAACTTAAGCTAAAGGTTCAGTCAGAATGTTTGTGTGTGCAGTCTTTCACACCATGTGTGAAGCCTCACATGGATCTGATGGCAGAGCTAAAGAAGAGGCAGTCGGCCCCTCTGGTGAGGGAGGGGAAGGACGGCACCATCGAGGACATCATCACAGGTACACCACAGGCACAGCCTCTACCCTGAACCCCTCCCACTCCTACATCTTTAGACTGCAGCTCTTTGTCATGGTACATATACCCTGATAGTTTCAGGTGTGTGTCACCTTAACAAGTCCTAGTTATCCGTCTATTCTGACCCCCTCAGTCAAAGAAACTCCCCTCCTGCTAAGATCACGTGTGTCAAACAAAAAACAACAACGACAACATTCATCTGAGGGCTTGAATATCGGATGAATACAAACAGAGTAAAAGTTGTTGGAGTGTTTTTAGATCTACCTGAGGGTAGAACTTCAGACAGACCAACCAGAAGCTGGGATTGACTTCAGCAACCGCCTCATCTTCAAAGGGATTGAGAGGAGGATGGATGGATGGATGATGGATGGATGATGGATGATGGATGGATGGATGATGGATGGATGGATGATGGATGATGGATGAATGATGGATGATGGATGATGGATGGATGGATGGATGATGGATGGATGGATGATGGATGATGGATGATGGATGGATGGATGAATGATGGATGATGGATGATGGATGATGGATGATGGATGGATGGATATGTTCATGATATTGTGAACATAAATACAGTCATGTATAACATCTGCTAAGTTTATTTTAGTTCTATTTCTATTTTTGTTTAATTTCAGCCAAACTGAAGTTTAGGTTTGATGGTCAATCAGCTTTCAGGAGGATTTTAAAACCACCTGAAATGAACAAGTTCTTCAGGAATGGACTACTTCAGGTTTTCTCTGAAAGTACAGAAATGTCATAGTTATAGCTGTGATACATTATTGAGGAATAAAAGGTACTAACAGGACAGTAACAGTAATGCGTTTGTATATATTAAAGTTTCTTTGCCCATTCCAGGATCTGCACGGCTCAGAGGAATATTTGAATCACAAAAAGAAAACCAATATTTTTGAACGATGAGGAGAATCTTTTGCTCTGGTGGTTTACTTCTTACACTTTGTTTTGTGTCTTTTATTTCCTCCTTCTTCTTCCTCCTCTGTCGTCTTTCGTCAGCTCTGAAGTCTGCGGCCTTCGTGGCTCGCTCTAGCAAACGCTCCTCGCACCTCTTCTGCGACGCTGGCGTTTTCCTTGATGAGGTGATGCCTTCAGACCTCTTTCTGATTCTTTTCTGCTGCAGTTTTTTTTTCCCTCCAGAAAGCTCCTCAGTGTTTACTGAGGTTAAACCCAGCTTTGTAGAATCTGACTCATCAAAAAAAGATCTCCTAAACCATGACCTGTTTGTTAAACTTTATCTTTAAAGAAATTGATCAGCTGATATTTGAAACTACAATTTCCTTGTTACAGAACAGAGACTTTTTGGCTTTAGTGAATTCATGTGTTTAAGGATATAAAACTTGCTTAAGCTTCTCAAAAATAAAAAGAGTCAAGCACATAAATGTGTAACACAAAATGAAAACATAACACTTTTCATTTGAATGTATTTGATTTCATCCGCTGTCGTGTTTAGAGCAACAATAGTCCTTCCCAAAGAGTTTTGGTGAAACAAACTAATGGAAGTTTTGTATTTAAAAAAAATGTAATTTTCATTTCACAGTTCAGACGTTAAAGTTTAAAAAAACTGAGTAAAGCATAACAATAACCAGATCAATAATACATTCCTGATAATGTTGTAAGGCTCACATTAGGAGGTGAAAGAATAAAATTGAACCATTAAATCAGAGGAGGGTTAACTTTTAGACTCGTGCGCCACAAGGGCTTTAAAATCTGACAGAAGGGCCGGCCCACAAGTAGATACCTCGAATGTTTGTGAAACAGAGAAAGATTTCAAAACATGAAATCTGGATGAAAACCTGGCTGTCATTTGATTGAAAATGACTTTAGAACAGAACATTTTGAGTTTGTATTTTAAAATTTGTGGCTTCTGCTCTCATTGTATTGCATCGTTGGGTTGATGTCCTCAAACTAACGGAAACGCCGTTTTCAAGCCACACATTCTCACTGTCAACTCGCCACATGTGAACGTTTGGTCACGGTCTCCACCGTGTCAGAAATGTGTGTTGTGGGTTTCTCCAACCTCCGGACCGTGAACCAGAACCAGTACCCTGACCTGCGCTCGGCCCGCTTTGGGGAGCGGACCAGTACCATAACCCGAACCCAGTTTGTGTCCGGTACCATGTCTGGTACCAGTTTGGGTCCAGTACGGCGTCCAGCACTGGCTTTGAGTACCGGACGAGTCCTGAAGACCAGTCCGTATCCAGCAGTGCTGCCACAAACTATTATTTTAACAGTTGACTAATCAGTGATTATTTTTTTCTGATTAGTCGACTTATCGGGTCATGCACAAAGTGGATGTAAAACACACATCGTTAGCTTTAAACCGACTAAAAATGAAGACAGTTTAGATGATAGTTTGTTAAACATGTAGGGAATCATGCAGCTTCTTTCCTTCATGAGTTACTGCTTTTAAAACAAGAAATTTCTGTAAGCATCTGAAACAAGGAACTCTTTTTCACTAAAGTTTTGATCTCTCTGACTCAGATATAACTGAAGAACATTTTTCGGTGCTGAACGCTCATAATTTTGTTCAACTTTACTACACTGACTGATTCCATATAACATAAAATAACGGCTAATCCACGTCAACTATTCTAATAGTCGTCAATCAGTCGACTAACCATGAGAGCACTAGCATCTGGTACCGGATCCCCTGAGGGGTCCTCAGCCAAACATCAACATGTGACGAGGTGGGGAGGAGAACATGTTGGCTCATGTGATGTTTGAATGATCGAGGAAATGCCCGTATGACTCGAAAAACACTCGAATGTCAGGAAAACAACACCAGATGAATGCAGAATCACCTTTGGACAAACGTCAATGTATCTGATATGCACCATATAGGATACACCACAGACATTATAAGGATTATACATAATGTATATTATTTATTCCATTTGGCGGGCCAGTCTAGATAGAGAGACAGGCCGTATTTTGCTCAGGCCTGCATTAAATCCACAGCAGAACGTTCACTTAGTTCCTCATTTGCTGCTCATCTGTTGGACTGAGAGAGATGTTCACATGTTAAAGTTTGTTGTAAATAACCCACAACTCGCTTAAATTCATGATCATCAATAAAAGTCAGAAACCTTTTCAAGATGATGCCGTGTCTTAACCAAATCAACCTTTCCCTCCGTTCAGACCTGAGGAATCAGCCGTACAGACGGCTGGACGGCGGGCGCCACAGCTCCAAGTGGAAGCACAAGCAGCAGCTGCAGGTCTCCTCAGACATCTCTCTCTGAGCAGCACCAGACGGCAGGAAACGCTGCTGCAGCAGAACCACACCGGAACCAGAAGGCGGGGCGGCGCGGCGCGGCACTGCTCTGCACGCTGACACGTGCAGCGAGCACACAACTGCCACGGATACTGATGGACTGCAGGCACGAGCAGAGGTTCAAACATGCAAAGGACGGTGAGGTCAGAGGTCACGGAACTTCAGGAAAATATAAAAGACTCGCTGACGGGAACATGAGAGCTCCTCTGACGCTGCAGAGAAACCGCCGCCTGGCTGGAAGAGCGATCACAAATAAACCTTTTTTGAAGCTTTCTCAATGAAAACAACAAGAAACGAGGGTTCTTTTAGCTTAGAGTATTAATTCACTCTTTTATTTTGTCTGGTCGGTTCAACCGATCACAGATTTGTAACATATTTAAATTATTTTAACTATCAAAAGGCTGCATTGCTTCTTTGTTTCAACATCTACCTAATAAAGCATTTTACACTTCAGTCTGTTTTTAACAGTTGATGTAGCTCAAGTGAACGTCTAGTGTCTGTTCTTGAAGCTCTCTACTGTCAGCAACAGGATTTTAGAGCTGTTGATGTGGAGCACGACTGGATCAAAATGATCAATGAAGAACAACCACAGTGTTATAACTGAAGGAAAAATGACATTGAAATCATTGTTGACATGAAATCAAACATTTTTAAGAATTTTATTAAGAAAATAATCAAAATAATAGTTACAGTTTGAGAGTCTTTTAACAAGATTTGAACAAAAGCTGAGAGTCAAACATGGGAGGATCTCTGATGGATTGGAAGTGTTTGATCCCCACAGGTGTAAGAGCAAACCCCCCCCCCCCCCCCCCAACTCTGTGACTGTGGGGCTGAGGTAGAGCGGTCGACCTCTGATCAGCAGTTTGCAGGTTCGGTTCCCACCTTGTGTTGAGGTGTTTTTGGTCAGACACTGAACCCCACTTTGCTCCAGGTGTGTACCGGTCAGCAGCGGAGCTCAGCTGCGGAGCTCCCATCAGCGTTTACGTGGGACTTTGACCCAATCCAGATTCTTCCCTTCCCCTTTATTCATCCCTTAAAACGCAGGATTATGAAAAAACGTCTCAAATTTTGGCCGTCACTTTAGTTTGATGACGTCACCAATAATTTCCGGTACGCTAGCTTTAGCATGGAGCTTCTAGCTCTCAATTATACATAACAACTGTTTTATAACTTTAAAAAGCTACAACAAAAATTCAGTATTTACATTTAAATGTAAATTTCTGTGGTTCCGAGAACACCCACGGGAAGAAAAGCGCCTCTCAGCGCGACGCGGTTTTCCCTCACGATGGAGGACTTCGTATCCCTCCGCCTGGAGGGGCCGATTAAAAAAAAAAAAAACACTGGCACTAAAAATGCCCCTTCAAATGGAGGGGAAGGGATTGGGATTGGGCCTTTGACTACATTACGTTGAGTCTTCTAAGAAGGTCCCGTTACTCCTCTGGAGCTCGATGAAAGGCACAAACGGTTCCAGGTTTCAACAGACATTTATTTGGACACAAACATTCCTTCACATGCTCTTCCCATGCCTCAACAACAACTATCAAATAATATACAGAAACCTAAATGAACCTCTTCGATCTAAGACTGCAAATTAAAATGTCAAAATAAAAACGTACCTCACTGACCAAATTAACTCAAGAGAGTAAAACCTGACAAAAAGAAAACCATCTTCATGCCTCTAGGAGTTCTTTCACCAGCATAACTCTTGCAGACCGCTCCCTACTGGACCATGTGAGACTCACCCTGATGTGGTAACGTCCCCATAGCGACAAAAACTACAAGGAAAAAAATAAGTTCCCCCCTTTTAACTTTTTTTAATTCAGAACATTTTATAAACAAGAATATGAATCAGAGTTGCCTTTGACGGCAGCTGCAGGTGCTAAATCGCTGTATAGAAATATGCGATTTACCATTTACAGCTGATTTGACGTAATAAGAGTGACACAGACAGCAGTAATGTATAAGAGTCTCACTTTTATTGTCACAAAGACACAACAGGAATGTACAAAAGCAGCAACCGTCGGGTTTGGTGGATTCTTTTCTCCCCTTTTTTTTGTCACATGAAGCATCAACTTTTTACTTTCCACACAAAGTTGTGCTCTTTTTTTTGCACTGTTTAATGGGTCTTCAGTTACAGTATACGACCTTTTATTAGTTTATCATTCTTCTTCACAGTTCACAGTCAACACTTACCCACACAGCAAGCATCACTTTCAGACTGACGGAACATCATGTGTTTGATATACAGCATCTCTCGTCTAAATAAATGTCTATTTTTCTTCTTTATTCTGACAGAAAGGCCTTCGGCTGTTTGGAACATGATACAAAAATGTCGCTGTACAGTTATCGTTTACTCTATTATACACTCACACGTATACACAGAATTATTGACAAGAAAATGAGACCTCTGTTGACCCAGCGTGCAGATTTTCCAGGAATGTATACAGTATGCATGCCGTTTTAGAGTATATTTATATATATTTTTCACTTCCTATAAAAAAATTCACATGGAATCAAAATTGGAATATATCATTTGTGTTTATATACACAAGTTAAACATCCACAAATGGTTTAACAATCACAAATTCATCAAGAAACCATCAAACAGCTTTAACTGGATATTCTGTGTAGTGCACGCACATGATTGGTTATAATAGAGGGAAACAGCTACCAATAGGATGTCTCATCAGTGAGGGGATCGCGTCATGTGCTTTTTAGAAAGGTGGCAGCCCCGTCCGAGCATCCGGAGGCCCCCTGGTCTCTAATCGGGATTCTGGTTTGTTTTATGGCTCACAGAAAAAAACTCAACAAATATATTTAATGCAGAAAAATAATAATTTACAGAGTAAATGTGTTACATGTGTATGGGTCCTATTCAAGTAGAAAAATACAAAAAAAAGCTTGAGTATATAAAACATAGATGAAAATTTCTTTTATACATGTTTTGTTAAAAAAAACTATGATCCGTTAATAAAATACATACAACATTACAGTGAAGAGTTTTCCTTGAAATGTGACCTCTGTCCTGCTGCCTGGTGTCCTGTAGCTCAGGGTTTACACATTCATGAAACATGCTAGCAGATCTCCTTCCTTCAGTGGAGATCATCACCTCCAGTGCATTTTTTTTCAGGAAGAGTTTTCTGATCTGATTTGTTTCTCACACTTCACGCTGAAACATCTCAGTTTCGTTCAACCGTCTGTCTCTGTTTCAGTCCTGCTGACGTTGCGTCGACAAAACTATTTAAGTGCAGATTTCCACAAAGACAAAGCCTGACATTTCACATCATTCCGCCTCTGCTTCTGCTCTTATGTTTTAGGTAAAGAAAGCTCACGTCCAGGAACGGTTCAGTTAGTAGAGCTTGGTTTTATTGACACGAGTGTGAGATTCTTCAAGCTCTCGTCCGCTTGTTAAACCATCCTGATGTCACACTATCTCAGAAACACGAGCTTTAAAATCAGTGACTATACTTTCTCTTCAGTCAGCAGCTTAAAATCCCCTTTTCCTTCTGTTTCTCTTATTCCCTGTTTGTTCAGTCCTCTATAAATGGAAATGAGGATGAGAGTTGGAACTGGGATTGAGAGAGCAGCGTTGACATGACTGGTTGGACGTTTTGTCCTTTGCTTTGCTGCGATTGTCAAAGTGGATCTATGCTTTTCACCTGGAATATTTAGTGATTTTCACTTCTGTCTTTAGAATAATAGAAATCAGCATACAGTTAAAGGAGAAACAGAAATATGAGGAATGAAAGTTAAGAATGTGACCAAGTTCTGATTAAATCTATTGTTCCTCAATAAATGCCGTGTTCCCTCAAACACATATTGAGTTTAATTTATTGCCTTTTAGAGCAGGGCCAGCCCCAATGCATCACTCTGCGAGTGGTATCCATGACACAGCTAAATAACTTCATCCGAGCACAAAGATCTTTTGGATGGAGGGGCTTGTACTTTTTCCAACTCTGGACGTTTTGTTACATCTGAGATTGTTTGTGATATAATTTACATTGATTCTTTTTATTTGTTTATTTGTTTGTTTTGTTGTTCTTGTTCGAAAATAAAAAAATTGAATGGAAATGAAGAACTGTTGTGTGTTTGGAGAGCAGCGCTCTGCACAGAGGAACAGCCTTAGTCCCACTCAGGCACACGGGGAGGGGACCTGTACAGGTGCTGCCGGGTTTTGGGTGGCTTGTTTTTGTAGATTGTGTGAGTTTTGTGCACTTATGACAAACGGGTGATTCTGTCACCTATAATGTGCAAATACAGGAGCACACACAAGCTGATCCGCTAGAACAAGGCGTGCACGTGAAACGAAAGTGCTCGTAGGACGTGTGTCAAAGTGGAGGCCCAAGGGCCGGATCCGGCCCTCCAGATCATTTTATTTTATTGTTATTAATGGACTGATGTTTTTAACTTGTATAATTTTACAAAATATATTATCATGGAGAGTAAAATATTGGTTGTTTCCTTGTTTTGTTTTTTTTTCTTATACAGATCAAACGATTTCTAATTTTGTTTTCATATATTTATTCATTTTTTAGTCATGCTGGACTTGGCGGATTTGTTCTGAAACGTCAGACTATTCTCCCGAAAGTGCGACTTGTTTATGGTTTTCTTCTTCATGATTAGACCTTTTTTGCTCTTGCGACTTCTAGTCCTGTAAATATGGTAAGTCCGTTTAATGTCTGATGTTGATGCTCTGTGTAAAGCTAAGATAGAAGCCTGGAAATGCAGACTTCAACATTGGTTACTATAGCAACAGCTATAGTGAAGTAAGCAGGATTTTTGGTGTGATCCACTGTTGCCTCCTATAAATGTCACAAAGCAACACGATTGTTGATCAGTGAAATAATGCTGGAATATAATAAAGGAGGATCATTTATTCATGTGCAGGTGTGTGTGCATGCAGTTGGTAAACAAATATGGACGTTAGCTGGGATTGCTCATCAAGCACACAACGCTCCAGGATTGAAAAAGCCTCTTGGACATGAAAAAACTATGTCTGGATGACCTTGATTTAAAATCTTTGTTGATATGGAGCTGACCCAGATTAATGCCAACCTACCCAGACAAATGCTGCATGAAGCTGAATAAAGCAGCAATAAATCTGTGAACTCCACAGAGATGTTTTACATGTTATCCTGCATTAACAGCCCACCACCACACAGTTTAGAGTCCTGCAGGCTTACAGAGTCGCATGAAAAACTCTCCAACCTTTGAGGTCTGAATTAGGAATTTGACGTCCATAACTGTAATGATCCGTGCACTCACTCCTCAGGATCTTAATCCAGATGAGACCAGAGCGACCTGAGAGGCAGACAGAGAATGACAAAAGGCAAAACAAGAGCAAAAGAAAAGGGAGGCTCACAGACCAAAGCATGTCTGAAAAAGCAGTGAAGAGGAAGCTCAGCAAAATCAGGATTGGATGGATTAATATCCAATTTGGAAGCTGTAACAAAAGTTCAATGCTGCCCAAAAAAGACAACAGAGGGAGGAGGATTTCAGAGCAACGGAAAATATTTCAAAGAAAAAAATGAAGCAGTGAGAGGGAGGGGAAAGGAAAAAAGATAAATCAAAGTTTGGTAACAGACAAATGTCATTCTAAGTTTTGCACCAGCTCTGTTTGTAGTCACCGAGGTTCCACAGAACAGCACTGCTGTGTGAAATATTGTGATGGGATGCTGAGTTTGGGTGCACGGGTGTGCTCCTGAGTGGTTGAAAGACAGAAGAAGGAACCGTTTCTCAACTGCAGACAGGCAGAAATGATGCATCTCTGCATCTGCTGTCACAGCTGCAGGACAGAAGATCTGCCCTGACAACCTCCGCTTCCTCATCTGTGTGATGCCACAACCACAGCGGGAGAGGAAGACGGAGTGGATGAAAACACAATGTAGAATAAAGGCTTTTTATCTGTCTTTGTAGAGAAAAAATAAATAAATACTTTGTCAAATAAAGGCTTGACAAATTAAAGGTTTCATTTGACAAAACACCAGTTTAAAGGACACAACTTGGGTTGATAAAATTGATTCATTGATTTGAATCAATTTAAGCTTAATAGATCAATAATCGATTCATAAAAATATAGATCGATTTAGCACATAAAGCTAAAGTCCTCTAGCTTGATGCTAGCGTTCAGTGGATTGCCCCTAGGACGGCTAATGCTAACGCTCGGTCAACCTAAACACACAATGACTAAATGAACATCTTTATAAACTCACAGACATAAATTTTCCAAACTCTTAAGGAAATATTTTTTAAAGTAACTATTTGTGATCTAAAACACAATTTTTTCCTCATACTTTTTTCCTCTTCTTCTAGAATAAAGAGTAATCCTACAGCGTGATCGCCACCTAGTGGCCAAACTAAAACGTTCTCCAGGAGAAGCAGAACAATGTTTCCAATGTTAATGATCTGAACATTTATGTTAGAACTTCTCCTTTAGAGAATCCATGTAACTCTGGATGATATTAACAATCTCAGTATTTCACTGATGCATTTTACAGTATGTGAACTGGATCAGATTAATATCAATATATTCAAATCATATAGTAGATTATTAATGTATTTCTGAACAAATGTGTCTAAATCTGTGAAATTGTATCGAATTTTTTTTTTTTTTGTGTATTTTCTTTAAATGTTACCAGTGGGGTTTTAATTAGGACTCCAACACATTTTTCCTGTTGATCTGAAGCCTTCGCTTCCAAAAATCCCTTTGTGTGGGCGTGGCTTATGGTGGTGAGCTCCGTAACCCCGCCCGTCATCCCCCAGTCATGCTAGCGAGACACACACTTTGATAAACCCATGAAAAAATAAACTCAAACATTTCCATTGAGGCTGCATTGCAGCAGCAGCAGCTCTATCTGGGGTTCAGAACTGATTTCATGCTAGCACATGATGATTGTTGAATTCACTTCAACAAGAAATCTCATGAAATGAAATGAAGAATACAGAGAGGGTCTAATCGCACGTCAGTTTGTCACAGTTTTAGATGCAGGTGAAGGGTTACGTTCAGGAGAACGGTTCTGGTGTCAGGTTAAACCACCCGCTGGATCCTGAGCGGAGCTGCTAGAAACAAAGCAGCGGCGCTCCTTATAGCAGCTCGCCGCGAGCTGCTATAAGGAGCGCCGCTGCTGTTGCTGCTGCTGCTCGCCGCTCCTAGATGGATCAAATGTGGACAGAATATTTGTGACAGCTGATGGGATTTTACCTTCAGTTTCTTTTAAAATACTTGAGGCTAACTTAAAAAAATTCCGGTCTTGGACGCAATTAAAATACGAGCAGATAATATAATCCCCCGCGGCTCCGTCCAGTTGAAAAATGTCTCTTTCTCCACAAATGATTGAATAATTATTGAGGTTGCTGTGACCAATAAATCCAATCCATGTTTTCCTCAGATTCCTTGTTAAAATAATAAAGCTAACATCAGTATGGTCTTTCACTGAATTACAATCTTTACAGCACAGAAGTGGACGTTATATTATCTTCTCCGGCCTCTACAGCTGCATCCATGTTAGTTAGATACTGTAACGTATGAAAGCTTCAGGAATTCAAACAGAGTTGTTCTCGGGCCCTTTGATTGACAGCGACTTAAAAGGAGAAATAATCAGAAATGCAAACATGAAATGATTTCTTATGACATTTTTTCTCTGCCATACATCAAACTCAAAAAACATGATTTTCATTGGACTTTAAGTCATTGATTTTAGGAAGACTCTCTCAAGAGAATAAATGAAATGGACTATTCCAATACTTTGTCAGGACTAAGTATAATAAAATAGTTATTATTTGTACTACACAATGGTTGCATCATCACTGCATAAAATCAAATTCTTTAAATATTAGACAAAAGTAAAAGACAACAGATGTGTTCTCTGTTCTGATGGTGATGCAGTTTGCATGAACTTTGATGCAACCAAGGTTATAATAGATGCTTTCAAAGTATCTGTTACTATCTGTTATTATGTTACTATTTATCTAGGTGGACGGCAGCTGCATCTATGGAAATAGCGGCTGTATCCATGGGGACGGCAGCTGTACCTATGCAGACTTCAGCTGCATCTATACAGACGGCAGCTGTATCTATGGAGATGGCAGCTGTATCTATGGAGAAGGCAGCTGTATCTATGGAGAAGGCAGCTGTATCTATGGAGATGGTAGCTGTATCTATGGAAATAGCAGCTGTATCTATGGAGACGGCAGCTGTATCTATGGAGACGGCAGCTGTATCTATGGAGACGGCAGCTGTATCTATGGAAACGACAGGTACATTTACACAGATATCAGATTAATTTATGTAGATGCCAGATGTATTTTGTAGCTGATGAGTACATTCATTCAGATAGTAGATGTGATTATGCAGATGAGAGATGCATTTATGCAGAAATCTGGCGCATCCATGCAGATGATGGTAGTTGCATTTGTGCAGGTAGCAGGTGTATTTCTGCAGATAATGTTCACTTGTGCAGTAATCTAGAGTATCTATGCAGATGACATGTGCATCTATGCAGAGAGATGGTGCAGTTTAGCAAATATCAGGTGTATTTATATGCAGATGGCAGGAGCAGTTATGAAGGAGTAAATAGTAATATTTTAGTCTCATTTGTATCAATATATCAACAAAATATGAACATTTACAAAAATATGTTGGTGTATTAAAACTTAGAGTTCTAAAAGACTTAAGTAATCTGGACAAACCTGAAGAAATCATTATAGAGATATGTTGAGCTTTTTGCAAAATAAAAAATGAAGTGATTTTTTAAAATATGAGTTTCCTGTTACAATAGATTAAATTAAGCAGTTTTACCTGCATCTATTTACGATTGTATTAGTTACTCTATGTTTAGTACTTCTCAAAAGTGAACCGACTAAAATCTCGTTCTAAATTAAGACAGTGGATTAGTTTATTTGAGAGAGATTCTAACTGAATGCACAGTTCTCAGAGTTGAAGAACTTCTTTTTTCTGTTTTACTCTGTGTTCTCAGTTGTCGTCTGTGAACTAAAACCTACATTCATTGTTCTCATCATCTCATGTGATCAGTGTATAACATTATATCTGTGTGAAGGCAAAAACACAATCTCTGCTGGACTGAGAACCTGTCAGAGAGTGAAGCGCGGTCTTCCTCAAGTGTTCGGGTCCTGCCTGCTGACTTTTGGGTGGAAGGAGTGGGACAGAGAGGACGAGCGAGATAAGAAGGAGATCAGGGGGAATCCTCATCAGTCTGACAGAATAGATCCTACCGTGGCTTTGATGATGACCTTGTTGCACAGCTGAGACGAAAGCTGTCTCTAAATGGCTCCAAGAGTTATAATAAAGCTAGTTTAGTGAGCCACGAGCACCACAGAGACCTTTCTCTGCAAGTCAAAACATCAACAGACTTCTACGACAAAGACTTGATCTCTGAGCAAGCCAGGTGAGATCCAGTAACTTAAATGTTAAAACACATCAAGATCAGGTAAAATCCTGTTTTTTTCTTTATTACATCTGGAGCAGTTTGTTTTTCATCTCCAGCCTCCTGCAGGAGAAGGCGGGACTTCCTTTGGAGATGAGAGGCGTCAGAGGTGGAGGGTTCAGAAGTGGAATACCTGCTGCTGGCCCTGGACTTTGGGGAAGTCCTCTTTCTGCTTGCGGGTCTTAGGTCTCTCCAGGCTGCCCTGCTGGAGGTGTTTGAGTCGGGCAGCCACAGTCGGGCCTTTCATCGGTCCAGGAGAGCTGGTGCTATTCTGTGAACCAAAGTTTGAGGACAAACGCAGCTTTAGACACTGATGATGAACAAAAGCTCAGGCTTTTTCTGAATTCCTCTCCAAGGTTGGGATCAGGACTCTAAGCAGTCCCTCCAAACTCGTGAGCTCTGGTCTGCTGGATGTTAGCAAACTTTTCCACAAAGCTAGAAGCAGGAAATAGTTTTAAATTTCTTCCTATGGAGCTTCAAGCCTCATTTCACTGAATGTGGAACTCCAGTGTTTATGTTCTTTGATTTGGACCTTTGTATGAAGGCTATTTTATAACTGGACCCATTGAAATTTGAATTGGTTACTCCTGACCTATAGTGTGGTTCACACCAGGCGTGGTGCACCACGGTCCTCCGCAGAAGGCCGGCGCCCCGGCCAGGAGGCAGAGAGCAGTTCTACACTTTGTCATTCTGTTGACGTCACCATGAAAAGGGTCTATCGCAGAAGAGAGTGGCGCCGCGCGCATTCCCTTTGGCGCCGCTTCCGCATCCAGTGTGAGCCAGTCATTCATCAAACTAAAAAGCCCAAACTGTTCCAGTGTGATGTCCCTTGGGTGTATTAATCTTTTAAGATATTCATAAAATTGACAGAACTCTATCGTAAAACCTTCAAATTTGGGAGAAGTTTCTCTCACTCTCCACTTATGTATGTAAAATTTAGATTGGAGGATTGACAAATGTAAACTTTTCTACCTTTTTATCAACTGAGTTGAAAAATTTGAGAGTTTGTTCAAAATATATTCTAATAATATTGTTTAATTTAGTATTTATAAAACATTCTAAATGGGTCCATAATCCAAGAGAGAATTTACAGTGGTAGAAAAGGAGAAGAATATAGAAGTCGAGAAGTTGGATTCTTGGAGCCAGCAGGTAATTCTGTTTGGAAAGTGAAGGGGGAGGAGTCACTAAATCAAGTTCTCTTATACAGTCAATGGTTGTCTGTAAATATCAACCAAATCAACCCCTGAAATACAGAAAAAAATCCTCTGTTGTGCTTTTTAATTGCAAACAGAACAACAACAGCTCAGCAAAAATGCAGCAAACTCTCTAAATGCTGGATAAATTAAAATGATCAACATTTTATTTTCAGAGAAGCTGGAACAAAAGCAGACATGTTGCCTGGACTGCATTGATTCTAGAGCAGGGGTCTGCAACCTGCAGCTCCAGAGCCACATGTGGCTCTTTTATCTCTCCATGGTGGCTCTCTGGGTGAAGAAAAATTAAATAATAGTACATTTCAAAAAAATTGGAGATTGGCTATTACTTTAGCAACATACTAACGTTTTTGGCTAATGTGTTACCTACTGGAGTTTGTAGGCAAATTTAGAATTTTAGCTTCCATTTTAACAACATGCTAACGTTTTTGGCTAAGTTTTCTGATACATTTTATGCTAATTTGGAGTTTAGCTAATATTTTAGTAAAATGCTAATGTTTTCAGCTAATTTGTTATCACTGATTTTTTTTTTATATACAATTTATAATTTTGCTTTTATTTTAGCAACATGCTATAACGTTTTTGACTAAGTTAGTTTTCTGAGGAATTTTAGGCTATTTTGGAGTTCACCTAGAAATTAAGCAACAAGCTAGCTTTTTTTTTTGGCAGATGCTAATTTGGAGTTTAGCTAATATTTTAGCAATATGTTAACATTTTTAGCTAATGTGTTATCTACTGGGGGTTTTGGGCCAATTTTGAGTTTAGCTTTTATTTCAGTAACATGCTAAAAATTTTTGGCTGATTTAATTTACAGACAAATGTTATGCTAATTTGAAGTTCAGCTAGTAATTAAGGAACGAGCTAGCTTTTTTGCTACTAAAGTTAAAAACATAAAAAATACCTTTTTGAGAGATGCTAGTTTCGTTTTAGATATTTTTTTGCTTTTCTTCATGCCAAAAATAGACATTATTCACATTCATTAAAAATAAAAAAAAAAAGAATGTTAAATGCAAATCCAAATTTCCTAAAGGCTAACACAAGTCAAATGCGGCTCCTTCTAGGTTTTGATCAGTTGAAAATGAGCCCAAATCTTTTACTCTTAAAGGTTCCCAACCTCTGTTCTAGAGGGTTGCACAGTACATTTAGATGAAGTGTTGCAAAACACTGTATTATGTTGACAAAGATTGTTAATACATTTGTAAAGCTTGTAAACAGTTTATTAATATGGCTTTTGTAGACAATGGTTTCACTTTAGATGTTAATAAATCCGACTATGTATGTTAATAAAACCTTATTTGGCTTATGGTAGTAATAAATGTCTTATAAACATCCTGTAAACACAATAATAATTTTTGTTGATGTGTTTATAAAGCTTTTTTAGTGCTACTGCTTGTTGTCTTGACATTTTCTTGTATCATTTTTCTGATGAAAGGGGACATAAATAAAGAAAATTTAGATTAAAGTTACCTTTCTAATCTTTTCCAATTAGGAGCAGATAAAAAATGTCATTTGTAACACCTTGTAGCTGTTATGCAAGTGCTAGTCAGCAGTCCAGCTCTATGCTCCGCCCATGCTAGATCCATGAACGTCTTTATTCTCCTGGTCTGAGCTGGAATCTGGGTCAGAACTGTACGACTGGACAGAAACGATATTGATTGCCTTTTTATTGCACCAGTAATGTTAGGTTGAGGTTGTGAGGGACTGTAAGCTAGAGGGAGAGGGTGTGAACAGATGGATAATGGGAAATGGAGTGAGGCTTACTCTGCCCCAACAGTCCTGTCCACAAAGGAGAAATTCTGATGAACTCCTGCTGCTCCGCAGACTCTAGGAAATCCTAAAAGGCTTCAAACATTTTGGCTAAAAATGGCATAATCTTCATTAAAAGAGCAGAAGGAACACTTTGAAAATAGATGAAAAGATGATTGGAGCCAGTCTTAATAAAGTCATTAGAACCTGTCGATGATGGTTTAACTTGACTCATAAAGCAGCTGTTATCGTTCCTTGTCTTGATTTTTGTGGGGTGGTTTGCACTGCGTAAAGACCAGAAAATGTGTTTTCCTGAAAAATTCAAAATCCAGACTTTTGATTGAATTCTGCATGCATTGTTCATTCATGCAGCTCCTCCTGCTCTATCCAGACTGAAGGCAGGATGGAGTAATTAGGCAACCAGGGAGAGGAGACGTCAGACAAGCTGAGGTTCTCCTGTTTCACATTTGAACAGCTGAACATTTACATAATTACAATGAATGAATAAAAACCTGAAAACAGATATAGAATAATAAATGTGAGTAGCATGAGAGATGTATTCATATTTGTAGACTGTAAAGTTTTTCTTTTCCTGCATGAGAGCTGGGAGTGCTGTGCAAGAAGAAAATAAGCTCTCATACCACGATTAGAGAGGACTTTCTGCCAGCATTAATCCCTGCTGATGCAGTTTAACAACAGCTCTGCTCTCCACAAACCAGACTGGAATTTAAATATCTGCAGGAGGGAAAATGGATTCCAACTGCTCGGAGCTGGGAGCCTGAAAATCCCCGCCCTTCTCCTTCCTGCACTTTTTTTTTGACAGCTACCTTCCTGAAGTGGTTGATTGATAACCCCACCGAGAGCAGGAGCGGTGTGCTCAGTTAAATTAGTCACCACGACGTCACGAGGATCTCTGGCTGATCACAGCAGCGTCTGCCTCCAGCCATGCTGACTCCAAGCACATCCCAACAACAGTTATAAGGTGTCATGTTTGCACAGCAGAAGCAGGAGTTAAACCGACACTCCTCACAAGACTGACAAGCACAGTTAGAGGTCTGAGGAGGAAGAGGAGTGAGCAGGAGAAAGGAGCTTTGTCGGGGTTAAACAGGAAGTTTAGTTCAGTCACGGCAACCACACAAAGCAAGAAAGATTTTTGTCTTCAGGTTGTGTCAGCCAGAATTATTTCCTTCCTCACAAGAATACAGCAAAAAATGTAATCCAATTACTCAATGAAGCAAAATGTGAAGCGACTCTTTCCTTTTGTGCAGGAGAATCCTGGAAATCCAACTTTACAGACAAATGTTTCCCAAACACGGTGACGGAGGCTATAATGTGGCAAACAAAGCAAAGCCGGCTGGAAAACCCGGTTGTTCAGTTTTCAAACTCTGCTCCTGAAGCTCCTGAAGCTCCTGAAGCTGTTTATGTTAAATGAATGTTGGGTCTGGATTTGTGAGGATGGGAAAACAAAGAAAGCCTGCTGCAGGCTTGTGAGAATACAAAGCAGAAGGATTTCCAAAACGCTTTGTTCTTTGTTTCTGCCAGTTGGAACCAGCCGCTGCGTTAAGAGATTTGTTCCTGAGTTTTTACACCAACAGGTGCAGCAGGAGATTTACCAGGTTCTAAAAACACGCTGAGGATCATGTAATGCTCTTTAAGTCTATAGATCGCTTTGCCTACTTCCTCCAGATTACTATTATTGAAGTTAAATCTTTCTTGTGATTTGTTTGTAAGCTGCAGCCCACTGGAAACCTTTCATTTACCGTATTTTCTGGACTATACGCCGCTTCTTTTTTCCTAGGTTTTTAATCATGCGGTTTTTTTTCCCCTGCTAGGGGAGCTCTAACTGGAATTTGAATCAAAAACAAGATAGACAAAAAAATCATTGCAAATCAGAAAAATCAACACTGCCTTTTCTTCAGCTGATAGAACACTCGAAACAAATTACTAACTGGTAATTATTTTTAAAATCCTTCTTCATTGTGGAAATCACACAAAGAAGTTTGTGTGGTGGACATTTTAAGTTAAAAGATATGGAGCTTGCTATCCAGGAAGGAAACCGCACTGCTGCACACAAGCTTAGCATCAATGAATCTATGGTGAGACGCTGGAGACGGCAAGTACATACATGTACATTTAAAGTACACATCGTTATAGTAATTATCTTATTTTTCAACATAGATATCTGCGGCTTATAGCCCAGTGCGGCTTTTTTTTTTTTTTTTTTTTTTAATTGAGCAGGTGCGGCTTATATACAAGTGCGCCTTATGTCCAGAAAATACGGGTACTTTAAAACCTTTAAACGATCATATGATTGAGGAGTTTTGTATTGTTTATGTGTGTGGGGGTTGGGGGTGGGGGTATTCTTAAAACATTTTTTGACACACAGCTTGAAGATAAAACATTTCTACGATATTGCTCAGAGAAAACGCAAAATCTATAACAACTGGCTCCTTTTTAGTGGCGTTTTTCACTAACAACCACTAGAGGGCACTGTACATTTATGTATCAGTATTTGATGCTGACAGAAACGCAGAAGATGCAGTCTTTCTGAGCAGTTTATCCTTACCCCCATCTCTCTGGTTCCTGCCTCCTCAACTGTTCGTTTGTACATGGATCCACATGCCTCTGCCTCATCGTCACAGTTATGTTTTCCTTATTTGCATTGAGACGTTGTTATTGTTCTTCTCTCCTTGGACTGATGCGGGACAGCAAGCCATCAAACCGGGTTACAAACAGACAGAAGAGCAGCCTCATAAAATGTGAGGCACGTCAAAGAGGCAGCGGACTCGAATCGGACGCACGAATCATGTTCGGTGTCAAATGCAACGTTGGCTTGTTGAATTTGTTCTTAGATGTTGGACTTTTATCTTAAAAGTGCGACTTATATATGGGTTTTCTCCTTCATTAGGGCTTCAACGATAAGTCGACCAATTGACCAATAAAATAGTCGATGGCTAATGTAATAGTCGATTAGTCGTTACTTTATACCAGGGGTCTCAAACTCGCGGCCCGCGGGCAATCTGCGGCCCGCGGGATGATAAATTGCGGCCCCCGTCTTCATATGAAAGATTACTGTTAGTGCGGCCCGCAAGGCTGAGATGAATGACGGTTGTTGTGTCCAGAGCTGAACGAACCAATCACAGTAAGGTATATGGCTCTGGAGGGCGGGACATCAGCGGGCTGTCCGAGCCTCCTCACTCTTTAATTCATTCCTCCAGTCAGCTGGGCGGAGGAGGAGCCATGAAGCTGCTGGAAGTGCTTTCTCACTGAACGGGATTCACGGGCCCCGCTCCTCTTTCGCCACGTGACAACACGTGATACACAGCCTGCCGCTTGTCAAAAATCGTGTTCCTGACGCCGCGCGACAATTCCGCGCACGCATCAAATATTCCGCGCGGACAAAACAGACCCTCGTGAGCGCTTTTTCCTCCTCCACGAGCAGAAAAAGTCCTCGCGAGAGAGACGGACTACTTCCGCGTGCGTGAGTGATGCCCGCGAGCGAGCAGAATCTTCAAAGGTGCTTCCACACCGGCCGCATGTCTGCGCGGGTTTATGAACGCACGCTCAGCAGGTGGTATCCACACCGGAGCAGCGCGGTCACGCACGCAGCAGCAGAGAGGAGATTCTTCTTCTATGGTGTTTTTACCGTTCATTAGCGCTGCTGCGACTGTGCATGAAATATTGAACCGGGTTGAAGACTCAGCGCGTGGCCGATTTGTGCGCAGAGCTTGAGACCAGATTTAAAAACTTGCGTAGCAACGCGCGCTCCAGACGCGGAGGCCAGGAATTCTGGTGTGCGGCGTTTGCATTGAGCTTTCAGTGAGCGCGCTGCTCTCAGCTCAGAAATGAAGGAAGTTCTGTAAATACAGACGTTTGAAACTGAATAAAAATAGTTTTCTCTAGTCCAGTGTTTGTCAGGTATTTTCTCTTAGATCCCCCCCCCCCCCCCCCCTCAGCTGCAAACATCATCAGTTAATTTGCTCAAGTTAAACATATATCTCCTCAAAGTATCATACTTTTATTATCATTAAAGAATAATAATAATAATAAAAACTTATAAATAATCAGTTTTATTAATTGTTCTCTCTCTTTTTATTTATTTTTTTTTTTTAGAATACTTGCAAAACTTCCAGACAAAGTAAAAACAATCTTTCCTTGTTTCTCTCCACAGTAGTGATGGAATTCTGTCTTTTCTCAGAGATTCAGTTCTTTCGCATTGGTTCACTGTAAATTGATTTTTAGGTTGTTTTTGCTATATTTAATTTATCATCAACTACTATGTAGGATTATGCACAATATCCATCACTAATGTAAACATGTTTTTATTCGCATTCCCTCCAGGGGGGCGCGCCCCACCATTTGAGAAACACTGCTATAGTCAGTCAGTCAATATGTGATTTCTACAGTCGTCTGTGTCTGCTGTATGGTCATTGTTATTATTTTAATTATTAATGATTGATTTTCTGATTCATTTTATAAAATGAATTAATTAATTCATTTATTATTTTGTGTTAAAAATAAAGATATTTGAGAACATTAGAATGTTTTATCAGCGATTTTCTTGTGGAAATCCTGATGCGGCCCGGCCTCACCCAGACTCTGCCTCCAGCGGCCCCCGGCTGAATTGAGTTTGAGACCCCTGCTTTATACTATGTGGAGACAGACTGTAGTAAAGTTGAATGTTATAACATCATTCTGCAAGCTTTATGGAATATTTTGACATTTATTAAGGTTTTTAAAAACATTTTTGGAGTTTAGCTAATATCTCAGCTAGATGCTAGCTATTTTGGTTAAATTAGGCTTTTTAATTTTTTTTTGCTAATTTGGCATTTAACTAATATTTTAGCTGGCTATCAGCTTCAGCCAGTTCAGCTAGTAGCTTCAGAGTTTTTAGCTATCAATTTCAGCATCCTCAGCGGTCAATTTCAGCTTCCAGCATTCACACTAGCATTATCACAGGTAATGCTAGATATTTAGCTTTTAGTCAGTTTAAACTAATGATGGTTAAGATTTGTGCTTTTCATCCAGTTTGTGCATGACCTGATTTGTCGACTATTTGGAATAAATAATCAGTGATTCGTCAAGTATTAAAACAGAGGCAGCACTATTCTTCATTTTGCAGTTTTTGGTTCCTGCAAATTATACTCTAGAGCGACTTATAGTCCAGAATATATGATAGTATATCTTTCGATCTGAATTCTCAGCTTTTGTTTTAGTTGTAATAAATAAATAGAATTTGCAGAAAAAAGAAGCAACAGTAAAGAGAGCAAAGCCAAGAGGAGCAGGAATCCACGCCAGCAGCAGTGACGGCGAACGCTGCAGACTTTCAATTACCTTTCTGCCCAAGGACCCAAAGAGGCGAGGCGGGGAGGCCTTCGGTCGGGAGCGGTACGCTTTTCTACAAACTTTAACGGGTGCTCTCTGAAATATCTTCGTGGTTTGAGGGAGAGTGTCGGTGAGGTGAGTCAGTGACAGAAATGTGCAGCGGCCTCTCTCAGCGCGGGCCCTACCTCCAGCTCTGCAATGATCCTCTCCTCATCGTCTTCATCTTGGTTGGCAGACGCTGCGATCACAGGCGGCGTGGAGGACGGCCGCGGCGCGTCGGACGGGGTTCTCCTTAATTTCACCAGAGTCTTGGGCGTGTCGCTATCGTCCTCATTCTACAATGATTCAGAGAGAATGATTTCAGCAGCTCGCATGCTGTTAATGTACAGACCAGATGTTTTATTTTAAGGATTAACGATGATTTCTGGCTAAAAAAAATCTGTTTTTCTCCACATTTGCAGAAACTAAACAGCAGCCTCCACCTTCTTGGTGGTGACGATGACCTCCCCTGTGCGGTTGGTGGTGAGGCCGTGAGCCGATGGGAAGCTGCGGCGAGGCGGAGGCGGGGGAGGAGACTTGGACGGCTTCTCGGTTCTGTACTTGGCTGCGCTGAGATCCACTATGAAAACACCAGAGTTAACCGGCGGGACGAGGAATCTCCTCTGCACTGATGAGGGACGCACGCGCCTCACCTGATCCCCGGTGTGACCCGCCCCCCTCCATGCTGTTCAGCTTCTGGGCAGCCAGCTGAACTTTTCCCGGCTGTGGGTCGCCGCTGGGCACGCTGGTGCTCGAGGAGGTGGTGGCTGTAGTCCCCGTGGTGCCGGCTGCAGAGGACGTGGCTGTGGTGGACGTTATGGGGAGGGTAATGTGGGGCTTCGGGGGCACTACTGGCTTGTTTATGTGCTTGGCTGCGAACTCGAGGTCCGGGATGGCCTTCATCAGCTCGGCCTGGGTCTCCTCCAGCAGGCGGTTGATGTCCTGGGCGCTGAATTGGGTCAAACTGGCACGCTTCTCCTCCCAGTCCCGCTCTGCCGCCTGACACGAATACAGACACACACACGTATTCTGCATAAGAGCGGCAGGCCCAACCGGGACTGAGTTTGTTTTCTAATCATGGAAGGACAAATGGAATAATGAACCATCTGCTAGTGTGTAAACAGAGTTTCAATAACAGATTTAAGAGCTTTGAGATGTTTTTCTTTTTTTCAAAATAAATGGATGTTTGCCATCTGTCCTGATGGAGCAAAACAATGAGAAGGATTCCAGCAGATTACCAGTCGGACTTCAGCAGAAACAGACTTGTCAGCAGGACGCCGGGCGGGCAGCTCATCCAGGATCCGGTTTCTGAAGGTCATGGAGGACTGGACGTCCTGCTCTGGGCCGGAAACATCTGGATCAACAGCCGACAAAGGCTTCCAGTTAGCCAGGCCGGCGCTGGTGCTGAGGTCAGTGAGACTGAGCGGAGGACTGTTGAGGATGTCCAGATCTGCACTGCGACTCAGGTCTTCTGCCTTCTTCTGGACTTGGCTGGAAAAGTCTTCTGGACCCTTCCACACACCTTCAGTGACCTGCCTGCAGAGACAAAGACACAATAGTGATCAGAGGACGCCACAAAACGCCAAAGGATCTGCTGGAGATGCTTGTTGTTAAAGGGTAACCAAATGGGAGTTGGAGGCTGACTCCGCCCACAGCCAAATGTGAAAATCCATTCAAAGGGGTGGGGCTTAGAGACAGGACTGATATCATTACTGGAGCTGCAGATCAGACTTCTGAAACTTACACTTACAATCACAAAATTCAACTGTAATACTTCGTTTCAACCCGTAGGAGGCAGCACACAGACGGTTTTTGACTATATTTTCAAGAATTAAAGAAGTTTATTTTAATTTATCAAAAAGCAGTTTTAAAGTCTCATTTATGGAGGTCAAAAGACATAAAAGTTGGTTTAGGGTTTGGTTACCCTTTAAACAGGAAACAGCTCAAAATACAAACTATATTTTTTTGGAGAAGAATTATGGTTTTATGTACAGCAACAATATCAGAGAGTAGGTGTTCCATGTTGATCTTTCCTTTTCTGTAAAATCATTTCTGGTTGGTGCTTTCAGATTCCATCTCGTACTGCTTTGAGCTCCGCCCCTTTCATCAAAGGTCAGTTTGTTTCTTTTTCTTTGAGTTGCTTCTTCTGACAGCCTTCAGACTGATCCTCCAGATACTGTTTGTCATTACCGACTTTTAAAAAGAGGTACAAACAACTGTGAAGGGCATCTGTAATGTCAAGTTCTCTAAGTGTCACAACATGCTGAGTGAGTGAGTCAAAAGCTTGATCTCTCTGTTGGAAATTCAAGGCCACTCCTCCTGGTGTTGAAGTCAAGGACAGGATCTGTGTCCCGGCCTCCGATCAGGGCTCCTGGGAGAGGTTTGACCGGACGGCCCTCATCCAAAATGAACTTAAATGGCTCCACCTCCTTTGACAGTAGCCATGGCCACCATCACCATGACTGATGAGCAGACCTCAGCTCACTCTGTGATGAAGAGACTAGGATCCATGTGCAAATGCTTTCACTGAACAGAGCAAGGGGTGAAGGCGTCCAACGGCAATGACCAATAACTTCTCAAACTATAAGAAGTTAACCCTTTAACAGCGGAGCTCCAGTGTTCTTTTATTTTCTTCTTCACCATCTACTGGAATGATCGTGTTAGCGGTTGAAAAGTTACAGTAAGTTAAAGATTTTGTGTTTAAACGTCACCGGCAACGCCTCAAATGTTAAAGGGTTAAAGAAGAACTGTGCTGGAGTCTGTCTCAGCTACCATACAATCTGAATGGTTCAGATTAACATTAAAATATCCCATAATATTACATGTTGTAAAAATATGCTCGCTTTCATATGTGTCCAAACGTTTTTACACGACCTTCTCATCCTGTGGAGTATACATGTCTTAATGTAAGAAGAACACCAGATGAAAGCTGGTCTCAGGCTGTATTCAGACTGGACTCATTCAGTTCACTTTAGCTTGTTCCCCTCGATAAATGTTCAGTCTGAATGCACCCATGCGGACCCTGGTCCAGGACCAGGAGAGCAGGCTGAACACAGACCAAAAGCAAGGTTCAGGACTCGGTCTGGACAAACAGACTTTTCCAGTTGGCACACGCCCATAGACTTGTTTCAGTTTGTTACTGAAGGCCAAGCATCATGTTAGTGTAAATGTGAAATATTGAACAAATCAACGACCAACGGTATTGACCGCAGGAAAGATCCAAACCTTTGTGTTGGTAAAAATTACCCAACAAAAATGATGGTGTGACTTTTTAGAGCTTTTTATTTTCTAGGGTTAAGCAACACAGTAAATATTGTTGCAAAATTGGTTTGTATTAGAGATTTATAAGCAGATTTAATACTTTTTAAAAAATTTATGTAAACTTTGGCGCTCTTTCATCGTTCTTCAAAAAAATCTTTTAGCAAATTTGACATTTTGCTAAAAGATTTTGAATTTTCAGCAAATACATCCAACAACTAAAGTAAAATGTATCACAATTTTCAGAAAAAAGCTTCAGCATCTTCAGTGACTTCTTTCAGCAAGAAGCATTTATACTAGCATTATAATGCATCTTTTCCAGTCTGAGCTCGTTTCCAGTGTGGTACCTCCGCAGTGTGCTGAGTGTGTCCGTCATGGTGTTACAGCGCTTCAGCAGAGCCTCCAGGCGGTGAGGCTCCTCTTTCAGGAACTTCACAGCCTCCACCTCCACCCTTAGCACCACCCGCATCTTACTCTGCAGGCTGGGAAACTGGTCTGCATGGAAGAAGATGAAAGATAATGACTCAAAGGTAGAAATAGAAAATGTGTGGAGCAGCGAGGGAACGAGCAAAGGCTTCTGGGAAAACATCCGGCTCACGACTTTAGATTAAATGTATTCAATGTAAAAATAAATAATAAGGAGGATGCGTGTGAACATTAGTCAGTCATTATTTAGATTTTGAATTTGCTATTTTGAGACCTATTGAATCAACTCATTTTATTACAAATAAAATAAATATATATAATGTGAAACGTAAGCTATAAACGTTCAGCATGAAATTTAGCACTTGACATTAAAATGTTGAAGCTACATGGATCCATTGGTTGCTTCACTGGAAAAATGTTGGAATTGCACTATTATAAAAAATGAGATTTACAAGTGTTGGTTGAATGAAAATCATCTCCACAGAACTTATTTCCTTCATGTTTTTTGGAGCGGGACAGGAAATGAAAACCAAACGTTCATGAATAGTAACCACAGTTTGAGAGGATTTGTATAACATTCTGTAAAGAAGTCTGAACTTAGCGTACACGTGTTACCTTTTTTATGAGCCATTTCTGCATTTTAATGACTAACGTTGGTTTTGTGTTTGATTCTGTAATTTTGCATCATGAAGAAAAGATAGCAATGCACAACGAAGGATCACGACATCACTGGTACTGTGTTTATGTGCAGCTGAGTGTTGCAGTCAGTCTAGAACAGGGGTTGTCAAACTACGGCCCGTGGGCCGGATCAGGCCCCACATGTGGCCCCGCCCCCACTCACTATCAGAAATGCCGATGGAGAACCTTATTATAGAACGAGACTTTTTATTCCACCGTCTGCAGTCTGAACTATGATGGAGAGGAGAGAATATTTATTGGTTTAACAGAGATTCACTTTTTATTTATTTCTTCAATATTATTATTTTTTATCTGTATGTTTTTTGGACGTCTATAACTCTTCAACTCTTTCAGCAATTTAGCTCATTTAGCCATTTAAATATTCAGCTCTTTTTATGCTACCGTTTTCAATTGTTTTGGCAGTTCTTAAGGATTTCTGGGCTGCTTAGCTAATATTTCAGATGCAGCTATTTTGGGTGGTTTTTATTTTTTTTTTTTCAGTTTTTTAGGCTAATTTGGAGCTTAGGTAATATTTAGCTGGCTATTAGCTTTAGCCATTTCAGCCATCAACATCAGCTTTTTTAGTTCAATTTCAATATCTTCAGCGGTCACATTCATCTTACAGCGTTCGTACTAGTATTATCACAGGTAATGCTATATTTCTAGTTTTGAAAATGTTTTAGGATTATTTTTTTTCTATGAAGATTACAAAAATGAATTATTTTAAATGTGGCTGTGAGTGGATTTCTGGAAAACCATAAATGTTTATGTTTAGGCAGTGATTGTTCCACATTTTCTCCTACCCTACAAACTGACCCCGGCCCCCCATCAGAGAAGAAACAATTATGCAGCCCTCACAAGAACAAGTTTGGTCTAGAGCAGGGGTATTTTGTGACTACAACCCAGCAGGAGCCACCAAGTCTTTACAGGATTAAAGACACTTATTTATATCTATATTATTTCTCGTATTATGATACATGTAAATGAATATCAACATAAAATAACAGAACTTTTGATAAAAGTTCTCATGACTTCCTTCCTCACAAAGGATCATCTCAATGCAGGAAATTTAGGAAAATATGACTAAAAAACTGTTTTTTTTCAGTTTGTGGTGAATCTCTGCCAGAAATAGATCAATCTAGAAAACTAAAATTAAATCAGAGCTAATTTAGTGACCCTTGCTGTATTTTTTTTACCCTTAAGAGAGCACCTAAAATACTTTAATTTTTAAAAAAATAGAAACCCTTGAATATAAATGTTGGTTTTTGGTTGGCTCAGGTTGACTCTCTGTGGTACATGGCGATCACAAATCCGTCAAAATGTTGTAACTCGCCTTTGTTAAAGTATGACCCACTGTATGGATTGTTGGAGTGATACATTATGTTCTTCAACTGTTTGTGAATGGACAGAGCAAAGTTTGACTTTACTTTTTTCACTTTACTATTTTTTTACTTTAGATACTATTTAAAATAAAGATTGTTTTTTAATCAGAGAGCCACAATGAAGGGGTAGAAGTAGGACACACCTTAAAAAATGTTTACTTTTTACAGCTTTTTTATTTAATGGAGGTCAAAACTGTCAAGCTTGTGATCTTTGTTCTCACAATGATGGTTTTAATCAGCGGCTTAAGAAAGAAACAAGCTGCTTCACATTGAGTATGACAAAATAATCAGCATTTATGTGCTTCTAAAGATAACAGAGATAAAAGACGGAGGCAGGTCCAGCATCTGCTGGAAATCTGGACGCAGCTGTCGCTCTCTGTCTCACAGGGACGGATTAGTAAAGTTAGTTTTAGAAACAGATTTCAGGGAGGTAAGTGAGTGGGAAGCAGGTCATACTTTTAAGTTCAGTGAGCGTCTCCCCCAGCATCCTCAGCTCTTTGCTTTTCTGCTCCACGTCTTGCTCTGTCACCAGCCCGTGGTTGATGGACGAATTCCTCTGCAGCTCCTCCACAGACTTCTCCAGATCGCTGTGGAGGACACACACACATGATGTCCTCCTCAGAACAAACTCCCAGACTCTTCAGAGAGCAGCAGCTGTGCTCAGCACAAAAGGGAAGCTAAGAAAAGCCGCTAATTAGCAGGAACAGTCCCTGTTTTATTGCAACTAAACAATTTACAGTAAAGGATGAAAATCTTCTGAGAAGGAGAACTGCAGCCGCCTCACAACTTCAAGAAAAAACGTAGTTCACTAACAGCTGTACTTTTCAAAACAGCATCTCTTGAGCTGAAAAAACCTCTTTAAGACAGCCTACTGCTGTGAGCTGATCTGTATGGTGTGTGTGAGTGAAGTCAACAATTATCTGTAATATATGAGTGTGTGTGGACAGATCCAGTTCTTTAAATAAACGTGTGAAAGTTTTACCTCAGGCATGTTGCTGTTCTGTTTATTTAAACAATAAATTAGCAATAAATATTTGAACAATAACTGTTTTCCTTCCTCTAAGTCTACTCAGTCATCCTGCATCTCATTTACCCCCTTTGAACCCCATCAACTGTAACACGATCATTCCAGGTGATTCTGAAGGAGAAAAGTGGCTCAGAATCAACTGGAATGATTGAGTTAACGCTACAAAAGTTACAATATGTTAAAGATTTTGTCGCCGGCGATGCCTCAGGCGGTACAGGGTTAATATCCCACTCTTTTCTGTTTGGAATAACATGCAGCTGCAAACATCATTTTCAACTGCAGTTCATGCGCAATTGTACCTGTGTCAACAACAAAAACAATTCAAGTCAACAATAAGAATGACTAATAATACAAAATGCAGTCAAAAGTTTGAAGATTATATTAGAGTACTCTCTACATTGTTCTTTAAAAAAATCATGTAAATTGATAGATTATAATAATTAAACTCTTTAAACTACAAGGGTCAAAGTCGAGACCCGGATCATTTTATTTTATTGTTATTTTATTTTACTGTTATTTAAGGTTTAAATTGATTTATTCTGGAATAATATTCCTGCATTTTTATTATTCATATTCACGTTAAAAAGTTACAGTTTAAGTTTTAATGATTTGTATTCTGTTTGGACTATTTTGACATTTACTAAGATTTTTTTCGGCTATTTTGAAGTTTAGCAAATATTTCCGCTACATGCTAGCTGTTTTGTCTAATTTAGGCTTTTTTTTCTAAAGTTGTTTTAGTCTGTTTTGGAATTCTGAACTCACTGCAGCTGCTGGATGAGCAGCTCCTCCTGATTGAGGTACTTGAGTCTCTCTTCCTCCACCAGGAGGCGCTGTCTCTGCAGGGGGTCCTCCTGAGTCCGCATGGCGTCCAGCATCATAAGGCTCAGCTCAGACTCGGTCTGTCTGAGCAGGGAGAGAACTGCATCCTGGTTCTCCAGCTGCATCAACCAGAGATGGAGAATGCATAAACATGATGCTTAACGTTTTCAGTTGTCAACATTTCAATCAACAAATCTTGTATGTATTTAAAAGCATTTTTGAAGCAAAATTATATAAATATTATGTAAATAAAACTCCTTAAAAAAATAAACCTCCTTTTAAAAGTACAAGGTCAATTAAAAAAGAAAAGTCCTTCTATTTTTCTATATCTCTGCTTCCTGAATGAACGTTTTAAAGCTCCATACAACAAGATTTCAAGAAAATGTGAAAATGCTAAACAATGACTATAAAAGCACTTTAGTCTTTTTGCAAAAATGTAACAGAAACTTTTAAGAAAATCTGTAACAAAGAGATGTTTCTTAAAAACATGTAGGAATACCAACATTAACACTAAAGATACTTTAAAAAGGTCTTTTAAAATCTGTTTTAATTCAGAAGGTCAAACTCTGTGGCTTTCTTAAAAACTTATTTTTGAAGAAAATGTATATTTTTAATGACGTTTTGTGATCACTGACACGACTAATGTAACAACTCCCTCACTTCTGGACATCGTGGTAACTCTTTTGCAGCCCTAAAGGTGAGTTTTGGATGATGGATGGATGGATGGAATGGATGTGTGGATGGATGATGGATGGATGATGGATGAAATGGATGGATGGATGGAATGGATGGATGACATGGAATGGATGGATGGATGGATGATGGATTGGATGGATGGATGGATGATGGATGGATGGATGATGATGGATGGATGGATGGATGGATGGATGGATGGATGATGGATGGATGAACAGATGGATGGATGGATGATGAATGGATGGATGATGGATGGATGGATGGATGATGAATGGATGGATGGATGGATGGATGATGGATGGATGGATCATGGATGGATGGATGGATGGTGGAGTGGATGGATGATGGATGGATGGATGGATGGATGGATGGATGGATGGATGGTGATGGATGGATTGGATGGATGGATGGATGGATGGAATGGATGGATGGATGATGGATGGATGGATGGATGGATGGATGGATGGATGGATGATGGAATGGATGCGATGATGATGGATGGATGATGGATGGATGATGGATGGATGGACTGGATGGATGGATGGATGGATGGATGGATGGATGGATGGAATGGATGGATGGATGGATGGATGGATGGATGGATGGATGGATGGATGGATGATGGATGGATGATGGATGGATGGATGGATGGATGGATGGATGATGATGGATGGATCGATTGATGATGGATGGATGATGATGGATGGATGGATGGATGATATGGAATGGATGATGGATGGATGGATGAATGGATGGATGGAATGGATGGATGGATGGATGGATGGATGGATGGATGGATGGATGGACATGGCGGGATATGGATGGATGGATGGATGATGGATGGATGGATGGATGGATGATGATGGCATGGATGGATGGATGGATGATGGATGGAGGATGGATGATGATGGATGGATGGATGGATGGATGGATGGATGGATGGATGGATGAATGGATGGATGGATGGATGGATGATGGATGGATGGATGGACAATCATGGATGGAAAAGCGATGAATGGACCAAGCTTCTCATTGCTGATGGATGGATGGTTGTCAAGGTTGGCTCCCAGCTCTGTTTGGCAGCAGAGCCCCCATCAGTGTGTTAGTGAGTGAGTGAATAGATTATGACTGTAAAGTCCTCTGGGTCTAAAGGAAGGTAATAGAATATGAAGAGAATTAAGTATTTTTGCATCCGTCATTCCTGATTTATTTCTCTCCATAATAGAAGATTATATCAAAACGTGTCATTTACATGTTGTCTCTCTAAAAATGACCACTTCAGTGTAGAGAGGAGTTAATGTGGCACCTCTGTCTGACCAAATACTTTTGGATGATTGAATCAGTTGAAAACTGCACAAATCTTCGACGCCCACCTGCATATTGCGTAGTTGCGACAGCTGCTTGCGCAGCGCGTTGGTGTTCTGCTGCAGGCCCTGGAGGTGGAGCTGCATTTGCAGGCGGGAAACAGGGACGGGCTGGTTGGGCCCCAGGGAGGGAGGCGGCATCAGGGCCAGGGGAGCAGATGGTGTCAAAGCTGCCCAGCAAACAACAGTGGAGTTAACTCATCATTCAGTTTTCACAGTAACTGTCAGAAGTGATAGACGTTGTCCCAAAATTCACTTTATAGATGAAAAACAGAAAGTTTGGTACGTTAAATTGTGTACACAAATATAGTTTCTGTCTGTATTTAAACTAGTCGAATACACATAACATAAAATCACTTAATTGCAGAATTTGGCAACGGGACAAGTTCCATCAGTGCTGAAGGTCAGGAGGGGAGATTACAGCAGACTGAATGATAAACAGAATGGAAAGGCTTCAGGGACAACACTGACTGTGTAATGAAAAGCAATACTTCCAAGTATCTCATTATAGCACAGTCCCCAGACATCAGAAACGTGTGAGTGCCTTCAAATCAGATAATCCTTTGAAATGACGATGAGAGCCATGACTTATCATGCAGAACAAGTCAAGGCATAGTAACTCGCAGACAACCAATCAATAACAGAGTGGGCGTTCAGAGTTGCATTTCATTCATCACAAGGAAGAAAAGCTGTGAAGTCCAGATTCCTCCCTAACCACATCTCAACGCAGCAGTAATTCAAACACCTCCATGCTGACGCCTTCTTTCAGCTGAAAAAAATGACCCGTGCATCCCGGAGACTCTAACAAGGAGAGCTGCAGCCGGCGCCGGATCTGGACACATTAATTCTAATTGATGACAGCTTTGGAGGAGTGTTCGACCAGCTCTGAGGCCTTTGAGCTCTGTGGTCATCAAACCTGTCTCTGAAGCTTCAGTAGTCAAGAAGAAGAGTTCACTTTAACTACAGGTACAGACCGAGCACAGCTCCAGCCAATCAGATCGTTCCTCTCTGCCCCTTCTGCCGATGCAGCAAATATAATGTGGTTCCCTCTCTTAAAGGTCCTCATTAAACATACTGGGAATCATGACTATAGAACAGGGGTGACAAACTCAAGGGTTCAAAATCCAAAACACACTTTAGGTCACGGGCCGAACAGGATAAACATTTACTGAACTCTCTAAAACTACACTTTTAAAACTGTAACTTTTTAACATAGTTATGAACTAGATATATATGTGTACCTGACCGATGATGCTAGTGTGAATGCTGTAAGCTGAATTTAGCCGCTGAAGAAGTTAGTGCTGATAGCTGAAGATGCTGAAATTGATAGCTAAAAACACTAAAGCTGATAGCTAGCTAAAATATTTGCTAAATGCCAAATTATCCTACAAAGAAAAAAAAACAACCAAAAACTTAGATTAGCCAAAACAGCTAGCATGTAGCAGGAAAAAGTAGCTAAACTTCAAAACAGCCTAAAAAACTTTTTTTTAAAAAAGCCTAAATTAGCCAGCACAGCTAGAATGTAAATATTAGCTTAACTCCAGAGTAGCCTAAAAAAAAACAACAAAAACAATCCTAAATTAGCCAAAACAGCTAGCGTGTAGCTCAAATATAAGCTAAACTGATAAATAACCTAAAAAATCTTAGTAAATGCTGAAAAATTCCAAAAAGTTAGCAGAATGCTAATTTTTAAACTTTAAAACCATCAATTTTTAACATAATTATGAATAATAAAGAGCAGGAATATTCTTCTTAAATTCTTTTTAAACCTTAAATAACTTTCAATATTTTACTCTCCATAAAAATGTATTTCATATAAATGACACAAGTTAAAAATAAGCTCAAGATAACATCAGGCTGTTAATAACAATAAAATAAAATGATCTGGAGGGCCGCATAGAATTACCCGGAGGGCCGGATCTGGCCCCCGGGCCTTGACTACAATCACAAATGGTCAGAAACCTTTTCTTGTCCACCCCCATGCAAAGTTTAGACTGTGTTTTTGTCCATGATAGTCTCACCAGCACCAGCTTGTGCTGCTGCTCAGACGGACTCTCCCTGGCTAGCATGTGGGATGAAGAATGCACATGTCTATAGTTCTCTAGAGGATAAATATCCACAGCATTCACTGCTTGAAGTGCAGCTTTTGAAGCTGATTGTAAGCTAATGTTGTTGGCTGTCATGACTGTTGACAGAGTTCTGATGAAAAGGAAATCCCACTCAAGGACCCAATAGTCTGAGACCTTCTCGTCCTCTCAATGCCTCTGATGTGTGAAGGAACTCCACTTCACAGCTGAAGTGTCCACATTATGTAGCCTCAAAGTCTTCAAACTAAACAGGAAATATCGTCCAAATAAAGAGATTATTGGGAAAAAACAACCAAATATGTCAGTTATGCAATTTCTGATAAAGACACTTGAGAGGCTCATCATGCCTGCAAGCCCTCCTGACAGGAGTTGTTCAAACTGAGACCTGTAACTGAACCTTTCCTTTATGAAATCTGCTGTTAGCCTGAAGCTTTTGCTGCCCTCCGCTAGAGTCAACCGGGCTGGTCAGATGAGATTTCTTCCAAACACGATCGGGTTACATCTCGCTGTGACCTTTGCTAAGTAAAGTCAGATACCTGTACACCTGTGTAATCCTTCTTGACCATGTTCTCTACAATGACTCAGCCCTAAAGCACAGTACATCTGTTAAGGTTCTAGTCACCTGTACCAAGTCAGCTGATCTATGATTTCTTTCCCATCTACTCTTGTTTTTTTTGAAGAAAATGAGATCACAGTTTGTCCAAATAGATACATTGTTTATTTTAAAAATATAAGGCATCCGTCAGTTAAGTTTAATAAATGTTATTCTTTATGTTCACAACTTGAATCACTGAGAGATTATCTTGAGTTATAAAGATCAGAAACTTTGATAAAGTTCTGACAGTAATGTTGTTTTAGCTGTTTAAATAAAGGTTACAAAGGGAAAAAATAATAGCATGTGAATGTGTACAAAAACAAAAGTTGGATCTACAATGCAATGTAAAAATACGTCATGGTTGCATTGTTCTGTCAGTAAAATATTAGATAAATATAAAAATACCCTAAATGTAAATATTTTATTTGTTTGCGGCTGCAGTGATGCTTCATGGATTTAAATTGGGATATTGAAATGCAACTCAATACCTTTTTTTTAAAGAACAAAAACCACAAAATTAATGAAGGAGCCTTGCATCCTTTCTAAGACGCAAATCTTTCAAAACATAAAAAGTAGGGATGCAAACGGGGCTCCACATAGAGAAGAGGGACCAGGATGGAGGGAGGGTGGAGCACACAGAGGAACAAGAACCAGACACTCCACGAACACGCAGTAGCTACCTTTCTTTTTTTTAGTTCGTCCAGCTAAAACAAGGAGCATGAGCAGCAGTTACAGAGCAGCAGAAGAGCCAAAGCCAGCACATACAGAATAAAGAAGCTGCAGCGTCATTCACAAATGAGCCTGCACACTCTAAGAGCACTGCAGGTAAAAGTGACAGCAGCCGGTCTGAGAGAGGAGCCTGTCAACAAGCAGCAGACAGCAGCAGACAGCAGCAGACAGCAGCGCAGGCGGCACGCACGTCTGCACGTCTGGAGCTGACTTACCCTCAGTTCCAGAGCAGTCACTCGCTGACTCACCCTTCTCCCTGCAAGAACAAAAGTATTCAACCACATGCAGGCAGGACACAGATTCAAACATTGGTCAATGAGGCTCCCATGTTAGTTTGAAATGCATTTTTTTTATTCTCTTTGTGAGCATCAACATTAAAGTCACCTGTGTTTTCACGTGTTGGAGGTTCTGTTTCACATGGTTCGCTGGTGATTCATGTTTCTGCAGCTCTCAGGTGTGTTTCAAATGTTTACCAGAACGGAAGTGAGTCGGCGGAAAAGAAAATTTTATTTATGCATACATTTATGTTTTTTACCCACAAATAAGGGAAATAGCGCATCTTTTTGCGTGAGTGCAGTATTTAAATGGATCTAAGCATATGAACGGGTGATTATCTAAAGAGAATGTAAACATTCTAAATCTTTTTTTTAAATAATTGAGCCCTTCGATTGTGCTAAAATAATGAATACAGTGTCTGATCTTACGGGTACATCTGTAGATCACTGAATTGGAACTTCTTGGTGCAAACCAAAGCACCATTCCTTTGTGTCACTTGTTTAAAAAATGTAATAAAAACTTTTGTAAAGTAGTCATAAAGTGGAGTTTCTGTGAGACAAGTTCACCTGAAACACTAAAAAGTGACTGAATAGAGACCAAACGAGAACCCCTCATCTGAGGCTTTACGTTTCTGTTTTTCTCTCTCTCGCTCTCTCTCTACCTATCTATCTATCTATCTATCTATCTATCTATCTATCTATCTATCTATCTATCTATCTATCTATCTATCTATCTATCTATCTATCTACTATCTATCTATCTATTATATCTATCTATCTATCTATCTATCTATCTATCTATCTATATAATATATATATATATATAATATATATATATATAGAGGGCTGTTTTATAAAATATATATCAAAAAAAGGAAGAGAAAAAGTTCATAAGTAAGCTTAAGTGATAAGTAAGCTATCCAAGAGATGGTAACATCAAGGAGAAGGAACATGAGAAACTGGAGAAAGCTTGGAAGGTGAAAGTGACAGTGGTGCCCGTGGTAATCGGAGCACTCGGGGCTGGAACCTCCAAACTGGAGGAGGGGCTACAGCAGATCCTGGAAAGACCTCAGACATCTCAGTCCAGAAAAGATAAGATACAGCAGGACCCTCAAGCTCTCAGGCCTCTGGTAGAGGACCCGAGCTGAGAGGAGGAACCACCCGCAGAGGGGGAGAGGGGTGTTTTATTATTATTATTATTTTTTTTTTTTTAATATAGCAGTACATAAATGGTACATATATATAACACATACATTCATATATATCACTTTTTTAAGTACATTTTCTCTCTCTGTATTGCTATTCCAGTTTAGTTTTTTTTTTTTGTTCCAGGAGTCACACATTCCATCTATTTGAAACAGTCTTCCATTCTCTGCTTGGTTAATGTTCATTTGATAAAAAAAACAACAGTTTCTTTAATCATTATGCCCACTGGCTGAAAGTCCTGCATTTAGATCCTCCTCTGCTTGACATCTGTCAGATTAAAGCTCCAGAGGGAAATCCAGCTGCAATATTCATATTACTTAAAAATCCAGAGAAAATAAGTTACTGTTTTTTTCCTGAGACGACATAAAAAACATGTTCTCTGTGTGCAGCTCATACAGAACGAATCAAAGGTTGAGTCTGTGGCAGCTTTCCTTAAACTGGTCTCCACAGTATGTTAGATAAATAAAAGTAGAGCTTCAGCTTTACTTCTGTTGTATGTGAGATTATCACTTAAAAAGGAAAGAAAGTGATAAATGACTTCTCATACTTGAGCTTTTATTGATGATTGGATAAATATTCAATAGTAAAATGAGCTAATGAAATAATATTTTTATAAAAATGTAAGTAATAAAAGACTAACCTTACGTTTGCATCACTACTATAGAATGCTGTAATTGTTTCTCTTAATCACCTTTCTATTATTTTAATCCACCACATTTTTATGACTCCACATATTTTAGGTTTCTATGTATTGCTAAGATGTAACAGTGTTTTCAATGTTTTATTGTCTTAATGTTTTGATGTATCTTTAACTGTGGCTGCCTCTTGGCCAGGACTCCTTTGCAAAAGAGGTTTGAAATCTCAATGGGATTATCCTGGTTAAAAAAAAGGTCAAAAATAATCCTGTTCAACACGGAAGTTTCTTTTTTTGCAAAAGTATAGATTAGTTTAACAATGAAAGAATTACAGTGACTAAAACCAAAATTAATAGCAGAAAAGTTCTAAAGACAACAGAATGGAATTGCATAAATTTGGATCTGAAAAGATCATTAGAAAAAAGGTATTTATGTTCAGGTGTGTGTTGTGTGTTTGTGTTGTGTGTTTGTGTGAGTGAGTGTGGGTGCATGTTATTCTTACGGGCTTTCAGGTTCAGGCGCTCTGCTCAGAACTCTCTGCAGCAGCCCGGTCAGACTGGCTATCTGCTTCTCCATGGCCTCCATACGTTCTCTGGATAAACAACAAAGATCCATCAAATACAATTTTCTTTGTTGTTTTGTTTTTTACTGAAGAATAACTATAAAAAAAAAAACGATTTTATTGATTTATTTTTGGTTAAAAGTGGCATAAATATTTTTGCCATGAAAATATTCCACATACCATGAAAATTTACTTTTCAAGTTTGTAAGTGTTTCATGCTTTTCATTTCTCACTATAAAGAACCCCAAAATGTTTTTTTGATCCATTCACACATTTCTGAGTAATCCTCTAAAGACCTGAACTCTCAATACCAGCCCCTCCCATACCCATGAAAATAAGCGGGTCCTCACAATCTGATGTCACAGAGTGAGACCGCCCCTTTCAGGAAGAGTCTGCTCTGACAGCTCCACCCTTAGTCTAACACAACACTTAATTTCTCCACTGAGTTAGTGATGATCAGCAAAAAACTTTCATTTTAGATGCAGAATACCGTCTTTATCTTCAATAAATTCCAGCTCACACAGGTGTTTGTTACTACCTTTAAAACACCTCACTCTCTCTCCTGGCTGGCACAGTTGTGCAGAAGCCGCGCGTATTTCTCTTGTGAAGCAAGCGATGGCCGGACCTACTAAAGGCAGATGTGTGATATGTACATCCATCTTTGAAAACATTTGGATGATGTTTATTTTTGTGGGAGAAACAAGGAAAGAAAGGCTCTAGGATGAGGAAAGGAAATGGCCGGCAGCCACACACAGAGCTTCAGGAATCGAGTCGTTTTACTGAAAAACTCGAGAAAGATAACTAAAATTTCATAACTAATTTTTCTTTGTGTTCCAAAGGTCATATATGATCATATATATGGATATAGTTCACTCTGAAAGGCTCAAGAACATCATGGTAGGGCCCCTTTAAATAACAGTTGATTCTTTACCGTTCTAGAAATCTTTAAAGGGCCTGTCTCATGCTATTCTTAAGCCTTCTCTTGAGCGCTTTTTCAGAAGTAAGACGCCTCCATCTCTGAGGCATTGCGTTTTCCTCCCTTTGGGTGCCGCCTGTTTCATGACACCTCTGCAGCATGTGGCAAACAACATCCAAACTTCTCCAAAGATGGATGTGTATGTTGTGCGTTTAAACTAGCTCCACAGAGAAAGCGGGTGTTTGTGTTAGCCAGCGCAGACTCCTCCTGGAAGGGGCTGTTCCCCACTTTGTAACATCACAATGTGAGGACCTGGTGTTTTTTGTGGGTTGTGAGGGGCTGGTGCTCAGAGAGCAGGGTTTTAGAGGAATGCTCAGAGAAGCAAGAATGGATCAAATTGTTGCTTTGAGTCGTTTATCATGAGGAACTGATAACATAACACTCCTAAAAGCTCAATAAAGTTGCTTTTACATGATAAAGGTCCACTACGTTTTCCAGCAAACAGTCCTGAGTAAAATGATTGTATCTCCTTCAGATTCAAACTGCATGTTTTAATCTGGTTATCTTGTCAGTTACATCAGGAAGAGCTAATAACTTTCCTCCTTTATCTTCATTTCCTGCGCAGGCTGAATGCTGATTGATAACTTGACCACTTTTTAGCTATTCCAGAAAAAAAGCGGTCTGTGATGTGATAGGACCGTGGAGAATGTGTAGGTGTAGTAGTGCAGATGTTCACTCATAGTGTGTGTTTTACAAATGAAGTCTGGCCAGTTTGGTCTTACAGGGATGTCAAACAGATTGGGAGGCTATCACTGCTGAACGATAAGCTAATCATTTCACATTAACGTTTTGTTAGAACACACTTACTGATACCAACAGAGCAGAGAACTGCTGTGTGTGAGCTGTTGAGGTAAAACATGAAGGTTTTCTTCAAGCACTAACATAATACTTATGTTCCACATCTTACCGAGTCTCTGTCTCATTTCCCAGGAGTGGTGACCCAAAGCCTCCTCCGACCCCTCCTTCCCCCGCCTGCATTAAGCACAGCTGTTCCGCGGTGAGACCCAGCCCAGAACCCTGGCCTCTGGCTTTGGGGCTGTCTCCAAACACAGACGAGGTCACAGAGTCCCGTCGCAAATTCTGCCTCCCAGGGGAACCCCGAGCAGGCATGGTGGCTCCGTAGGAATCCCTCATGTCAGGGATCTTCTGGGGGGAGGAGGGCGGTGGTACCCGCAGCCCCATGGCCAACATTGAAGCTGCATACGCGTCATTATACAGCGGTCCTCCTGGCCTGTAGAGGGCGCTGCTCTCTATCAGCTCCCCTTGTAAAGCAGCTGCAGAATAGGAAGTAAGCGAACGGACGGATCCGTGACTGCCTCCCCCTCCTCCCCCGCGACGGTATAAGGAGCCATAGGGGTCAGCCCTGGCCGGTATTGGGGAGTGGGGGCCTCCAGCCAGAGCCAGACGACTTGTGTCCGGGCCCAAAGAGTACGGATCTGCGTAGATCCCCCCTCCCATCCGATCGTCTCCCCGCAGCAACACCATGCTTCTGGAGCCCCCCATCTCGTCATCGGGCTTCACATCCCTTCGCTCCAAAATAGCACTGGAGGAGGTGCAGAAGACCGGGGGGGAGTGATGAGGCTGGTGGAGCTGAGGCTGCTGGTGAGGGGAGGAGTGGTGAGACTGGGAGTGTGGGTGGGGCAAGGAGTGAGTGTGATGGGGAGGCCCTGCGTAGGAGGAGGGCCTGCCGGCGCTGCTGTAGAGAAGGCGGGCACGGGAAGGTGAGCCGTGGGGGGGTGAGGCAGACGAGGACGAGTGCTGCGAGGACATGGGGGGTTACTCAGACGGCGGTTAGAAGGAGAGTCCTGAGGGGCGTACACCATCTCCCTCTGTGAAGACAAGAAGGACAGGAGACATAGTTCCTCACACAAACAGGAAATGGAAGCATAAACAAACAAACCATTCCAGGCTCATTCAACCTCCGGATAATCTCCTCCTTAAGGGATTTAGAACGTTGAAACTAAAACAATGTACCTACCTAACAACCCCCCCAAATGACCCCACCCACCCTTATATTAATGTGTGATCCCTCCCCTTAACAAATGTGGACAGGATTTCATGTCAGCCATTGACTGAAAAGATGAGAAATCCTATTTTTTGTTTGTCTTTTCTGTCTTGTGGGGTCCAGATGACTTCACTTTTAATGTAAACATGGCTGGGATAACACAAAGGTTGTGTTGAAGTGGAATCGTGACATCTGGACAGAACATTTGGACTCAGCCACTAGACTCTGCGCAGAACATGTATTTCTAGATAAAAATGAGACTTCGGCTTAAATGGAAACGTTGATTTCCTGAAAACAGAGGAGTCCATGTGTTAATTGATTTTCGTTAGTTTTTTTTTTTTTTTTTGAACGTTTGAATGTTTGTTGTTCGTTATGTGTTTACATGTTGACCTCAAAAGTTTTCCTTCCAAAAACAAGAGAACAGCACATCAAGCTACCATTGCTGTGTTCCTGAATGCACAGCATCCGCTGCATGTAATCCCTTATTCAAGTTTCCACACTTTCCCAAAACTTATGGAAGAAGTGGATCATCAATATTCAGTGAGATCAATGTCATTTCCCTTTAATTCCTGATGACCTGGTTGAGCCTTCAATCCTGATGGATTGAAGAAGAGGATCTGTCCCCGCTTTTTTAGGATGGAACAACTCCTCACTTCCAGCTGGCTGGGAACAAACACACCCTGTGATGTCTGGGAAGTCGTCTGGATGGTGTCTGTTCAGACCACCACCACTACTACTGTGGGCTAGCTGCCCTGGAATTAGCCTGAGCCGCAATTAACATCTGGGCTCTGAACTAGCCCTAACTAGAAAGAAGGAGACGGCTAATAGCAACTGTCTGGAGCAGTCATCTCCAAAGTATTACATCTCCCAGCAGCCCCGGCCCACAGTTCCTGGATGCTGCTCAGCTGTCTCCAATCAGACAATCACCCACATGCTTCTTAAGCAGCACACAGAGCCACACTCACTGCAAAGTATTGTTTGTGCCACCCTGTCTGCATGACCATGACCATGACCATGACCATGACCATGACCATGACCATGACCATGACCATGACCATGACCATGACCATGACCATGACCATGACCATGACCATGACCATGACCATGACCATGACCATGACCATGACCATGACCATGACATGAAGCTGATCTTCTGTCTCTGATCCTGCTTTGTCTCTATTTGCCTGCCGCCTGCCCTGACCCTTGCCTGGACTCTGACATCCCTAGTCTCTTCTCTCCACGCCTCCATGCTCGTTGATGACCTCTGCCTGTCTGACTCTGATTTAGCTTTGTGGACTTTTAGCTGTGCTTATTTCCTGCCTGAACTAAGAAAGCAAGTTTATTTATAAAGCACAATTCCTACCCAAGGTAATTCAAAGTGCTGTTCCAAAGTTTTTCAAAATTACTAAAAGGAAATACAAATCTATTGATGAAGCACAAGTAAAATCATAAAACTCAACAAGATTAAAATTCAGAAATTTGAAATATTAAAAACACACATAAAATGGTTCCCATTTTAAAACACAGTGATAAATAAAAACGTTTTCATCTTAGATTTGAACATTTTCAGACTTGTGGCCTGTCTCATATTTTCAGGAAGATTATTCCAAACCTTTGAAGAGAAATACTGAAAGGCTGCCTCACCATGTTTAGTTTTGATTCATGGAACCTGAAGAAGACCTCTGCCTGAGGTTCACAGATTTCGGGATGGGTTATAAGAAAAGAGCATATCAGAAATGTACTTGGCTGCTAGGCCATGGAGAGACTTATAAACAATCAGAGCTGCTTTAAACTTGATTCTCTGAGCGACAGGAAGCCAGTGCAAAGACCTCAGAACAGGACTAATGTGGTCATATTTCCTGGTTTTTGTCAGGACTCGAGCTGCAGCATTTTGAATAAGTTGCACTTTTTTAATTCCTTCTTTAGAGAGCCCAGTGAGGAGGCCATTGCTGTAGTCCAACCTACTGGATACGAAGGCATGGATTCGTTTTTCCAAGTCAGGTTTGGACACAATATTTCATTTTGAGGATCTTCTTCAGGTGATAGAAGGCTGCTGATGTAAGTGAGGAGATGTGACTGTTAAAATTTAAGTCAGATTCTAATATAACCTGACTTTCTGGTTTAAAAGAGAGGGATTCCAGATGACAGATGACATGTGTCCTTTGATTTTCTGGACCAAAGACAATTATTTCAGTTTTATCTGAGTTTAGATTAGTTTAGATAGTTTAAATTATCGTGCAACCACATATTAATTTGTTCAGTGGCACAGTGAATTTAGAGGGCCTTGTCCACCTGCTGACAATGAGACATAAATCTGAGTGTCATCTGCATAATTATGGTAGGAAACATCATTTCTAGATATAAGTTGACCCAGAGAGAGCATATATAGATTAAATAACAAAGGTCCAATGATCGAGACCTGAGGGACCCCACAGGTTACTGGCATTTCATCAGACACAGTTTCCAATATTAACAGTATATGTTCTAGCCTCAAGATGAGATTTAAAGCAGTTCTAGAAATTTTAACCCAATTTTCCAACCTCTCAAGTGAGATCTCATGGTCAACAGTATCAAACGCTGCACTCAAGTCTAACAGCATTACCACTGAAACCTTACCCTTGTCTGTATTTAGACGCATGTCGTTTATCACTTTGATCAAGGCCGTTTCAGTACTGTGATATGGTCTGAATCCTGACTGGAAAGTATCAAATCACATAGTTACATACGAGAAACTCTGCAAGCTGTTTGTAAACTGATTTTTCTAAGATCTTACCTACAAATGGCAGATTTGAAATGGGCCAGTTGTTATTTAAAATTGTGGCATCAAGACTGTTCTTTTTTAAGAGAGGTTTAATAACAGCTTTTTAATAGTTGTTGGAAATATTCCAGTTTGAAGTGAGCTATTAATTATATGTGTGAGTTGTGGAAGCAGACTACTCAGTACTGACTTGAGAAATCTAGTGATTAGCTCATCAAGGAAGCATGTAGATGAACTCAGGCTGGAAACAATCTCTTGGACTGTGACAGATGCAAAGTCTGTAAAAGAGGAGTGTCTAGGTGGTTGCAGGGGGATCATTTGCATTGTGGGAATTATTCTGTTTTTAATACTTTGAATTTTACTATTGAAGAATATTGCAAACTCGTTACATGTAGAAATATTAAGTAGTTGCAGAGGAAACTGAATGGTTTGTTAATTCATTCACAGTAGCAAACAAGGCGGTTTGTGACTGTGACAGGTACAGGTGTCTATCCTAACAATCATCTCTCAAAATGTCATGCTGATCTGGCAAAGCACGTGAAGCTCCTACGACAGAGGAAACAGATCCACAGTATGTGGGTCCAGAACTCCAGAATCTTTGTAAAACCACTCGGACCACCGGACCTGATGAAGCCTCTGGAAATAAAATCCATGAACGACTTTGAGAACTGTGGGACTACGCATGTTTTTTTTGTTTTTTTTAACTTGTCCTGTCCAAAAACTGTGATAACTGTGGGATTACACATGTTTGAATCTTTAGTTGAAGTGAAAATGTGAAATATAAACTCAACAAACCGCTGAATGTGAACTTTGACCTGATTCTGAGCTGCAGAACTTGAGCTCAATTCCCTTGAAATGAGAACTTCAGTCTCTCAGTCATTTCAACGAAGAACAGCTACGTATCCTTAAACTTTTTCCTAAACTGTGATCTAGCACTGATTCTGCTCAAATTCCTGATCTTTTTTCTTTTCAACTTATTATTACTGTTTGTATTATTATAATCATTCTTTGATTAATACAATCTGCACAAATGGTCTTTTTCTAATGAGAATATTTAGATTTTTGGTAGTGATTAATATAAATGATTTGTCTATGGACGTTTTAAATTTTAATTACATCACTGATATTGATGATCCTTTATAACCTGAATCTATGATTGTAGAGTGTAAATATTTGATATTAAGTCCTGAACCGGATACTGATAATTAATGTAGAGAAAATGGCATGGTTGAACCGGGATGGGATTATATAAGTTCGCTTCCTTCCACTGCCTTTAAAGCGATCTACTTGTGATTTATTATGTGATTTGTTATCTCATGTATTTTTAATTGATTGCTTAAACCAATTTATTTTACTCATTCATTCATTCATTCATGCATTCATTCTTGTTGAGGTTTTAGAGACATTATCATTTCTATAAGACAGGTCACATCCTAAGTTACTGTAGTTCACATCTGGACATGTTTGTTTGTGGAAGAACACCGCAATGCAAGTGATGGCCACCTGATGTCCTTCTGGAGCCACATTTCATGTATTGGGATTTTAGGTAACTCCAGAAGACATCCAGTAAACTCTAAAGACTCTGAAGCCATTTTCATATAAACACCACTTTGCTCTTGACTCTATAAACCAGAAATGACTGAACAGTCTTGCATCAAACACGGAAGTAACGTGCATAAAGCTCTTTGGATGAGTGGTGAAACGTTTCAAAGAAATAATACTTTAAGTCAAGGTACCATGACTCAGCCTCATGTCATCACCTGCATGACTGAGAGACTTTACAGAAAATCTGCACTTTAAGAAGAAAAATTGAAACATATGTCACTATGAAGAGATCATACTGATGAAAAGCATTTATTTTCACGTTTTTTGAAATATATTTTTACATTAGTGAGCGTCATTTTTGTAGACTAAAGCATAAACAGTATTAGAAATCATTGTTCAGACCTGAACCTAAAAATGTGTGTAGTTACAGATTCACGCAAGATTTGTTAAAAACATATTTTATTATATACAGATTTCCAAAATTTTCAGTTATTTCACAGTAACCACCAATTTATGTACCTATATTAATCTGTAAAAGATGCATTTTGGTTATAAAAATTATTCAAGCGAAAAGGTGGGTTGGCTTAGCTATTCTAGACGAAGAAAATGAAAGAAGAAATTAGGAGACAGGAAAGTCAGATGAGATGAGAAGTGCTTCATCCAGAGGAGGAACACTGCTCAAAAACTTTCTTTAGCTGCAGTGGATGCTTTGAATAATGTATCTGAGTGAAAAAGGAAGGGACTAAAAAAGAATCTGTTCATCAGTGAAGGATAAAATTGATGAGAAACCCATTCTTCACTGACAGAAAAAAAATGCTTTTCCTAAAATTCTACTGCAGTTCTGCCAGATGCTGCCGGGGGCTCGTCTGCTGTTCTAGATGTCACGGTGGTGGTGGTTGGGGTCCTGTTTCAAAGTTTCAATGGAAATATTCATTATTATAGACTACTAAACTCACTCATTGGACACCCACAGATTATTTTGATCAAGTCCTTTTTGTCCTCTTTTGTTGTTCTTTTTTTTTTTTTCAGTTTGATTTAATACAGTTTTCTTACAGTTTTCCAAGGGCATTTTTACTCCTTACAATTGATTCTAATTGAATATTTTATAATACTTCACCTTTCTGTAATACCAAGAGAATACTACAAAAATCTCTCCATTTTCAGAAATGCTTAGAGCAGCTTTTCAGCCTCCAAGAACCAAAAGCACTTTCATGCTGCTGTCACACTGACCTCTATAGTGAGCTCCACCAATCAGAAGTCTGTGCAAATGTGTGTATATGTGTGTTTTCAGCTTCTGTATTCAGAACTCCCATGTTCATGCATAGTTACTCAAGTTTTTTAAAACAGTTTTTGGGCTCTACATGCAAAAGTGCGGCCACTAAACGCACCTTGAGAGTTGAACTACCGTGAACTTTGACCTATGAGGGACTCTGGTTTGTTAGCAATAGCGTTCATGGAAATATCCACCATTTGAAAAATCCTTCTGGAGGAAAAATGAATCATTACGTATGTCTTTCATTTATTGAAATAAAACTGTAGAACAAGAAACATCTAGAACAAGATTGATGAGATTTGCACCAATTCAACATTACGTACCAAGACTCCTCCCACTGTGAGTACACAACCCCACCAGTTTTGGTTAGCAACAGACCTGTGTGAACACCATGTGCTAAATGTGTATCACATGCGTGATGTGAACATACATCAGTCCCTTAAATCCTGGTTCTTCCCCTTTTTGATGCTGAATGTCAGTTGATTAGTTTCAGGCTTGATGCGTCTGAATGTTTTTTAGTTACTGTTGATCAGCTAATAAAATGTTTGTCTGAATTCTAGCCTGAACAGGTGTACTTGATAAAGTGTCCAGTGACTGTCTGCACACGTATGGAAGTTTAGATTTAGTTTAGATTCATGAAGAAGAAAGCTGGCTCTGAGGTCTGACTTCACACACCAGCTGTTTGATAAATCTACAGTTTCAAAAACATATTGTTTGGTTGGTTTTCTATTAAAATGTCATTTTTGTCAACACTTTTCTCTCATTTTTGCCTTTTTTCGGTCTTCAGTGGGTTTCAGAAGCAGTGGTTGTTCTCACAGCTCCCAGTTTCATGACTGACATGAATAACTCTAATTTGCCTATCCGCCTTAAATGCTGTTTCTGTTGTGCTTGATAGCTTATTGATGAGCCAAGCATGATAAATTTGTTTCAGCAACGCTCCCAAAATGTCAGAGAGGAAGGCAGCAGCACAAAAAGAAACCAGCAGGAGAGATGTTGGAGGCTACCAGACAGGAGAAATGGATTAAGCAAGAAAACACAAAAGAAGACAACTCTAAGTGCTCTTGACGCACAAAACCATCTCCAGGAGACAATGCAAATTGAAAAGCCAATAAATCCACACAATAACCCCAAAGAGCCCTGCAACAACAGTCTGTGGATAGACCCATGTCGGCTTCAATGCAATTTTCCTCTGACTTGTATCTTAGCAACAGCCTTGCATCAGCACCATGACTCTAACTTCTCTGAGGCCATCAGACATTGTAACCTCCTGAACTCTGACGTGTCTGTTGCAGACGTCTTCTAAACTTCACATCGTTCCATAAAACCATTTTCCTTCTGTTTAGAAAATTTGTAACCAAACCAGATTTTTCAGCTGTTCTTCAAATGACCACTGGGGGCTGGTTTTGGAAAGGACCGATTTCTCCTGGTTTGAACTTTATGTCAGAAATAAATACATGAACATTGAGCTGTAAAAAATGTTTTTTTTGTGGGTGAGAATCTTTTTAAGTTTGGTTGGTTTTGTTTGAATGGAACTAAATTTTGTGTGTTTCTTAATGGCAGGTGAGCAGGTGTAGGCGACCCATTTTCAGAACACTATTGTGTTAGGTAACGTAGACTCCAGTCATGGCTTCACACAGCCTGTCACACTCACAACTCACCTCGATGACATGAGAAGCAGCTACTGCGGCCCTCACACACATCACTCTCAAGGTAAGCCTCCTGGCTCGATAAAGTCATAAAACGCTCGGAAGATTTCAGAGGCGAGCTGAAGATTGCAAAAGATCCTGTGGGAACAGCTGACCTCCAGAACATTTGCAGGCAGCTGCAAATCATGCACAGCAGCAAGCTGGAACGCAATCACACAACGAGGCATGTAAACAAAACGCCCCAGGGCTGTTTGTCTGCAAAACCAAATGTGTCAAAAGACGAGAAAAAAACACCTGGGAGTCAACAGCATACGCTTCATTTTAGCTGTTTAACATGCAGATCGCTCCTTCACTAAGTGAGCCCGACATATGTCAGACTTCCTGTAATTTAATTTATTTGCTTCATAATGTATTTCTCCAGTAAAAGCAGAATTCTGTGACATTTTAATTACAGATTTGTCATTTCTGCTATCAAAGTGTAATTAAGAAAACCCACGCTTTCAAATAGAAAAAAAAAAAATTAAAAAAAAAAAGTTGAACTAATGAAAAGGTTTGAATTAGTCCAGCTGTAAATTAATGTATAAAACCATGCTAACCAAGTTAGCGGCACAGTTTGATTTCCAATGGCAACGTGAGATGGCGTCTACACCCACACAAGTGGTCCAGATAGTGCAACTCATCCAGGACGGCGCATCGATGTCAGCGGTGTCTGTTAGCGTGGTGTCCAGAGCATGGAGGCGCTACCAGGAGTCAGGCCGGTATATCAGGAGATGTGGAGGACAACAACCCCGCATCAGGATCACTACCTCCTCCTTTGGGGAACAGGAGGAGCCCTGCAGCATGACCTCCAGTGCATCACAAATGTGCACGTCTGTTTACACTGTCAGAAGCAGAGTCCATGAGGGTCGCATGAGGGCCTCATAGGTTCACAACTTGGATGACGCTTGGTATTTTCTAGAGAATGAGATTGGCAAATCCACCAGTGGTCATGTGACAGACGTGACAGAGTCTGGCGATGTCGTGTAGAGAAACCCCCCACAGAGGGGGAGAGGGGCGAGTATATATACAAATATATATATGTTTATGTGCATGTTTATTTATATGCATGTTTCTTAAAAAGTGTTGGTTCCTGTAATGAAGCAGCCTGCAAGTGAAAAACCTGACTGACTAGTGGTTAGGTTCTACAACTACTAAACAAGTCCAAGTTATTGTGACCTCACCACCATACTTAACAGGCAATTTTGACCCTTTCTCTCTGTTTTTAACAGAAGAAGGTTCCTCCTGGCAGGTCGCTCTTCTCTGATACTTTTAACTTTAATCCTTTTAAAGTTAAATTTACCATCCCTGACAACTTTGACCTTTAAGAAAATTGGATTTACACTTGTGATCTTTAAAAAAAAATAAAAAAAAAAAAATATCTGAATTTTGTCTTTTTTTTTTTGGCAAAAACAAAAGAAAAACATATATGAAGAAGCTAGCATCACTTTTTTTTTTACATTTGAAAGAAGCTCAAATAACTTCTTTTCAAAATAAAAGCTGCTCTGTGCCAAACAGGATCATCTCAGTGCAGATAGTAACAATGTTGTTTAGCAGAAGATAAAATGTCCTTTGAACTCATAAAAGATCAAACTTTTTACCAAAGTTTTACTTTGTATATCAAATCTGTTCATTCTGGAGGTAGAGTTGAACAAACAAGACGTCTTCAGGTCAACAGGATGGAAAAACCTACAGAGTTTATCATCTCTGTGAACCTCAGACATCAATTTACACATTTAACTCATCTAAATAAATAAATGCTGATTAAGTAATCCTTACTTTAAAGAATTAGAATTTATTTTTTGTTCTTCTTCTCCTCTTTGTCCTCAGCAGTCTTCCACTGCTGGGTTTTGTTCTTTTAGTTTGGGGTTGGATCTTGGTAGTCTCAGTTTTCAGGCTTTGTTTATTTGTTTTCTTGAGGTAGTTTTGGTTAAGCAGACATTATCAGAGATCTGCTGACTCAGACGGTCGACATGTCTGGATCAACATCTCCATGAATTATTTTATGTTTGGTTGAGGAGCCACCATGGAGAGATAAAAGAGACACATGTGGATCTGGAGCTAAAGGTTGCAAACTCCTGGTCTAGGTGAATGGCATTAAAGGTGTGCTCTGACACACAGTGCTTTGGCACTTTTGTTGGTGTGTTGCATAGTTGTTCAACTCAACAATGCATTCAAAAATCAATATGACTGCAACAGAGTTTTTATCTTTCATCTGTTGGAATGATTTTATTTTGGCTGCTTTACATCATGAAACCCTTTTGACAGTTTCCATTTACATTTGCTCAATTTTATGCATTTAAATAGACAGTCTAGAGGCTGAAATGTAAAATAAATAAAATTATGTGAAATAAAAAAATTAAATGGGTGGAAAAATGGCAAAAAAATATAACTAAAACACCATCAGAAAATCAATCTACCTAAATCAAACTGACTAATTAAAATACAGAATCAAATTGTGTTGCATTTTTTGACAAACCGTCCAGAATAGATGGAATTCTCACTCGTATTGTAAGTGTTTAAGTGTAGTAGAGTCTCTGTGTTCTTGAAAGGCTTGACTCTTCTTCAGCCATCCAGGTGGGACGATTGAAGCTGCTATCAGGAGTGCAGCTTCACTTCAGTCAGGAACAAGCTGTTCTCAACAGCAGATCACTGCTAGCATGTTGTTTTAACAAGGAGCGCATGGGTCAAGGAGCATCCACAGTGAGCTGACAGCTGGGACTGTAAGGATGTGAGTGTCCGCCCGGCTGGAAGTCCTTAAAGCGGATTTGTATGACTGGTTGTGTGGGAGCATGGCAGGAAGAAGCACGTCCATGATTACAGCAGGAGATGCAGCGCTTTGAGGATCCTTCAGTACCTGATGCCACTAATGCCATCCAAGCTTCTTTTGATATCTTTAACACCCGAAACGTCATCACTAAGTTCAAACACTTCACCTGAAGAGTGTGTACTCAGTGTGAGAGCTGAGGAACATCAACCTGCAGAGATCCTGGACAGGATCCTTCATGACGGGACTCTCTGGTTCTCTGAGGTTCTGACTGTTCCAGGCTGCTGTTCCTCCTCATCCTCATGCTAAACTATATCCAGCTCCATCCTGTGGCTAACGGGATCAGTGAGTAACAATGTGCTGGGATTGGCTTGTATTGACATAAGAGATGTACTGACCAGGGTGCTTACAGCTAATTTTAGTTTCCATGAAACCTCAGAACATCCAAAACAAAAACCGAACTTCTCCTGCTTCTTCTGGTTCTTCTTCTGAAGAAAAACAACCCCCTTCTCTGATCTGGGATCTTGAGTAAACAGTCTCAGTAATAACATGGCAGTCCTCTCAGCCTCCTGCTGTGTATTCTACTGACTCATGAGTGGAGTTCCCCATGAAAACAAGACTATTTCTATGAGGACATTTACGGAGCAGACTCTCCGATGGAACCAGTCAGCAGTCTGGTAAAGAAAAAGTCCTTCATGAAACTGAAACAGACCAGACTCTGATGTCCTCTCTGTTCTCCAGCAACACCTGAACCTCTTGAGAAACTCAGGAAGAAAAGGTTGAACTCTAACATTTTCTTTCCTCTCATGAGGTGAAGAGGTCAGTGATGTGGGAGACAGGAAGCGCTGTGGCCGGACAGAAGGGGCTGCAGGGTGGTTTGGTCTGTACAAAGGACTGTTGGATACCACTCAGACATTGACATCAGCAGAAGCACAGTGCAGGAAACTGCCCACCCACCACATAAATGTCTACCACCCCTTCGCACAGTGAGAGGGCGGGACACAGCAGAGACCAGAGGCTCAGCTGTCAGACTGATGAGCAGCTTTTTCTATTGTGTTGTCTCTCTAACATTTTAGGATTCATGTTACTAAACTATCTAATTTATTTGAATCATTACCTTTTCTGTTTTTTAAGTTTACCTTCTTTCATAGACCGGGATCTCTGGACTACATGTTGTTCTGACAATGTCTTTGTTATTCTTGATGATAAGAAACCTTTAATAATATATACATTCTGCTGAGTCATGAACTGATGGATACAATGGAACATTGTCTGGTTATATCAAAGATGAGTGGCTGCAAGTCTGATCTTTCTACATCAAACTCCACCAGCAGATTCTGCTTTGAACGCATGTTTGAAATGTTTAGCAGCATTTCAAGTGTGCAGATCTTAGGAAAACCGCTCCGTCCCGTTAGTGCTCCTTCATCTCAGACTCATAACAAAAGCACCATCTTCATCTGAGAAACTCTTTAGATCAGCTGGGTTTTATCTCTTATTTAATGTTGTGGTTCAGTCTCAGCAAGCCATTAATATATATTGCATACCACACATCATGAGCACCGTATGATTGAATGCGTGAAGTTTGAGTCATGTGATTGGCAGATCGTTTCCGTTCAAATGAAACACAGCAGGTCGGTGAGCAGGTTTCATTTTGAAATGTTTCTTGGTACAGGTAAGGCAGCTTCTTTAAGAATTCTCATCCTCAGACATGGAACTGTCCAAATCTTTGATCTCTGATCATTGACAACCAGTCTGCTGCCGTTCTGCTGAGTCAGCACTGATGATGAGTCCAGGCAGCTTTCCTGGAGAACAACCACATGACTCCGACTAAGAGAGAGAGACTGAAAGCTGTGAGGTAATGCTTCTAAACAGAATCAATATCATCCTTAAACAGGATTCTGGGTCAGGAGGGGACAGGCACCAGCAACAACTTCAAACCTTCAATACTTTTCTTTTTTTTCTTGTTTTCACCACATCCTCTAAATCTGATTAAATGGTCCAGGCAAATTTGTGGCTACAACAACTGCTGGTGTGGAAAAACAAGGTAAAGTCGACCCGGTTGTCCCTCTGGTCCTCCAACAGTTCAGGCTTCCTCATTACATCCTGTTTACCAACAAGATATTTTCAAATATCCCTTTTTGTGATTTTGCTCTGTTTGCTGATGTAATTATTTAGTTTTTCAGTGACTGATCAGCTGGATAGTCCATCAGCATTCACACTTTAAAGAACTGCCCCATGATTCAGTCGCGTTTAAACCAAGAACCCCTCATCCTGGGGGGCTGGAGATCCACTGATTGGTCTTCAGCACAATAAAGAAGTCGTCGTCCCAGCATCAGAGTTCAGGTGAGCTTTCACACAAGCCAAGCAAAGCAGTAAACAAACACTGGTACTGACCAAACAGTGTGAAAATAACCCCCCCCCAGCCCTTTGTGAAGTGTTTGTACACACTTACCCGCAGGTCTCCATTGGCCAGATGTGGGTTGTGGTGTCCAGGGTATGTGCCGTAGATGGGCTCTTTGCAGTAAATTTTGATGACGCAGCGGTCCTGAACATCCCGGGGGTCCTCCAGCTCGTAGAAGACGTTACGAGTCTCATCTTTGATCAGGAGAGCCGTGCTGGGGGACCTGGGCATTCATAAAAAATCCAAACTTGTTGAAAAGAAGGCCACACAAAGACTATTCCAGCAGCAAAGACCTGCTGCAGATCTTTGACACAGGTTCCTCCTCACATTTGGGAACATGAATAAAATAAGATGAAGATCAAATGTGTTTGCATGTTTTCCAGACATGTCAGGTAAACATAAGTCCCTTCAGTTTTCACGCACTGCAGTGTGTGAAAACTGTTCTCCGCATGAGACCCCTCCCCGGTGGGAGTGGTGAGCTGCAGACACAGCTGCACTCCAGAACCATTTGGTGGTTTAAGCCCCAATCCAACCTCTTAATGCTGAGTGTCAAGCAGGGAGGCTCTGGGTCCCATTTGTTCGGTCTTTCGTGAGACTCGGCCTGGATTTGAACCCATGGCCTTCCAGTCTCAGGGCAGACACTCTACCACCAGGATCTAACTGCAGATTCAGTTCTCTCTCTTGATCAAAAGGCTGAACCCCACGCTGCCCCGGGTGAGCGGGTCAGCAGAGGGATTTTGCAGTGATTCAACCCCACACCCCCTTCCAAGGAACCTGATATGATCCTGTTTTGAATTTCTCGTTTCATAGGAGGAAGTTTATTTCCAATGATGTGATAAATATGTGAGCAGGCTACATGGGCATTCTGGTTTTGGTGTTGTAAGATCCACTAGATCGAGCATTGATGTCATGGATGTGCAAACTCAAACTGATTTATGGGACATTTTTTACGGGGTAGAATGTGAAAATGAAAAAGCTATCTTCCAAGCCGTTCGGAGAATTGCTTTTTAATTTATTAAATGGACAAGTAATGCAGGTACATTTTTAAAATGAAAAAGTATGTCTGTCAATCCCTTTCAATTTTCTAATTTGATATTTCTAATTAAATTTTGGTAGAAATTTACCAGAGAACATTTTGAAAATGTCAGTGCTATTTTATCATTTTAATTATGTCACAGAATGAACGGTGATGATGAATAAAATGTAGAAGCCGTTCAGAGAATGGCTTCTACATTTTATTTAAGTGGCAAGGAATGCAGGTACATTGTGAAAATGAAAAAGCATTTCCAGCATTGACTTTTTATTTTGAATTATGAGTCGTAAATGCTTCTATAACTGTGGACCATGACGAACCTGAAACTGTAGTGACTGACGAAGGAAAACTCAGAACACGACCAAGAACAACCAAACTGGACCATAGAATCCTCCCAGCAGACTCCTGTGGTCAGGAATTATTCACTTTACTGTTACTGATGTGTACTGCTGGCTGTTTGTTGCCCGGCTACTGAAATATTTGAATTTAAATAAACTATTATTCAATTAATTAAAATACTTCACAGGACCCACCTCATTTAACTAAACGTTCAGAATAAACCTAATCCAGACGGATAAATGTGCACAGTGCAGTCTGGGTTTTACAGCTATTTGTTCGGCATCAGAAACTTTCTCCCAGTTCACTCTTTCTGAGTCAAAGTCACTGAAAAATCCTAAGTTGTGAGATCTTTATGTTTCCCAAACTTTGCTTGCTTGGAAATACAACAAAAGTAAACATCCAAATAAAACACAAATCCCTGCAATGAATACCCCTGTCTATCACTAAGATGACTATTCTCCTCAATTTGAAAATTAAAACATCACATTACTGTAAACCATTGGACCAGTCTTCTTATACACAACATTCATATGCCTGCTAAAAGAAATATCATATCAATGTTCCAAAAACACTTTAACTAGTTTTATTAACTTTAAATTAAATGATATTCTGGAATCCTTCTAAAATTCTTATGTTTATACATAAAAATGTAATGAACTCAATGCATGGTAAATATTCTATATGTTCTTTGTATGTATATATGTACATATTCAGAGGAAAAATGGGTAGAAAGGAATGACAGATTATAGATTATTTATCGATATGCATCTGTTCAGTTTGGAACACGTCTTCTTTTTTGTCTTTTATAGAAACACATTTTTTCATCTTTCTTTGTTAGTTTGTTGAATAAAGAATGTTTAAATACAGAACTCTATTTGAGTTTTTCCCAAACTTTGACAGTCCTGAAAAGGGAGGCTCACTGGGACAGGGGTCACTCCTGGGGGGCCGCGGTTTAGAGCTGGCCTGTGCATTGCTTAGAGCAGCTAATCAGGCCCTGACATGCAATCATTTATTCTTATACTGTCTCTGTAAAAAGGAGAATCTTTCTCAGCATTTTTCCTTCTAGACTTTAAAACTAAATGAGAATGATAAAAAACACGCACTACAGCAAAAGACTGCCTCAGTAAAAGCAGGCTGATGAAGAATGCGTGTGAATGGTTGGGCCAGACCCCTGGTGTCTTACCTAAGCATGGCCATGGTGAGTCTCTGGGGGAACATGTGCACGATGAGGGCTCTCAGGGTGTCCAGGCTGGTCAGCTCATGGGTCAGGTGCACCCGCCGAGTCTCCTCCCCGAGCTGGAGGAACAGGATCCCTGCATCAATAGATGGGGAGGAAAAAGGAAGAGGGGGCAAGATGAAAGATCAATGAAGTTTCTATTTGAGAAATGTTATTTCAACATGCAGGAGAAGCAGCAGAGAGTCTGTTTTATTTCTGTTCAGAGCAAGCGTCCTGCTTCTCTCCATCTGATACTCCAAGCAAGTAAATGATAAATGTGGAGAGACACGGCTAGAGCAAGAGGATCCACTTAAGTAATGAACATTACATTAAAAAGAAAATCTGAACCATTTTCAGCTGTACATGCAATTCACAGATTTATATGTGATGCTTTAACTCTGGTCTGGGACCGTCCTTTCAGGTTTAATAGGAACAGGCCTGAGGCAAAGAGAGCAGCAGCAACACCAAGACAGCAGAGCAGAATCCCTGACTGCAGGCACGAACACAGAGGGCCGTCGCAGCAAAAACACAGAAAGCTGCAGCGGAGCTGGGTAGTAAAACGTCAGAAGATGGAAGCAGCTGAAATTCTGTGTGAGAATTTCCAAGGAAACGCTCAGAAGAGAATCAGCTCGAGATGAAATGAACTGATCTCCCAGGATGGGCTGGGAAAATGTTGACATATCAAGATATCGTGCTCGGCCATGACACTTCATGACTCTCCAACATATTTGAGGCGGAATTAATGGTAGACAACAGAAAAAGATGAATCTAATTCATCAAATCACTTTACTTATAAAGCATCAGTTGAAAACAAGGAAAAGCAAAATTATAATCCGGTTCAGTCCAGATTATTTCAGTGAAGGCATGAATTGAATTTCTACAAAGTTGCTTCATAATCTTTTCTAATGAAATGATTAATAGTGTAATTTGTGGTCATGTGCATTAAAATCTACATTTTACGCATTTTTCTACAGTCGGATTCAGAATAATTGGAGCATTTCTAATCCTAAAAACAATAAACTTTTTCTTATCATGTGCTTGGATAAGAGAAAAAGAAGGGAATTATGTTTTTTGGACTGAGGTTGCTAACCTAAAGACAAGATCAAGAGTAAAGGTGACAGTTTTGCTTTTATTCAGAGGTTTCATAAGACGAGTGGAGACGTCATGTTTGTGAGATCAGCTGTTGATACTTTCAGGAAAATCAGATAAACATAAACATAAGTTAACAAAACTCAGTTTATACAGGATGTCAGATTAGCCCTAACGTGTCAGTAAACACGTAACACGCTGATTAAAAAGAGCAGCTGTTTGCAAACTAATCAGATTGCAGAGAATCAGCAGAAAACATTAAAAATTTGACTAATAATCAACTTTGGCTTCCTTTAAAATAAACTTTTGCAAATATATAATGAAAGATGTCAAATAGCAGAGAAATAAGTCAGATAAAACATGACAGTGCTAAATAATGAGCAGCTGTAAAACAAAGCTCTTCTTTTAGCAGAATTGTTGGATATTTTAGGAATGTCTATTTTAAGTTTAAGCTATTGATGACGAAGCTCATTCTTTTTTATCACTCATCGAATTCCTATTAGAAAGTTAAGCTGGGAGAGTAAGAGAGAAAAAAACAATCATTTCAAAGAATTGTGTGGATCTTTACTGCTGTAAGTCATGATGGGATTTTGGTCCTCCAGGTTTTTGGTCATCATGCAGGATGAAGAAAACAAAACGAGGCAGGTTGTAGTCGGATGTAAAGCCAGCTTTGTTCTGCAGTCTTAGTACAGCATGAGGCCGTCAGATCAAACATGGCCGTGTAGCTGCATGCTCGGTTAGGAAGCAGCATGGAGGGGAGGGAGTGTCACCGTGACATCCTCAAACAGGTCAACATTCCTAATCACAGCATGTGTTGATCAATCAACCCCAAAAGATGAAAATACAGGTGTTTAGGACTGCTTTTTTTTTTCCTTTTTAACTTGTCCTGTCCAACAGCTGAGCAAGCAGATACAGGCTGAGAGCCTCTAGTGTTGGACAGATTTTAATGTCCCAACAGGGGTTTATTAAGTATAAACCCCTGTTGTATTTTATACTAAACTTTATTAATATTGATTATGTTGTATCGTTTTACTTTTTTTGTTGGACCGGAAACAAAGAGGGGGGAGGGGGGTAAAAGAGGGGGGGTTTAGAAAAAAAGATGATAATAGAGAGTAGTAACATCATAAGACAATCAGGTCTAAATAACAATCTGGAATGGGCGGGGCCTGTCTACACACACACTCAGTTACACACATACCTTTTGGCTAGAATAATCTTTCCCTTTAAAGTTGTCAAAAATGTACACAATACCACTGCAGCTCACACACAATCATAGAAGCTGACACAAATAAAGCCTTTCATTCCATCACACATTCTGTTAGTGCGAGGTGATCTGACACCTGTGCTCAGGTGAGTGTTTGTTTTGCTGATGTGAATGTTGATGGAATGTATAGAAGGAGAGAGAGCCCGGCCATCCCCACGCCAAGGCCCCCCACCGGGGCGGCAGCAGCAGTTCGGGTCCCCCAACACCCGCCATGGAGCCATGGAGAGAATCCGTCCGCCGAGCAATCCCGCGCCACACACCCAGACCAGGGCACGCGGGACCGCCGCAGAGGCCCCCCATGCCCGAGAGCCGGATGGCACGGGAGCACAGAGAGCGCGGACCCCCGCCCAGCCAGAGCAGCAATCCCCCCACCACGCCCGGAGGGCCAACACAAGGCCCCACCCCCGGAGAGCCCCCCAACCCCAGAGGAACAGCCCACCACCCCCCCGCCTCGCCCCAGGCACGAGCCAGGGCCCCCCCAGGATGACCCGCTTCTATGCTCCAGACGTCCGCCCGCGCCCGCCCAGCAGAGAGACACCCAAGAGGAACGAGGGTCCCAGAGGAATGATGTTAACAAGGCCTGACCAGGCACACCCACTGATGGAGTCCTGGAGAGGCCCATTTCTCGAGAGCCAGGACCGGAACCCGAACCACCGAGACATGGACACCCCATGGCTCCGATGTAGTTTGATTTTGATCCCCTGTTAAATCTTGGGGATCCCTCTCCCAGCGTGGTGAGGAGGCCACAGAGCCCAGGAGACCGGCACCCAGGAGACAGCCAGGCAACCAGGCCAAGGGTTCCCATACACCCCCCCCCCCCCCCCCTGCCAGGGATGGGGTAGGGGACAGAGGGTCGAAGGTCCCACCTTTCTTGTGTGATGCATGCGTGTTTGTTTGTTAGAGTGTATATTTTGAGGTGTTAGAGGTGTGTGTACTATAAGGTGCGGTTAAAATTGGTGAGTAGGGCCTTGACAGGACATCTCCTGATCGCTCACAGCGATGCCCCGTCATCCTCTCACCAATGGCCCTACATGTCTATGGTGCTGTTAAAATTGGCGGGAAGGGCACTTAGAGGACATCTACTGCTTGCTGGCAATGATGTCCAAGCACCCCCCCCACCAAGGTCCTACGTGTCCAAGGTGCAAATAAAACTAAGGGGAGGGGCAAACTCATGCAGCGGCCACTGGAGGGAGGGCCACTGGCAAGTAGTCAACCCCCGCAGCACGCGGCAATACAACTAGGGCTGCCACGATTAGTCGACCAATCGATGACTAATCGACTATTAAAATAATCGACAACTAATTTAATAGTCGATTAGTCGTTACTTTATATTGTATGAAGTCAGATTGTAGTAAAGTTGAAAGTTATAATAGCATTCTGCTAGCTTTTTGGAATATTTTGGCATTTATTAAGGTTTTTTAGGCTATTTTGGAGTTTAGCTAATATTTCAGCAGCATGCTAGCTATTTCGGCTAACTTTAGCTTTTTTACGTTTTTTAGGCAACTTTTGAAGTTAACTTATATTTCAGCTATATGCTAGCTGTTTTGGCTAACATAGTATTTTTCCATTTTTTTAAGGCTAATTTGGAGTTTAGCTAATATTTCAGCAGCATGCTAGCTATTTTGGTTAACTTAAGCTTTTTTAAGTTTTTTTAGGCAATTTTTGAGTTTAGCTTATATTTCAGCTATATGCTAGCTGTTTTGGCTAATATAGGATTTTTCCTTTTTTTAAGGCTAATGTGGAATTTAGCTAATATTTCAGCAGCATGCTAGCTATTTAGGCTAACTTTGGCTCTTTTTATTTTTTGGCTAATTTGGCATTTAACTAATATTTTAGCTGGTTATCAACTTCAGCGTCTTTACATCCACTTTGGCCATGAACAGATTAGTCGACTAATCGGAAAAAATAATCGGTGATTAGTCGACTATTAAAATAATCGTTTGTGGCAGCCCTAAATACAACCACCCTCCCCTTCACCCTAATACATGTTTGTATGAGGAAGAGGGTAGGTTGGGGGCAGTTGGCTGACTACAATTGGCATTGTGTTTTGCAGTTGGCAGACCGCAAAACACACAATTGCTCACAAATATTAAGTATATCCATACAAATGTACTGTATTTACAGAGGACCTGCGTCATAAACCACACCTACAGATATTTCTTTGTGCTCACAGACAGATATAAGATCCAACATGATTGGAGACAGATCTAAAGAGACAGTTTTGTTGCATTTATGTTTCATTTATAAATAAAGTTTGGTCTCCTCCAGTCACATGACCAACCTCCAAAGACTTCTCTTGAACATAATGTTGCTGTATATATCTGTTTTTGTCTGGATAGCAGGTGGAGCAGTTATCAGATTGTAAATAACATCATATTAGTGCTCAAGCACAAAAACTCTGGTTTAAAGACAGAACATATAAAGCTACATTTGCTGCTTCTCTTCTCATTTTGTGAGACTACAGCAGACTCTTATTGATTTGACTGTTGTGGCCCTGGAGCATCTCATGACTCTGACCTGGTGCCCGCAGCTTGGCTTGGCTGGACGAGCGGGCCAGCGGCAGGCTCTGGCGCAGCCGGTTCATCCGGTTAAAGCCGATGGGAATGTCTGGCTCCGACATGGTCTCCAAGTTCTCGGCAGACGCAAAGGAAACCCTGCTGGTCTGGTCAGTGAGGGCTGGCTGTGGCGGGCTGAGTCGTGTCACACGCGGCGTACGAGACTGAAACCCAAGACAGAGAAAGGAAAACAATCAGCTGAGAGCACAAACCAAAGCATCGAAAGATGAGACAACAAGAAACACCAAGAAACCAAGCAAAGCAAAAAACAACAAGAAACAGAGATTAGAGGAAGGTAAACTATGAAACATAAACTACTTTTCTGTTTTTATCACCAGTAAAGGTTCTACAAATTACAGCAAAATGATTAAGTCAAGTCAATATTGGAGCTGAACTCCTTTGAACTGAGGAAATTGTAGGACTTTGACTAAAATATGGAAACAATGTACAATCGTCAACCAATGGATGGTTGACGATTTTCCCAACTCGAGATTCAGCAGCAAGCTGTTTATCTCCATATTAACTAACCAAACAACCAAGCACAAACACTACGACAGTAATGATGTGTAGATCAGGGGTATTAAACTCAAACGTACACAGGACCAGAATCCAAAACACACCTTTGGTCGCAGGCTGAACAGAATAAACATTTACTGAACACTAAAAGTACAGTTTTAAAACTTTAAAACCATCACTTTTCACCAGAACTATTTATAAAAATGCAGAAATATTATTCCAGAATAAATCAACTTAAACCTTAAATAACTTTCAATATTTTATTCCCCATAAAAATATATTTTGTCAAAATTATATAAATTACAAATGAAAGTGAGATAACATCAGGCCATTAATAACTATAAAATAAATGATCTGGAGATGATCTCCGGGTAATTCTATCCTTGACTTTGTGTGTTGTAAACAAAAACCAAACACGTCTTTGTCTGATCAGGACTCTGCTGTTTATACATGTGGAGTCACACTAAAAAGGAATCCTGAAAAATTCAATGGGAACACTGTTGATGCAAAATATGAGTTTTGGTTCTAAAAAACGACCAGGTCTCTACCTTTTACTTTGATTATCCAGCATTAGATCCTAATTTGATCTTTGAAATATTTAGGTTCTAAACAGATTTTTAAGTTGGAGCATCTTCTGGTGCAGAGGAGCAACTTTTCACTGAGATCTGCTATTATCTTCCTTCATTTGCATGTTTTAATCCTTCTCTCTGTGTTTAGAGTCTCTGCAACACAAACTGAGCTCTTTACTATCTTCACAACCCTATGTAATTTTCAGCAGGTAAAAAAAAGGAACAATCCTTTCGGGACAAGGTGGTCCATTATAAGATGGTCAACAACCCGGTGAGCCCAATGGGAAAAAATATTCATAAAGATTCTTCTATGGGCATGCGGGAGGCAACAGGTTGTAGTGAACAGGTGAAACAGCCACGTAAAAGTAAACAGTAAAAGAGACATTTGGACTCATTTTCTACTGATCTAAAGCCAGAAGGAGCTGCATGGTCTTACTTTAGCTCATAAGAAATTTGGATTAACATTCATGACCTTCTGTTTTTTAAGAATAAATATGAACTATGTCTATTTTTGGGCACAAACAAAAGCAAAAATATAAAAAGAAACGAGCATCTCTCAAAATGTAATTTTTTTTATAACCAATGTTGTTCAGCATAAGATAATTTCTGCTTTGAACTCATAAAAGATCAAACTTTTTACCAAAGTTTTACTTTGTATATCAAATCTGTTCATTCTGGAGGTAGAGTTGAACAAACAAGACGTCTTCAGGTCAACAGGATGGAAAAACCTACAGAGTTTATCATCTATGTGAACCTCAGACATCAATTTACACATTTAACTAATCTAAATTAAATAAATGATAATTAAGTAATCTTTACTGTAAAAAAATAAAATTTAATTACTTTTTTTTGTTCTTCTCCTCTTTGTCCTCAGCAGTCTTCCACTGCTGGGTTTTGTTCTTTTAGTTTGGGGTTGGATCTTGGTAGTCTCAGTTTTCAGGCTATGTTTATTTGTTTTCTTGAGGTAGTTTTGGTTAAGCAGACATTATCAGAGAGCTGCTGACTCAGACGGTCGACATGTCTGGATCAACATCTCCATGAATTATTTTATGTTTGGTTGAGGAGCCACCATGGAGAGATAAAAGAGACACATGTGGATCTGGAGCCAAAGGTTGCAGACCTCTGGTCTGTGGACTCAGACAACCCAGAAACCTGCAGTTTCATGACTGATGCATAAATAAGTGTTTCCACAGGTTTAATGGGGATCTAGCATTTGGAAACTGTATCTGTGTAAATCAGGAAGAATCCCAGAGCACGTATGTTCTCCTGCATGTGTAGTGAAGCTGGCTTAGAGGAAAACGTCTGACTCAGCACCAACAGTCTCTACCAGCACTGCAGACCCCCACTGATCCCTCACCTGTCCAGTCTGAAGCACTTGTCGCAGACCTCTCATTACAGCACTGCCAGGCGCTGCTGCAGCAGGTTGGCTTTAATGAATCCGTCCTGACAGACATTTTCCAGTCCAAAGAATACAGTAATGAGCTCCCACAGTGCTATGTAAAGCCGGGGCTGATTGCCCTGCGCATCTGTAGCTGGTGCTTTGTGTTTTACATTTGCTTGTGAGTGACTTCCTTAAGATGAGCTGAGAACACGCAGTTATGATGCTCAACCATCCATGTGTGTGCAAACTAGAGGGAACCACTAAAAAGCTTGTCAAAAGATATCAACATGAAGGACAAACACGACTACAGCTTCACATGTAGCAGCACACAGCAACCCTCGTCAGCGCTTTGCTCTTTTTACTTTCACAGAGACCTCCCTAAAGTGACTAAACCACGCGCACACACCTACACGCTTTTGACACGGAAGCAGCCTGACAGATCATGTGAGCTGCCTCTCTTATGTTTGGAGCTTTACAGTCTCAGAGTGGGTTCGTCAGCCAGGCGCTCGCCTTCTGCTTCATCCCCATAAGAACCCAGCTACTGAGGGGAGAGGGAGAGCCACTGGGACTCATCAAGTTTGTGTTTAGTCAACTGTAAAGAAGAAAAGGAGCAGATGAGAGCTACTAAAACAAAAAACCAACACACACCGGGGTGTATTTGCACTGCAGGAATTAAAGGACGAAAAGCAGACGAGTGCAGCAGAGGAGGGAAAATGGAGCATTCTTCTCTCCTAACATATTCTCTTTTCTTCCCTGACTTGCTGCAGATCTTTTAAAATCAAACCCAAAGAGAAATGTGGAGCGTTGCTGCAGGTTTGATGCTTTACTTTTCACACAGAAAGTAAATAAGCCTTCCCTCAGGATGACTCTTGCTAGAACACTTTCTCTGATTTCAAACAGAGGTAATTCATGCGAGTCACTGCCATCGTGTTCCACACTTATTGAACTTTTATGTTTTATGGAATCAAAGTTGAAGCTCTTCAGTTTAGTAAAGTGCTGGTTAGCCTCAGCAGGTGGGACTCAGAGAGGTAAATGCAAACTTAAAATACTCAAAATGATCATTTCTGCCATGCAGAGTTGTACCTTCAAGCTGTAAAACATTATAGATTGCTTGTCACTATTAATCATAAGTAATTCATTTTTTTGAATAAGCCTTGCTGTCTCAGAATTGAATTATTATTACTTACTGCTTGTTTCACGTTCAAGTTCCTTTCATTATAGAAGTTCCTCAGGGCTGGATTCTAAGCCCAGCTCTATATACGCTGAACGCGAATCACTTATTAAACTTGCTGATGGCGTGGCCGTGGTAGGACTGGTCACTAATATTGGTGGCATCATATGATAGCAGATCTCAAGAACAGCACCAAAACACAAAGAGAGTCTGAGCAGTTCTCGTCATCCAGGCCTGAACATCCTCCATGAGGAGGTTGACTGTAATACAAACGTCACCTTTGTGGGACTGTATAATGCCTCGTTTCCATGGAGCAGTCCAGACCAGACCAGGCAATTGTTTTATGATATTGGGCTATGAAAATAAAATTGAATTGAAAGTGTTTCTGATAAGTACGGATCAATAACAGACATTCTTCAGTCGGGTGAGACAGACGGAAACTGGTGTGTGTGTCTCCGTATTGGTAGATTCAGTGTGTCTCCAGTCCACAACCCCATAAATAAGCAGGAATACTGAATGTAAAGAATGTATTATTCTTTGGAAGAAGACAGAGGGGGTGAAGAAGAGTCCAAACGAAAAGTTTGACTGAAACAACTGTTTCAGTTTGGATCTTAAGTCAAGAAAAGCTCTGGTCGGACGCTTCCTGTTGTGAAACCTTTCCATCAATCATTTGGTTACATCGTGTGATGACAGAAGCTCCGCCCTCACGGGTTCATTCCATTTTTCTATGGACCTACGACCAACGGGGGACCAAAAATGGTACCAGTCAGTCCTGCTTAACGGGTCCATTTTGTAATGGAAACGCTCAAAAGTCTAGTCTGGCCCGGTCCAGCCTGGTCTGGTCTGGATCACTCCGTGGAAATGAGGCATTAGCACCACTCACATTATGAAAAAAGTTAGAAGATTGAAATCACACTAGACAAGCTGCAGCTGTGCTGAGGGTTTTACTGTACTGTCAGCACAGCAGCTGCTGCAGCACGGTGGGAGGAGCTTCAGCAGGTCATCAAGACGTATCAGTACATCGTTGATTTAGCTCTCCTACATCAAGGTGAGATCTCCTTGATCTGCATCCTTTACCTGAGCAGAAAGTTTAGAGATGATCTCCCTGAGGTGGCGTCAGCGGCCAGAGTCTGTGAAACCCAAACCGACAGAATCCTCCGGTCCTCCCTCTGCCTCACACACACTCAAGTGCAACTCCATTTGTTGCATTTCTGCTTACATCCTTTCATATATCAAAGAAACATTTCACGTAAACTTTTCATTATAATTCCAGTTCATAACTTCTTTTTGCCTCTGAATGTGTCGATGAGCTGGTGGCTCTCCATGTTCTACTCTAGAACTTCAATCCAGATGGATCAGAAGTTTTCAGGATTCATTATCAATAAAATGAACCCAGTAAAATCCATGGAAACTACGACCAAACAGAGTGACTTTCTCGTGCTTACCCTCAGGGATGCAGCTCCGCTCCGCGCCGTGTCCTCACTTCCTGAATGGCTGCTCAGAGAAAGGTTTCCCAGCAACCAACACACAGGCTGTGATTGACGAAGCAGCTGTGCCCAGCTGTCCCACCCCCCGCCCCCTGCCCGGGGTTTCACGGGCACGGCTGCAGCACCATGGCATTCCCGATGACCAGAGCAACTCCAGCCACCTCCCACCAAGGTCTGTTGGGAACATTTGTGTCACCGAATGTGACCCGGCATCTGCAGCGCAGTTTCTGCTGCCTGATTCAAGCCGACAGACCTCCCATCTCCACAACAGCCTGAGGAGGGGGAGGCAGGTGGAGCAGAGCCGAGCTCCTCCAGAGCCGAGCTCCTCCAGAGCCGAGCTCCTCCAGAGCCGAGCTCCTCCAGAGGAGCGTTTAGCTGCTTTCCTCAGGAGAACTTCTTTTGAAATGCCGAGAGGAAACGTGGTTTCTGCACAACCTTCACGTTTCTTCCCCCGACAGATCCAAAGGTAAAGAAAGAAGGCTTCACTTTTGGGTAGAATCTTTGGGGATCTTCTCAGCTTGTTGTTTCAACAAACTTCTGCTGTGCCAGACAAACCTTGCAGTTTTGGCAGATGACAGCAAAGTAGCAGCAAGTGTGGCGGCGTGCCGCAGCGCGGTGCCAGGCTGCGAGGGCTGCAACAGTCAGCTTCCTGAGCCGTTTTATGGCAGAAAAACACAAACACTCGAGCTGTTCTCCGTTCCAGTTTGGGAAAGTCATTTTCCACTGTCATCGTATGAACACTGGAGCAGTGAGAGCGGCGGCACATGCACTTTCTGAATGTGTCAGGGACAGGCCAGCTGCTGTCTGTGCCGGGACAAAGACAGCAGGGAGGCGGGGGGTACCTCGCTGAGAGGGGACTGCCCCATCGGAGGGTAAAGTCCTGCAACTGTGTGTCATACATATATATTTATATTTGGTCAATCTGGTGGATGGAGACCCACATAGAACGGGACTTTTTATTCCACCCTTCTGCAGCCTGAACTACAGTGGGAGAGGACAGAAAATAGTTTCATCCACTCTTTCTTTATTTCTTTATTATTTAGCTTCCATACATTATTTTTTTAGACGTCCATAGCTCTTCAGCTCATTCAGCTATAAAAATATTCAGCTCTTTCGATGCTAGCTATTATGACTGTTTTAGTTACTAAGGATTTCTTGGCTATTTAGGGGTTTAGCTCACATTTAAGCTACATGCTAGCTGCTTTGGCTAATTTAGATTTTTTTTTAGCTTTTTAGGCTAATTTGGCACTTAGCTAATATTATAGCTAGCTATTAGCTTCAGTGTTATTTAGCCATCAATTTCAGCATCTTCAGCAGCCAAATTCAGCTTACAGCATTAACACTAGCATCATCACAGGTAATGCTACATATCTAATGTTTGGATTTAGCATTTTTTTTTCTATAAAGATTACAGAAATAATTATTTTAAATTTGGCAATTTGTGTCTTTCAGGAAAAACATAAACTACACTTTCTCTGTTAGCCTACAAACCGACCCCGGCTCCACATCAGAGTTATGTGACCTCACAAGAGAAAGTATGGAGATCCCTGATCCACAGGATGGAGAGATATGAAGCAATGAAGAGAAGGATGGATAAGACAAGAGACATCAGAGAAGGGCGAAGAAAAGCCTGAATTAATGAGGAAAGTGTGTGGGTGGAAGAAATGTGAGAAAAAGGCAGAGGAAAGGTTAATGTGAGAAATAATTAAACTATTGACAGAAAGAACGAGAATAAGAAGATCTTTTTAGCTGAGCTTCAGGTTTGACTTTGAGTTTATTTATTTAAAATAAAGGAGAATGCACAAAGAACATTGATCATGTTAAACATGTATTATGTCAGGTTATAGCAAGTTTTGCTAATAACTGCCTGTGGTCCCTGAGATAAAGTGAGAGAGTGGTAGAGTGTCTGGCCTGAGAATGGAAGGTCGTGAGTTCAAATCCAGGCCAAAGACTCTAAAATAGGACCCAGAGCCTCCGTGCTTGACACTCAGCATGAATGGGTTGGATTGGGAGGTTAAACCTCCGAATGGTTCCCAAGTGCAGCTGTGTCTGCAGCTCACCGCTCCCCCAGTGAATGGATCAATAACGGAGAACAGATTTCACACATTGCGGTGCGAGACAACTGATGGAACTTTAACTCTTTAGAGGATAAGAAATAGACGTGAGGAGGTTAAGGTGTGATTCCAAACTTTAGCTACCCTTCACAGGTGCTAAATGCTTCTGTGATGCATTCAACTCTGTGTCAAAAACAGACCAGCTGTTTATATTTAGAAAAGAACTGGGATGCTGAGGAAATGTCTTACAGGCCAGAAGGTGTGTGAATCACGAGGCCTGTCCGGAGAAGTCATCACAGAACTGTTTCTGAGGACTCAGCAAGCAAGCCAGAACCTCCAATGAGCTCTTCATTCTTCCTTAAGACATTTCTTCTGCCATTAAAACATCCTGGAATGAGTCATCCTAAACACTCGTCCACAGACGTGTCACAGAGCTGAATGCAGAAAGTGATGAAATCTGATCAGATAAATGCAAAGACGCAGTAAAAAAAATGTTTTTGTTGAGTCTAAACACACATTTCTAAAGCAAGTCTTAACTGCCACAGGACTTGACAGTCTTTCAATATTTCAGGCTATTGCTTACAATATTCTTTCTGGTCAACAACGTTTTAAACCTGAGTCACGTGCACCTGGTGCGCCGGCGTGCAGTCCAGCGGCCGCCCCCAATGAAACGAGCGCCGCTGAAGTCTGGAAGACTAGCTGCTGCCAGAAAACAAAACCTTATATTTTACCCGCTTATCAAGTCACTGAAAACGTCACATGCCCAAAGCTGAGTTCCTGATTGGCAGATGTGACCTCTCAAACTTCAGATATTTACATTGTTGCTCTGCCGCCCGATTCGCTCCTCATCGCTCATATTGGGCTGCATGCAGACCTTTGAGCAGACCCGGTCCTGGATGAGCGAAAGAAGATAGATGGATGGACGGATGGATGGATGGATGGATGGATGGATGAGGGGTGGGGGGTGGAGGGATGGATGATGGATGGATGGAAGGATGGACCAATCTCTTCTGTCCTAACACTGACAGACATCATGCAGCTCAAAGCTAAGAGTCGACGGTTTTCCTAAATGTTTGGAATCCAGGTCCAGATGTCAGAAACAGAGACAGCGAGGACGATAAGAAGAACAAATGATAGATCACATCATGATATTTGATATGTTTCTGTCAGAGCTTCATCACCACAGCTGACGACACGTCTCCAAGCAACCGCTGCTCTCGCATGTCAGCCAGTTGTTACCATGGAAAACTAAACAGCCGCTCCTCTGACATTTGAATTGTTCAGGTAAAAAAATCATTCAACCAGCGGCTGCATTCCCAGAAACTTTATGAAACACAGACACAGGGAGACGAGGCTTTCCCTATCAAATGTATCAATCAATACTGATGCTCCACTCAAACTTTGGACAAGAAAAAAAGAGAGAAACAGTTTTTTGATTAAATCATCTTGATCTTAATTCTGAGCTGCATCATCAATTATTAGAAAATCCTGCAAGAAGGAAGCTCCATTATGATTTCCATGCAAAAAAAAGCAGCCAATGAATGAGTGGAATGCTGGAGGCAGTTCCAACAGAATCCTCTTCCTCTATCTCAGCCCACAGTCTGCTGCATTACTCTAAATTGAACACTGAAGACAATAGGCTGTGATTACAGTGGCCACTCTATAAAGAAAGACACGCCATTTAAAACGGAGCTCTAATATTAGTCTTTATGAGGATGAGAGTGTGAAGGGAGAGAATTCTGCTCCGTAATATCTTTGACGCTGTCAGCACGCCTGCAGGCTGTGGACGAGCTGACGGCCCGCCGTTTGCTGGAGGATGGAGGAGAACACGTGAGAGGGAGTCTTTAAACCGGCGCACCACATTTGCATAATCCCATCACAGTCTCCACTGCAGGCCCATGTATGGATTAGCGTGTGTGTGTGCCCTATTACCGTATCATTGTTTGCTTATCTGTGCGTTTCTGCAGCAAGAACACCACCACTGCTCGTGGGCATTTAGTGAGCGGGAAAAGCCAGGAACATCCAAATGGAAAACATGGGGGACTATTACATACAAACACCCTCACACGTATGAGCCCAGCCGTGCACTGCTGCAGGGGCTTCTATTGCATCAGAAGAAGACTCCTCTTCCCCGACTCCCTGAGAGGAAGAGGAGGGATAACCGATCCTCACTGAGGTGTAGACCAGCAACAAAGACGAGGATGAAGGAATATATTTAAGACTGAACAGTCAGAGAGAGAGAGAGGAAATCTGCAGCAAGAGGACAGAAGAAGGGAGGATGAAGATCCTGCAGTTAGTGAGACACTGAGGTCGTGCACATATGCGTACAGTATCATGACTAAGATAAATGATTTTACTGTTGCTGACCAAGTATTATGTCTTCTTTTAATTCATTATGTTTCTTTTCACAATGGGTTAATTAAAAAGTGTGTAATTTACCATGAAAAGCCTTAAAGACTGTCCTTTATTCTGGGATCTTTGTTTTAACTGCACATTTGATGTTTGTTTTATGGAACAAACAATTGTTTGTTGTCTTTCAGGAAGATCATTTATGAACGTAAAATGACCATTTTTGGAATTTCAAGCTTTTAGCTGGAGACCTTCTTTTATTGTAATATGACTGTAGGGTTGTAAGAAACACAGTTGGTAACAGTTTCATATACTGTAAGTATATCTGCTGCGCTGCTTATGAGACCGATCTAACTTTTTCAGTTCATGGAATTTTTTAACAAATGAGTTTTTTACTCATAGAAATAGAGGAATAGCACTAATTCATGTTTAGTGCATGTTTACACTGGGGAGCAGCGGATACAGTTTGTTTTTCCAGACTTTTCTGTGAATGTTTTAACCATTTACAGCCTCGATCAAAGTGATAAATGACATACGGCTAAACACAGAGATAGGCAAAGTTTCAGTTTAATTCTGTTAGACTTGAGTTCTGAGTTTAAAAACCTTGTGCTATCCGGGGCATGTTAGCGTTGGAAGTGGGGTCATCTGGACCCCACAAGACAGACAATATGAACGGAAAAAGTTTTTAGTTGGACTTTTGTTTTCTTTTGTTAAATATGTTGAACTTGTTATGAAGTATAAGTTTAGTTTTGTTTATTTAAAACTCTAAATTACCAGTAATTTATTTCTTTAGGTAATATTTATTTTTTCAATGTTTGTATTTGTGGTTCCCTCCCTATTGTGTCATTGGTTTGATCAGCCAGTATAAAACCTCCCTAATGTTTCCTGTCAGTTTGGGTTCAGTGTGTTTGAGCTTTTGTTCTGATTTTCTAAGTTACATTTTGTTAAGTTGACCCCATTTTAATTTAGGCCTGTGCTGTTTTTTTGTGTTGGATGAAATAAAAACATCCTTTTTTGAAGATCTCTTTGTCCTGTGGCTCAGTCCCCACCAAGCGGTCCATGACAGATGGATACATGGATGGATGGATCAATCAATCGATCTCTTCATTCAATATTCATAAATTGCATTTTAAGGAAAAAAAAACCTTCACATTCCCTAATATTGACCTGACTCAAAATGGTGTTTTCATTTCTGCTGTGTCAGGAAATTACAATTATTAATGCAGAGTTAGTGAGATTATCTATATCGAAACACAATCCTACATCTCCAAAAGATGTAATCAGAGAAGATTTCATTTATTGCTCCCTTAATTACTGTAATGAACTTTATGGAATAATAAGTTCCATTACATCTATTACACATATTTATACATGGAACCCAGCAGAGGACAGTTGGTTGATTAAATGGGGCCCTGGCGGTCGACCCCCTCTGCTGTAGCTCTCGTGGGTCTAGACCAGGAGTCTGCAACCTTTGGCTCCAGATCCACATGTGTCTCTTTTATCTCTCCATGGTGGCTCCTCAACCAAACATAAAATAATTCATGGAGATGTTGATCCAGACATGTCGACCGTCTGAGTCAGCAGCTCTCTGATAATGTCTGCTTAACCAAAACTACCTCAAGAAAACAAATAAACAAAGCCTGAAAACTGAGACTACCAAGATCCAACCCCAAACTAAAAGAACAAAACCCAGCAGTGGAAGACTGCTGAGGACAAAGAGAAGAAGAACAAAAAATACATTCAAATTCTTTAAAGTAAGGATTACTTAATCTTACTTAACATGTAATTATTTAAAGATGAGTTAAATGTGTAAATTGATGTCTGAGGTTCACATAGATCAGGGGTCTCAAACTCGCGGCCCGCGGGCAATCTGCGGCCCGCGGGATGATAATTTGCGGCCCCCGTCTTCATATGAAAGATTACTGTTAGTGCGGCCCGCAAGGCTGATATGAATGACAGTTGTTGTGTCCAGAGCTGAACGAACCAATCACGGTAAGGTATATGGTTCTGGAGGGCGGGGACATCGGCGGGCTGTCCGAGCCTCCTCACTCTTTAATTCATTCTCCAGTCAGCTGGACGGAGGAGGAGCCATGAAGCTGCTGGAAGTGCTTTCTCACTGAACGTGATTCGCGGCCCCGCTCCTCTTTCGCCACGTGATACACAGCCTGCCGCTTGTCAAAAAGCGTGTTCCACGCGACAATTTTGCGCACGCATCAAATATTCCGCGCGGACAAATCAGACCCTCGCGATCGCTTTTTCCTCCTCCACAATCAGAAAAAGTCCTCGCGAGAGAGACTGACTACTTCAGCGTGCGTGAGTGATGCCCGCGAGCGAGCAGAATCTTCAAAGGTGCTTCCACACCGGCCGCATGTCTGCGCGGGTTTCTGAACGCACGCTCAGCAGGTGGTATCCACACCGGAGCAGCGCGGTCACGCACGCAGCAGAGAGGAGATTCTTCTTCTGTTGTGTTTTTTTTTTTTTTTTACCGTTCATTAACGCTGCTGCTACTGTGCGTGAAATATTGAACCGGGTTGAAGACTCAGCGCGCGCTCAGGGCGTGCACGATTTGTGCGCAGAGCTTGAGACCAGATTTAAAAACTTGCGTAGCAACGCATTGAGCTTTCAGTGAGCGCGCTGCTCTCAGATCAGAAATGAAGAAGGTTCTGTAAATACAGACATAAAAACTGAATAAAAATAGTTTTCTCTTGTCTAGTGTTTGTCAGGTATTTTCTCTTAGACACCCCCCCCCTCAGCTGCAAGCATCATTAGTATCCGTTAATTTGCTCAAATTAAACGTATATCTCCTCAAAATATCATACTTTTATTATCATTAAAGAATAATAAATAATAATAATAAAAAAAACTTCTAAATAATCAGTTTTATTAATTTTTCTCTTTCTTTTTTAGAATACCTCCAAAACTTCCAGACAAAGTAAAAACAATCTTTCCATGTTTCTCTCCACAGTAGTGCTAGGATTCTGTCTTTTCTCAGAGATTCAATTATTTCGCATTGGCTAACTGTAAATTGAGTTTTAGGTTGTTTTTGCTATGTTGAATTTATTATCAACTACTATGTAGGATTATGCACAATATTCATCTCTAATGTAAACATATTTTTATTAGCATTCCCCCCAGCGGGGCGCGCCCCACCATTTGAGAAACACTGATCAGTCAGTCAGTCAATATGTGGTTTCTACAGTCGTCTGTGTCTGCTATATGGTCATTGTTATTATTTTAATTAATACAAATTGATTTTCTGATTCATTTTTTAAAATTAATTTAATTCATTCATTATTTTGTGTTAAAAATAAAGATATTTGAGAACATTGAAATGTTTTATCAGCGATTTGCTTGTGGAAATCCTGATGCGGCCCGGCCTCACCCAGACTCTGCCTCCAGCGGCCCCCGGCTCAATTGAGTTTGAGACCCCTGACATAGATGATAAACTCTGTAGGTTTTTCCATCCCTGTTGACCTGAAGACGTCTTGTTTGTTCAACTCTACCTCCAGAATGAACAGATTTGATATACAAAGTAAAACTTTGGTAAAAAGTTTGATCTTTTATGAGTTCAAAGGACATTTTATCTTCTGCTGAACAACATTGGTTACTATCTGCACTGAGATGATCCTGTTTGGAACAGAGCAGCTTTTATTTTGAAAAGAAGTTATTTGAGCTTCTGTCAAATGTAAAAAAAAAAAAAAAAAAAGGAAATCGAATTTTGAGAAATGCTAGGTTCTGTTTATATTTTTGCTTTTGTTTGTGCCAAGAATAGACATAATTTATATTTATTATTTAAAAAAACAAGGTTTTGAATGTAAATCCAAATTTCTTAAAGACTAAAGTAAGATTATGCGTCTCCTTCAAGGTTTGGATCAGTAGAAAATGAGCCCAAATGGCCTTTCACTGTTAAAGGTTGTCAAAACCTGCGTTAGATTTATATTAGATTAGATCTTTTTTATCATTGTTAGTATCCACATCCGCTCTATTCTTTGTTATTTATTATATTTAATTCTCTGTGCTTCTGTTTGGTGCAGTGTGATTCACATATTGTTCCCCCCCCCCTTGAGGGAGATATTTCAGATTCTTGGAATCATTGCTCCTGTTCTTGGCCATGGACCTCACCCCCACCTGTCCCTCATTCCTATCAAGCTGAACTCTATTCAAGTACGTAGTTGTGGAGTTAGATCAGCTAATTCTTTAACAGTCCTGGTGAATCTCCTGTCCGTCCTGCTAGAAGATCTCTCCTTCTCGTGGGCATCCCTAAGGTTTCCTCTTTTTTTTCCTGAATCTGGTTTGTTTTAGGAGTTTTTCCTCACCGGGAGAGAGGGTCTAAGGACAGGGATAACCAGTTTTATGGAGTCTGTTTAGTTTATCAATGAGCTATTGTTTATATTTTATGACCGACCTTCTGCTTCTGTAAAATTACCGGCATGAAGCCCATTGAGGCAGTTGTTTTTGTGATCTTGAACTATATAAATGAAATTGAATTGGATCCCTAAGTTGTTAACTGTAAGCTCTCGTTGTAGTCCCCATGGAAACCTGTGAACTGTCTTTCTGACCTTTGTCTGTGCTCCCTTCTTTTTGCTTAAAGTACGTGATAGACGGCTTAAACAGTGAATTCCTGTGATGTTTGAGGGAAGTTTTGTCTCATGTTGAAGAACCTGACAGGCTTCAGATTTGACTGAAAACTACAATTTGTCTACAAACTTCACTGAAGTTTTTCCATGTAAAATGATGACATAAGCAATTCGATTACTTCAGAGAACACAACTTAAAGCCTACACTTTCTGTAGAGTTAGGCAAATATAGACTTTACAAGCATTTGGTGAAGTTCTAAATCTCCAGAACAGCCAGAAATGTTTACAGGCTTCTTGCTGAGCTGAAACACTTTTATAGAGAAGAGGAACTAAAATGACCAACTTGTGATAAAGTTTCCTCCATTGTTGCCTCTGGATTTATCCTCTTGCCCTTTTCCTTTGACATTTTAATACAGACTATGGCAAACATTTTACATCCCATTTAATCCTAAAGCAGCAGCTCTTTTATTGTTCCCTTCCAGAGAATTCTTCAGCTGAGTTTTATTCGCTGCGTCAGCAGGTGTGCAGGTTTACGATCTGATGGTTCAGATAGAAGAACACGCTGTTGTTTCTGCTGCATAGACCCTGACAGGTTACACAGATGAACAGATCAGGAGACGCCGCGTAAAGAACTCCGTTTATTCAGGCCGCAGGTAGAACTAATGAGAAATAAAAGCATTGCTTCCCCCCTCCTGCTCCAGATCTGAAAGCAAAAGCCTGCTGTGATGATGGAACTATCACAAATGTGAGTTTCATAGAGATGACGGTCTATTTTTATGAACGCGGTTATTTATTCAAGAAGCAAGGAATTACAGACTACATGAGTTGTTCAGCAGTAACCTAATGATCTTGATCAGAGACTCCTGAACAGATAATGATGAAATGAGTATTAATAATTACACAACAAGAGTAAAAATAACTAAGAAGCAAAAAGCTGAGATGATTGTTTTTTTTATAGTTTTAAGAATTATTCTGAATTCCTTTACTAAGTAATGTTAAACAGCTCATATAATCAATTACTCTTCTGTTCATGCTGGTTACTAAATAGTTTATTAGATGTCAACATGATTGAAAAAACAAATATTTGTAAAATTTCATTTTTGTTCAAGGACAAATGATGTCTTTTCAAGCTGATCTTTAAGCTCTTCATCCGAATGATGAAGTGACCAGTTAATTAATCAGGTCACAAATGAGACATTTTGATTAATACGGTTCATTGTTAATAATAATGTTTTCTGCTGATAAAAGAAAACAAAAAAGAAAGAAAAACTAGGAAGTGTTGCGACAGCACTGAAGGGTTGAGTTGTCTCCTCAGACACGCACAAAACAGAAACGTATCAAACAACTGAGCTGAAAGCTAACAAGATTTCAGTTCATTAGAATGCCACAACACTGAATTTGACCCTTTTCATTTCAGAACAACCTTTACGTTTCTTGCAGTTATTTCACACACATGAATGTATTCAACCAGTGCACACTTTCCAAGCACATCAGAGGTTCACAGATGGACTCTGTTTGTAGCGCAGGCTTTTATTTGGTTTCATCTCATCTCCAACACTTATTTGCTCTGGAAATGAGGTCCAGACCATGTTAGAAGTGGACAGAAATTCCCACAAATTCATGGCCAACAATCCCAGCATCCCGGCTCACCTGGGCCTGGCCAGGCCTAATCCACAGACACGCACGGCCATGGGATGAATGGAGGGAAAAGTTCTGAATTACTACAACCTCATATGTAAACATCGCTAAAAATGTGAAACTCCAAAGGAGTTTGGGCTGAAACTCCACAGAAAAACAGAAACTGTTGAGCTAAACTAAACTAAACAAACATCAAACCGAGATCATCATCGTTGTTTTAATCCAGTTCAGTTCAGTACAAAAGGCTCAGATGTTGTTCTTATAGTAATAACAGATGACATCAACGTATACTCAGCGTAAACCTGTTAATGAGTAAACAACAGTACAGAAGAAAAGTTCTTCAAAATGAAGGATTAGGACTGAGGTTGGACAGAAGCAGACTCGGTGAGAGCGACCGTCTGACTCAACACATCCCAGGAGAATTGAAGGCTGCTGAGATTCAAAGCAATCATTCTATCCAAAACTAGGATTTCACATGTTACTGAAGTCCTCGTCACTTACATAATCAACGATGCATCCATTCCTCCTAAAAACAGCTTGTTGAATTCAAACCACTGAATGAAGAATCACAAATATCAACAAAAACATTAAACCAGAAAGTACAGTAGATATTAGACCATCTCAACCAGCTGCCTGCTTAGATTCCCCTGAACTATGCAGCTGTGAATCAAGTCAGTGATGGACAGCATGTCAACAGTGGGAGACGGCTCCATGTTATGTGTGTAAATACCTGACACCCTCCATATGTGACACTCAAGGAAGTAAGAAAAGATTTTTTTAAAGAAACATCCTCCACTGCTTTATCCTGCTGTGAGCCACAAGGATCACGTATCAGAGCAGAGGAACAGCTCTTCATCAAATAAATTACTTCAGACCAGAGAATCTATCAACACCTGAGGATCTACTAAGATCTGAGGATCGACTAACAAATGAGTATCTTCTAACATCTGATGGAAATACAAACAAGTAATGATGTACTGTCATCGGAAGATCTACAAACATCTGAGGATCTTTAATATCTGAGGATCTACTAGCAAATGAGGATCTACAAATATCTAATGTTCTACTAACATTAGATGTTTTACTAACATTGGAATATTTGAAAGAAAATCAGTGAATTAGCAGTGAACCTTCTCTTAAGACTATGAAACTCACCAAAAGTACCAGAAAAGACCTTTTAGTTTGTAGCAGATGAATGTTTGTCAAATGTTTACATGCTCTACAGCAGCAGAGTTCAGGTCAGGAACACAGAGGAGTTATTCTGCTTTGATAAAAGCCCAAAAAGTCTAAATTACATTCAAAGCACAAAGGTAAATATCTTAAAAGGGTGTTGTTCACAGGATACATCGAGGTGTGTCATCCGCTCCGTCCAAATGCACATGACTCATTTCAGTTTTTCCAAACTTTTTGAAAAGATGGAAACTCCATTGATTTATCTCACATTCCCATCACTCATCACTACCGTTTTCTGGGCCTGAACACTTTGGCTGTGAGGCCTGCTCTTTGGTAATCCTCTTAGGCCCAAACAGATTCTTCCCTTCTTCCTTCTCCAACATTTAGTCCTCCAAATGGAGAGTTATGGAAAAATGGTGTCTCCGATTTCAAATCTCACTTTTGTTTGATGACATCATCAATAATTGCCGGAACATAACGACAGCAGTTTAATAACTTTAAAAAGGTCACGCTACAGCAAAAGTCATTATGTAAACTTCTGAGCATGTAAACTGTGAGAGACTGTCAGAAACTATTAGTCTCGTTACATTACTTTCTGATGAAAAGTTTCTAACGGAAGATCTAATGATAAATATAATTATCTTCCAGCTTAACAACAACTTCTGCTACATTCACATCAACCTCATCAACCACCCGTTTTCTGTCTTTTGACCCATCCGCATTACCTCATAATTGAGCCCCTCTGACATCATCATTCCATGAGTGATACCTTAACACAAAGGTGGAGATGTGTAGAACACACAGTTTGCAGACATTTTGAAATGATTTGAAAAACAAACTGTTGTTTGATTCCGACTCTTCTCTGTCTGAGATGATTAGAAAAACTTTTTCATTTTGTTTAACTTGGTTGTAATTATGAGGAAGTCCTTTTAAACTACCAATACAAATCCACATAGTTCATTCTGAGTTCCAGAAACTGTCACATATGAATCAGCTGCTTTGCTGCACTTATTGAGAAAAAATTTCCCTCTATGCATAAAAAAAAATATGTTTACCAGCATTTGCACTGAACTCTCTGATCTATAAGGTTTTTACCTTAAAGCCTGGCTTTGTAGGAGTAAAGTTACCGGCTGTTAACATGGGTTAAGTTACCGTTAACCCCTTGATAGGACTGTTCCAGCCCATGTCAACCTGATCCAAAGCTGCTGTTCTGGAGCCAGACACTGTAAATACATCACCTGTTTGACTCTAAACCACAAACACCTCAAACATTCCAACAGCAGAGGGATTCGACTTCATTTGAATCCCCTTGGTTGCATATTTAATAACTGCAGTAACTTACCAGGAGCATGAGATAGTTAGAAGTCTCTTGACTTAAACCCAAATGTTTCTCTGAAAGATTTCCTTCGTCCTCACTCTGATCGCTCTCTGTTTTCTTTACTTTCTGATGCAGAGAAGTCACAGCGAGTGGATCTTCAAAGTTTAAACAACATTTAACACAGGAGGGGTAAGAGAGCATGCAGAGGCACAAAGGCTCTATCCTGTTAGAGCCAAATCCATACAGAGGCAGCGATTTATGCTAAACACAAACACAATGCTGGCACTGACCTTGAAGCTCCAGTAGTGCGGCTGTTGCTAAGGGAGGGAAGGAGACAAAAAGACAGGAGACAGAGAGGAAGGGGGAGAAGAAGGAGAAACAGCACTCCGTTAGACTTTGTCAGATTAGCACAAAACAAAAGAGAGGACAGAGAAATGCCTCGTCACTGAGTTCCCACGAGAGGGGAACATTTCACACTTCCAAAGGTGAGTTTCCATCAGCGTCCATCCATTCTCTACAGCGGATTTTTCCTGTTCAGAGCCACATGGTTGCTGGAGCCTACCCAGCTACTGTGGGGCAAGGGTTCACCCTGGACGGCTCAGCGGTCCATCACAGGGCCACAAAACACATGGAAGGAACAATTCAGAATCCTCAGTGAACCCATGAAGCTTTTGGACTGTGGAGGAAACCGAGAACATGCAACTCCACCTGAAAGGGATTTGAACCAGAGACTTCTCACACAGAGTGCTACCCACTACACCAAAGTGCTCCCATCTTCTTCCCTTTAAATAGAAACTATGTTAAGCTAAAGCTTCAAAACAAACAATGTTTTGCAAAAGGCAGAAGGAGAAAAAGATTCTGTTCGTCCTTCACTGCCATCATAATAGGTCTGATTGTAGAAGCTTCACAGAAATTCATCAAATATTTGTGTCGACTAACGATGCAAGGCCGAGCAGTTCCTGAAACCAGCCCCAAGGTGTCCTGACACGTTGACCAGTAGTGACCCAGCAGTGACCGGGAAACAAAACCCGAGTTCAGAGATTTTCAAAAGAAGAGAACATCCTGATCAGAGTTCCAATCAACCACCTGGAGGTTTATGCAGAGATGAGAGGTATACCTTCAAGTCCTGGAATGCAGAGGCGGTGCCAGTAGAATTTAAGACCCACTCCATGGAAAATGTTGCTTTGGTGTTTTTAACATCATCCTTCTCATGATGGAGGACATTTATAAAAGATTTTATGATGAAAGCGGTATTTGTGAGCAAATGAAAACACACAATTTGAAAAAAGCCCAGGTTTGTGACGCAGCAACATTGAGGGGTCGGCAGAAGTCTCTGCTCTGCTCAATCATCATCATCATCTTTATTTATAAAGCGCTTTAACACAATTTTAAAATTGAAACAAAGCGCTGAACATTAAAAAAAACTAAAAACGACACAATAAAAGGTAAGAACATGATAAAAACACAGAGGGTAAAAAAGATACAATAAAAATTTGAAAGTAAAATCAAAGCAACATCTCAAATGTGAATGAAAGCCTGGCTTTATCAATTCTGATGCATCCACTTACAGACAAATATATCTGTACAGCTGGATAGCTCCAATACTGCCTCCACTTTTCTGATATGCTAATGTTAGCTTAGAGTTGTGAGAGGCTTGAAGCTAGCAGGAAAAAATGTAAACAAAGGAATGATGGGATTTCATGCCAGTCCCACTCACACCTTAGACCACATGTGTCCAGGCCCGGGGGCCGGATCCAGCCCTCCGGCTTAGTCTATCCGGCCCTCCAGATGTTCTCTTGCTCTCATTTCTAACTTGCTTAATTTTGACCAAAAAAATGTTTTTACAGAGGGTAATAATTTTAAAGTTATTTAAGGTTTAAGTTGATTTATTCTAGAATAATATTCCTGCCTTTTTACAATTCATAATTTTGTTAAAAAGTTACAGTTTTAAAGTTTTAAAAATTGGCATTCTGCTAGCTTTTTGGACTATGCTGGCATTTACTAAGATTTTGTTAGACTATTTTGGAGTTTAGCTAATATTTCAGCTACATGCTAGCCATTTTGGCTAACCTAAGTTTTTTTAATATATAGTTTTTTAGGCTAATTTGGCATTTAGCTAATTTATTTGTTGACTACCAGCTTCAGTGTTTTCAGCTATCAATATCAGCATCTTCAGTTGTCAAATTCAGCTTATTGCATGTAATGCTACTAATCTAGGTTTTAATTATGTAAAAAAAAAGTTACATTTTTAAAGTTTTAAAAATGTAGTTTTACAGTGTCAAGCAAATGTTTATCCTGTCCGACCGTGACTTCAGGTGTGTTTTGGATTCTGGCCCCTTGTGCGATTGAGTTTAACCCCTGCCTTAGAGGCACATTTCTAATAAACTCTTACTGCTCTATGACAAGTTTTTTTTTATCTTTGCTAAAACAGCATAATCATAATTAAAAGACCATGGGAACAATTTTACAAGAGATGAAAATATAATTGGAGAGGGACTTTAAAAAATAACGCTCATACTTTTGATATCTTGTTCTCTTAATTTTATTTTTTGACCTCTCTGCATTACAATTACTTGACTCTTTTGATTAGTTCAGATTTCTTTGCTTTTTACTAAATATATCATATTTTCTGTAATTTTCCCGTCCTTTGATAGTTTGGAGTTACATCTCATTTGAACTTTCATTCATTTCACTCATTAGAAATTTTTCATAAGCAGACAATACACTGACTGCAGAAACCCAGAACTAAGTGGGCTTTGTTTGGTGTCATAAATATGTTTAAAAATATATTTTAAAATAGACAAGCATTATCTGCACTTAGCTCAAAGTGATCTATCAATGGCGATCTACGACATATGTTTGTCTGTCTTCATGTAAGCAGCCATCAGTCATCAGTCATCACTGTCTGACAGCGACTCTGCCGATACCAGCGTTTACTGGAGTTCAAACTCAACGCATATTTCTCATAATTAAAACATCACCTGAGCAGCTGAGGATCCATAAATCATCTGGAGACTGAAACACAAGACTGCATATCACTGCCACATAGCTGGATTGATTGATTTTGATTCTCAACTTTGATTTCCAGTTCCAAACAATTCAAGTAAATATATTGATGCATTTGTCAACACTATTCTCCCACTAACTTCATTTTTAACAAAATAAGAGACTTAAAGCGAACAGAAGTGAAACATTTTCAATGAAAATGATTAATTATTTCATTAAATATGAAATTAAAGCTTTTATGCCAGAAAAATGAAAACAAAATACTTTCTAAAAATATATATATTTGTAAATTTTATGAATCATTTTCGCTTTTATTTTTGTGAAGATCAATTTTAAGGTTAATAATTAAATAAATAGAAATTTTAATTTTGATTTAACAACATAATATGAGAAACTCATTTTGATTGCTTCATGTTTTTCAGGATTTAAATGACAGGATCCCACATATTCATTTTTGTTGTTTGATGATGAGGAAAAACCATCACTTGATTTTTGCCATAACTGTTGGATTTCAATACATCAGTGCCAGGAGTAATGCATTAGAATAATACATTACTCTTTGCTGTATTGTGGCGTTATTAGTGATTACTGATTTTATTTTATGTGTTATGATCTCTAAAGTCGGTCAGTCAACAATATCAAAGAAATCTCAAAAGTTTTAGAGTATGGAAGCAGAAATCTGCAGTGATAAAGAAGGCGTTCCTCAGGGCTCTGTTTTGGCTCCACTATTTTTATGTATGGACTCATTGAGGCAAAGAGGAACAACATATTTGATAAAAAATGAAAAGTCTGGGGTTTGACCTTCAGAGGTTCCAAGCTATATACATCCATTTCAAGTCAAAGGTTGGTCCACGATATGAGCAGAACAACACAAAACAAGAGGAGGTGTCACTGCAACCCTCCCTCATATGAACAAGGTTTTAACTCTCATGTTTATCTATGACTTAAACACTTCAAGTTATTTGGGGGTTTGAAAATGAAAGAAACTAACAATCATTCCATGAAATCGGTCATTCCTAAACTCAAAATCATTGTACTTCACGTCAATTCAGAGAAAAGAGAAGACATGCAGAGATGTTGAAAGGAGTCATGATCTTTCTACATTACAACATACGTGACAGTCCACATGCTATGTTAGAGGTATCCTGGGATTCTGTAGTGTACAGTGGAAGTAAACTATGTGTCAGAAGAAGACTGCATTGTTTCCCATCCCCTTTTGTTTTTTAGTTTGGCTTTTTTTTCCCCCCACTTCTAAAAGTAGTATAGATTTCTGGAGGACGTACGTGCCTAAAGTTTCTCTGATTTATGCTCACAAAAGAAAATCATGGTTAACAAGAGCAGCATTTACAGTAAACCATGTTTGCATTTTAATTGACCAGATGCAGCCAATGTTTGCTGCTGTAGAGACTCTTGTTTTTTGAATATTCATCTGCAAAAAGAACTTTGGGAATTTGCATATTTAAATCCAGTAAAAGAAAATCCCACGCTGGCTTTTGGAAGTCAAAATTTCCACATAGAAAGGGTCACGTGACTGCACCCACCTGAAGAGCTCGGCTGAGACTTCATCATGATCGGTTAATGTCAGTCATTGACCCCATCTTGAAGGAGTTGAAAGTCCTTCCACAGTGGACGGACCACTGATTTGATGGGATGAGTGCCACATTATCATACTGATTGTACTGGTAAGGTTCGAACAGCTTCCTCACTTCAAAGTTTTATCTGCGATGACTCAAAGACTCCATCTCAGTCACTGATGTGTGCAGCAGGTCTCTGAGAGGCTGAGCAAACATCATAAGTGGTTGCAAATACCAAAGATAACCTTTGACGGACAGAAGGACGCTCTTGGCTAATCAGATCCAGGTTTGAGCCATGTGGCAGTAAAAGTGCTCATAACGCTTTAGGTTAAAGGAGGAGGAGCCTATTTCTCTCATTCTCTTTTCATTTAGTTGCATAAATATAGAATTGAATATAAAAACTCTCCTTAAAAAGAATCCATAGCAGCCAAAAAAGAGATACACACAACAAAGAATGTCTCAATGAGCTAAAGAAATATCCAATCATGTGATCTTATAATCCAAACCATTCCAAATATTACAGATGCAATAATCCAATTCAGTCCTGATGATTTAGTCCAGATACATGTTCTATTTCAGTAATTATAAGTGACCAACAGATTCCAGTGAAGGATTTTCAGCATATTTCTAACCCTGACCAGACAATGTTTCAACACTCAGAGAAGATTGTTGCATGTTTGCTGTACATGTTAAAACACAGTTATTGACAAATGCGATCGCGTTTTTGCATCTAAACAGACTGTAGAGATGGGAATGCAGTATTCCCACCTTATTCATGGGGGTTAGGTTTCTAAAAATGTTTATTTTGACTTTTTTCCTTTTAATTTTCAGGCATATCTGTTTAAGAAAATGGGAAATGTCAAGTTTTACCGGATATTATACACGATCTAAGTTCACAGTCGCTTATAATAGAACTCTGATGACCCAGCATTCTAGTCGTATTTAAACGCATCACTAACGGATGAATCTCTGAGAAATGAAGAGTCTCACCTCAGATTTGTGTGTATTCGTAACAAGTGATTCGTGTGGGATTTTTAAAGATTTGCAGGTGTAATTAGTTTCAAGCTGTTGTAATTTTAATTTGTTCATGTGTAAATTGTATTTTCATTTTTTTTGAATTTTTGTACTTATGCACAAAATGTATTTTATGAGTTACAAATCAAGAATTACGTACGCAGAAATACAGAATAATGCTCGAAATCAAGAATTACGCACACATAAATCGGGTGATACTTATTTCTCTCCATATCAGTTATGTATGAGAGAAAATCTCTATCCTTAATTTGATGGTTTCATCCATAATAAACTCCTGCCCTGGATGACAATTATCCTCCACGGTTATCAGGATATTTCGGATCCGCTTCTGAATCAGCTGATGCCGTTTCTCAATGCAGGATCGCTGTGAGTGAACGCGCCTAGAGGCGGCGTGATCTTCGGAAATTCGGAAGCAAAAGCTTCATTCAAGCATCTTGAGTTATTGGAGTATTTTTGATGAACTGGAGGAGTCATGTAACTGAAAAACACAGATATAGTTTTGGGGTCTAACAACACAATCAACGAGAGAGATCACAGAGCAGTTGGTGATAAGTCACGATAGAAAATGTCAAATTAATAGCAGAAGCTGAGCAGCATCGCCTGTCGACCATCGCAGAAAGATACACGCCTGGTGTGAACTGGAGGTGAAGCGGATTCTGCGCGCACGCCGCTTTGCAGCACTTGTGCGTGCAGTGTGAACCCAGCGCAAATTTACCTTGACATTAGAAAATGGGAGCAGAGATCAAAGCTCTGTGACTTCTTCTATGTGCAGAGTGCATCAGGAAGCTCCTTTTTGTCTTTGAGTGACATTGAATATTCATGACTTGAAAAGAAACATCTAGAATTAAAGGTCCCATCCAAATCAGAACCAACAAAATGAAGGATTGTGATTTCAACATCATTTGGTGCTTGGATGTTAAAATGTACCTTCAGGTTAATAACTTGTAATATGGTATCTAATGAGAGTCATGATGTTTTTGTAAAAGTTTGAAAAGCCGTTAAATTGCCCTCAGACTAATTAAGCTGAAGTGTAGGTGGAACTTGATTCATGTTTGAGCAGCTGTTCTGGGAGCTGAGAGGATCCCCCGTGAGTTCTCCGCTGCAATCTAGATGTCTAGAAAATTCATCCTCATGTTATGTTAAGATGGAAAAAAAGAGGGGGCAAGAGCAAACATGGACCTGAGAGGGTTTGTGACCCAGATTCCTGAGGTCTGCGTGGTTTCTGTCCAAGAGTAGAAGGGACATGGGGGGGGCATGGTCATAAAGACTGGAGCCAAATGGACCAATCATATCTGGCATCCATACAGGATTCTGACAACAATGAAGCTTAATGCAAGTCGGACTATCTTCACCCGTTCCACCTATCTCAGCAAGGTTCTGAAAATGAAGGATTGGGTCGGACATTGTAGAGTGGGAGTTCTTGATAGTATCTCCAACTTCAGTATCATTGTACCAACATCATCACTGTCACTCTTCCAAAACCACCTCGATCTGTTTCCCAGCATTTATCTCCAGAACATCCACCATGATCCGTTCCTCTACAACGCTGCTGAAATGTTTGTTCATGCAACAAAGGAGACATTTATAAAGAAAACATATTGTTTGAGGAACATCTGCATCAAAATTTAACTTTTTTTTTTTTTAAAATATGAAGATTATGTTAAAGTATTACAGCTGCAGTTATGGTTTAAGAATTAGTTTACTGTCACTTTGCTTTTGCAAACTAAGACAAATATTAAATATACTTGTGGTGATGAATAAAGAAAAGCTATGTGCAACATTTGATCGAAATTGGTCTTGTTTAAATTGTTTAATTAATAAATAAAATGGAATGCAGTAACTTAAAAGAAAACATGTCTGATTGTAAAATAGTTGTAATGACATTCTCAGAAGACCTGGCGCTTTTATCAGTTATGTTTTGACATGCTCATTTTCTGATAAACACGTACCAATCATTTAGTATAATGCACTATTATGATTGTCAGGAATGACATGGAAAGCCGTCATCATAGCCAAGAAGGGAAAAACTGGAAGCAGACCATTTGAAGTGGTGCATCCCTATCAGCCTGGAGCTGGTTTCCTGCTTTCAGCTCTGAAGCAGTTCCACACTGTAGCTCCGCAATTACAAGTTAGCAAGTGGGAATTAATATGAATATTATCAGAGTTCTCTGAGGTTCCAGGCAGAACTGCTGCTGCAGAAACAAGCAGCTGATAATTATGAAGTCAAGCACTCATTGCGTCAGCAGTCACACAGAGTGTAATGACCTGCTCGCTGGATTTTATCACCTTTAAATCAGAGCAGCAAATCCCACTGCCAAGTCATTCCAAGGATAATATACTGCACCAGCATCCTGGCATTTTTCAGAACATAAAATCTGTCTCTCTAAAACAAACTGGCCTCCTGTGTACTGTGATCAGTGATGTTTCTTGACGGCTGGCGCTGAAACGTCAAGGAAAGCAGAGATGTATCTTAGAAAGATGAGGGGAGGTAACCAGGATGAGCAGAGGCATGCTCGCCTGACCTGCATGACAAGTAGCCATCTTTTTACTCCCTCTTCCCTCTGTAACCTCAGCGACACGCATGCTCTTACTTCCACACACGTGCATGCATGCAGGCTGCTATGGGCTCATGCACACATGTCACTGCGGCATCTCTGACACACCTGCCCCTCACCTGCCAGCATGCAAGCGGCGGACCCTCCCCTGAAAACGCCAAGATGTCACGTTCCAGAGGGAGGAGACGGTTCTGGCTCTCCTGCATCATGCAGAAGAGGCAGGTGCACACACATCATCATCCATCGCCTCACATGCAGCAGCATCACACAGGATTGTCTCAGCAGAGGATGGCTCTTTAGAGTTACCGTTTATACTTAATGACGGCGCGTCCTCAAACTCCACACGCCTCCCTCTTCCTCCTCCTCCCTCTCCATTTTTTCAGTCTCACTGCAGCTCTCAGTGTTTCCCGCGCCCCGAGGATCTGCCAGAATTACCCCTCTCTGGTTTCCGTAGTAACGCCCTAAGAGCCACTTAGCATGTCTTCCTGTCCCTCCTCCAGCTGCCCAGTCACCCTGTCTTTCCCTCCATCACTGGCAGACAGAAAAAAACCTCCTTCTTCTTTCCAGGTTTCTCCCTGTGGCTTCTCGTCTCCCCGCTGACGTTTCTTTACTCTCCGTACAGCGTGTGCTTCCTTCCAAAGCCCGGGCATTGCCAGTTACATGATATCACTCAGTTGCCTTATATGGTAGACGGTGGGTTGCCATGACGACAGCAGACTCCACCTGTTTCTCCACCTCCTTCCCTGTCTGAGTCCTCCTTTTTTCAACAGGAGATGGATGGTACGGTGTAGCTGTTGGGACACAGCACATGGAGCGAGGAGAAGGTGGAGATGATGGTGTGGGAGGAGAAAGCCCAGCAAGAAGTGACAGACAGAAGCTGGACAGAGAACCCAGCCTGACGCAGACATGAAGAAGAGCAGAGCCTGCTGTTTTCAGCAAAAAAAGTGCAAAATTTGAGCATCATATGGGCAAAAACATCAAACCTTTAGTGTGGAAAAGCCCAGAGGCAGCTGCCTGTAGATCAAGCTGACACTGAAATATGTTAGGAATAGCATTAAACAGACAGCATAGCAGCAGAGCTAACATGCTATTGGTAGTTAGGCTAATATTTACATGCTAGCTGCTTTGGCTAAATTAGCCTTTTTTTCATTTTTTTAGGATATTTTTAGGATATTGTCTGCATTTCAAAAGGATATATGTGTTGTATTGATCTTACTGGTTTTACTGTAGTATTTGATTTTACTGATTTTGATGATTTTATTGATTGTTGTGTTCCTATAGGCAAAGGAAGTTCCTACTAACTTTTGAAGATCAGCTTTGTTAAGGCCACATACTAGCTGTTTTGGCTAATTTAGGCTTTATATATATATATATATATATATATATATATATATATACACATATAAATATATACATATATATACACACACACATATATTTAAGCTAATTTGGCATTTAGCAAATATTTTAGCTGACTATCGGCTTCAGTGTTTTTTAGTTATCAGCTTCAGTGTCTTCAGCTGTCAGCTTCATTATTTGCAGCATCTTTCAGCATCTTCAGCTATCAGCACTAGCATCTTCAGTGGCCAAATTCAACTTCAGCTTCACACTAGCATTGTCACAGGTAATGCTATATATCTTCATAATTATGTTAAAAAGTTATGTTTTTAAAGTTTTAATCTTCAATAAATGTTTGTCCTAAGGTGTGTTTTGAATTCTGGCCCCCAGTGCAATTGAGTTTGACACTCCTGTTGCACATGGTGTATTTAAGACTTATTTAATACCCCTTGATTAGCTTCATTTGAACAGGCTGCATTTTTTTATGTTTTTTGCTACTTTAATTTCCAGTAAAATACTGCTTAGTGATATTCTTCGATTGTCTCGATAGGACAAAGCCTGCATACCTTCATTGTAATGCCCCCCAGGTATGAATAAAGTTTTCAGAATCTGAATAAGTTATGCGTTCATCTTATTAGCTTGCCTTTACTGCCCATCACTAGCCTTAGAAAGTGATCAGCTGTCCTTGCTCACCATCAGGCCGATGGAGTGATGTGCATTAGCAGAGCTGTTCAGCTGAGATGAGCTGGTGAATTCCAGTAGCTGTGACTTTAATTCAAAGCCAATGCTTTCTGCTGGGATTCACTCATTCAAAAAGAGCGTTGCTCCTGGTGAGATCTAACAACAAATGTTGGAATGCCTTGAACTGCTAATCACATCCTAACTCAACAGAAAGAGCCAATGAGTTAAGTAGGCTAGAGACGCTACGCTAGCCTGTTGCTACTGTCCAAAATACAGAAAGAGCAACGTCCTATTGGATGGTTCAGTAATCAATGAGAGACAGCTAACCTAAACTAAAAAAACTATTAAATGCTCATTTTGATCTGATTTTAAAAAGGAAAAGAACTCTAATCATCACAAAAGAAGACTGCGACCGACGTGTCAATGTTTTGGTACAAAGTGCAACATTTCAAACTTTTCTATAAATAAATGTTTTTATATAGGAAACACATTGTATACCTGATTCATGGTTGTGATTTTATTCAAATCTACACGGTGACTAAAATTTACACACACTGTGTGTGTTTCTGAACTGATCAGGTGGGTTGTTGACATCACCACAGTCTGCTTGTGCCTGTTGTATATGGGCCAGTCCCCTCCTGGGGCGGGGTGACATTCCAGCCAGAAAGGCCAAGTGGCCCAATATGGTTTAAACGTGGGCAGATAATGTGAGCCCCAGTTAGGTTTGTCTGCAGTGTCTGTGGAGGCCCCACCTGTGTTTGCCCACATTGGCCAAAGTGAGCACTTAGTGGGTAGTCTCGCAATGCTAGCCAGCCTCCTGGTGGATGTGTAGCATGCTAGCGAGCTATCAAGCTCCGCTGTATTGACCTAACAGGCGGCTGTGGTGCAGCGGCAGGGCAGTCGACTCCTGATTGCAGGTTTGACTCCCACCTTGCCCACCCGAGACATTTAACCCCTCTGATGTGCAGCGCTTTGGGCCCTTGAAGGAGGGTAGACAGTGCTACACAGGTATATGCCATTTAGTGAACTCTGCTGTATCGAGCTAGCAAGCTTTGCTGCAGCGAGCTCTGTTGAATTGAGCTAGTGAGCTAAATTCTTGAGTTTGTATTGAGTTAGCAAGCTCTACTTTTTTGAGCTAGCAAACTCCGCTGTATTGAGCTAGCGAGCTCTGCTGTAACTAGTTCTTTTGTAGCGAGCTAGCAGGCTCCACTGTAGCGAGCACCACTGTACTGAGCTAGCAAGCTCTGCTGTATGAGTTAGCAAACTCCACTGCATTGAGATGGCAAGCTAGTAATATCATTATCAAGCTAGATAATTATTCGTACAACACAAGTGAGCTGCAAGTACCAATATTGATCTTGAGTGATCCAGCAGTTGCCAGTGATCCCATTATTGGTCACAACGTTATTTAAGCCATCGTTAACAAGAAAGAGAGAAAGACAAAGATGGAAGAAGACAGCTAGCACACAAAGTGAGTAAAAAGCTTTTGACATTACTGTACAACCTGCTCACAGTGTAGTCGATCTAGAGCAGAACAGTAATGAAGGTTCTGAGACTGATGTTGTACGTACTGCAGGGAAAATGGTGTCCATGCCGGCTAACCAGGTCACAGTCGTCCACATGCGTGCACACGTTGGTTCACAAGCTAAAGGTCAAGAAAATCCTCTTCTTACTCAGTGCGCTTGAACCACCACCAGAGGGCTTAATCTACAAATCCCAAATAGAAAAGTGCCATATGTGCCTATCCCTGTCACAAACACCACAGACTGCTCCATTTATTTGGACAGTCATTAAATAATTGGACAACTTGAACCAGTAAAGACAGTGTATTCAGCAGACATCAAAACAAAAGTGAACCAGCTGACACAAGAAGTCAAAAACAGTACAGAGGTAAGGTCACATAAGCCAAGTCACACACCACTGCTGTTTGAGGAATCTTCATCCATTCTTCTTTCCTAAAGTCTTCCAGTTCTCTGAGACTTCTGGGAGGTCTGTTCCACTCTGCTCTGTCCAGGTCTGTCTATAGATGTTCAGTCATGTTGAGGTGATTGAGAAGGTCAGTGTGAGACCTTCAGTTTATCCTCTTACTGTAAGCCAGCGTGGATTCTGAGTTTTATGTAGGAATATTATCATCATTATCATTTGTGAGCTGCTCTGTCTGAGAGTTTTCTTGATCTTCCAGATCTTTCTTTAACTTCCACTCCAACAAAAACCCAGGATGCTGATTGATGGAGCCAGGTCACATGACTCAGATTATTTCAAATCCTTGAGAAATAAATCCCCTGTCTTTGTTAAATGATGATTGTGAACAATTCATGACACTGTCAGGTCTCAGCTTTTCCAAACTCTAAACTCTGCAGGATGCACAAACTTTTACACTATTATTTAGTTTTCTGTTATTTTGAAAGGACAAATGATGGAAATAAAGCCTAAAAGAATGTCTCATCAGTAAACTGATACCTTTATAAGATGTTTCCATCTTTCTTTGGCTTCTTTTTGCACAATAATGTAACATTTTACCAGGGGTTCCCAAAGTTGTAATCCCCACTATGTCCTCCATCATCAGAAAACTGCGACAAGAACATGCTCAGAACACGAAAAACACCATTTTCATAGGAATGGGTCTTTAAGGTCTGTACCATCAGTACTAAGATAAATATGAAGATAAACATACAGTTCAGAGATGTGTAATGAGGAAACAATACTAATTACTTTGAAGATCACTCTTGACTCGGTTCCCAGAAAAAATTCTGGTTCCAGTTCACCAGTGATAAATCACACGTAAATTATTTCTTTGAAAAGTTGATTTGTTCCTTCAAAGCTCCATACATTCAAAGAGCTGAGACAGGAAGCTCAGTTTCTGTTTATCTGTCAGATGGCAGCTGCAAATAAAGACACAGAAAAGGAAGAGATGTTTCAGATCCTTCCCCCACATTCATTGTTTCATCTTTCTGATGACTGAACAGAATGTGTCCATCATTGAGTCAGGCTGCAGGTCCTAAGGATGCATGTGTGAGCTTCATGCCCTGAGGGACTCCACTCATAATGCTCTTGTTTTCTGATGTCTCCCAGGAAGACAATGAAGAAGCTGAAAGCTCAAACTTCCCAAGGCTGCACTCTCCTCTGTTGTGTATCTGAACTATTGTGTATGGTCCATCAAATGTGTTTGCAGGATGAGCAGCAGAGCTGAGCATGTGGTAAACCTTCTTAGCAAACACAGAACTGCTCATTCTATCTTCAACTCTTGTCTGGTGAGTTCCTTATGGTGGTCCTAAAGTGTAAATCACACCAACAGATCAATCACTCCGTATTAATATTAAAAATCATGATGGCAATTAAAAGAGAAACAAAAAAAAAAAACAACAACCAAACATAATTTGGGAAATCGAATGAAAATCCATGAAACCAAAACATAATTCCAAACATTGAAACAAAAAAAATGAAACTTTGTGGCAAAGAGTAATTTCCAGAAATCAGAATGAAAGTTGTGTCAGTGTCCCTTGATGCTCTGGACATGACATCTTGTAGACATTACAGAGTTGATTTTCAAATTCCAGTCATTGATGAAACAAACTGGACTCATTATCATAATAAAGCAGAAACAAGCAACCGTTCTGAACAAATCTGACACTGTTTACCGTAAACCATCAATCCAGGATTTATAGCCAAGAATTATTGTTATAACTAAACAATACACAGATAGAAGCAAATATTCTTACTAATTCAAAAGAAAGAAAAAATATTTCTGTTGAATATTTTGTTTGTTCTTAGTGGAACTGAGAACTGTCATCTGCAGATCAGAAATCTGCTATTTTTGACAGTAACAATGATATTTTTTTTAGTGTTTATGAGTGTGTCTCATTCTGATAGTTATACTCCATATGTTCCAGTAAACCTCGTGTGACACTGGGGGAAGTACCTGTCGTCCGGCAGCAGCCGAGCCCTGCGACAGGCTGCCAGGGCTGTTGGAGAACTTGTTTTTCTGCAGGTCCATCAGGGCATCTCGCTGCCGCTCGATGTCCGCTTTGTGGATGTTGTTCAGGGCCTCCAAACTTTTTGCAGCCACAGAACTGTGCCGACGGTCCAGCGAGGATGTCTTGAACCCCCCGTTGTTGTTGTCAGGGTAACGGCGCGGCCCTCTGCTCCCTCCTGAGGCCAGGGTGTGGTAATCCCGCGGGAACTCGGCATCTCCAGCTGAGATCATGGGGGCCTTTCTCTTCTCACGGCCTGAAATGTGAAAACCAAGTGAGGAGGTGAGACACTGCAGACATAAATATAAACCCATAGAATGTTGTTTTTAAAATTGATCTAAGATATGGAGATACAGCATGTTTCTCTAACCAGAACCTGACTTTTTATCACCAAATACTCTCACTACTAGAAGTTCTGAACATTTATTTCATGACTGTTTAGCTCACTAGTTTCTAGAAAGGCAAAAATCAATGTAACTGTGACAGTGTGAAAATGAACCAAATTCTGCCTTAAAGTCAAATTCCAAAATAGATTTTGGGGATCTTTCTAAAGCATATATAATTGAAATTGGATTTGAATGAATTTAAATGTACAACATAAGATAAAGGGGAAAAAAGCATTACGCAAAAGTTAGATACAACTTTTCACAGTTACTAAGACAGAAAGTGAGAAATGTTTGGTGTGATCCAGGAATTATCAGGGTTTATTATGGTCTTCTCCTTTAAGTTTTGGTTGAGGACGTAACTGTTATTTTTCTTTTTACTTACATGCTAAATCAAAAAGTATAAGGTCTAATAAAATCATGATTACTGATTAAAACCTAATAAGCATAACACAGTTCTCTGTTATCACAATGAAGCTAACATTAAAATATCTCAGGGAGAGTGAATACATACATTTTTATGTAACATCTGACGCTTTAATATGCATGTCATTAGGGTTACTCCCTTTTGCAGCCAGCCTCTAGTGTTTTTTGGGGAACTGCAACCAGGTAGTGCAGGGCGAGTCAGTCCGAATTATCGACAGCATTGATCTCAAGTTGCAGATATTGATATTTCCACTCTTGTTTGAAATTTTATTTAAATGTTGACTACTTTTGTACAAGTTACTTTTCAATGTTTGTTATTATTCTATGTAAATCCTAAATTATTTGTATTTCTTATTTCTTATTTATTTATTTTTTTTAATCGTTAAACATTTTGATTTATTTTTGCATCACTGTTTCTTGTTTCTTTTGGTTTGTTGAGTGTTTTGCATTCACTTCTTCACTTTTTATTTAATTTCAATAAGTTTTTATTTTACTAAAATGTTTTCCATTTCACTGAAAATATTCTCCTATAATGTTCTCTTATGTTTACAAACTTACAAAAAAAAAATTCACCCACCACATTTACGAAAAATATCAATATTGGTATTGATTTTGGTGATACTGACCATTATCTGAGCGGATTGGATCAATACCTGAATGCTCAGTATCTCCCAGCCTGATTATCAGGTCCTTACTACTTAAATTTGGGAACAGAAGGGGATACGGGGGTTTAGAGATGAAGATCAAGTATTTGAGATTTCCACTCTTCTCTTTCCATAATGTCGCTTCATGTTCATGAATGTCAGCCTGAATTGAGATCAGAATAGCAGCTGCACAGCATAAACAGCTCAGTCTGGTCTTGTTCATTTATTTAAACATTTATCAACTTAATTATAATTACATCACCTACTGCGGATCTGCCCAGGCACACATATCTATTGATAAAGTTATCATGGAAATGAGCCATCACAAACACATTTTGACTAAAGAAATCTCACATTTGCTGGATTTGGTTAGATTAGGTCTTAATGCAGTTTAAGGTTATTTTCTCCCAACGTTTGAAGACAGAAGAAGGCTGACAGAGCTTTCCAGTGCTAGCTTCAGAACTACAGCATAAAGAGCCAGTCTCTAGTGTCTTCATTGTGCACTTCTCAGATCTATTCTAACCTACGCACGGAAAAATAAAGAAGATACGTTTCCATACTGGAAATCTGTAAAGGCAGGAAAAATCAATACACATTGCAAACACTCGAGAGGTTTCCACTGCGATGTAGACATAAGGCTTGACAGTCGACGCCACGTAATCAGAAATGATACAGAGCTTTGAATTCCCTATTACACTGTAAATCAGAGCCTGATGAAACACGTAATGAGATTCATCTGAAAGCATATCAGCTGAGCAGCAGCAGGTGAGCAACAATCCCAACATCTATTCATTGATTCTGTCTTTGAGGAATCTGCTGGGAACAACTTCTGCACAGACCTGCATTCTCTTCCATATAACAAATTCTTTGAAATGCATGATTTATTGACCATAAATACATCTCCAGTCTGGATGACACATATTTCCCTGGTTGATCCTAAAGACTGGACATACACGCAAAACGATGCTCTTTGAAAACTTGGAAACTGTTCTGGTACAACTAAAGCGAAATTAGAGAGACAAAGCGACATGTTCTGGTACCTACAAGTGTGTCACACTCTGTCTAATTGACCTGATATAGAAGTTTAGAAAAACAAGGTACTAAATAAAATAGATATTGTTTTTGTTATGAGTACCCAGTTAGACTTCTTCAGAGGAAAAAAACACTCATTGAATTATAATAAATCCAACTTTAAGTCAATATCATCAGCCTTTCTGATAAACCACCACATAAAATATAACATAAATTTGTTGCAAGATAAAGTAAAAAGGAATAAAACAAATTTCTTTAACTTTAAAGTAAAATTTTCTGATTATTTTGCAACCTCCTATCCCCAACACTCTGTCCTGCACATTTGCTGGTGGGCTAAGATCATATTCATTCCCTAACAAACTAAAAAAAAATCTGGAGACAACAGCTAGTGCTGCCACAAACCATTATTATGTCGTCAACTAATCACCAACATTTATTTTCTCAATTAGTCGACTAATCGGGTCATGCATGAAGTGGATGTAAAACACACATCATTAGCTTTAAACTAACAGAAAACTGCGTAGTTTTCTGTTAGTATATAACTATATAATTAGTTGTAAGCTGAATTTAGCCAATAAAGATACTAGTGCTAATAGCTGAAGATGCTGAAATTGATAGCTAAAAACACTGAAGCTGGTAGCTAAAAACACTGAAGCTGATAGCTAACTAAAATATGTTAAAATAAGTTAAATGCCAAAGTAGTCAAAGTTAGCCAAAACAGCTAAAATGCAGCTAAAAAATTAGCTAGTATCCAAAATGGCCCGAAAAAGAAAAAAAAACGTAAATTAGCCAAAATAGCTAGTATGTAGCTGAAATATTTCCTAAACTCCAAAATACCCCAATAAACTGAAAAAAATCCTAAATTACCCAAAACAACTAGCATGTAACTGAAATATTAGCTAAAATCCAAAATAGCCTCAAAAGCAAAAAAAAAAGCCTAAATTAGCCAAAATAGCTAGCATGTGGCTGAAACTGTTGCTAAATTTCAAAAAGGCCAAAAGAAAAAGGAACAAATCCTAAATTAGCCTAAATTAACATGTAGCTGAAATATTAGCTAAATTCCAAACAGCATAAACAATTGAAAAAAGCTTAAATTAGCCAAAACAGCTAGCATGTAACTTAAAAAAACCTTAATATATGCCAAAATAGTCCATAAAGCTATCAGAATGCCATTATAACTTTCAACTTTACTACACCATATAACATAAAGTAACGACTAATCGACTAATAAATTAGAAGTTGACTATTTAAATTGTCGATTAGTCGTTGTTTGGTCGACTTATCGTGGCAGCCTTAATGGCAAGATAACTTAGAAACATTTTTTCCTGTGATTCTGACAAGTGGACAAGAGTTTTCCACCAAAAGAGCAACTCTAGTACAAACACAGACTCTCAGAATTTAGTAAGCAATAGAAAAACCTATTACCATAGAAGTCAGACATCATGACCTGCAATAGCTGTACTTGCCCTCTTTCCTCATGTATTTTCATTTTAAGGTCTTCTGATCTTGGTTTGAAGGTCCCTGAAGCTAAAGGAGAAGAGAGAGTTTGTCCACGGGAAGGGTGGGAGGAGCAGAAACTGAAAGAATTCAATGAATTCATTGAAAGTAGACTCTTTAGATGGTCTGTACTGCCTTGTGATCTGCAACAAAAGGAGACTTCTCAACTTAAATTGTCCCAGTTGGTCAAGATGGTCTCAAATGCGTAGAGGTTCACTAAGTTGAAGAAAGGAGATGGCGTCTCTTCTTCCTCTGGAAGGCATTATTGGAAAAACCTGGACCAAGAGAGATCCTTAAATGAGGACCAGAAAGATCTGGAAGGTGGTGAGCTGTTGCTGTAACAGAGGTTTAACATTGCTTCAGAACACTTGAACCTTTCACGAACAAATTTCCCCAAATCAATTTATTCTTCAACTCCAACAGAAAAGCCAAAAACTGTGAAGTAAATGAAGATCTGGCAGAAGAGGTTCATTTGTTTCCACCTCCAGCTTTCCCTTTCTACACAGAACAAGACACATAGTGTCTGTAGAATCTCTACAGAACATGAACAGCTTCACTAAACTGAAGCCCGCCTGAGCTGCACGAGCCCGGCACTCATTCATAGTCCTTTCATGAGCTGTCTCATGGATTTTCTGCCACATCAGGAAAACTTTGCAGACAGTTTCCCCAGAAGTGACGTATTGAGCAGAGCGCTCTGCTCGGAAAACAAGCTCAATTACATAACTTGCAGTGTTTAGACAGACTTGTTGTGAATCCATTATTGATCTCTCCCTCAAGGTATTTACTTGCTGAGCAGCAGAGATGCACTAGAGTAGGCTTAACTTCATTAGCTGGCATTTAGGAAATAGTATTCTACAGCTGCAAGCAAGGCAGCGGTCCTCTGCGTTTCCGTTATATCTCACATATATTTCATAAGAATCATGTCAATGCCAGCTGACAACAGCACAGCTAGGACAAGTCTTGTCTGAGGGGTTCCCATGGAAGAGTGTTCTTGAGTCAAAAACACAATCATCAATGCGGTGCACTCGAACTCAAACGAGAATTTGCCTTGACAACAGCGGCATTTGCAGTGAATGAAGTCTGCAAAAGCATCTGAGTAGGTCACAGTTTGCTGATAGGGCTGCAGTAGAATACCAGTGTGCATCCATGGAGGAAGGAAAAAGGTTATAAAATGTAGGAGGACTGGCGGAGACGGACGGAACATAGAGACAGGGCCTTGTCACTGTAATTTATGTGGAGCCTTGAGCAACCTCGGCCTGTGTGTGTGTCTGAGAGTGGGTGGAATGGATGTGTGTGAGGACACAAGAAACTGCATGAGGGGTAATGGTGGTCACCTGCTGGAGCAGTTTTCATCTAGCTATTATTCGGCTATTGTCTTTATTTTCAGATACACGGATTCACCTTTTTACAGATTTTTGACATTTTTCACGATATTAATTTTTTATAGAGTGGGTTAAATTGTAAATTTAACATTTTTTTAAACTTGTCATTGGCAGCAAATATAGGACTGACAGATAGGTTTCTGACAGAAGGCCTGACAAAAGAGGCAAGTGGACCAAACCACTGGACTATCTGGGGGAGGTGTTTGTCTGAAGCACAAACGAGGATCTCCGTTTGAGCTTCATTTAATTAGAGAAAGTTGTCATTCATCCAACTCTTGACTGAATCCAGACACCTGCTGTATTTTTAAAACATGATGAGGTTTAAAAGATATATTAAGCTGAACATAATCAGCATCAGAAATGTCATTAAAAGAGCTTAAAATGTGCTGCAAACACAGCAAATATAAAATGAACAATAAAGGTCCTAAAACAGAGCCTTGTGGCACACCAGAAGAGAGGCATGCAGAGGAGGACCTAAACTTATAAGAAACCACAGAAAAGGATCTACCAGTAAGATATGAGGTGATCCAGTTTAAAGCAGATCTGGAAACTCTAACCCAGTTTCTCAGCCTGTCCAGGAGGACGTGATGGTCAACAGTGTGGAAGGCTGCGGTTACGTCCAGCAACAGAAGCTCGGAGCAGTTCCCTGCATCACTCGGCATCAGGATGTCATTGTTGACATGAACTGAAACTGAGTTAAAATGTATTACAAGTCTTTAAAACCTTTAAAATGTTGACATCAAGTTTGATGAAATTTGCATTGAAACTGCACAATTCAGAACATCTGAGGGTTCTGATGGGATGATAATTGTATTGATGGTTCTGAATTTTCTAATTCCTTTCTGGTGACAAAAAGGTTTTTTTTACTAAATTATAGCATTGTTCATGATCTTTGTTGAGTTTGTTTAGGGCTTCAGAAACTTGAACGTGCAAGCCATGAGTTGATAATTTTAAGTACTATTTGACATGATGACTCGATCTTTTTTACTCCTCTTTTTAAAAAGATGTTGAGTCCAGAAACTTCTGCTCATTTCTGGTCATGTGTGAGGATGTGTGTTCATCTGGAATTTCACTGCACCTCAGACATCTCAGTCCAGAACAGAACAGGAACAGCTGAGATACTGCAGGACCCTCAAGCTCCCAGGACTCTGGTAGAGGACCCGAGCTGAGTGGAGGAACCACCCGCAGAGGGTGAGGGGGGCGTTTTTTCTTTTCTTTTTTTCTCGTAAATGTATTAAAGTCAAGGGGAGCCTACAGTCCAGCAAATTATGCGGTGAGCTGAAGCAGACCAACCAAACTAAAAAGCATCTTAGATTTCATCAGGTAAACTGAATGTTTAAAATATTTGAAATGTTTGGAAGTTTCTTTATTTGATTTACAGTTTAATAATGTTTTATCCGTTGATGGTGGCTTGCAGGAGCTCTGCAGATCCCGTTGATAAAGCGATCCATATCCTCCAGCTGTCCACTTCCAGTCACTTCTTCCTCTGACAGACTAGATCTCCTCCAACTCTGTGATGCTTCCGTCTGAAGAGGACTAGTTTTTGGAATTTTCAATGTTCTTGTGCTAACGTTGTCATTTCTCAACGTTGTTTTGTGTTGAGACGGGACGTTTCATTTGGAGAAGGGGTTGTCCGGAGCTCTGTTTACATTCTCTTTTGGTTTCTGCGCAGGACAGAGACATGATGTAAAGTGGTGAAAGGGCTGATAAGGAAAGGCATAATAAAGTGACGGTCCTGAAAAACATGTATCTCCGAGATCTTTATTCTACACATGAAACTCCGCACTACCGACACCAAACCCGGAAATAATTTGATCTTGAATCCATAATTTGAATTCATAATTTCTTTGTTTTTAACACCGATCTGGAAATAAATCTTCACAAGATACTCCACGTCTTTCATCTTCAAGCACGGCTCTGATAAACAGACAACTTTGGTTCTTTTCTCATTCATTCACGACTTTTAATGTCGTAAATTTACTAGGTTTTTTTTTCATAAACTTACGAGTTTAAAAGTCATAAATTCAGCCTATGACTTTTAAAGCCGTAAATATACGACTTTATTCTCGTAATTTTGCAGTTACGACTTTTTTCTCATAAATTTACGAGATTTAAAGTCGTAATTTTAAAAATAATCTTTTCTTTATAAAGTGGCCCTAATACTCCGTCGTAATATTGACATAAAGTAGAACAGAAAGTAAGTCTGAGTATAATCTGATTTTATCTGGTTGTCATTCAACAAACTGAACTTATTGATCAATCTTTATTTATTAAAATGACTTTGCATGTGTTGCAGCTCAGAAAGATTTACAATGAAAAACAAACATTAAATACAAAAAAAAGGAGAAAAATTCAAACCAACATCCATTAACTTCTGGAATCTCTTAAACAGCAGCAGATCAACCACAGATCATCACCACAGAACCCACCAGAACCAGACAGTAACAGGTCCATTACAGCTGTGAGGCTGCATGCTGGACCAGAACCGCTCCAACAAGAGGAACCCGAGAATATAAACACGACTAAACCATCAAAGAACGATACTAAAGATCTCCATGAGAAAATAGAACTTCATTAAGGTCAGCAACGCCAAAAACAAGAACATAAAAGTCATAAACTTTTGCTTCCCGCTCTTCTCAGTCACGCACACGCTCACATTCCGTCCACAGAAGCACTCAAATCCCCACAGCCGTCATGTCACCGACAACTAGTCAAACACAGGAATTATTACAGTTTTTTATTTCACTGTAGCAAACTTTTTTTTCTATGGTGTGCATTAATTTCAATCACCCGGTCATGAAGGCTGACACGGAAGGTAATGTGGTTTGTATGAAACTCATGTTAAAAGAAAAACCTGCTGGATTTATATGGGTGGGCGGGGTCACAATCATAGTGCTGTGTGAATTGATCCTTTTCTTGTGACGCCATGGAGAATCAAAGATCCTTGTGGGAAGAGATGTTCACTCTTTGAAAATCAAAAATAATATAAAGTAAGGACAAAAGTGCTAAGTGTTGTCACGCCCCGGCGTGCCGCTGTCTTTACCCCCACGCGCCAGCTGTGGCACGCGTGCTCTAGGTTGCCGACCCCTGGTCTAAACTCACATAGAATAACACAAATGATGCTTAAAGTCTTAGCAGGGGAGAGTGAAGTTGAGTTACCTGCTCAGGTTTAGCACATTATTACTTTAATGCACACCTCATTAAGTATGTGACCCCTTTCATAAATATGGAATGCAGACTTTTTGTTGGTCCTGGTTTGTTAAAGAAGTTCAGACGTCCATATTTTTCCCAAACTCAAAAAAAGAAAGTTTTGTGGGTTTTTTTTGTTTTTGTTTGTTTTTGTTTTTTTTAATCCTCCAACCATTTATTGAATCTACTTATTACTGTTTGGGGTCACAGTGTTGCTGGAGCCTTTCCCAGCTAATTACTGAGCAAAGGCGGGGCACGCTCTCTCCAGTCCTTCACAGGGTCACAACGAGACAAACAACCACACACTCATATTCACACCTGAGGGAAAAGGATGCTAACCTCTACAACACTGCAGCTTGAGTTTTCCCAGTGTTCATAAATGATCCATCTGTCATCAACAGGAGGGTTTCCTGCCTTACAGTCGTCGGTGACGCTTAAACACAAAATCTTTAACATACTGTAACTTTCTAACTATTAACACCATCATTCCAGCAGATTCTTTGCAGCAATGAGTTTTCTGCCTAATGATGAGTTCTGATAAAGAGGATCAGTGACTGAAGACGGATGTTATGACACTTCCAGAGAGCACTTTACTGAAGTGATAAGTCATTTAACAACAGACTCCTAAACTTCTCCTCCACAGTTGGAGCTCCCCTCTGGGATTACAGTTCATTAGATCTTTCATGCTTTAACTGCCAGCAGATGAGCTCAGCCTAAAACTGCAGCTGTGAGTCCAATTAACCACTAATCATCAGGAATGAAGTAAATCCAGCCTGACTTACACCAACATTTTCAATGTAGCTGATGGTCATTTTTGCTAGATTAAAAGTATTTGGATAAAAACTAAACTGGTCTGTAAAAATCTTCTGTCATTAGCTCCAGATACATCTGCTTTTGGTTCCTCACAAATTAGCTTTTATAACAACTCACTGCTGGTAATTCAGTGCCCTGAATCTGACTAAAATATTTATAACAAAAGAACATTATTAGGAAAATGTAAGGATTTGTTAGAGAGGGGCTGTTTATCACTCTGTTTAAGTGACCAAACGGGATTCATTTGTTTCAGTCTCAAAGGATTTTAGCCAACATGTTGGACAAAATTTGCTTCAGATTTGAACAATTGTTGAATTTACATTTTTATGATATACGTTAGAATGGATCCTTTTTATTTGGCTACCTAAATGCCTAACCTACAGAAGTGAAGAAGTTGACTAATTCTCTAAAACTGAGCTCTAAATGCAACTAAATTATTCAGAAAACCTGAATTTTATCTTACCTTGTGCAGTTTAGTTTAGCTTAGTTGAGCCTATCTCATCTCATCTTGTCTCGTCTCAACTATACTCTCTTCTCTTCTCTTCTCTCTTTTTCTTTCCTTTTTGAGTTTTCATAATTCTGTTTATATATATTGTGTTTTACTCTGTGTTTTTTACTGTGAAGCACTTTGTGATTATTATGAAAGGTACTATATAAATACAGGTTGTTATCTGTTTTCTTTTCTTAGCTACACTTAGTTTTTGTTATCTTATCCTGTCTTCGTCTATTTTATTTTAGCCCATTTTGGTTTAGATGATTTTATTTTATCTCAGCATTTCTTTTGCCTGAAACATCTGCGGTAGCATCAATTGGAGAGAAGACGGTCAATCAATCTACACTTATTTTCATTGATGGATTTCACTTTGTACAGGCCTACAGATGCATTTACACTCATCTCTATTCATGTATACAGTTTCAGTACCACTCATTGTAATAACACACTTTTTTACAAAAATAGAAAAATAATGCTGTCCACATTTGTTTTTATGATTGTTCCCACATAAACAATTAAACCTCTTGCACATTAATACACTGTCAAAAAACTCTTCCTGACCAGGTTTAACTCAATAAGTCATACGTGTCTTTTTTCTTCTTTTTTAGCATTTGAAGGGCCTCAGTTTATTGCTGACCTAAGCGTTTTCCAGTCATCACATCGGCTCCACACTGGATCACCCAGCTCTCTCATTTCAATCATAATGCAAGCTCTAAAAAGACTCAACACATCCATCCTTCCAACACTTGAGTGTTAAAACCAGAGTGTGTTTTGATAAACTAAAATCCCTTCACTGTTCAAATCAACCAAGAGTTTTAATGAAGTTGCTTAATGTCTTTGCTGTGATAATTATCCACCACTGAAGCTGCTGCTCAGTCAGTAAACATTGACGTTTTTCACTGTATCAACATGAGCTGCATACATGTGACCACACTGTCTCCAGGGAGTCCTCTCTGAAAATCTGAGCCAGAACACTCACTGTTCTGCCAGGAAAACTCCCAGCAAAAGACTCAGATTCAAACTGAGAACATCCTTGTTTTGATGAATTTTCTTCAGAGAAAATGATGATTATGAACTGACTGGAGGAAAACGTGGAGGTGGAGGTGGAGCTCGTCCTCATGTATCCTCAGCATCCCGTCTAATCTGTTGACAGGGTCTCTCCAGACTCCCGGTGCATGTTTGGTGGATGTGAACCATCAGCTGGCTCAGTCTGGTCGACGTGTCAAGTTCTGGGACACTCTGCCAAAGCTCAGGATGTGGACCATCCCTCGTTTCTTTAATCTAAGATGAGAGGCTGCATGATTGTGGCTCCAGATGAGAGGAGGGCGGGCGAGTCCAGGAATGCGGCCGCGGGCGCTTATCAAGCAACAGCCTTCCATCACTGATGACTGATTCAGTTCCTCACATTCAGCTAACACACATCCAGGTCTCCGGTTAGACCCGGCAGCACTCCTCATTCTAGACCCGTGTTGGGAGGAACTCATAATTGATGCATTATAGTGACACCATTTTTTGCATGACTATGTTTTCCTCAGTATCGGACGGATTATAAGGCCTACCTTCAATGAATGGTCTATTCAAATATAAGGCGCACTGAACTGTAAGGCGCATTTATGCAGATAAAGAGACAGAGATGTGTCTATCAGTCAGTCAGACTTTAAGCCCCTGTCACACTAGGCTGCGATTCTACGGAGTTCACACGGCGTTATGAAATTTCTCAGAACGCCGTGGAAACGCAGGAAAATGAAGCGAAAATTGTTTCAATTTTCGCAAGATGGAGATGTCTCCGCGCTTTCACGGCGATTATGGCGTTCCTACGGCGCATCCGTGGCGTGCTACTGCGTTCCCACAGAGTTTTACTTGGCGTTTCACTGCGTTGTCACGGCGTGCTGACGGAGTTCACACGGCGCGCCAAGAGTTGTCACTGCGTGCCCATGGTTCGTGCACGGCGCAGTTGCCAGATCGTCCCTATGACGTCACGGCAGCGTGTATATATAAGCCAATAGTCAGTCAAACCCGCACTGTTCCTGCCTGTTCCCCAAAGCATCATGACAGGAAAAAAAAGTCGAGAGAGGGCTACGAAAAAGCAGCCACCCAACCCCACTGCACCACCGTCTCCTCAACATGCGGAAGTGGAGCTGCTTCCGCCTGACTCTCCATCCCCATCAAGGTCAAGCAGCCCTTCCATCCAGGCACAAAAGACGATGACGGACCTGACTCCTGCTGAGGAGGGACGATATGGCTATCTATTATGCGTGCAAGCGCCCTGTCTACAGCTGCGTCCTTGTGGCGATTATGTGCGTCCTGAGTGCGCGCCTACAGCGCTGCTGTGGCGCTCTCGGCGTTCTCAGTGCGCTGCTACGGTGCTGCCACGGCGCGCTCATCAGAACGCCATGAACACGCCGAGCCACGGCGCGTACTTTGTGCATGCAAAAAAAAAAAACAGACAGAAATGTTGACAGAGCACTGTCTCAAAATCGCTATGCCGTCAGTAAGAACGACTGTATATGAGGGCTTCAGATTATCAGGCTCACTGTCATTTTTGTTTTTCTGTTTTCTAAATTAAGGCTTTAAAGAGTGTTTTAGATTGTAGGAACATGGCTCTGCCTTCTTCCATCTGCTGTTGGATTCTGAAACATCCGCCTTAGCACAGAGTCTGCGCAGGGCCGTGTGCTGAGCCCTCTTTTATACACCACATAATAACATTTGCAGACGACACCACGGTGTTGGGACTCATTTCAGACACAAACGAGTCTGCATGCAGGGTGGAGAGGGAGCAGTTGACTGGGTGATGTTAAGACAAATCTCAGGAGTCAGAGTTCTGTCTCCCCCTCTGGACATCAGCGGGAGCTGTCTCCAGCAGATTGAATATACTACATCTCCCAGCTGCCCCAGCGCACACCCCCCAGATACCACTCAACTGATAATCACCCACCTGTTACTTAAGCAGTGAACAGAACCTTGTTCTGTGTGAAGTATTGTTTCTATCTGGACCTGATCTTCTGTTTCTGACCCTGCTTACTGTCTGATTGGCTGCTGCCTGCCCTGACCCTCACCTGGACTCTGATATACTCTCTTCTTGGATGACCCCATGCTCGTGATTGACCTCTGTCTGTCTGACCCTGATTTGACTTTCTGGACTATCAGCTGTTCTTCATTCCTGTCTGAAGTAATAATTCTGCAGGTGGAACCAGCTGTCTACCTGTTTGTAGCAACAACGACCTGATCCTCAACACCATCAAGAGGAATGAGCTGATTGTGGATTTCAGAAGGAAAAGAGGTTACAGCTGCTGCACATCGATGGGGACTGTGGAGAGGGTGGCTGACTTTTGTTTTCTGGACATGCAGATTGAAGAGGACTTGTCATGGAGGACCAACACCTCAGAGATTATAAAAAAAGTACAGCAGACTCTACTTCCTGAGAGTTCTCAAGAAAATCCACCTGTCACAGGAACTGTTTGTCATTTTACTGCTGTTTGGTGGAGAGTGTGCAGACCTGCTGTGTGTGTGGTATGTCCGCTCTACTGCCTCAGAGAAAAAGGTCGTCTCCAGCCACTAAAACATGATTGGATGCCCTCTCCCCTCCGTGGATGATCTGTACAATCAACATTGCAACAAGAAAGCTAAAAATCTCATGGGGGGTACATCACACCCAGGACATGAACTGTTTGAACTGGTGCCCTTTGGGAAAAGAGACCGGAGAGGGAAGTGTACGATCAATAAGTTCACCTACAGTTTTTACCCAAGAGCCTTACTTTCTTTAAACTCAGTGCTGGTGCAATAGTATATATGATGTACTGTATGCTGAGTAGGGCTGCCTTGATTAGTCGACTAATCGAATCTTAAAATAGTCGACGACTAATTTAATAATCGATTAGTCGTTACTTTATATTCTATGGAGTCAGAATGTAGTAAAGTTGAACAAAGTTGAACGTTCAGCGCTAAATAATGCAGTTTTTGTTATATTTGAGTCAGTGAGAACAAAACTTTAGTGAAAATAGTTCCTTGTTTCAGATGGTTACCTCAGATTGTGTGATTGCTTAATCATTCACACTTTAGTGATTTTCCTGCTCCTTTCTGTACGTTTCAGGATATAAAAACTCAATCACACTTTCAGTGATTTTAACAATCTTGGTATCAAAACATTCAGCTCGTTCAGGACATTACTGATGGTATTTTTGGCATTCATAAACTTTATGGTTTTTGTAATATTGAGCAAAATATGCCCCATAGGAAATGAATGAGAAAGTCTTCAAATTTCAACATTTTAAGTTTAAAGCAAAAAACTTTTAAATACATTCATGGAATATGTTTTCATCTTTATACTTTTTTAATAATAAAAATAATAATAATAACTGTGTCTTTGAGAATTTTTAAAAAACGCTATATAAATAAAATGTATTATTTGTAATATTTTTGCAACAGGCTAACGTTTTTGACTAATTTGGTTTACTGAGCATTTTTAAGATATTTTGAAGTTTAGCTAGTATTTGAGCAACAAACTCGCCTTTTTGGTCGAATCGGCATCTACAGAGGTTTTTTGGACTACTTTGGAGTTTATCTCATATTTAAGCAAAACACTAAATATTTTTGCAACATTTTTAGGTAGTAAGGTTTTTTTTCGGTTTTTTTTAGCGATTTTACTGCACATTTTTTCAGCACTCTTTCATAGTTCTTTAACACAATTTCTAGTCTTTTAGCAAGTTTAACATTTTACAAATAGTTTTTGCATTTTCAGCAAATCTCTGCAGCGATTAAAATAAATTGTGTCTCCATTTTGAGCAAAAAGCTCTAGCATCTTCAGCGAATACTTTCAGCAAAAAGCATTTACACTAACATTATCGCAGGTAATGCAACTTTTCTCTTCTAATCTTGTTTTAATCCCAGAAACTAATGAAGGACAGAGGCTGCACTACCATTAAAAGTTGAATAAACTATCATCTCAGTTGCCTTTATTTTTAGTTAGTTTAAAGCTAATTATGGTTAAAATGTGTGCTATACATCCACTTTACACATGACTCAATTAGTCGGCTAATAAGAAAAAATAATCTGTGATTAGTCGACTATTAAAGTAATCGTTTGTGGCAGCACCAATGCTCAGTGGGATATCTAACACTTTGTTTTTCATAAGTATTTCATAATTTATTGCTAATATCTTCAGCCCTTGAGAAAGTGGATTACTTTTTTAATTCCATTGTGCAGGTTTGTAATGACAAATAAAGATTATTCTCTTGTAAAATGCAGTAAGTGTTGTGGGCTGCACAGTGGTGCAGTCACTGAGAGGCTTCTGGTTCGAGTCCCAGATGGGTTGCTTCTGTGAGTATGTGAGTTCTCTCCACTGGGCAAACACCTCCTTCATACGTGCTGCGGTTCACCTGCTGGTGATGTGTTTGTATGTTTTGTTCAGTGCAGGTCAGCAGTGACAACCTCTGAGCTCTCAGTGGAGCTGCCACAGCTGCCTCCAATTATCTATTAGTGTCATGATATTTAACAAGCAGCTTTTTTGTTCTACAGTGTTGCAGTGTTCTGTGTATTTTATGAGTTGCATCATAGTTTTTGAGTTACTGTTTTCAAGTGTTATTGACCCACGCTTGTGATGAATTATTGGTATTAAATGCTTTTTAACTCCATAGTATTTTGGTTTGATTCCTTCCAGGTTCTGGGTTCCACATTGTTTCCGATTGTCCCTTAGTGTGAACGTGTGAGTGTGTGGCCCCGCCTTTGCATAATTCAATTCAACTCAATTTTATTTACATAGCCCGATATCACACAAACGATTACCTTATTGGACTTCATGCGGGTAATGTTAGAGAAGCATAAAATTATCGATCATAAAATATAAACAATTGCTAAACAGGCTAAAATAAACTGATTATTCCTGTCCTTAGACCCTCCCACCCGGTGAGGAAAAACTCCTAAAAAAAAAACCTGATTCAAGAAAAAAGAGGTAACCATAGGGAGGCCCACATGAGTGAGAGATCCTCTCCCAGGACGGACAGGAGATTTACCAGGACTGTTAATGAAGAATTAGCTTACCTAACTCTACAACTATGTATTTGAATAGAGTTCAACCAGATAGGACTGGGGGACGAGTGGGGGCGAGGTCCACAGCCACTACCAGCCAGAAATGGGATAGGCTCCAGCAACACTGTACCCTCAAAGTGATTGAGTGGGTTCACAAGAAGGACGGATAATGGAGGCCCTGTGAGTTCACTAATATTGAATTTTTCAGTACATTTTATTCATTGCATGTTCAGCAGTTTTTCTGCCCCAATAGAACAACCAACCAAATAAAACTGAACAAAGCAGAGACCATAACAAGTGTCCAGACAGTCTCTCTACTTTATTTTAAGAATCACTTTGTCTTTTCAGACATTTCAAATGTTTTTCTGCGTAGACTAATCTGATCTAAACTGAGGGTTGATCCTCCACCTGCTCTGTGCTTCACTCACCCAAAAATCTACAATCTGTTTAGCTGCCATTTCACGCCTCAACTAAAGACATGTAACTAAATATTGTGCTCTACTTCTGCAAGTGTTTCTTAAAAAGTAACTCGAAATTAAATGAGAATCATCTAACATTTTCTACAACAAAACAATTCTTAGACAAACAAATGATAAGGTAATTGATTACTTTTAAATAACCATATGTAATCTGTATTATATTTACAGGTTCACAGTAACTTTCACAGCACTGCTAATGACTCAATCCTGTCTGACCCCAGACTTCTAGAAAGGGTTATTTGAGGCTCGTCTGAGTCCAGGACAAGTCATGAAGGTGAGTAATTAGTGTCATTGAGAGAACAGTGGGGGAGAATGATTCAGGGATCAAGATCTATTAGTGGGAATTAATCAGTGGTAAGTTAGGCTCAGCGAGGCAGACAGCTGCAGAGTTCACTTCAGAGTTCTGCAGTGAAAACAGACGACACTCAAATGAACTGTCCACGCTTTCACTGCACATTCTGCATGGAGCCGATGCACTCGCAGATAAACAACAACAGCATGTCCTCCTTCCTGATGCACATTTGAACATGTAAATCCAGAATCAATTGAGGTTTAATAACAACAATGTTAAACATCCAAAAAACAAAATTGTTTTTATAGTTGGAAAATATGTCTCCTTTAGAAAATGAATCCAGATCAACTATGGATAATGTCAAAAAAAGGTACATTTATCCTTCTGGCAAAATCGACAGAAAAAAACCAACAAAGCTCTTATGAAATCCAGAAGCTGGTTAGCATCTCCACAGCTCCATCAGAGACCCAGATTCTATCCTTTAGCTACCTGCTGTTTCTGAGGGGACATGTGTTTGGATACAGCTCATTAGATCATCAGATAACTCGCCTTTGCTGAAAATAAAAGCAAGAAACTGAGAACAGGAGACACCAAAAACCAGACATCTAACTGCAGAAACATAAAAAAGGTTACAAATCATCTGCAAATATGTTCTCTAGCTTTCTACATCTGTCCATCGACAGTGAAATGTCCCAGACAAACATTCAGCTTTTGCTGCTAAAATCTACACAGTGTTAAACCACAGAACACAAGTAGAAATGTTGGATCCTGCTCTGTTTCCATCCATCTAGAACCATGAACAGACACCATAAACACTTCATCCCAGGAAAGCTTTGTTCTGACCTTAAAAACCTTTTTCTATCTCACTAGCTGCATTTCAATAAACTATCAAATAGCACAAATTAAATTTGCAATTCAAAAAATGCTTAATACAACCACTACAATGTAGAAAAAGATTGAGTTTATTGGAAAAAGTTTTTGTGCTTAGAGGAGGGGGTTTTTGGGGCGTGTCAAAATGAACATGTTCCCCAAAAAAGCATTTTTTCAAATTCGATGCTCTTCTTGTTTGGAAATGGCTGCCCTGCATGCACAATTGATCCACAGCTCCTCCAAATCTCCAACCACAATTTCCCAAATTCACTTTATCTGTAGCCACTCCTACGTAACTCACTGCTCCATGGCCTCAATAGGACGCCGACATCTCCTTTGATAGACGATGATGAGGGATAGTGCCGGTGTAGGTCCCACATGTGCTCGGCCTGCACATGTCGGGGGGCTTGCGACTTGATGAGGTGTAAGATTGCTTTTGGTCCAGACCATTAGACCCCCATCACATGACATGGGAAATTACACACATGGGCCATAACAATGTGCAGAGTCTTCCGGACCAAGGAGGTCCGAACAAGTACGCAAAGAATCACAAAAGGGGCGCAATAATTGCAATCAACCGCAAAAACCTTGACAACAAAATAATCCGATCGAAGAGAATCATCACAGGATAATGATCGTTATTTTAATAGAGAGAAATCAGGCTGGAAAGTGTGAAGTTTGTGCTAAAGTGGGTGCTAGCGAGTAGCACGCTAGTTTGTTGTTAGTCACACATTGAAAAAGGAAGAAAGAAATGTAATTTTTTCCAGTGTTGAACTTCTGTTTGGTCCAACGGGCCAGAGGAAGTCTAACTAGAATCCGCAGCTCACTTTCTGCTCGTTACATAAACACTGAGGAGAGCAGCATCAGTGAAGGAGCTGTCAATGCAAAATTATAAATAATCGCCCCACCAGATCTCGACAGTTGTTTGTCTAAGTGGAGTTACCGTAGTGTGATGTCATCACTCGTCGCAAGCCCCCGAGCCGATCTTGCAGGCCGAGCACATGCGGTCCCTACACCGAAACACAAATCTGAGTGTATCTTGTCACATTGTCAAACAGGAAAAAGGGTCCTATGATAACTTATTAAAACAAATATTTTTTCATAACGCGGAACAGGTTTCTCAGATGTGTCTGTGTGGCTCGTTGACAAACACAGAGACTGTCAGTGGTCGCATAATTAGGATTTCATGGAACCAGTGTCATTGGGAAATTCTGTTTTTTCTTTACATTTCTAGAATTTTGATAAAGTTTCTGCACATGTGTGATAAAAACCCAGTACTATCAGATACTAAAACCTCTTGACTCACTGAATGACCTCACAGCACTTCACATGAAGCATAAAAGAAGGAAGGGGCTTCATTTTAGTACTTTATCCTCATAAATAAATGACTTTAACTGGTCCACTTCCAAAAGGCAGTTTAAAACTCTGCTTGTCCTGCTGAGGCTGGAAATCAATTGAAAAAAACACTGCATCGGTGGAAACAAGTCAATGTCATTAAGACCTCTGCTGCACTGAAGCGTGAAGGAAATTGACTGACTTCCCTGTTTTAGAGACTGGAAGTTTGTGCAGTAATGTTCACTATTTTCTACCGGCTGATCCGTCGACATATATGACATGTTTTAGTGCTCATGCTCCTGTTATCAAACTGCAGAGTTTGTTTCCTTGGGTAGTCCTTTTCCTCGTCACAGGTGTGAACGCTCACCTGGACATTGGTCTGGACCAAACAGGCCAGCCCTGGACTGCTTATGAGGCAGCTTGAACCAAAGTGTGGAGGTGAGGTTGAAGAGGTAAATGACATGAGCCAGGAACGAAATGAAGAAGAAGCAGGAGTTAAGAAAAGGGGAAATGTCTGACATTACTGGGTGTTGCATGGAGGATTAGCTGACCTGTTGACATGAATATCAATGGCCTAGCAACCCCTCCCTTCTGTGTTCCAAACAGGAAGTACCCGCTGGTTCCATAAAATGCCAAAGTCCCATAGACTTCCACTGAGTAATGGACAGTTGTTATTTCTCTGTCATTTTATTTGTCAGAATAACGTTGATTCATTCTTCTTAGCACCTTCTTTCTAATAATATTTTTTTAAAGATGTTTTTTCTTCATCACCAGTTATTAAAGTTATAAACTGACCAATCAGAGGCCTCGGTAAAAGCATGTGGTGCCCGCTGGCCCCGCCTCCAATGTTTGATTGACAGAGTCCCCAAGCCATGGGAGTGGATTTCCAACAAGCTCACTCATGATTGGTGACAGTAGTTCTTCTAAAAACGTGACTCAGATCGCTGTCAAAGGGCGGCAATATGGCGGCAGACCATCAGGACGTGACGGCGAAGGCTCCGGCCTGATTATGTGAGGCCTGGAGGTGATGCATTTCCTACGGGGACCACAACGCTTGCTTTCTCCTGTTCTTATTAACGGTCTATGGCTTTTTCTTTCTGCAGTTTTCCTCGTCTTGTCGAACTGTAACACCCCCAAGTGACCAGTGTTTGGAAGGGCTGGATTTTTCCAGGCAGTTTGTTCTTTCCCGTCTTTGGTTCACCTCTGAGAGTTCTGACTGTGACAGATAACAAAATCAGACAAAGATACATTCTGACCAGCATTTTCCTCCATTTGAAACAGAGTTCACCAGACCAATGGAGTGTGAAAACAAACAAAGAAGGATCTGTTGGTGGAAATGAAGCACGAATCCAGAAATCTGTCCTGACATTCAGAAATCATTCTGATTCTTAGCTGGTGTTTTTGTCTGTGATCAACAAATCAAACTGTTCAAATCCAACAGAATCAATAAATGAACCCGTCCTCCCAGGATTTCCTAAATCAGCTTGTCGCTTTTTAATGTGTGGAAAAGTACCTCATTCTTCCTTTTCTCTCTTTCTGATCTTTCCAGCATGGCGGTTGGAGCTGGAGTCTACTCTCCTCTCTGCTCCTTATCACTGATCTCCTCCGTCCTGCCCCTGTCCCCTTTCTCCTCCGAGCCTTTGGCATGTGAGGCTGACAGCTCAGTGGGCCCAGAGCCAGAGCTGATACTAATGTCTGTGTCGGTCGGCCTCCCTCTGGGGAGGAGGGCAAACACGCAATCACAACACGGTTAACAGGAGGCCGTGCCCCGATAGCTCACAGGGTCGTGTTCCTGCAGCGTGGTGGGTGTCTGTCTTTCTGCTTCTCTTTCTCTGCAGGTGTGTCCCACCATCTGTAAGATCTCTGACAGGACTGTCCTGCACCTCCGGAGGTGCCCCGCCTTTAAATGTTGGTCCAGTTCTGTCTGACACACATAGCAGAGATGTTGGAGTCCAGAAATGGATCATCCCACAAGGAAAAAAAGTTCAGCAGCCGGTAGAAATTCTCTTTTTCCTACTCTGAATACTGCTGGCTGTAGATGGTGTGACACAGAAGAAATGACAGAGAAGACCAAAGTGCAGCATCAGAGAGGACAGCTCTACCTCAACATTAAGCGTCAGAGAGGACAACTCTACCTCTACAGTGAGAATCAGAGTGGACAGCTCTACCTTAACAGTGAGAATCAGAGAGGACAGCTCTACCTCAACAAGGGACGTCAGAGAGGACAGCTCTACCTCAACAGTGAGAATCAGAGAGGACAGCTCTACCTCAACAGTGAGAATCAGAGTGGACAGCTCTACCTCAACAGTGAGACTCAGAGAGGACAGCTCTACATCTACAATGAGCATCAGAGAGGACAACTCTACCTCAACAGTGAGACTCAGAGAGGACAACTCTACCTCAACAGTGAACGTCAGAGAGGACAGCTCTACCTCAACATTGAGCGTCAGAGTGGACAGCTCTACCTTAACAGTGAGACTCAGAGAGGACACCTCTACATCTACAATGAACATCAGAGAGGACAGCTCTACCTCAACAGTGAACGTCAGAGAGGACAGCTCTACCTCAACAGTGAGCGTCAGAGAGGACAGCTCTACCTCTACAGTGAGAATCAGAGAAGACAGCTCTACCTTAACAGTGAGAATCAGAGAAGACAGCTCTACCTTAACAGTGAGCATCAGAGTGGACAGCTCTACCTTAACAGTGAGACTCAGAGAGGACACCTCTACATCTACAATGAACATCAGAGAGGACAGCTCTACCTCAACAGTGAGTGCTCTTTGCTTGGACAGCGATTTAGTGACTGTGCAGAAGTCTGGAGACCAGAGGTAATTGTTTTCAGCACTAGGGGAATTATACTGTGGTGTGACTATGTTGACATTACAACGTAGTGACTGAATATAACTCAATAATTGGCTGGTCATGGTTCCATCACAGGGAGTTCGACCTGCGTGCTGAGGCGAGGGTTCTTCCTTAATTGGTTGTCCATCTCTCCAGAAACTACTTACAGTTTTGGAAAGAGTCAGCTTTTTCTTCAAACGGTAATTTTTTTGGCAACCTTCACTGAGACGAACTGTAAATGGGGCATTTTTATGGCCTATTTTCAGCCCTGCTTAATTTCCGTTTGGGCCAGCGTTGTTTAAACAATGGGACGTGTGAGCAGAATGAATCCAAACGAGCCGTAGTCTGGTCATGTGACTCATTTTGTGGTTATGGTTGAGAACAGATGTAGAATCACTACCATTCCCCTTCTAAACAAAACTCAGTTATATTCATACATATCATACCCTTACAGAAGTAAAAAACTTGATTCACTTTACTCACTTTTGAGCCTAGTTTCAAATTTTATTTCATTTTATGCTAAAAAAGGAGAAGAACCAAAATGCTGGGAGAATGATGTTTGCTGTTTTATCAAGAAGATGTGAAAAAAATAAATGCAAAGGTTATAAGAGGAGCTTACAAGTACTGACTAAAATCATAGAATCTTCTGAAATATGTGGAAGATTGACAACTAAACCGACTAAACCTGGTGGAACCGTGGTACAGAGAAAAACAGGGAAATGAACTCCACTAAACTGTTATGTTTAGTTTTGTTTGAATTCAGGGGAAAAATGAAAAAGAAAAAAAAGAGAAAAACAAGAAAAGCATGAAGAAGACCATAGAGTCACTCAAACTGAGCGAAGTGGGAATGAAAACTTGTATTGGTTATCTTCATAAAGGCTTTAGTCATTTTATAGACCTAAAAGAATTCATTCCTTATTTTATTCCATTCATGAAGACAGCATTACATTAACATATTCAGTACACGTTGAAGGTCCACATATCTTCATGACAGGAAAGGAGCAGTAAGAAGAATAAAATTCTTATTTAATTGCTGCCCCTATATTACACCTAAAAAAAAACATAAAGCAAAAAAAACCAATCCTAGATGGCTTTTAGCACCTGTCCCCACACACTAATTACACATTACATATTCCTCAAGTTTCGTCTTTACAAATATTTTTTTAAATAATATTTTGTTAGTACAACTTTTCAAAACGTCTTGTTGAGCATTCTAAACTTTTACTCCAACAAAAGAAAAAAACTACTGCTTATTGGCAGTGCGAGCGAATGGAAACTTAAAATCATATTTCTCTCTGTGATTTTCATCTTCTGAGGTGAAAACATAATAATTTTTGCTAGCTACTCTGCCGGCATCTCTCTGTTTTTAACTTTAAGCATCCCAAGTAAAGTTTGCTGTTTTGTTAAGTCCTCAAATTTCAACAATCTTGACTCCACAAATTAAAGCATTCGTGTGTTTCTGTGTATCCAGCTTTATGAATTATTCGAATCACTTTTTTCTGCTGTAGATGTAATGGTGGTTAAATGAGTTTTATACGTTTACCCCACACTTCAACACAGTAAGTGAAATAAGGCAGTACAATTGAACAGTATAACATTCTTAACATGTGACATGATACGTAGTACTTAATGTTATTCAAAACAAATATAATTTTGGCCAATTTACTTTTGATATATGATATATGTGGCTTCCAAGACAACTTTTTGTCCAAAATTAACCCAAGAAATCTATACTCAGAAACTTTTTCAATTGTTACTCCATCAATTGATAGTTTTACCTCCTCCTGTTTTTTATTAGTAAAAACCATAAACTTTGTCTTTTCTAAATTCAATGAAAGCTTATTATTATTAAACCAATATTTAAGTTTGACCAGTTCAGAATTGTTCGAGTCCTTTGAGTCTTCTTTGATTGGATCAAAAACAGGAAACAACACATAATGCAACAACTAACTACAGTCTATATTTGTGCTCAATGTGATAAACTTACACACTTAGATGTGTAATTGTTAAGTACAGCTATAGTTCATTGTAAGTATATATGTCCTCTGTTATCCAACCAGCTTCATTATCCTCATCCTCACTATGTTCTCCATCCATCCATCCATCCATCCATCCATCCATCCATCCATCCATCCATCCATTCATCAAACCAAAGCCAGAAGACTTTTTTCTTTACCTGCATGTTGTAGAATTGTCTCCAGTGTCATTCTGACTTGATTGAGTGAAGATTCAAACACTTGTAGTTTACTGCTGTGTTTAAAGCAGGTTTAATGTGTTTTATCACTTACAAACTATCTGTCATCAGCTCAGTCAAGACAGGCTGCGTCCTCCTAGTTATTTAGAAATAAGTTGCCGATTTAAGAGAATTGCTTGGACAGTTTCAAACCTGGCAGTTTATAAGAAGGATTTGAATCATCTTGCTCTGAATTTGAGATCCTGAACACTACTTTAAAGAGAGTAAAAAAAGAATGGGAATTTACATTTTTACTCCAATGCAAAGTCAAAGACAGAATTAGCAAACAGCAATAGGTTGATCAGATGAAGTCGTAACCAGCATGTGCTTTGAAGGCTCCAGCAGAACAGTGGAATTAGCCTCTGATTGTTCAGCTTATAGCAGAAAGCTCAGAGTCTTTGGTAAGATCAAAGAAATCAGAAACGTCAGCAGTGAGTCAGATTAAAACTCACTTTGCATTGCCTGTTTTTCTGCAGGCCAGAGGAACTTCAGTCCAACATTTCCAGAAAGGGAACGGCCCCTGCAGTCATGAGATGTGAGAGTCAACCCAGCATCAAAGTCAATTGTGAAGATCCACATTCTGAGTCACAGCCTCCTTCAGAATGCTGCAGAAAACCATCATTCCCATCCCGAGGTTTGAAGCAGACTGTAAGTCAGAGGTTTTTGGTGCACAGAAACCACTCGCTTAAAGCAGAAAACCTCAGATGAAGTCTGCGATTGTGCTGAACAGGCATGTGTCACCAGCAGAGCCCTCTGATTTGCTCACCATACTGTGACAAACACACATTAATTTCACCATAGTGAATAATCGGTTTGCTTGCCCATTTGCATCTTAAGTAACTGTATCAAGTCCCCTGAGCATGTGGACAGTGTGTGATTATCAAATGGGGCTCATGAGAGAAGCTGAGTAGTTGCTGAGAACCAGATGCAACCTGCACCCTGGATCTGGAAGCGTTTGTGGTCATTGTGCTGAAAATGAGAACATGTGAAGGTCAACCCCGCAAGATGACCAGCTGCGTAAGCTTTGCTCGCCTCACATGACAAGTACTACTACTACTACTACTGCTGCTGCTGCTGCTGCTGCTGCTGCTGCTGCTTCTGCTTTGCTTCCTCTGCTCCTGCTGCTGCTTCCTCTGCTCCTGCTGCTGCTGCTGCTGCTGCTTCTGCTTTGCTTCCTCTGCTGGTTCCTCTGCTGCTGCTTTGCTTCCTCTGCTGCTTCCTCTGCTGCTGCTGCTTCCTCTGTTTCTGCTTTGCTTCCTCTGCTGCTGCTTTGCTTCCTCTGCTGCTGCTTTGCTTCCTCTGCTGCTGCTGCTTCCTCTGCTGCTGCTTCCTCTGCTGCTGCTGCTTCCTCTGTTTCTGCTTTGCTTCCTCTGCTGGTTCCTCTGCTGCTGCTTTGCTTCCTCTGCTGCTGCTGCTTCCTCTGCTGCTGCTTCCTCTGCTGCTGCTGCTGCTGCTACATGGATTTCTCCACTTTCTGCCCTCTCACCTCCCTCCTCCATTTCCTGCTCCTTGGCTCCCCTCTCCCCTATGACTTTCTGTTTCAGACTACGCGAAGACGCTGGATAATCTTGGTTACATCCAGCCTGCAAAAGTATTCTAAAGAGACTGTGGGGCTGCATTACAGCAACAGCAGTGGGAAAAAAAGGCTGGTGCAGGAAAATGTGGAGCATCGGATAGATGGATGGATGAAGCCTACCTGGCTCGAGGTCCAGTGCAGGTGGGGGTCCCCCTCTGGCCAGTGCTCTACATGGCAGCCGAGTGTTTGTGTCTGCACACTAGTGTGTGGTGGAGGGAAGAGGGAGAAGTGAGTGCTGCTGAGGAGACGAGGAGATGGCACAGTGCAGTGTGGAAGATTGGAGGCAGGGTACTCAGCGTATGCATCTCCCTCCCTCTCTCTGAGTGAGAGTATAATCCCTTCCACAGTCTATGGGGACGAGCTGAAAATGAACCAGCTCTATCTCTCCCTCCACTTCCCTCTTGTTCAGTATCTCGGCTCTGCACATGAGCCCCGAGCAGAATTACCCTCTCCATGCCTCCACCTTGCAGAAGATAGAAGCCAGAACTGCAGGGAACAGTTCTGCCCTTTATGACTGCTGCAACTATTTCAAGCCTTTCCCCTCCACTCGGGTCTCTACGACACCACTCAGGCTGTTTGTGTCGCAGCGACTCCTCTGAATGATGACAGCGGCGCGGTGATGTGATGCTGTGGCATTTGAACGGGCGTGCTCATCACTCATTTCCGCACTGAAACCATGTTTGGAGTCGGCTGTGTTTGTGCCGTGGCTTCATCTGCGTTTGAAGTTTGTGTTCTCATTTTTGTCAGAGCTTTAAGGTGCACTATGCAAATGTTGTCAGTGACTCAGAGACAATCCTTCATCCCATCTGGAAAAGTCTGGCAGTACATCTGAGCAGGCTGGGTGCTGCATGTGCCTACAGTTGCTGACATTATGTAACAAGTCTTTCAATTCTGGTGCTTTGCAGGGTTTGTTGTCATGTATGGAGGGGCTAAACTACTTCTTTTTTATTTCAACATTCAAATAAAATGTAAGAATATTTTAAGAAAACCCGTTCAACAGGCTCAAAAGAAAGTTCATATGTCAAACTCATGTCCTCGAGTTCTGGCATCCTTTTGGCTTTTTTTAACCAACTTTTTTTGGAGAATGTTTTGAAAAAAAATCCCTCCTGGTTCAGGTATTCAGTAGCAGAAAACAGAGAAACGGATGGATGCATCAGAATGGAGCAGAGCAATTCATAATTGTGTTAAAAAGTTACAGTTTTAATGTTTTAAAAATGTAGTTTTAGAGTGTTTAATAAACGTTTAAACTGTTCGTCTCGTGACTTGAGGTGTTTCTTGGATTTTGAGTGATTGAGTTTGACACCCCTGAGCTACATCACTGCTATAAGCTTTTTTTTAAACAACATTTATCATCTGCTCCTGATTCTCAACAATTTGACTAAATAAATGCTAAAAACTTTCCTGGGAAAGTCTGTGCCAGGGTACTGGAGAGGAGAGTCCATCTGATAGTCGAACCTCAGATCCAGGAACAACAGTCCGGTTTCCGTCCTGGTGGAACAGTGGACCAGCTCTACTACACCCTCTTCAGGGTGCTGGAGGGTTCGTGGGAGTTCGCTCATCCGGTCCATATGTGTTTTGTGGATTTGGAGAAGGCGTTCAACGGCGTTCCCCGTGGTGTCCTGTGGAGGGTGCTCTGGGAGTATGGGGTCCGGGGAGCCTTACTGAGGGCTGTCCGGTGTTTGTACGACCGGAGCAGGAGCTTGGTTCGCATAGCTGGCAGTGACCCCGGGCTTACACCGCTAGCGTTACGGCTCTGATGCGTTGCAGGAGCAGACTAGCTACAGCCGATGGCTTCCACTGGATGCTGCTCCAGCCACAGGCTGTGTTGATACAGGAAGCCAAACCCTCGTTCTCCAGTCATTTCAGAACACTCCTCTGTCTGCGTGGGACTCGTCAACATCTAATGGATAAAGCATAGAATTTTTACGTAATGTTTACGACACGCTGAAACCAGCGAGTTCAGCGGAAATATTGTTTTATTTTGAAAATATACCGGATGCTCTTTACATTCGCTTGTGTGGTTTCCAATTTAAGTCGTGAATAGCCCCAAATTCACAAAAAGAGCTGCAGATCAGCTGCAGCGTCAATCAAAAATTGAACCAAACGAAAAGAATTTGCAGCACCGCAGAGGCCGGTCCGCAGACGCAAGACGTGAACGCCTGCAGTGGAAGTCCCGCTCACACTTTTAAAGGTACGTAAAGACTGCGGCGCACACATCGGAGCCGTAACGCTAGCGGTGTAAGCCCGGGGTAAGTCAGACCTGTTCCCGGTGCATGTTGGACTCCGGCAGGGCTGCCCTTTATCACCGGTTCTGTTCATAGTCTTTATGGACAGAATTTCTAGGCGCAGCCAGGGGCCGGAGGGGATCTGGTTTGGGGACCACAGGATTTCCTCTCTGCTCTTTGCAGATGATGTTGTTCTGGTGGCTCCATCGAGCCAGGACCTCCAGCATGTATTGGAGCGGTTTGCAGCCGAGTGTGAAGCGACTGGGATGAGGGTCAGCAACTATAAGTCTAAGGTTCTCGACCGGAGAAAGGTAGTTTGCCCTCTCTCGGTGGGTGGGGTGCTCCTGCCTCAGGTGGAAGAGTTTAAATATCTTGGGGTCTTGTTCATGAGTGAGGGAATATCGGAGCGTGAGATTGACAGGCGGATTGGAGAGGCGTTGTGGTGAAAAGAGAGCTGAGCCAGAAAGCAAAGCTCTCGATTTACCGGTCCATCTTCGTTCCAGTACTCACCTATGGTCATGGGTTCTGGGTCGTGACCGAAAGAACGAGATCCCGACTACAAGCGGCTGAAATGAGTTTTCTCCGGAGGGTGGCTGGACGCTCCCTTAGAGATAGGGTGAGGAGTTCAGTCACCCGGAGAGAGCTCGGAGTAGAGCCGCTTCTCCTCCACATCCAGAGGAGCCAGTTGAGGTGGCTTGGGGATCTGATCCGGATGCCTCCTGGAGGCCTCCCTGGAGAGGTGTTCCGGGCATGTCCCACTGGGCGGAGGCCCCGGGGAAGATCCAGGACTCGCTGGAGAGACTATGTTTCTCGGCTGGCCTGAGAACACCTCGGGGTCTCCAAGAGGAGCTGGAGGAAGTGGCCGGGGAGAGGGAAGTCTGGGTGTCTTTGCTTAGACTGCTGCCCCCACGACCCGGTCCCGGATGAAGTGGAAGAAGATGAATGGATGGATGGATGGAAATACTAAAAATGTCATTTTGATTATTCTTTATCTACAGTATGTCCTTCTTTATCAGAAAAGTGCCACAAGAACATGTTAAAAAAAACAATTTTTATTGGAGTGGGTCTCTACGGGACAAAATCAAGATACAAACTAACCTGTGAAGTATGTCTTAGGAGGGAGGGAGGAAACTGGAGACAAAAGCCACACATGCACGAGGAGAAGATTCAAACTGCACCCAGGAAGAAACCAGCTGGGATTAAACCAGAGCCACTCTAAGGCGAGAACGGTAACCACCACGCCACTGTACAGTCCAGCTAAAGTTTAGGAACCTGAAAATCTCAAAGTAGGAAATTGAACATTTTCCTCAACCAACCACTGAAGAATGGTGACAGATGAGAGCAGTTTTTCATTTTACCTGATGTCAGAGAGTCCAACTTTCTGAGAAATAAAAGCAGAACATGGTCTCTTCATGGCTGCTCCTCAGAGTGATTGAATGGGAGCTCCACACAGCTCTATCTGGGAAATTGGAGAGAAATATCTGAGGACACATATCTGGAAATGTAGAGCTCAAACTGAACTGATCGCTGATGCGGTTGGACCACTGACATTCGTGGTCACATTTTCAGGTAGATGTACTGCTACAATAGTATCGAGATCCAAATAAAAACAAACTGATTGCAATAAGAAATGATTTTTTTTATCCATCACACTTCATTTTGTCTGTGACAGGTCCATAGATTTATCTGTGCTTCCATCTATATCGTGTGTCTGCACATAGTTGGAGTAATTTCCTTTTCCTCTGTTCTTATTTTAGCGCGAGTGTTCCTCCACCCACCTACCCAGCCGATATACTGAGCGTGTATCCATGATGCTACAGTGCACCAAGACGACAAACGCTCGCATGGCTGCGATGGCTGTAGGCTGGGCTCTGGAGCCCACTGGATTATTAGCGTGCCAAATTGGCAGAATGTATTAGCATCACAGTGATCACACATTTCCTCTCACTGGTCAATTATCAAGACAGATAGTTTGAACAGATAATAGCCCACAACCTCGCCTGGACCCATTTTCTGCTTAGTGGATTTAGCGGCGAGAAGGGGAAGAGGAGGGGAGGGAGGGGAGGGTGGGGGAAGAAAATAAGCATAAGTGATGTTGTGATGTGGTGGAAATGCTACTTTCAGCACAGTTAAAATCAGATTGCTGGGACAAAGAAAAAAGCAGAGAAGTGGAAAAAAAGCCTAGTTTGTTTCAGACTGCTTTTGGATCCAGGCTGGGGGCCCGGGTGGCAGAAATATGGAAGAATGAGCACACGTGTCACTTCGATGAAATCATTCTGAAGAAAGCTTGAGCTGCACAGATGAAGATCACAGCACAGCCAGACCCAACACTGCATGCAGATTCAGGGGCTGCAGCTGTTTGTATCCGAGGAAAACCGATACAGCACAGCTCTGGAAGAAGAAGATGTTCTTTCTGTTCCTCTCCTCAAATGCTGAATAGTTCTAGACCATTTGGGTCAATGCTCTTTGATGTTACAATCAAACATTTTTTCTCCATTATTTTTATATTGCAAAATAATTAGACGATCATTAAAATATTGTTTTTTAAGATTAATGAATAAAGTGAATGATAAATGTTCATCTTATATAATACAAAATACATTTGAGAAAACACAGTAAATATATTTAAGAGGACATGCAATTCTCAAGAAACCTTAATTCAGAATGAATGTTTAAGAGAGACCTGTTTTGATGCCGATTCAGGTTATGGAATCCAAAATCCATTTTAAAAACTATGTAAAAATTGTACGAGTACAAAAATATGAACAATAGGAATTGCTGGTTGTTTTATCTATATTTTATAGTTATAATTTATCTTTTTAACTAAGTAATCCACATTTGTTGGTATATCAATCTGTTATGGGAGTTTTTTTCTTTATTTTTATTGTTTTAAGAGAGCGGAAAATGTGAAGCGATTACTTTATCATCAACACAGGGAGCAGGAATAATAGGTTTGCTTTCTGTTTTCTGTTTCTTTTCATTGTCACAAAAGAAAAAAAAAAGGTCAGTGTGTTGTGTTGTTCTTGCAATTGTTTAGTGGAATGTAGAAATGACAATAATAATAATAATGATGTTTAAATTTTAAAAGTCTCCCAGATGTTAAAATATTCTAACATCTAATATAAAAAAACAAACAATTGGGCCATCCATCCCTCCATCATCCATCCATCCATCCATCATCCAACCATCCATCCATCCATTCATGTATCCATCCATCCATCCATCATCCATCCATCCATCCATCCATTCATCCATTCATGTATCCATTCATCCATCCATCCATCATCCTTCCATCCATCATCCATCCATCCATTCATGTATCCATCCATCCATCCGTCATCCATCCGTCATCCACCCATTCATGTATCCATCCATCCATTCATGTATCAATCATCCATCCATCCATCCATCATCCATCCATTCATGTATCCATCCATCATCCATCCATCCATCCATCCGTCATCCATCCATCCATCCATTCATGTATCCATCCATCATCCATCCATCCATCCGTTCATCCATCCATCCATTCATGTATCCATCTATCATCCATCCATCCATCCGTCATCCATCCATCCATCCATTCATGTATCCATCCATCCATCCATTCATGTATCCATCCTCCATCCATCCATCCGTCATCCATCATCCATCCATCCATCCATCCATCATCCATCCATCCATCCATCCATCCATCCATCCATTCATGTATCCATCCATCCATCCATCCGTCATCCATCCATCCATCCGTCATCCATCCATCCATGTATCCATCCATCATCCATCCATCCATCCATCCATTCATCCGTCATCCATCCATCCATCCATTCATGTATCCATCCATCCATCCATCCGTCATCCATCCATCCATGTATCCATCCATCATCCATCCATCCATCCATCCATTCATCCGTCATCCATCCATCCATCCATTCATGTATCCATCCATCCATCATCCATCATCCATCCATCCATCCATCCATCCATTCATGTATCCATCCATCCATCCATCCATCATCCATCCATCCATCCATCCATCCATTCATGTATCCATCCTCCATCCATCCATCCGTCATCCATCATCCATCCATCCATCCATCCTCCATCCATCCATCCATCCATTCATGTATCCATCCATCCATCCGTCATCCATCCATCCGTCATCCATCCGTTCATGTCTCCATCCATCATCCATCCATCCATCCGTCATCCATCCATCCATCCATCCATCATCCATCCATCCATCATCCATCCATTCATCCATTCATGTATCCATCCATCCATCCATCATCCATCCATTCATGTATCCATCCATCCATCCATCCATCCATCCATCCATCATCCATCCCAGTTTATAAGTTGACAACACCCCATGTATGGGGGGGTGTATCATGAGCATACATATGGAAAAAGGACCAACAAACACAACTCATTTTTAATGGCCACAGCATTCTCTCTCTAGAACTAAGATGCAAACAGACTATTTTTATATTATCAAATAGTTCAAACTCACCTGAAGGCTCATTTTTTCATTTTTTTAAGAGTTTGTGTGTAAAAGAGAAAAAGTCTGCAAGCCCAGAGTGAAACATGAGCAAAGCACAGAGGAGTCCATCTGTCAAACGAGCAGAACAATCTCATTTGATGCGTCTCAATAGATGTACAGAGATGAACATACCATCATTTGATGGAGCAAAAGTTCAACCATGTTGGTGTAAATTCAGCACATCCTAAACGCAGCTAGAGACTGACGGAACTTTACACACAAGTGGCTGCAGTGTGAAGTCCTTGATGTGAGGAGGAGGCGTTTCAGGAGCCGCCAGCAGTAAAGATCACGGAGACAAATCTCATGTCCATGTTTGTTATCTGGAAGCTTCTGATAAGGTTAAGGAGAGTTTTTGAACTCATCATGTTCATTAAAGCTGATGTTAAATATTTTTCTATTTGCTTATTCTTCTGAATGGATCATAAAAGTCAAACATAACCAAATTAATAAGCAGTTAAACCATGGAAATACAACCATCAGAAAATCTACATGTGTGAATCCATTATTTGATATATTTGGAAGAGCCAGTGCAGGGCCGGAGCAGTGTGGTTCGGGTTGCAGAGGAAGCAGACACTGGAGACTTTGGGGTGAGGTTGTCCTTCATTCTAGCCGAAGTCACAGAGAGTCAATGAGAATCGAGGGGGCAAGGCTCCAGGCCAATTCTCTGCAGAATTGTGTAGCAGTCTAGAACCATACCACTGGACTGGTAGACTGGGGTGGTGGTTCCCCTTTTCAAGAAGATAAGGTTCAGGAAATCACACTCCCCACCTCCCTGAGAATGTTTATGCCAAGATACTAGAGAGGAGAGTTCAGGCGATAGTCGAAGGTCCAGGAACAACTCTGGTTTCTGTCCTGGTTCTGTAACAACGGACCTCATACGCACCAGCCCTTCACCCTCTTCAGGGTGCTGGAGGGTTCATGGGAGTTCACTCATCCAGTTCATTTGTGTGTTGTGGATTTGGAAAAGGGAGCCTCACGCCTGTTTCACACCGGACGTGGAAGCGCTGTGTGGGCGGAGTCCCACGGTTTCCGCTCAGTTATTTAGAGCGTTTTTTTGCCATCATCAGACACCAATGAACACCCCACTCCTGCTCTGTAGTCGGCCATGTTGATCTGTGTGTGTTTACTTTTTATTAGGGATGTCCCGATCAGGTTCTTTTGGGTCCGATCCGATTCCGAGTCATTGGATATTGTGGATTTGCCGATATCGAGTCCCGATCCGATACTTTTGTAACACATTTAAAACATTAACAAATTGAATAAATACATTTGTCTTGTCTCTTATTTATATTTCATTAACATTAGTTTATCATTAGAAACTTAAATAAAACACTTCTGTGAAGTAACTTTAATAAACAAGTAAAAATAGAGCAAATATAAACTAGAAAAAAAAAATCATATTTTCTTGTTCTATAAGTGATAATTAGTCATGTGAGAAAGTTTAGTGACTTTAACTTTAATATATCTAATTATGGAACATTTCTAAGCAAATGTGATTCCTGTCCTAATTCAGAATTCTTAAAAATAAATTGTGTGTTTTAGCATGAATTTGATGACTGTTTATGAGTAGCTCATATCATTATTCATTTTAATTTATTTGTTTTTTTGTTTGTTTGTTTTTTTAAGATTATGTGCTTCTTTTTAAGTTCTTAAGACATCACATTTCGGTTTTATTATCAGAGGATAATACCGATGGTGGAGGACCGCGGCACTCTGCGCCTGGTGCGAATCACACGGAGGTTTAAAAGGGCGCCGAATGGAAGCAACCTCTGCGCCGTCCCGCTTTGCAGTGCTTCTCCGTCCGGTGTGAACCAGGGATAACTGAGGGCTGTCCGGTCTCTGCATGACCCGAGTAGGAGCTTGATTCGCGTAGCTGGCAGTAAGCCAGACCTGTTCCCAGTGCGTGTTTCCCTTCATCATCAGTTCTGTTCATAGTATTCATGGACAGGAGCTGGGGGGGGGGGGGGGGGTTGTCTGTTGTTGTTCTGTTGGCTTCATCAAGCCAGGACCTCCAGCATGTATTGGAGCGGTTTGCAGCTGTGTGAAGCGGCTTGGATGAGGGTCAACACTGCTAAGTTTTAGGTCATGGTTCTGGACCGGAGAAAGGATGGATGGATGGATGGATGGATGGATGGATGGATGGATGGATGGATGGATGGATGGATGGATGGATGGTGTCGCGGGGTTCTCTTACGAAGTCCAGAAAATACTCAAAACAGGAGGCAAGCCAAGAGAGATTCCATTTGTTCTTTTCTTTTAATAAAGTCTTTAGAATTTACAAAAAAATAAAGTAAGGATGAGGGCGAGATGGCAGACACAAAAACCAACAATGTTTTGTCTGAACACCACCTTTGTGTTTAGATTTTCTTATTTGGCACTCCTTCTGCCTGTTACTGCCTGTAACACACACTCAGCATAGTGGGAGAGAAGTACCTTCATATATACCTCTTATGACCACTCCCACCCAATCAGGCATTTTACTCAACATATTAAATCTCAGAAAATAATTCATTTCAGTAATCCATTACAATCAGATTCTTTGTTTATCTCCACATTTTAGTTAACATAAATTCAAACAATTAATTTATTTAAACTATAACAGAGATAATAAAGAAACAAAAACCAAACAATTTAAATCAGAAACAGCTGTGTCAAAATTGGCATCAAAATAATATAAACAGGAAAAACAATTCACTCTGTTTGCCTGTCAGTGAAGGAGAGAGGAAAAGGGGGCGTGGCTAAGACGCCGTGCTGCGGAGCCGCGGTGAGTAAATGTTTGTGTGTGTGTATGCGGAAAACTAGTGATGACCAAGTGTGCACCCAAGGTCTAAACTGTAAGAAATGGAGGATAATCTGCGAAATAACGTGGTTGGAGAACAGCAAAGTTGGTTTCTGACATGGATGCGCGCGCCAGCGGGTAGGTGTGTGTATGTGGGTGTGCTCACTGCGCTCACTCAGACAGGGAGACGGAGCTGCTCCGTCACATCATCCCTCCCCTCTGGGAGGTTGACGATGTTCGGCAACCTGGAGAGAAAGTCAGCAACTACATTTGTGGTGCCTGATCTGTGTCGTACTACAAATCTGTACGGTTGAAGTGACAGGTACCAACGTGTAAGACGACTATTGTGATCTTTCATAGAGTTTATCCACGTGAGGGCCCTATGATCTGTTTCTAGGTCGAATTCTCTACCTAACAGATAATACCGCAAACTCTCTAATGCCCATTTAATTGCGAGGCCTTCTTTTTCTACAGTGGAGTAACGTGTTTCTCGTGGCTGAAGCTTTCGGCTAAGGAACAGTACTGGATGCTCTTCTCCTGGCTCCCCCTGGACTAGCACTGCTCCCAGGCCGACTGCAGAGGCATCCACTTGTACGAGAAACCTTTGGTTGAAGTCAGGACTTCGCAGGACTGGAGATGAACACAGACAGGTTTTGAGGGTTGTGAAGGCCGTCTCACACTCCTCTGTCCACTGGATTGGATTCTTCTGGTCTTTCTTTGTTAAAGTTGTAAGTGGAGCTGCAATAGTAGCAAACTGTGGGACGAAACGCCTGTACCAGCCAACCAGTCCTAGGAATGATCGCACTTCCTTCTTGGTTCTTGGTCTGGGACATTCTTTGATGGACTCCACTTTATCCACTTGTGGACGCACTTCTCCTCCACCAAGATGGTACCCAAGGTATTCAGTTTCTCGCTGGGCCCATCTACACTTGGAAGGGTTAAGTGTTAAGCCTGCCTCTTGAATACGCTTCAGGACCAAGGAAAGATGTTGAGTGTGCTCTGCCCACGTTTTGCTGAAAATGACCACATCATCGAGGTATGCTGCACTACAGTGGCCACACCCTTGTAACACTCTGTCCATCAACCTTTGGAAGGTGGCTGGAGCACCATGCAAACCAAAGGGCATAGCCGTAAACTGGAACAGCCCTGCAGGTGTTTGGAATGCAGTGTATGGTCGGCTCGTCCTCTCCAGTGGCACCTGCCAATACCCTTTGCACAGATCAAGGGTGGTGATGTATGCTGCAGCTCCAATCTTCTCCAGCAGGTCATCTATTCTGGGCATTGGATAGGTGTCGAACTCAGAGATGGAGTTGAGTTTCCTGAAATCAATGCAGATGCGCAGAGAACCGTCTTTTTTGAAGGCGATGACCATGGGGCTGCACCATTCTGAATTGGAAGGCTCGATCACCCCAAGCTTTAACATCTGGTCGACTTCATCCTGAAGTTTGCTCACCAGTTGTTGTGGAACTCTGTATGGACGCTGGCGAATTGGATGTCCATTCTTCAGCCTTATGACATGTTCAATCAAGCCAGTCCTCCCAGGTTTGTCTGCAAACAGTGAAGAAACATTTTTGAACAGTTCAGTTAACTCTGTTGCTTTTGCTGGTGGGAGGTGTGTCAGACCAGCTGAACTGTTAGAGCTAGCACATTCAGTCACATCTTCATCAGTGTCTTCTTCTGGGTTGTGCTTCCTCACCAGCATGGCTCTCACCGGAGGTGGACTTGGGTTTTCCTTCCATTCTTTCAGTAGATTTACATGGTATGTTTGTTTTGCTTTTTTCTTTTCAGGGTGATGGACTTCATAGGTGACAGGACCCATCTTCTGAGTAATGACATATGGCCCCTGCCATTTAGTCAACAGCTTGTGGGTTGAGGAAGGAAGAAGCAATAGAACCTTTTGTCCAGGTTGAAACTCACGGTTACGGGCCTGTTGGTCATACCACGTCTTTTGCTTCTTTTGGGCCTCACGCAGGTTGACCTCTGCCTCCTCTTGGTACCTCTGTAGTCGTTCTCTCATCTCCAACACAAATTGTATCACCCCTTTGCCTGCAGGTGTAGTAGATGGAGCCTCCCAACTCTTTTGGAGCAGATCCAGCGGCCCCTGGACGTCCCATCCATACAGGAGCTCAAAGGGGGAAAATCCTGTGGAGGCTTGAGGGACTTCTCTGTAGGCAAAGAGCAGAAATGGCAACCAGCGATCCCAGTCTTTACCTGTGTCATCTACAAACTTCTGCAGCATCCTCTTGAGTGTCTGGTTGAACCTCTCCACCAGGCCATCTGTTTGTGGATGATACGGTGTAGTTCGGATGGCAGAGATTCCAAGATGTTTGTAGAAGAGCTGCATCAGCCTGGAAGTGAAGTTAGTCCCCTGGTCGGTCAAGATCTCATCTGGGATTCCCACTCTGGAAAAAAGTTGAACCAAAGCTCGGACAACCGTGGAAGCAGTGATAGTGCGCAGGGGAAAGGCCTCAGGAAATCTGGTAGCATAGTCACAGACGACGAGGATATACTGATGGCCACTACTACTTTTAATGAGAGGGCCAACTATATCCATGGCAATCCTACGAAATGGAGTGGCTATTACAGGGAGAGGTTGGAGAAGGCCTCTGTCAGATTTTCGAGTTGGACATGTTTTCTGACAGGTGGGGCATGTGGCACAGTATTTCTGAACATCTGTATACATAGAAGGCCAGTAGAAACGTGATGCGGCTCGAATGTATGTTTTGTGACGACCTAAATGTCCTGCCCATGGAACGGTGTGTGCGAGCTGCATTACAAGAGGCCTGCAACCAACAGGTACAACAAGACGCTTATGTTCTCCCTCAGTTAAATACAGCACATTGTTTTCAACAATAAACAGTGATTTACCCACAAAGTGTTTGTCATTATTTTGTGTAACCTTAGCAAACAATGGTTTCAAATCTTCATCCTGCTTTTGTAATTCAGCAATATTCTCCTGTTTGATTTCTACAAAATCAGTTTCTTTTGGTCTCCTTAAGTTTTGTTTTTTCTCAAAACGTCGTTGAGAACGTGATTTCTTTAGTCTATTTTTACCACCCTCAAACAGGCTGTCATCAAAATCTGGTAACGGTTGGACATTAGCATTCGCTTTAGCTTGGGCTCGAGTGAGTACTGCACCAGACATTTTCACATCATCTTCAGCATGAGTTTTCATTACATTCACTGGATTAGTTTGTTTTCCCAACAAGTCAATGAGCACAGGTAAATCACATCCGAGAATAGCATCTACAGGTAAATTGTCCACTACAGCAAACGTCAGTAGATAGGCCTGATCATCAATATTTACAGTTAGTTCAGTTTTTGGATAATGGTGCTTATCCCCATGAACACAAATAATGTCTGTTTTCTGACTGTAATCCAGAGTCCCAGTGGGTACCAAACTGCGCTTTATCAATGACATGAAACTTCCACTGTCCAACATAGCTGTGATTGGTTGTCCATTAACAGTCACATCCACATGTTTCTGAATTACAAAGTCTTTATCCTCAGTGTGCTCATTCTCAGGTCTAGGTGGGTAACATGCACCTGTGACCTTCGATTTTCGAATGGGGCACACTGAAGCTTTGTGTCCAGGTTGCTGACAATAGAAGCAAATAAAGTCCTTACCAGATGATCGCTGGCCTGCTGCAGTATTGATGGTACCTGGAGAGTCTGGTGCGTTCTCCCTCCTTGAGCTCCTTTGCTGAATCAGCTGGGCTGGTCGATGCGCTGCACCTGTGGGGCGTGAAGCTGCTCCTCTCCTGGCGTTGAGGTACTGGACAGCCAACCTTGCTGCTGTGATCCCCTCAGCTGGCTCGTGCTCCTTCACCCAGGTTCTTACGTCAGGTGGTAACACCCGCAGGAGTTGCTCCAAGATGATGGCCTCCCCGATCTGGTCCTTGGTGTGACGTTCCGGCTGGATCCAACGTCGATAGAGTGACTTCAGGCGATGATAGGTTTCTGTCGGATTCTCACCATGTGGCACAGATGTTGAACGGAACTGCTGCCGATAAGTCTCAGGTGAAATGTCAAATTTAGCCAATAGTGCTGCTCTCAAGTCTTTATAGCTGTGGGCTCGGTCTTCATCCATTGCAGTGTAGGCCTCCAGAGTTTTACCCGAAAGCAGTGGAACCAGACGACATGCCCACTCTCTTTCTGGCCATTTCCATGTTTTGGCGATGCGTTCAAAGCGCATTAGATAGTTCTCAATGTCCTCGCCAGTCTGGTAAGGGGGAATTTTTGGATCGGAGAAAAGACCTCTAGGTGGTGCAGTGCTGTCCGAGTCATCTGATGTGGTTGAGGCAGATGTTGACGTCTCGGTGTTTGGTCGACCACGGGATGCTGGAGTCGGTAGTGTATACCTTGGACTGCTTCCTGTTGATGAGCTGGGTGCTGGTGGTGCCCTGGTCTTGGACTTGCATGGCGCTTTGGCGTGCTGTGGCTGTGCTGGACTTTGGAGGGACCCACTCGAGTGATGACCTGAAGCCGCTGATGGTGCTTTGATCTTGGACTTGCGAGGTACTTCGGTGTGCTGTGGCTCCGTTTCACTTAAGAGGGACCCACTCAGGCGTTGAAGCGACGCCACAAGTTCTTCCTCCTCTTTTGCTGAGCAGCCCAAGAAATCCCTCATCATGTCAATCATCTCATTTCCTGAGGTACCAGAGGGACCTGACCTTGGCTGAAGCTCATCCATTTCTTCTGCAGATGACGTAGACTGTGCCGTCTCCCAAGCTTGGTCCACACCCCTCTCAGGCTGTTGTTGGTCCGTCTGGGAACGAAGACCAGTCCTCTTTTTGGGAAGTGGAATTCTCTTTTTACGGCTTGCCATCCCACTTCTGACACCATCTGTCGCGGGGTTCTCTTACGAAGTCCAGAAAATACTCAAAACAGGAGGCAAGCCAAGAGAGATTCCATTTGTTCTTTTCTTTTAATAAAGTCTTTAGAATTTACAAAAAAATAAAGTAAGGATGAGGGCGAGATGGCAGACACAAAAACCAACAATGTTTTGTCTGAACACCACCTTTGTGTTTAGATTTCTTATTTGGCACTCCTTCTGCCTGTTACTGCCTGTAACACACACTCAGCATAGTGGGAGAGAAGTACCTTCATATATACCTCTTATGACCACTCCCACCCAATCAGGCATTTTACTCAACATATTAAATCTCAGAAAATAATTCATTTCAGTAATCCATTACAATCAGATTCTTTGTTTATCTCCACATTTTAGTTAACATAAATTCAAACAATTAATTTCTTTAAACTATAACAGAGATAATAAAGAAACAAACCAAAAACAATTTAAATCAGAAACAGCTGTGTCAAAATTGGCATCAAAATAATATAAACAGGAAAAACAATTCACTCTGTTTGCCTGTCAGTGAAGGAGAGAGGAAAAGGGGGCGTGGCTAAGACGCCGTGCTGCGGAGCCGCGGTGAGTAAATGTTTGTGTGTGTGTATGCGGAAAACTAGTGATGACCAAGTGTGCACCCAAGGTCTAAACTGTAAGAAATGGAGGATAATCTGCGAAATAACGTGGTTGGAGAACAGCAAAGTTGGTTTCTGACATGGATGCGCGCGCCAGCGGGTAGGTGTGTGTATGTGGGTGTGCTCACTGCGCTCACTCAGACAGGGAGACGGAGCTGCTCCGTCACAGATGGATGGATGGATGGATGGATGGATGGATGGATGGATGGATGGATGGATGGATGGATGGATGGATGGACCTCATGTCTTGACCGCATGATAATATCTTACAGTTTATTCACATATGCAGATTCAAAGCTACACCATATTTTAGAAAGAGGGACATTTGCTGGGAAGCATTATTTTTTTGGTGAGATTTGTGTTCTTTTAAAGTCTCATTGTTGTCTAACTCCAATAATCAGATAAAGGATATTAAATTATTCCATTACTTGTTAACTCAGGCTATCAACAAATGGTATAACTCATAGTTGTTCAGTTGCTTCACCGACTCTGACTTTCTTCCACGTCCAAAAACTTGCTTCATACATGAACTGGTTCCTCTAAATTGTCCATGGTGAGGCTGTGATGTGTTTGGTTGTTTGGTTGTTTGGTTGTTTGGTTGTTTGGCTGTGCCTTGACAGACTTCTATCATTGTGTGAGTTACACATCTCGTCCTCCAGCATCTCTGCGCTGCTCCTCTTCCTCATACTCTGGATGCTGCACTCCTCAGCAGCTGGCATTGAGAGCACCAACCAAACGGCACCAACTCATAAAATCATTTTCATTGTATTTCAATTTATTCCTGAAATTCAGAAATATTTATATTAGCCACTTCAATCAATTCCATTGGGGTGATTTTATTTTTTCAATGTTAGTTTGCCACTGTTATTGACTGATCAATAATTCTTTGTTGGTCATAAACAAATGTAGTTTATTTGTTGTCACTCTTTAATCTGGATCTTAGTAAATAAATTATAAAAGAATTGTAGCTTCATTTTGAATTGCTTATTTTTTTGTATTACGGCAAAAACCTCTCATAGCAGTTGCATGGCAGTGGAGGGTGATCATGTGGGCTCGGTTCTGTTTCAGACGGGGTTTGGTAACGGTGGACTCTGATGCCAAACGTGCTAACATCTCAGCTGTTAGAGCGGCTCTATGCAGCAACACTCCCAGCAACCAAGCCAGACATTTATCTGTGAAGTCAGACATCCCATAATTTACTCAGTCCTTCTTCAGAGTGAAGCTTATCAACAACAGCACATCTAAAGCTGTAGGACAGGGTTCTCAAACAAGTCAATTACGTGTCACAGTTTCTAGTTTTCAAAGGGACAAAAGCTTCAGAAATTCATTGATAAATCATCAGTAAAGAAACAATAATAATAATAGTTGTTATTATTATTACTAGAATATCCATATTAATGTTTATTATCATCATTATTAGGTCATATTAGAGAAAAAATAAGGATGGACGCCTGTGATGTCACCCAAAGAAATGATGTTGATTCGTTCACCATTTTTCCACAGTACAGACTTTGCCATTTTGGAACCAGACGATGTTAGTCAGCTGTGATTGGTCCACGTTGGTCTCAGTCATCATTTCTATGGTAATCTACTCTTGCTAATCAGGAGTGAGCTTGTAGGAAAGCCACACCCCTTCCTCTGAAAGCGGGGCTTGGAAGAATCTGTCAATGCAATTCAAACGTTTGAGGTTGGGCCAGCAGGAACCACATGCTTTTACTGAGGCATCTGATTGGCCAGTTTATAAGTTGACAGACTTACAATGAATAAAAGATGTAGTGAAAGAGAAATTAGGTTAAGCAAAAACAAGTTAAAAAAGAGACATCAGAGCAAGAATGCTTATTCTGACATCAGAATGACTGAATAACATCTGTTTATTCCTCTATACGAGTCTATGGGGTTTTGGCTTTCTGGGACCAGTAGGTACTTCCTGTTTTGGACGCAAAGAGAGAGAGAATACTCTGTCCAGTTCTTATAGACTGCTCCTGATTTACAATTATTCTAATGAGCACTTGGAAATACAATTTCAATTCAATCAAACCTTTGTTGAAATAAATATACAATGTTTGCTGCCAGATATTCAACAGTCAAAAAAAAGAACTAAATTGAAAATAGAAAATCAACACAAATTCAAATCAAGCATAAATCTTGTCATAACTTTCTAAATTTGACCCAAATCACTGGATCAGTTTGATAATAATGATAATATCTGTTAGTTTTGATCACACTGGAGACATTTCTATAAATGCATTAGAGTATGCTATAATTATCAGAGCATGCCCTCACCCCCAGAAAACTGACCGCTCAAGCATTGGGACATTTTACTGCTTTAGAGCTAAAAATGCAGCAGATAGATTTCCTCAGAGTGTGGGCTTGTAGTCAGCAAGGTTTAGTACATTTCTACATAACACCCAACAAGCCTTTGAGAGGAAACAATGTTCTTTCCAACAGATGAAGCAAACAGCGTCATCCTGCCTTCACAGATTCCAGCTCCCATAGAAGATGAGAAAGCTGCTCCAGCTCAGAGAAAGATGGATGGATGTTCAGCAGGCCTGGAGGCCTGGAGCGCAGAACACAGAAGATGCTGATGTGGAAATGTCAGAATGAGGTTTGCAGCTCCCAGAATCGCTGCACGCATCCCGCATGTCAGAGTTCGGATCGCTTGCAAACATTCCTCTTGTTTAAACAGTTTAAACTCTAAAAATGATGTGAGAAATGATTTCACTTACACTTTTTGTGTCAACAAAGGAACACTGTCATAAACCTGTCTTTCTTCTCAGACTTAAAGTTGATGCAGAAGCTGATCTGACTCTTTGAAGGTGTTTGTAGGTTTAGTTTTTCTTTTGAACACAACTATTAAATCTAAAATCTGTGTTTGCTACCAAATGTTATGTGCTAAAGACTGTCTGACATTTAATGAAGGAAGTCAAGGATGCAACAGTAAGAATGAAAGGCGCTCTGACATTTCATGAAAAGCAGCTCTCCAGAGAGCAGATCCTCCAGGGGTGACCTTACCGTTTGCTCAGCCTCACCTGGCAGCTCGGTGTCATCTGCATCCTCTGATGCTCGCATCCTGTCAGCTGCCGGTTCTTCTCTCTGTCCTTCGTCTTTTTCTTCGTCTATCTTGCCTTCCCTTTCAGATGCCAACGAGTTTGATGGCGCTGTCGTGGGACAGCTGCAGTTTTGCTGCTGCGACAGATTCTCTTTTCCTGCATCTGCTTCTCTTTTTTCCCACGTTCCCCGGTCCCTCGTGACTCGTGACAGCCACCAAACCCTCATCCCTTCCCTTTCAAAGCTCGTCGGGGACCTGGGGAGGACGCTGCTGTCGCTGAGGTAACACGATGCACACTACACAACTTTACAGCGTTGAAGGACAGCTGAGCAGTTTGGAAAACTCAGAGTGACTGCATGCGGAATGTGACAGACCTCATTCTGAGCATCCTCAATTCTACAGTGAAGCCTTTTTCCAAGGTTTTTTTTTTTTTTTTGGCGACAAGTTCTCTTGCAGATACAGAATTGTGCAATATAGAAAGGAAAGGAGGCTATCACAAAAACCCAACCTCCATTCTGCTCTTGATAAGCCTATCAAGGGTCAGTTTGGTTTTGACTGCCTTGACTATCTTTTAAAACATCTACCAAGTTCAAAGGAATACAGAAATAATGCAACAACTATCACTTTACTACAAAACAGAAAAAAGAAGTCAAACCTGTAAAAATGTAGCTTTACAGTAAACCAAGTCATTTAGCATTTATTGACCCAGAGAGTTAAAAATGTTTCTATTGTTGTTTTCAGACAGTTTTATTTTGTGTTCAGAGCGACACTGGAAACCTGGAGATGAGGTATGTGTGCACCACACATGAAAAGCAGCTCTCCAGAGAGCAGGGTTGTGTGGTGCTCTTAGAGGGAACCATGCTCTTTCAGGTTCATTTAAAAACAGATCCCACTAAGACAACTGAAACAGGTTGGTGTCTTAGCACTTCCTATTCTTCACATATGTACTTAGTCATTCTTAGGCCCGGCACTGGCCTGCATGGCGCCCAAGGCAAAAAGCCGCTTTGGCGCCCCCTGCTGGGTCCGAAGTACGAACGTCCCCACCGGGGGTCGAATCGAGTGAAAGCAAATGACTGCGCCATCGGTCAGCCGATAGTCGAGAGGAGAGCAGGGGCATTTCAAGTGTAAAAGTATTGAATAAAAAAACTAGATCACTAGTTAAATTATTCTGTTTCAACCAAGATGCAGTTTGAAGCAATTTTACATCAGTAAAACAGAGAAACTTCTGCTTTGAGTCGGTGTTTCCTCCTCTTCCTTTTCTCATCCATAAAGTTTTAAAGAAACACTAACGGCGGCAACAACACACCCCTCTCCTCTCCCCAACCCAGACAGGAAGGGAGGGGCGCTGCACTGCAGTTATTGAGTATATCAGACTTCTGAGTTGTTAAATTCTCATTACTTCTTTTTTCATGAAATGAGTTGAGAGTCAAACTGATTAACAAAAAAAAGGAAAAGAAAAAAAATTGATATATAATCACTGTAGTTTAGGGCCCCCTCCAGCAGATGGTGATCTAGGCAGCCGCCTAGGTTACCTATACCCAGGGCCAGCCCTGGTCATCCTTCCAGTGGAGTTATAAACCTCACAAATCCTCCTTTTCTGTCCAGATTGATTGTAGGAACAACCTTGTATAGCAAAAAAAATCAGTCAATTGATAAAAAATAATAATATAGTATCTGTTCTGATGTTTGTTAGCATGACTAACATGAAAGCGTACTGATGTATTCGGACTGAACATATTGGAGCCAAGTACAAATGTTGGCTTAAGAGTGCCAGAGACAAATAACAAAGTACAATAAAAAACATTCCTTATCATTTTATAACTAACATGCCACCCTTACAGAGAAAATGAGTCACTTTACAGTCAAAATATCTGCAGGTACTGCAAGGACACCTGCTTCACAGAGAAACACCTGATCAATGCTCCAGCCACAGAGAGAAAACTCTTACCACCACCTAGTGTTTGACTGCAGAATCACACAGTTATGCAAACAGAAATAAGCATGTTCAATGAGGAAGGGGCTTTACAGACTAAATACAGAAGAATATCTGAGCCTTAATGCTCTTGACTCGCGTCCCGCCCCCTCTCAGTAGAGATGGGTTAGACTTCAGCGTCCTTCCTCCTCCACAAGAGGACACCGCAGACCAGAGTTTGGAAAAGTACTGCAGCGAGGAAAACGTCTTAGCTCATCTGAACGAGGCAAATACCTACATTTTTAAAGAACAGCAGCATCTCAGCAGAAAGATGTTTGATCATATTTTCACACAGAGAATCCACACCTCAAACCTACAGAAGAGTTATGGGACTTTCAGCTCCAACCTCCCTCCCATAACCAGGAGATCAGATCAGGAACCAGGAGGGGATCAATGATTTTACCAGGTGATTAAAGACATCTCTGATTAACAAAGCAGGAGTAGCTTCAGGAAACTGCAGCAACATTTCAACGTTTGACACATTCTCCTCCCAAATCTGCCCCAGTGTTGGAAAACAAATATAAAGATATAAAACAAACATTAAAAGCTGTTTTGCTGCTTCACCAAAAGAAAGCCAGCTGGTGAGTTTTCAGATGTGATCCTTCAGATCCAGCAGGCTGAAGCTGCAGCATCATCAGTGTTCCCGTCTCTTCCTGCCTGCCCAACAACAGCCTCTGTGAATCCATCAATGCTTCTCTTTCACACAGATGCAAGGCACTAAGAGCCAGAAAAGCAAGCGTCTCACATCCACACAGCAGTAAACCAGCTCGCCAGACACAACCCACACCCCCCAGCACTCACTGCTGAACATATCAGCCCTAAATGGGCTTTCAGAGACACTTCTGCTGTATTGAAATGGATCACTGCACCTGATTATCCCAGGTACGGTTCTACAGAAGATTCATGTGAATGAAACAGAGAAAAAGTCACTTTAGGGTTCAATCCCAGCTCTGGAGAGTCCGCTGTGACAGAGGTCACTCTCAAAGTAGTGAACTTTCAGAATCATGCAAAAGACGTGAGTGTAAGGAGGAAGAGAAGAGGCAAACAGTGTCCCAGCACATCACAGAAAGGCACTCAAGTTAGAAATACCTGCAACTACAGAATGGACGTAGAGAGAGGGGACATGCCTGGGAAGGAGGAATTGCCCATTCTCCGCCTTGATCCAACTGTTTACTGTCCGTTACTCAGACGCTACAGTCTTCTTCATTCATTCCTCTTCCGTTCACTCCTCTTCCCTCCTGGCCTGCGCCCAGATCCCTCGCTGTGCTCTGACTGCGTCCATATCCCGGCTTCTCGGAGCTTCGTCAGCATGTGTGAAGCAGGACAGGGATGTCTGGGATGGGAATGAGAGCGCAGCAGAGTGCAGAGGCGCTTTTAACCATGTCTTACCATGGCCACTGAATAAACTCATCTTTTATGGATGCACAGCCCCCCCCGCTCTGCCTCTCTTAAAGGGCCTGCACCCCACTCCCCGCTGCCTTTGATCTCGCTGTAATGCGCCCTGGATTTGAGTCGTGTGCTCACATGTGGCTGCAGAAATATACTGTGGAGCGCATCAGTAATTCAGCAGCACTAATTGGGTTTGGTCTCTGCGGCGGAGGAGAGAGAGCAGGTGATTGGTGGATGAAAATGCATTTCTAAAAACAGAGCAGCTGATTTTAGACGTTTCTCTGCATAAGAAGTCGACAAACTTGACGTTCAGGTATGAATACCAGCCAACAACTGTAGCGCATTATCAACAGAGCAGTGCAGGAAACTCACCTTCAAGTATGTGTGTGGAGGGAATTCTGCCCCGGCGCTGACTGTAATACAATCCTGACATGAAGGCCATGAATTAATGACACAAAGAGTGTGTGCCTGTGTGTCTGTGTGTGTACTTTCAGGGTCATAATGCTGCACGTTATCCACACTATAATATTTGGATCTGTGGAGAAAATCAGTGACCACAAAAATGAGGATATATATTTAACGGCTCAAACATTTGCAGATGTTGTCTGTCCATCTATTTACTTAACTTGCTGTATCCTTTTGGAGCTATGAAGTTGCTGGAGCCTATCCCAGCTACTGTTGGGTAAAGGCAGGGTTCACCCTGAGCACAGGTATTCAAACTGTGTTCCACAATGAATTCTAATTGATTGTTTTAATAATTCAATTATGCAGTGCTCGGGAAGAATGAATCTCAGTTCTGTTGTCGTTGGTGATATCTACAGTGGTAATTATTCCCAGAAGTCTATGCTGCAGGGGTTTTAGAGAACTGGTTTCTCTGAGAAAAAAGAGAAAAGCTGTTTTCAAGCTAAGTGGACAAACACACACTGACCTATACATACAGATCGATTCATGTGCTTGATCAGAAAGCAGGTTAATGTAATAAATCTCTATTATGTTACAAATCATAAAAACTGCAACAAATTTACTGGCAAGGAGCACATCAGTAAAACTGAACAACAAAGAGGCTCTGCTGTCCAGCAAATGTTCAGTGAAGCTGTGAATAAAAACCCGTGTGAATGTAATGGTCCCTCTAACCAAAACCGTGTAACCTCAAACTGATGTCTGCACAGAAAAGCCCCAGAGTCTGAGGCTGCATGCAGAGGATGAGAGCACTGATGTCTTCTTCCTACACATTCCACTGATCCAAACAACTTCAGGGAAAAAACAAACGAAAAACATGAAGGTAGGATGTCCCAGTGGATCTCAGCAGAGCTCTGCTCCGTCAGTGAAATCTCAGTGATTCTGTTGTTCTGCCGTCCTGATTTCATCAGCTACCTTTGTCTTCTAGAAAAAAGAATGAACTTCTAGCTTAAAGAAACACATCATAGATAACATGAGATTTCGTGGAGAACAGAGATTCTAGTGGTGACTGAAAAGTGATGGGAGACAATAACTAAAAGACTCAAGGAAGACATTACAGTCAAAACAAGATCTATGTTCTGATTCAGAACTGACTCAAAACTCATCAAAACCCACAAGAATCAAACATAACCATTATTGAGGCCTCCATCACCGCCTTCCTCCACATCTGTGTGCTGCAGAGAAACACAAATCTTGGAGGATGTTTTAAACAGAGACGTTGTGACTCCTGGTGTTAAGGTTTGTAGTCCATAAAAAAATACAATAAAAGACATTCCAGACATCTTTCAAACAATAATATGAGTTTTAAAATGGTATCGTCGAGCCGAGGTGGGATTCTAGAAGTTTGTTTCCTTCCACTCCCTGTCAAGCGATCAAAGAGAGATGTTATTTTATGTATTATGACCTGATTGCTTGAAATAAACCATTTCATTCATTCATTCATTCATTCATTCATTCATTCATTCATACATTCATTCATTCATTCATTCTGATAATAAAAATGTGTTTTTCTGAACAGTCTTGTTCTGTCCAGCAGCAGGAACAACTAAACTGGGTGGGGATCTGGACTGGGATAATGTTGTCCAATGCAATGATTCAATTCTACTTTACAAAATTCTTCATGGCCTGGCCCCTCCTCCTCTACAGACATTTATTACAAAAAACACAACCAGGGCTACTAGAGCTGTTTCTAGGGGTGACTGCACTGTTCCTCTCAGGAAAAGTGCCTTTAGTCAGGCTGTGTTCTCCTTCAGGGCGTCTCACACCTGGAACTCAATTCCCACAACAGTAAGACAACTGACAACTTTGAGCTCATTTAGCAAACAGATAAAATCCTGGCTTTTAGACAATCAAAACTGCCACCACGGCTCTGTATGAACTGCTATTGTTTGGTTTTTTTGTTTTTTTTTTTTTGCATTTGTTTGTTTGTTTTGTTTTTGTCTTCCTGTTATATTTATTCACTTTTTTTCCCCCTTAAATGTTGCTTTTATGTTTTATGAATTTCCTGTTGTGTGTTTCTCTATTGACAACCCAATCTGTTGTTTCTGCTGTTTTCAGACTTCTGTTTACCTTTTATGTATTGTTTTAACTTGTACTTTTACTTTGAGACTAACAACCTTTTCTATAGGGACTAAAGATGGAAATTAGTCTAAAAGGCTATAATCTTATATATTTGCATTTTTAAATGTTTTATTAATGTATGCTGTCCCTGTCTTAAATAAACAATCAATCAATCAATCTGTGTTGTACAGGTTGAGTTCTGGTTTCTTGAGGGAAACAAGCGATTTATCTGTAAGAATCTCTTTTATGTTCGAGGATTATTTTTGTTTGTGATAAAGCATGTTTGTGTTTATTTATGTTTAGTTCCAGAGAGGAATGAACAAAGCAATCATCTGGCATAAGTGTGTGAGGACGGATGTGAGGATGACGGAAACAAACCTGTAATACAATAGACACAATGAAAATGGGAAACTGGAGTTTAACATGTTCAGTGCAGGTTGGATTTTGCACGCAAACACACAACATACATGTATAACGGTTGTCCAAACAAACTTACATTGCACACACATGCATGCAATACATTACAGACTTTCTTTAATGCAGTTTTTTTCACAAAGTTAGATGAAGGAAGCAACGGCAGACGGAGAACATCAACCCATCATCCCTGTGCATGCTGGGTAGTTTGCTCCTCACTGGTAAACAGAGAAGCCTGTTTGCTGCTGGGTGACCTAAATTGACTCTCTAGTGAATAAAACATTGAGACACTTAAAGTCATCTTTCACTGATGCTCAAGTGGTTTTAAAGAAGGTCCATAAAAGTAAAACAAACGTTTGTTTTATAAACTCTAATCCAAGCCTGAACCCTTTAACACCTGAGGCGTCCCTGGTAATGCTTAAACACAAACTCTTTAACACTAACATTTTCACCGTTGGCGAGACACTTTTCTCCTTCAGAATCAACTGGAATTACATTGATCGAGTAAACCAAGGGTCTGCAACCTTTAACTCTTGAAGAGGCATTTGGGTCGATTTCTCACTGACCACAACCCAGAAGGAGCCACGAATCCTTTAGAATAATAAGACTTGGTATTTATGTAATTGTTATTTTAAGAGAAATATAAATGCACTGTTATTTTTTGGAGAAAATAGAGCAAACTTTAAGAGAAAACTGATTTTTGATTTATGAAACAGTTTATAGTTTTTAAAAGAGGTTCATTAGACTTCCTTTCAAAGTCAAAGATTTCCTGTGTCACATAGGATCATCTCAATGGAGTAAATCTAGTGGTAGTTAGTGTAACGTCAGCAACTAAAACACACACACACACGCACACCCCCCCACACACACACACACACATATATATATATATATATATATATATATATATATATATCTAGAGATATATCTAGAGATATTTAAATATTTGTGGAGCTTCTTAGCCAGAAATTTATGAACCATCGTAAATTAAAACAGAACTAATTGACTGTATGTTTTTTCTATTTACGTCACACTTAAAAAGCTGGAAGTGTTTAGTTTTCAATTATTGAACCACTATGGCTATTGCTTTGGAGGCTCACAGAGTGACAACTTACTTTACTTTTTTTTTTTTTTTACTTGACTTAACAGTGACTTGTACTTTTCTTTAAGAGCCACGATGGAGGAGTAGAAGAGCCAGACGGGGCTCTAGCGCCGCAGGTCGCTGACCTTTGGTGTAAGTAGTTACAAAAATATAGTAAATCAAAAAACATAAACACTGAAGCTCCGGGTTAAAGGGTTCAATCCAAAGACCATATCAGTCCTAAAGATATATCTAATTCACATATATTAGGCCTATTAGAAATTTAATAAATGAAGTAAATAAACGCGGCGTGGATGTGTTGTGCAGCATTTACTCTCTCCTGCAATTCCCACCAGAGCGCATTTTCAGCAACGATCAAGGAGGTTTTTTTTTTTGTTTTTTGCCATCAGGGGTAAGTTACTAACCACAAAAGTATTACTCCACGTTTCTGCTAAGGAAAAGCAAAACAGACAAAACTTGACCAGACAGCAAAACTATCTACTGCCCAGCGTAAGGCCAAGCCTTCTGCTCAGCGCCTGCTGTGATCCACACCATAGGTTAACACGTGTGCTGAATGGAAGCAAGCGCTCCGTTCGGTCCTCCAGTACCGTTTGTGACCAGGTTGGATGAATCACTGAGGAGCGTTGTCCTAGTTACCCATTTCCTAAATTACCTCAACCCCACTTTTATCCAATCTATCTAACCTGGCTCAGGAAATGGTAAATGCTGTACACTTGCATAGTATTTGTTATCTTCCTTGAAGGCCCAAAGTGCTTTACAGTCACAGTCCCATTCACACACATTCACACACTGGTTAGAACAAACCTATAACCACCACGACCAATGTGAGGTTCAGTGTCCCACCCAAGGACACTTTGACGCATGGACAGGCAAGGTGGGAATCAAACTTGCGATCAGAGGTCACCCGCTCTACCTTTGCACCACTGCTGCCTGACAGCATTTAACATTCCATGAGAAAATGGGGGACAAAAATATTTATCCACGACTCGTTTAATATCATCCAGAGGAATTATGGGAAACAGCTGATCTGCTGTTCTGACTGCAGACAGGATTACTGATATTTGTACTCGGATTTATGAAAGATCCAAGAGGAGGAAACAAATACAACCAGGTAGGACATTTATAAAAATAAATATTGTACAAATTTCAGTTACATTTGGTTAGTTTACCTTTAATTAATTTTGTAAAATTGCTTAAAACATAGTCAGCTTTGTTGTTCTAAACCATAGACACCAGAAGCAACTCTGCACTTCACCATCATGTGTGATGTCACGTGAAAAGGGTCAGTTGCCCGTTCACACAAGACTGTTTGTTTTTCCAACTTTTTCAAAAATAAAATAAATAAAAACAAAGATTACTTATTCAACTCAATTTACTAAACTGAACCATCATTTCATAGAAACGGCGGAGTTCACACACGTTGAGCCTAACCATCCGTACAGTTCAGGTGTGATCTCTGATTCACAGCATTTTCTTCATAAATTGCTTAAGACAGGATGGAGTAAATCAAAGTATAAACATCATTGTGTCCTACATAACAAATCATTGTAAGAGATTTAAATGACATCTTCAGCTCTGCAGAACTTCCTTTTATCTTCTTGTCCTCAGCAGCTTTTTCTTCTTTCCATTACCTGTTGGTTGGTGATGCAACGAACGTGTGTTTCTTCCACAGCATGAGGTGTTTGCAACAGACAGGATGAAGAGAACAGAATAGATGGGAAGAGGGCCAGTGGATAAAGATGACATGATAGTTCCTCCTGCAGAGCCCTGGCTGACCTGTCATGGAGAGAGCAGCTGCATCTGGGCGGAGGAGCTGAATAATGAATCAGGATGGTGCCAATGCGCACGTAACAGCAGCAGACGGACGGACATGTGGCGAGAACTTCAAAAGAACCGAGTGTGGTCTTCATGAAACCCCTGAAGGAAAAGCGGCTCACAGACAGACATGTTTGTTCACCTGCTGAGAATTCAGGGAGCTGGAGTAACCACAGACACTAAAACAAGAAATGATGTCATGGGCCGGAGCCGACAGGAGGAAGAGAAACATGTCTCCAATGAGCCGTGCTTCAGGGTCGTCTGACGCATCCCCCACAATGCACTGGAACACCATCAACAGGTCAATGCTGATTTTGTGGCACCATGGGGACTCTGCATAAACCTGTCTGCTGGCTATTGTTCCAGGATTGATACATGGGTGAGACGCCTTTAGCTCCTCCAGAACAGCATTCAATAAAAAGTTTCATGACAGAATAACCAAACAGAGCAGGCTAAGACAAAGCTCTGTGCAAATGCTCTCATACTCAGACTCGTCTGTTGGTTCAACTTTATTGCTTTGTTTAAAAACAATCAAATTGAAAAAGTTCATCATACAATATACAACAGGAGCCCCGCGCACACACAGTGCAATAAAAATGATGAGCAATATCATGTCTGTCCAGCTGTACAGTTTAGATCCAGATTCCAGCTCAGGCGAAGAAAACAAAGACGTTCATGGATCGATTTGTCTGCAAGTGGATGTATCAGAGTGGAGCGGAGCAGGAAGCTTGTGGCCCCCTAGTATATATTCATCTACAATTTTTTTCCAGCAGCATTTTTTCCTACTTCTCCTGGTTCGTCACAATTTGAATAAAGAAATACTCAGGAATGTCATTTTAATCTTAATTTTCTTCATACATGTCCTCCATCGTCAATAAAAATGTCACAAGAACAGTAGAAAAACATTAAAAAAACTATATTTGTCAGAATAAGTCTTTAAGTATCAATCCATGATATAAGTCTATGGTATCAACAAATCTCAGAAGTATTCACAAATTAAGGATCACAGTGTTCAAACTGGACTGTTGTGGGACAGTTCTCCAACGTAAGAGAATTCAGCAAACCTGGCAGTATTTTACTGAACTGTCAGCAGTAAAATACTATACAAAGGTTTTACAGTATTTCACCATTAACATCAATGAACTGTGGGAATTTTCTGTGAAAACCAAAGGATTGTGGGAATTTCCCTTGTCACTGCTGTCATTTTCCCACATCCACAACATAATGACCAATCACAAACAAGTACTGTACGTCATTAATCTGGATTAAGTTTAACCTCTAACTAGTACAATGAGTGTTTATAAATTCCAAACATTGTTTACATGTGGCATCACTTATAGTACAGAATCAAGCCGAAAACACAAATATATCCCCTGATACCGCATATTTTAGGCTTTTTTATGATATCACTGTGATTTGGATCTAATGTAATTCTCGGTGGGAAGAGTTTTTTGGTTTTCTTTCATTATAAAAAATATCGATTGGATTATTTTTTTATTCATCTATTTGTGGACATACAGCTGCGTACTGAATATCAAGCTCACATGCTGTATATTTGCTAAAACACTCTAGAGACCATTTCCCATTCATTATGAAAGTCTGCGGTGATCCAGATCCACTGACCTCAACTTATTTGAAGGTCTGCCTTCTTTTTGTTTATTCTGGTTGATTCATGTCTTTTTTTTTTTGTATATTTTCTGGTTCATCTGTTTATAAACTATACATCACATATTTATATATATATATATATATATATATATTATATATATATATATATTATATATATATATATATATATATATATTATATATCGAGCGTGTCTCCAGCTTCAAGTACATTTATCAATTCAAGAAAATGTATAAAGAAACTCTAATTTCACAATATGAAGATAAGACGAGTTAAAGATCAACTGGAGTTTGAATAATTCCAAATGTCTGAACTTGAATTTGATAAAATAATCAAAGCTTTTTTTTTTTTTTTTTTTAAATGCAATCAAAGAGTTTTATGTTATGTAATATTCAGTAATGATTACTGATAAGTTTACAATCACTATGGCATTAATTTTCCTCTCTTGATCCTAAATATGTAGCAATGATTCATGTAATTATGTGTTTCTAATGATAATCAATGATTATTACATATTGTGTAAATCATTGATGACATTGTATTTTGATGATAATCAGTGAGTATGTATGATTGATGTTACTGTTTACTGAAATAATGTTTTACAAGATTAATCAATAATCAACAAGCACTTTACTTTACTATTGGGAATGTATTGGAAAGTAAAGTTGTGAGGGATCGAGCGGCCAAGGAGGACAACAGAAGATTCATCCAAAAATGAAGTTTTAATTTTTCTCAAAAAAATTAAAGAATTGCAAACTGGGCCCATAAAAGAGATCAACAAAACATAATTAACTCAGGCAATAAACTTAACTTTAACTTAAGCAACTGAACAGACCAAGTAACTGAACTGAACTGAACTGACCTGAACTAAGACACAACAGGGGAACATATATAGTGGGCGATCAAACCACTTCACAAACATAGGGGGAACTAAACATTTAACAAAGACAACACAAAAGACTAAACACAAAAATACTGGTCTTTCAGAAGAAAAAGTAAGCAAAAGAAAAGTACTCAAAAAGGATTAACAAATTAACAGAAACTTAGAGAAAGTAAATGAGGATTAAATCAGTCCATGTTTTCCCCCCTGGAGACTTCTGGAGGTGGCGCCTGCCAATTGCCCAGGTGCAGCATTTAAAGGCTGTGATGGCTGCATTTTCCTCCTTTGGCCCTCCAGCACCAGCTCTAGGAAACAGATCCCCAGCCACACCCGCAGCAACCAGCATACACAGAATTTTGTTGTGGGTGTGGCAGGGTATGCTGCCATCACAAAAGCGAAAAAAAAAAAAACAACAACCGGAAGACATAATTATGCAGAAAAGTTAAATGAAGTAATCAAGTATGGGTGGGATTATATAAATTCACTTCTTCCCACTCCTTTTCAAGCAATCAATCAAACTCTACTGACTTTAGTTAATAATCACAAAGAATGAATGAACCAAATGTGACACAAGTGTATTTTATTTTTGTTTGTTTTCTATTGTCTAATCAATGCATCTTATCGTTTCTGTAATGAATTTGAAATAATTGTGTGTTTTGTCATGTATTTTTAGTCCATGCTTGAAATAAACCAATCAATTAATCAATCAATCAATCAATCTATCAAGTTCCTGGGGACCCACATCTCAGAGAACCTGTCCTGGACCAGAAGAAGCGCTGTCTGCGTCGTTCTCGCAGCATTCTGAAGGACTCCTCCCACTAAGCATGTGGATCATTCTCCGTCCTGCCCTCAGGCAGACCCTTCAGAAGCCTCAGCACAAGGACCAGCAGACTGAGGAACAGCGTTTTCCCCAAAACTGTGACCTTATTGACCTCTGACCCAGCTGACCTCCACACCGCAATTCTCAGTTAATCAACCACCAACACAAGACTTTACACCATCATCATTACACCATTACACATTAATCTGTTTGCACAGTACTATGTACGGAACATTGCACCAGTCCTGTAACTTAAACAACCACTATATTATTTTTATTTTTTTGCACTCTAAGTTTCCCATGTCCTCTGTTTGTATCGCCTAATTCATCATCTGCATCTCCTCTTTTGTAAATTGTTATGCTAGTTCCTGTTTAAAGTCTTCTCCCACTTAATGAACAATCCACCTGTATATGTTCATAGTATCTCCTTCAATCATTATGTATATGTTGCTCATTAACCTGTATAGTCTCACCTGTACATATGTTCTGATCTGTAAATATTGTCCATATGCTATGAAAACAGCCTGTACCACATTTATTCATCATAATATTTATGCCAGGTACCCTGCACTTCTGGTTAGATGCTAAACTGCATTTTGTTGCCCTGAACATGTGTAATAACAATAAAGTTCACTCAAATCTAATCCATTTAATTTTATAATAAAGCATCTGTAAGATGAAATGCAGTTTAGTATTTATAAACTCTGATTCATTTAACAGCTTGATTACTCTGAAATGAAACACAGGAAACAGAAATACTACTCTATTTCATTTTACAGTAATTAAGCTGTAAAATGTTTTACAATAATTTTTGTAAAATCTACAGCAACTGTTTTACAGTGTATTCTATAAATGTAATAAACCAGAAGATTTCATGTTGACCTTTAACATGTTCTCCAACTGAGGAAGCTTAGAAAAGTCTGCAGAGGTTCTGGGACGAGCTTGGATGTTCAGGATCTGAGTCCAAAGAAGTGAATTCAGTTTTAGAGTCACTGTGATGAAAATAAAGAAACACAGATTTGTTTTTTGATGTTCTATCTTTTTAGCATGCACCTTTCCACTTCAGTTTAACAGTACATGGATCTTCCTGATGATGTTGAACTGATATTAAATGTATAGTCTACTGGAACATACCAAACCTTTCTTTGAAAGATTATTTCACATCCAGATGTCGTTATAGAGACAAAAGCTGGGTCTGTTTGGTGTGTGTTCAGAGCACTGACGCTCTTCTCAATGATTTACTTCATAAAACATTTTCCTAGAGTCACAACGAGGGAGAGTTTGGGTTCAAAGTCATTCTGTTTGCTGATGGTTTGATGCCTCCACAGCTCTCTGAATCTGTAGATCTTCCTGGTAGAGGAGGTTGTCGAGGCGATGCAGATCCTTCAGGGATGAAGCTGCATGTCTGCACTGATGGAAACATACTCTCAAATGATAAGATCCTTTTTTCAGATGATTTTGTAATTGTTTAAATCAAACCTCCTGAGCTGCTAAAAGCAGAGACTCGATTCCTTGAAAGGACTTTCCATCAAGGCAACAAAATACATCAAATGTTTGTTATTCAGTATTTAAGTGTTACGGCATCTTCAGTTGGAGATCATGTTAATGGTCAACATGAAATAGTGAGTTTAAGTTTATCTTTGAAGAAACTTCTATCCGTTTATATTCCACCGTTATTTGTCTCAAAAACGTTTCTTTCATCGCAGTGATTATGGCTAAGCTGAGTCCACATGCAGTATGCACTTTGTAATCGCATTGAAGGAAAACAATTGGAAAGGTACAAAATGCCCAGAACACAAAAGAAAGAGATCCATCACACACAAACACGGTTATTTAAAGTCTCTAAATCTTAACAAATAAAGTCCTCAGAGGTTTCTACATTTTTTTTTCCAAACTTGACCAGAATTCTGAAGAAATCCTCTGAACTGATGTTGTCACATACATGGTTTGAAAAGCGTTCAGAGGAAGCGGTTGTGGATCAACGCTCCATTAACGGCTGGGATGAGGCTCAGCACCGTCAAGGCTGAGGCCGCGGTCCTGGTCCTCTCTGGGTGGGTGGAGCTTTACTGCCTCAGGGGGAGGAGTTTAAATATATTGAGGTCTTGTTCACGAGTGAGGGAAGATCACAGCGTGGATTGGAGCGGCGTCCACCGTTATGCAGTCGTTGTACCGGTCCATTGTCATGAAGAAAAAGCTCAATTTATCGGTCAATCTTTATTCCAGAACTCAGCTGTTTCATAAGCTGTGGAGCAAGAGAGAAGTCCTGAAGAGGAGCCAGTTGAGGTGGCTCAGGCATCTGGTCCGGATGCCTCCCGGACGCCTCCATGTTCCGGGCATGTCCAATTGGGAGGAGACCCCGGGTCAGGGTCCCCCCAGAGGAGCTGGAGGAAGTGCCCGAGTCTGAGCATCTTTGCTTCGACTGCTGCCCCAACGACCCGGTCCTTGATAAGAAGGAAGAAAATAGATGGATGGATTTAGGCAATAATTACTATTTTTATTTAATTTTTTAAAATATGAAAGCATTATTGTACGTGTAAACCAGATCTGACTGAACAAAACACTTCAAATTAACTAAATACTCATAAAAAAAAAAACAATTGTGTAACGGCAAGATTGATATTTACAAATATTTAAGCAATAAATCATAAAGTTAAAATTCACACAGATGACACCTAAAAAAAACAAATCTGAGAAATGAACACATGAAAACTTTACAGGTTGAGCAACAACTTTTAAAAGGATTGGATATGAAGTTTTCTGTTCAACTTTATTGCCAGAATTATTTTCAAACACAGAATATTCATCATTAAACAAACAATACTTCATAAATTGACGCTTAATTACACGTTTGAGTTGTCCTCTTGCATACTTCCATAACCAGGAATTTCAATTTTCTTCAAATTTACAATGTAGGAAATAATAGGATTTCCAGGCAATCCTTAAGACATGTTTTCCTTTTCATAAACAACTGGAAGCCAGAACATTTAAAATGTCCAGTTTTCCTATAAAAACATTAAGTAAGAAGTGGTATTTATCAAAATGTGTCTGTGAGCCAAAAGGATGCAGGATTAAAACAAATCCCTCCAGTTAGTGCAAATGCAGCACCAATCTACTGCATGGAGTCAGCCGTCTTCCATTTATGACACGAGGAGCAAAAACAGCCAACGAATGATTCCTCGGTACCGAACAGCAAACAGGAAGCTGAGGGAGGCAGAGGCAGAGTCAGAGCTCCCTCTGGTGGCCGAGGCAGCTCACTCCACTCCAACGTTTCTGTCAGGCGGCTCCGCTGGTTCACTGAAGTCTCTCCTCCGGTGCATCTTTAAAGTGCTCCATCATAACCAGCTCAGCCTGCAGGACTCAAACCAGCCGCCGTGAGAAGGTGCAGAGGCTGTGGAAAATCTTTTAAAGTTCCAATGACGGGGTCGACGGATTCCTTCATATTCGCTCGATGCGTCGCTGCTCTTCATCAGGCAGCTGCAGAGGAGGCGGGGCTACAGCGTGATGCAGACGCAGGGGTGTTTCAGGCACACAGGGAGGATCCCTTTGTTGATTTGGTGAAACTCCACCAGCTGCAGAAGGTCTATGAACAGAGTCACGCCGTCGTCTATGGTGTAGTACTTCCTCCCCCCCTTCTCAAACTGCAGAGAAAGCAACGGGGGGGGGGGGTCAGTGCTGCCTTTACATTTCAGCTTGAGACAGAAGCGTAGGAACTCACAGGGATGACCAGGTAATGTTTGGTTCTCAGCTGATAGCACAGCGACAGGACGAAGCACTGCTCATGCTGCTGACTGCCACGGATCAGGAACATCCTGGAAGAACACACAGCTTGACAGGAGCTGCTGGTCTGAGGGAATCCTGCCGCCTTTCAGACGGACGGATCTGCAGAAGGTCTAGCAGATCCGTCTGCAGATCCACAACGTTCAGCTGCTTAGGATTGTTCTATCACAATAACATCAACATGTTGAAGGAGAAACTGTAGTAGCATCTTAGGAAAGGAATTTCTGAGTTTTTAAAACTGCTGCTAAAAAAAAACCAAACACATGGAAGTAAAGCCAAAGAGAAAAACAAAAAGATATTCACCAAAAACTACTGCAGACATGAGAGGACAAACACCTTTCAGGGCACCTTTACAAACCTCATGATAAAATCTGTCTGCTTGTTGTGAGATTTTAAAATAACATTTTATCAATTCTAAATCCCGTCTGTTGAATCCGAACTCTGTCAAACAAGACTTTCAGGATCCAGAGAACCGCGTGCTCACCCATCCACCAGGCCTTGCTTCTCTATCAGCCTCTCTGCTTCCTTTCTGGACACGCCCCCATGAAACCACGGCTGGGTCTTGTGGACGGCTGCGAACGGAGCAGGAGGAAAACATTTAGCCTTCGTCTCCACACGGCTGAACGGGGTCAGGCTCTGCTGAGGGGAACTCACAGGACGGTCTGGCAGCAGAGTTCACGGTGGGCAGACTGCACCTCAGGGCCTCTCTCTTCTGTCAGAGAGAACATGAGGTTCAGGTTCAATTATTTCAAGGGACAGCCTTGAAACCTTTTCTTAAAAAGGAGACATTTAAAATATTAAAAGTTGACTTCTCTAAACAAAATGGCTGGAAAAAATGAAAAGAAGATTTTCAATAAATGAAAAGAAACATTCTGGAAACAGATCTGAATGCAGAACTTTAGCTAAAGGAAGTCCAACAGAAAACATGCAAACAGGAACATTTCAAACAAACTGCAGACAATTCGGAACTCCTTTCAAACTGACTCGATTCCACATTTTAACTTCCAGCGTGCTCAACAGGGACGTCCCGATCAGGTTGTTTTGGGCCCGATCCGATTCAGAGTCATTGGATTTTGTGGATTTGCCAAATGAATGATGACTGTTTTAGCATGAATTTGATGAGTGTTCATGACTAGCTCATATCATTAGAATCATTTAGTAGTTGTTTTTTTTTTTTTTTTTTTAAAGATTATGTAATTCTTTAGTTCTTAAGACATCACATTTTTGGTTTTATTACCACAGTAGTTAATTTTCTTTACTTTTATTTCTCTGTCGGATAAATAAAACAGGCAAATCAAAGGACAGCTCGGGTCCTGAAGAGTTAAATCATGGAGCTAGCATATAGCTTAGCACAGTTAGCAGCTGCCCTGCAGCCGAAGAGCTTAAATCTGTCTTTTTCTGTTGAAATGTCTTTAAATGTTGTTGTTTGTGTTAGGACAAACCAATAGAGACACTTCCTGTCAGTTATTGATCCTGGAAGTCTGAATCTGTGAATATCTAGCTAACTTGACTGAATTGTTTTTGTTAGCCTCCAGTTCAAACTGCAACATTTTGTGATCTGTTCATGACATGTAGACTTCTGGTGGAGTATCTGGAATAATAAGATTGATGAGCGCTGATAAGAATAAATGAAATATCTGATTCTGATCGGGGGAGAACATCCGATATCGATCGAGTCATCAACCATGTGATCGGGCCAGATTTTTCGATCACGCGATCGGATCAGGACATCCCTAGTAGTCGACTACATCTGCTTCAGCCTCACCCTCCAGGCCTGACCCTCCTCCATCTCCACAGTCTGGGCCTCCGTCGGGTTCTGGATGACCCGTCCTCCAGCTTTCCCTGAGAAGTCCATGGCCACCAGGCTGGACTCGGCCTGCACACACGGGCACAGCTGAACAGACGGAGAGGATTCCTGACTTCACAGCGTCATGTTCAATGGACTCACCTTGGGGTCTGTGAGGGGGGAGCCCTCCAGGCTTCGCGGCGTTGACTTGGACAGCTGGTAGTTGGACTGAAGCTGCTTCCCATGCTGACACAAACACAACACTGTGACTGTCCCGCTCTGTCCACGCATGAATGAAACTATCTGATCTTCAGCAACAAACCTTGAAGAGCCGGAAAGCAGACGTCCAACACGTACGCGTCTGCTCGTTCTCAGCACATAAGATCTTCAGGTCCTGGACCCGGCTGGGGTTTCTGGACGGCTGCAAACAGACATGGAAAAGGTCAACTTTTATCCAGATACTGCAATCTAGCAACAAGAAACATTTGGGTTAAAAAAAATTCATTTAAAAAAAAAAAAAAAGGACCTTCTGAAAGTGAAGCTTTTCATCAATCTTTAAAGAAGTTGTTAGACTGTTGCTGTCCTTGAGAGAAGCGCTCAATCACTTCTCATTCTCAAATGCACAAACATCTTCCTGAGAACTAAGCAGCTCCTGTTTCAGATCCCTGGTGAGCCGGCGGCAGCAGACGGACAGCATGGAAAAGCTTCAGCCGCTTAAAAAAGGCTCTAAAAAGTTGATTTAGCTGAAGAGTTTCAGCATTTCCTGAACCCTCGTTTCTAGTTTCGTCCACTCCGTTTTGTGGCGTGAAGATTCTCACCTTGATGCAGAAGGAGAAGTCTGTTGGAGCTCCGTAGAGTTTACGGCTGTTCACCACAGTGTAGACGTTGAGGTTGTCCAGATCTGCCACACACTGCAGGTGCCGAGGCTCCTAAATCCCAAACACACACAGCAAAAGCTGGTCAAAAAAAAGCCCTGAGGGTTTAAAACCTCAGCGAGGAGCAAGGTGCACGCCCAGATCCAAAGATCTGAGAATGCTGAGAAAGGGTTTGTGGGAAATGAATGTTCCAGTGCCCAAAAGCTGCTTCAGTCAAGAGAACAATGAAGCAAGATTGAAGCTCTGCTGAAACCTGGAAGGAAAATATTTAACATTTGCTTCCAAAATATATTTTTGCATTTGCAAACTTTTTCATACTTGAAAAAAATGTTTTGCGATTGCAGCACAAACGTTTTTAGATCCCTCATCTCACATCCTATCTTTGATTCTGTGTTCACAAGTTTCATTTTAGTGTTACATTTTTGGCATCCCAAAAAGCCTGCTGATTGGTCTATTGGTCTGAATCGGATCGGGCCCAAAAAAACCTGATCGGGTCTTCCAGATCACATCCTACCTGTGGGGCAGGGGTAGGGAACCCTGGTCCTCGAGAGCCACATTCCTGCATGTTTTCTACCATACCTGCTCTGGCATGTTCTTATTGCTGAACACACCTGACCCATAATTGTCATGAGTCCCTACACTGATACCTGGTTCAGGTGTGTTCAGCCAAAAGAACATGCCAGAGCAGGGTATGGTAGAAAACATGCAGGAATGTGGCTCTCGAGGACCAGGTCCCTACCCCTGCTGTGGGGCATACCCACTAACAACATTGAACATCACACCCTCCATTTCTATCTTCAGACTCATCACTCTTTTTACCCACAACACTCCTAACAAGCTCCTTTAAGATAACCTCCTCCATTCTCTTCCATCTCCACCATATAGAACAACTTGAACCTGCTCCTGAGCTTCTAGCCTTGCCTTCCCACCTGGTCTCTGGACACACAGTATGTCTACCTTTCTCCTCTGCATCATGTCAACTAACTCTTACCTTTCCTGTCATAGTTCCAACATTCAAAGTTCCAACTCTCAGTCCAACACTAGTGACTTTCCTCTTCTCTCTCTTCCTATGAACCCTCCTTCCTCCTCTCCTTCTTCCACCAACAGTAGTCCAATTTCCACCGGCACCCTGTCGGTGAACAGCACCGATGGCGGTCGTTGTTAACCCGGGCCTCGACCGATCTGGTATGGATATCGTAGGTCTGATTCACATATTTGATTTGGGAAACATTTTACGTTGGATGCCCTTCCTGACACAACCCTCTGGATTTATCCGGGCTTGGGACCGGCACAATGAGACCCTGGCTTGGGCCTCCTCGTGGTTACATTGTGTTGCAGCTCAGAGAGCTTTACAATTAAAAAATATAAAATGCAAAAAAGGAGAAAAAATTCAAACCAACACCCATTTACTTCTGGAATCTCTTAAACCAGCAGCAGATCAACCACAGATCATCACCACAGAACCCTCCAGAACCAGACAGTAACAGGTCCACTACAGCTGTGAGGCTGCATGCTGGACCAGAACCGCTCCAACAGGAGGAACCCCGAGAATATAAACACCGATTAATACCAATACAAAAGCTCTCCATGAGGAAACAGAACTTCATTAAAGTCAGCGACGCCAAAAACATGAACATAAAAAAAGCTGTGCCTCATAAACTTTTGCTTCCCGCTCGCGCTCACGTTCATCCACAGACACGCTCAAACCGCCACATCTGTCATCTCACCAGCAACAGTTTAAAACACAGGAAGCGTGCGTTCTGTGAAACTATAAAGTTTTATTTAAAAAAAAACCTGCAGTATTTATTTGGGTGGGCGGGGTCATAGTGCTCTGTGAATGGACCCTTTTCTTGTGATGCCATGGAGTATCAAAGATCATTAAGAGAAGAGAGGCTCACTCTTTACAAATCCAAAAAACCTATTTAAACTGACGACAAAAGTGCTAATTGTTGTCACACGCCGGCGTGCCGCTGTCTTTCCCTCCGCATGCCAGCTGTGGCACGCGTGCGCTAGGTTGCTGACCCCTGATCTAGACCAATCAGCAGCCTGTTTGGGTGGCACAAAAGTAACGCTGAAAGAAAATTTTAAACGCAAAATCAAAGATAGAATGAAAGTGAGATGAGGCACTACACATCATAAACATTTGTGCAATCGCAAAAACATTTTTTTATAGAAAAAAAGTTTACAAACACAAAAAAAAGGTTTTGAAAGCAAATATTAAATATTTTTATTTGGAAATTATTGATTTTTTTTTTCTTAACACTACATTTTGTTTCCAACTTAGAACATTTTTATCTCAAAACTAACTTTTGCTTGCAATATGGTTTGGATAAAAATCACTTCCTACATACCTGTCTATGAGGGTCATGTCTGTGATCATGTGGAATGTTTGGGGATTTTTGCTCTTAAATAAATGAAGAACATGTTTCACTCACGCTTCTACATCCATTAGCAAATCTAGGAATTTTTTTTGCAGACTTTTCCTTTGCATTAGGTTTTTGTGGATGCATCATTCCACAGTAAATGTGAATTCTAGCATTTAAATCCTGCTGTCCTGACCTTGGAGGAACCTTTGGTGGAACTGTAGAGCCCAGAACGTCGGAGAAAGAAGTAAACCTTCTTCCAGGCCTTTCGACTGGGTTCTTTCATGTGCAGGAAACCCTGGATCTCAGGACAGGTACCGGATCTCAGCAGGTTCTGAGGAGGAGCAGAGGCATTTTACACCGAAGAAACATAGTGCATCTCCTCACTCCAGAAATGGATGCAATAATCTGGTCTCTGAATTCATTTAGAGTTTGTTTTTCCACATAAAGGGACGGGAGAATAGATTCTTCTTGTCCCAACACAATTTTAGCAACACCAAGCAAGTGATGTTTGATGCATCTATCCTGCATGAGAATGACCTTGATGAGGTGTACGTCTTCAGAGAGAGAAACCCCGGGTGTCAAGACCCAGACTGAGAGGCGGTCGCAGTTCAACCCAAACCTCAAAGCCTGACCCACCCAATCCTCCTTAAACTTGTACAGAACATAGATGGCAGCAGAGTTTCTGCCATGAGAAGTTTCCTCACAGACAGTCAGAGTGGTGAAGGACACAGATGGCAGACGGAAACAAGTCTGCTCGATCCGAGAATTGTTATCTAAGCGGAATTCCCCTGCCTGAGGGGGGGGTGCCCCTCCAGAGGTGAGAATGCAGCCCGGGCTGTCTCCGGATCACCTACAGCTCCTACTTCCCCGTCTGCTCCTGATATCAGCTGATAGGTCTCCTTTCATATTGAAACACCTCTTTTCCCCATCCTGACACCCTTACTGTAGTAATATTGTTGAACTTACTGCAGTGACAAAAGAAAGACTTCAGTAGTGATCACTGTGTGATTGGTGTCGATCGGACGTGTCAAACTCAATCGCATCAGGGGCCAAAATCCCAAACACACCTTATGGAGCGGGTCGGACAGGATAAACATTTATTAAAATACTCTAAAACCACATTTTTAAAACCGTAACTTTTTAACATAATTATAGACTAGATAGATGGCACTACCGCTAGTGTGAATGCTGTAAGCTGAATTTGGCTGCTGAAACTGATAGCTGAAATCACTGAAGCTAATGACTGAAAACTCTGAAGCTGAGCATCAGCTAGAATATTAGATAAATGACAAATTAGCCTTAAAAACTTTTTTTTAACTTATGTTAACCAAAACAACTAGCATGTAGCTGAAAAAAAAATTGGCTAAACTTCAAAATATCTTAAAAAAACTGAAAAGAAAGCCTGAATTAGCCAAAGAGGTTAACATGTAAATATTAGCTAAACTCCAAAACAGCCTAAAAGTATATCAGTAGATGCCAAAATAGTCAAAAAAGCTAGTTTTAAAACTGTAACATTTAACATAATTTTGAATAATAAAAAGGCTGGAATATTATTCCAGAATAAATCAACTTAAACCTCGAATAACTTTCAATATTTTACTCTCCATAAAAATATATCCACAGTGAGTGATATATCCATAAAAGATCTTCTGGGCTCTCCAGCCTCTCAGCTCATCCACCCTTTTTACCTGAATGAGCTCAGATGAGGTCATCCCCTTGCTGACGTCGGCGCTGTCGGAGATCATGCTCTCTGGAAAGAAGAGCTGACAGAGAAGAGAGAAGACTCTTAATGAAGCGCTCTTCAGAATGAAAGGACAGTTCTGATTGGTGGATGGGCTGAACCGAACAATCACTTTTGGACTGTTGAGGAGAATGCAGCAAACTCCAGTCTGAGCACAGTGACCAAAGTCATAGAGGAGTACCGACAGTTATTCGGTCAGCAGAGTTTTAGCTGCAGTTGTTGGGCTTTGTTAAAGCCTTGTTGAACCCCTGGCTGCTCAGCAGAACCATGCTTGGTTGGTGTGAGCAACAGAATCAAAGCCAGATGTTTACTTTTGGCCCAACTGAGCTGCCATCACTCAGGATCATGGAGCACAGCAGCATCTTTCCTTCAGAAGGTCCTGCTTAACATCAATGTACCGTGGGGTTCCTGAAGAACTCATATTTGGCGTAGTTTTTGCAGAAGGTGAGTCTCGTGTCTCCTTTCAAAGACCAGGTGGCCTGCACCTCCAGTACCACTTCATGGTCCTCGAGACACCTCTCTAAAAAAAACGGAAAAACACGTCAAACACAGGCAACCTGCAGAGTCACGGGCGAGGTCTGATGGGAGTTTTACCTAAAGCCAGAGCGGGATGATGTTCAAAGAGAGCCCAGCTCTCCTGATCGCTGCAGTGAGCCTGGTGCACCAGCAGGTGGCACACCTCTCGCGCTGTGGCTCTTCGAGAAACCCACACAGACTTGCAGTTGTTGTCCTCCCCATAAACCTTAATCAGCTAAGAGAAAACAAAACTCAATTTAAATGAAATGTTCTCACTTTAGCTCGAAAAGGGCTCAGTGACCCCTGTTACAAAGATGCTCCAGAACCCCAGAGATTCAACAACAAATACATTTTAGTTTGAATTCACCTTTAAATTCTCTTTGTGCCATTTTTTTATAGTTTAAACCCTTTTTACTACTAGATGATGCAGTTTAATGCATGATAAGTGTAAAAGTGCATAAATGTTCTAATCAACAGTGAGTTCAATTCCACTTTAAATCCCACTCCCATCATCTTTTGATCCGTTTTCAAAGCGTTCCTCTTGATCTTTAATGATGATGATAATTAAGTTTTAGCCCAAATCAACAAACCTGTGTTGTTTTCTAGGACAGTTTCTGCAGAGCAGCAGGAGTTCTTTAGAAATTCACCTCAGAGTTGTGGGCGGAACTGTTGGTCCAGAGTAAACCCACCCCCCATTTCCCATCACCCATCTGTCTCACATTGCCCACTAGTTTACAGCCGGAGCAACAAAAACTGATCAATATCAGAGCTATCCAGCCGTACAGTTTAGATCCAGATTCCAGTCCAGAAAACAGAGCCGTTCATGGATCTATTAGTCTGAATGAGGTTCCGTTCTTCTTCCAGTGAGGTGTTTTCAGCATCTCATCAACCCTAATGCAGAATCCTGCCTCATCTGCTGCTGATTACCTGGATCAGGTAGTAAGGAACTTCACTGGCAGGTTGGTTGGAGAACATGTATGACACTGGCCCTCGAGGACTGGATCTGGACTCTCCTGCCCCAAATGTTTGAGTTTAAATATGGTTGTCACTCGTCCTGTAGTCTGACTCTAAAGGTCATCCAGGCCAAAACGATTCAGTTTGATGAACTTTGAAACCTCATATATTTCTGAGACTACTTTCAGATTCCTTCAGTTCTTCTGGAACTTCCACCTCAAAGCTCCTCCCAGCTCCTGCCATGAACCACAACAACCTCCAGAGTCCTCACATACAACGTGTGAGGTAAAAGAACACAGCTCAACTTTCCTTTTGTCAGATAAAATCAGCACTCGAAGTGCTGAATTAAAACATAACATCAGCAACAGGTGTGCAAGAGGAGGAAACCTGTCCTAAACCTCATGTCTAGAGATCCAAACCGTCCTTTCAGAGGGGAAGTTCTATACGGTTTGTTTTTGTCCAGATGATGAAGAAAAAGTTTGTTTCAAAGAAAGAAAAGTTCAGAGGCAGTTTGAAGGAATATCCACCATTAACTCGGATCATTTCACGTTTATTAACTAACTATTTATTTAATCAATTAAAATTATTCAAGCAGTAAGGAAAACAGGACAGAGATACAGACAAACTATTTCAAATGAAAGGGAACATTGTTGACGGTAAAACGTGGCGGCGGTCCTGTCATGACCATCGTAGAGACATTTGAAGAGCAGACATCGTCTCCACTGTCTTCTTCTTGTTGAGGAACAATATCTGTCCACCAAAGTTGTGAGTTTCTGTTGTTCAGACCAGTGCAATAATTCAGAAAAACTCTATTATGTGACCAGAACTTTAAGCTGAACATCATCACTTTTTCATGACACCCTGCAGCCAATTAGAATCCAGTATCTACCCAGACCATGGCATAAATCTGATCAACGAACAAGCAGCTGCTTTGGGTGAACACGTTTCTGTTTATGGTGAGACTATGAGTTCGTGTTGGTCCAGCGGGTTCAGCTGTTCCGTCTCATGCTGCTTCTTCTGCTGTGAAAACAACCAAACTGGTTTGGTGTATTTTGAATCTGGAGGAAGAAGCACGTGTCTCAGTGTTTACACAATCTCAACCGCTAATCCTGCGTGTCTCGACAAATAAAAACATGTTTGTTCCTGTTTGCAGACACGAGTCTGTCCGGCATCTCCGACACGGAGCGGCTGAGGGTTCCTCGGCGTCAGCCTCGCTCTGACTCCGTGTCTGCTCCATCAACAACACGGAGAACCTGCTCCACCAGAAACCTGAAGGAGTGCGTCTGCTCTGATCCAACTGGTTGGGCCAGGAGTCTCTGAGTCATTGAGCCTCTGAGCAACTCTTTCACTTTGTTAGAAAACAAACCATTGTTTTCTGTCATCAGAAGTCTGATAGAGAGTGGTAAACAGAGATCAAGTCTCAGGTCTGAGATGACGCTGGCGAGCAGCTCGTATGGTGCTGGTCACCTTCTGCAGAAGTCATGCCGGAACGGCGTTCTAAGGTTCAAGTTTTCTGCTGCAGTGAGAATTCCTGATCCAGAACAGCAGAAAGAGGAAAACAATCTGCAGCCAGGAGGAAGTTCTGATGAGAAGCCCAACATCAAACCATCTGACTGGACGCTGCAGCCACGGGGACTCGTTCGGACTCATACCAGAGCAGATTCCCACTGAGGAAACTCCTCCTCCTCATCAGTCTTCATCAAACAGATTTCCAAGTTCAGTTGGAATGCAAGAAAACAGTTTTCCTAAAAGACTCTGCAGCTGTAAAGAATGTGATAGCAGTAAAACAAGAAAACGTTGCTGTTGTAAAAGCTCCTGCCATCCCACACTCACTGAGGCGGAGGAACCCAGCCAGAACACTGATGGACATTGGTCAGAAAGAAGAGAAATTCTTTAATTGATTACATTTTCTGAGATCAATTCAATTTGATTTAAAGTCTCCAATTAAAATCCTGTTTTTAGAGTTTTTATCATGTCTGTCATTTTTCTTCTGAAAGAGAACAAATGTAATAAAAAAATCATGTAGTTTTTATTTCTCCTTTTAAATCAATCCAACAGTCTCAGACAGACTCTGTTTTTCATCAATCATCTTCTTTCTGCTGCACATGCACTAAACCCTCATCTGGTCCGGCTAGCGTGTCTAGTTCAGGTTCTGGAGAAGAGAAGATGGTATCTTCACATTGTCTGCAGTCAAATCAGCCGCCGTTTACATTTCTGTGCTCCAATCAGCCGTCACTGGATTTTTGCTTTGACTTTCATCCAATACTTACGGTAGCAGTCCTGAGAACGCTGGAAAATCTCCAAAAGACTCCACGGAGCTTCTTGATGTGACCACGGAAATGTGAACGGCGGCTCGTTTGACCGCACTTGGAAAGGTTTGGAAATCAATGAAAGAGCATTTGGATGTTTCCGAAACAAAATATGTAAATATTGTTACCTTGAAAAACAAAATATTTGTGATTTATATGTATTCTTAAGTATGTTTAATATTCTCTGGGTTTTTTTACTATTGTATTTTATATTTATTTATTATCATCCTATATTTGGTGTGTCGTCTTGGCACTGTACGTGTACTAATTTTTTGATTATGATCCTGTTCACCTATTGGACGAGTCCAGAATAAAGTCCATCTCTCTATCTATGTTATTGGTTTACTAAAATTATTTTTTTAGTTTTATTATTTTTTCATCATTAGAGGCCTCTGTGGCCCCCCCTCAGTCTGGGCCTCGAATCAGCCCCCCCATCCACCCAGCCTGCAGCTGCTGGTAGCGTTTGTAAATTTGATGGAGGCGGGCGCCACCAAACTCTCTATGCAGGAGAAATCCTGTGTAGATCTGGTTGAATGATCTAATCCTACCCTGGGATAGACGGGCAAACCATTTTGGGTGAACTTGTCACCAACAGTAGTTGGGACAGGCTCCAGCAACCCACTGACCCGACACGGACTCAGTGGGTTCAGAAGATGGACGGACGGCGTTCAAGTCATTAAGTTGGTCTCTTCTCTAACAGAGCAGACAGGTGGACTTCATCATACCTTCTTAACCCTTTAACACCGGAGTTCCAGTCTTTATGTTCCATGTTTACTGTAACTTTTCAACCGCTAACACGATCATTCCAGTAGATTTTGAAGGAGGCGGCCGCCACCAAACTCGTGATTTTGTGTTTAAGAATCACCGCCAACACCTCAGGTGTTAAAGAGCCAGTTACACCTCTGACATTAAGTTTAACTGGCATTAAAGAACAGAAAATGTTTCTCTTGCTGGGCGTCTCCGAGTGAAGCTGAGAGGCAATCTTCACAACTCAACACATTTCACATCACAGAACCAAGCAAAGGCTGCATGGTGGTGCAGTGGTGAGCACTCTTGTCTCACAGCAAGAAGGCCTCGGTATAAATCCCAGCTGAGGGATCTGAAACAAACACCAACTGGAACTTTTCTGTGTGGTGGTTACATGTTCTCTCCATGTATGTGTGTGTATTCACCATCAGACTTCCTCCCACCATCCAAAAACATGCTTCATAGGTTCATTGATGACTCTAAATTGTCCCTGGATGTGAAAGTGGGGGTGTATGTGTATGTGAGATTGAGGCCCTGTGACAGACTGAACGGTAAACCCCGCCTTCACCCATCGGTAGCCAGGTTAGCCTCCAGCACCCCCACGACCCCCAAAGGGTCCAAAGATGGATGGATGGAGAACCAAACAAACACAGTGATGTCTTTATCTTAAGCAGAAAGGCTTACGTGTTTCTGGCTGGACTCTGGCGGGAGGGAACTGATGAGCAGAGGGGACTTGGCGAGGCTGCATAGCTCCGGGAAAGGGTTAGGAATGGAGGGAACAGAGGAGGAGTACGAGTCGCTGCCCTTCATCCTTCCATCAGGAAAAGGAAAAAAAAACAGAATCTTAGAAATCTGTTCATTACAGTTTAAAACAGAAACTTAAAATTGGTTAAGAAAAAAAATGTTCTTTGTGTGTAGTTAAATGAAAAACTAACAGTATTAAAACATTACTGTATTTCCGAGAGTTTAAGCCACAGTTTTTTAGTTTAGCCAGAGGAGTGACTTATTTGTGATTTTTTTTTTTAAACATAAATAGGCTCATATATTTGTTATTTTTCCACTTGCAACCGTTTCCCCTTTAGCAGCTGTTTCAGCTAACAACCACTAGAGTAGAGGCGGACTGGTAACAAATCCATTCAGCAGCTCATCCATCCACTTATGTGCAATAAATGCATAAAGTGCAATAATTAATACTATGTAATAACCAATCATGTGCAATGACTCAATCAAACACTCTAAACTGCTTCAGTACCGCCACACATACGTGACTTATTTTATGCTTATTTTATGTTTATTGTCCTTTATTATTTTATCTATCCAATTCTAGTGTATACTTTGTACATTGAGATTTTTATTGTGTATACTTTCGTGAGCTGCTGATAACTTAATTTCCCCCAGGGGGCTGTCCCAAAGGGATCAATAAAGCCAAGTCTAATATTATTTTTTATAATAATATTAAGTATTTACGCTGCATTGTTCAGAACTAAATGACTCTTTACTTGACATTTTACTAATGTATCTGTTTTCCAGACGGAAACAACAATTCAAAAGAGGAAGTCTCCAGATTAAACCGTGTGTTGAATGCTGCAGCAATGAACACTGTCCAGTTTGTTCTACAAAATAATTCCAACCAACAAGATTATAAAAGGTTCAAATTCATTATCAAAAACTCTCTAACCTTATAAAAAAAAAATAAATGGCAACTGTTATAAAACATTTCTAGGAGCAAAATATCTTTTTTAGTAAAGCCTATGGATTTGACAGAGGATTGGTATAGAATTGAAAAAAGCAGAGATACTCCCAAAGTAGAAAATGTTTTTAAATTTTATGTTTAATTTGAAAAATTGTTCTAATACATTTTTCCTTCCCTATATAGAACTTTCTTGTACAGAAACAGCTGTTATGTGGCTACAAGTGTTGTTTTGTCTTTTTAAGCCTAATTTAACGAATAATAACAGTAAGTTATTCTGTTTAATGTAACTAATAATAATGTAACTTAATTTTTTTTTCTTCCCACCTCAGCAGATCCCGTTTAATTTTCCAGATGTTTTGGTTTTCATTTTATTTGATTTTCTGACATGTTTTAATTTGATATATTTTGTTTTTATTTAATTGTGAAATACATATGTTTCTCCTTGAGAATGTGTTAAATTAATGCAGCAGAATAAGACAAAATGTAAAGAAGAATTTCTATTAACTCTTTGGATCCCAATATTCTCAACTTCTGATGAGTTTTAGATGGTTGGACAATTCCAACTCTCTATCAGCAGTTGGATAAAATAGTAAAGAGAAATCGGTTTGGATTCTCTAGCCGAATGTTTCAAGAATCTATATGTACTGAATTATATTTCCACTGAAAAACCCTGGTGCCTAAAGGGTTCAAAATAAATGTAGAATTCATCAGTAAGAAAAACATTACAAAATATATTCAGTCAAAACCGGCATTACTAACATTTATTTAAAAAATAAATAAAAAAAGATAAACGACACCCAGCAGCAAGGAGGCGCCGTCTCAAAAAATGAGTCCTAAAATCCTCCTGAGGGTGCTGTTAGTCCTCCAGCAGGTAGAGGCGCTGTCTCAAGAAGACCTGGGTCCTGAAAATGCGGTCCTGAGAACGTTGTTGGGTCTCTGGGACCTGCAGGTTTATATTACTGGCACGGAGGAGAATCTGTTTGTTTTCCTCTTAAATTTTGATATTTTTCTCATTTCCATTAAAATATTGATATTCTTGTTTTTTGGTTGTTTTTTTTTTTTGCCATGGCAAATATAAAAGTGCAACTTATACTCCAGAGTGACTTATTTATGGTTTTCTTCTTCTTGTTTAGACATTATTTGCTCCTGCGATTTCTACTCCAATGTGATTTATGAACCAGAAAATACAGTATTTCAATTCCAAAGCCTATATTTTATACTCAATCTATAAGGAGTAAATGTGAAGTAAACAAAAATACACACAAAATGACCTGTATTAACCCTTGTGCTTTCCTAAGCATGTTTACAGTAAAAATGCAGATTTCTTAAAGCCGCTGGTCAGCTGGACCTAATCTGAGGAGAAACTCCAGGATCACAAACCAACAGCCTGTGGCTTGAGTCACCGACTGAGTCAACATTCCCGTCATCCCACAGTCACAGGGCTGAGGTCCACTGTTTAAATAAATGGGAGGAGTCAGTCTTACCTGTTGGAGGTGATGAGAATGGGCTGGGAGCGGCGGACGGACGGCGAGCTCTCCACCAGAGGAGCCAGGCTCAGAGTGGAGCCGACCATCAGAGGATCTGCTCCTCCGGACGCCTCCTTCCTCTCAGAGCACAGGAACACTTCTGTGTAGATGCCCTCCACCTCCATCGGGTCAGCTGGAGGCAGAGGAGAAAGCCAGAGGCTGTTGGTTCCAAAATAAAAGCCCTCCCTCCGTTCCTGCTGGGAGGTCGACAGCCGGAGTCTACATCTGGATGGAGGAGAGTCGGCAAACGCAGCTCAAGAAGCTCGATGACTCAGACTAACACGTTTTTCTGGCTCCGATCTTATTTTTAAACATGAACACCGCTAATAAGTAGAGTGTAGTAATACAGACTAACCCGTCTGACTCAGCAAAAATGTTTCATTTTGAAATATTTAATTTAATTAGCCAGGAACCTGAGAACTTGTTCTCATGCTGAATGAGGACCCGGTCCAGAGGCTGAACAAGTAACAATGACATGAAACACGTGTTTGGGTAATGTATACACACTTAAAACTCCATCAGAGACTAAAGCATATGTCAAAGTTAAGGCCCGGGGGCCGGATCCGGCCCTCTGGGTAATTCTATCCGGCCCTCCAGATCATTTTATTTTATTGTTATTAATGACCCGATGTTATATTGAACTCATTTCTAACTTCTATAATTTTGACAAAATATATTTTTATGGAGAGTGAAATATTGAAAGTTATTTAAGGTTTAAGTTGATTTATTCTGGAATAATTCTGTTTTAATTAATACATATTATGAAAAGTTACAGTTTTAAAGTTTAAAAAATTTTAAACTTTTTGGATTATTCTGCATTCAATAAGATTTTTTAGGCTATTTTTTAGTTAAGCAAGTATTTCAGCAAAATGTTAGCTATTTTGGCAAATTTAGGCTTTTTTTTTCCTTTTTTTTTTTTAACTATTTTTTAAGAAATTTTTAGGTTTAGCTATTTTTTCAGCTACATGATAGCTTTATAGGCTGACCTAAGTTTTTATTGTTTTTTAGGATCATTTGGCATTTAGCTAATATTTTAGCTGGCTATCAGCTTCAGCGGTTTCAGCTATCAGCTTCAGTTTTTTTGCCATCAATTTCAGGATCTTCGGCCTCCAGATTCAGCTTCCAGCATTCTCACTAGCATTATCACAGGCAATGCTAGATATCTAGTTCATAATTATGTTAAAAAGTTACAGTTTTCAAGTTTTAAAAATGTAGTTTTAGAATCTTCCATAAATGTTTATCCTGTTCGTCCCGTGACCTAAGGTGTGTTTTGGATTTTGACCCCTTGTGTGATTTGAGTTTGACAAAAAGGATTCTTGAAATCTATTTAAACAGAGCAGCAGAGTGAAGGACTTTTGTTGGAGAATTCACTAATTTGCAGCTGAAAAAATAAGAAGCATCTACTTTTAGAGTTTAAGATGGATTCAATGAGGTTAAAGCAGATTTCACTGCAGCCTGTTGACCTGCTAGAGACCAGAGCAGAGTGGATCAGGTCCAAACTACTCCAGGCTCCGCCTTCTTCAGAACCTCCAGAACTTTACTTTCTATTGTGTCACGGTTTCCACAGACAGTGTAAACAGGTTCTGACATTTCAGTTCATGTCATCTGTGACGCACGAGTAATTCATAGATCCATGAGCTGCTCTCTGGAAAAGCCTGGTTGACTCATGTTTACGTCAAACAATGGAAACAGGGTTTATCTCCAGTTTAAACCATGAAGGTTTTGAATGAACGTATTTTAAATGTTTCAGGGAGCTTAATACTGAATAAAGCTATGTGTCGTGATTATTCAACCCTTTAATATAAAATCAAACTGTAACTTTTCAACCATTAATACAATAATCACAGCCACTTTTCTCCTTCACAATCTACTGGAAATATCCGGAAACTGGTTGAATAATTACAGTAAATCAAATAATATAAGCTGCGGTGTTAAGGTGGATGTTGAACAGTCAGTTTCACCTTCACTCCACTGAAACTAGTCACCATCTGCTGCATTCTGTCTGAATCCACTAGAGGTTTTATGCTCTTTGTAAAACACTAAAAACACTCCAGCCTGTCCCACATCAGGACACAACAACAACAACAACAACAACAACAACAACAACAAGCTTCTGTTGTGTTTTGGTTCCTTAAAATAGACGCTTGTGGCGGCTAACCAGCAATGACTCTTTATCAGATTTATCATTCAGCTGCTTCTTTACAAACATAAATGTTAGTTTAAAAAAAAAAAAGAGCTTATGTACAGAGAAAAACGACTTCAGAAGCTTTTGAACTGCATAAAATATTTCAATATGAGACTAAAGGAAATAAAGAAAAAGGTCGAAAACAAACAAATAAAGGATTCTAGTTAATTTCTTCCACATATAAATACAAAAGAGAGCCCTATATGAAAGCTAAAACATGTTTCTTCTTTAATGTTATTCTTTTAAAATAGAATAATTTATTCCTTAATAAGAAATTTGTCTGATCACAGCTTTATGTAGTTTAAAATTATTAATAAAAGAAGATAAAAAATAAATAAAATAATTATATATACATATATAAATCTCACAAAAAAGACTTACAGGTTCATTCCTTGACTTTTGAGTGAATTATTTCAAATATCATTATCTTAAATCCAGAGAACAACACATGAGAAGATGTGATCAGTCTACCATCTCCATTCAGAACAGGCTGGTTTGATGTTTGTGCTCAGGATAAATCCTTGTTTTCTTAAAGTTCAGGAGATGGTCTGACCAGAGGATCCTCCACCAAACTCCTGCTGGACGCCTTCAGTCTCCGAGCCTCGCTGTCTGGACTCCGTCATTACAGAAGCAGTCCGCACCTGTTGGAACCAGCTGGCGCGTCGGCGCCTGCGCGAACTCACCTGTAGCCTGAAGGTCGCGCGCCCCGCGCCTCTCAGCTGGCAGTCATCGCCGCGCGCGGTTTCAGGGTTTCGGCTCGAGGTTGATCAAACACTGAAGGAAGCCGCGAAACCGCAGACGACACAGCAGACACACTAGACCGGGGTGGGAGGAGCCTGTGGTCAGGTGCGCCTCAAACTCCCGCCCTTTTCCACCTGCGCAGTGTGCACAGGCCGGGTTCAGGTTCAAATCAGAAAGTGAGGATTTAGATGAATTCCTCGTCTTTGTTTCTAATTGACCAAACAGGTGAGCTGGGGAGGATGACCTCCAGACATTTATCTGTCAACCTCAACCACACAGGAGGTCAACACCCAGACCTCAGGTCAGGCCTGACAGGAGAAACTTTTATTCAACACTCTAGAACTGTAACTTTTTAACATAATTATGAACAACATCTATAGCATTAGGCCACCTGAAATAATGCTAGTGTGAATATTGTGCTGACAGCTGAAATTGGTAGTTAAAAGTGCTGAAGCTGATAGCCAGCTGAAATTTTAGCTAAATGCCAAATTTTCCTAAAAACTAAAAAAAAAACAAAAAACCATAGGTCAGCCAAAACAGCTAGCATGTGGCTGAAAAAGCAGCTAAACTTTGAAATATCCACACAAAAAAGCTGAAAAAAGTCTAAATTATCCAAAACAGCATGTAGTTGAAATATTAGCTGAACTTCAAATAACCTAAAAATCTTAGTAAATGCATAAACAGTCCAAAAAGCTAGCAGAATGACAATTTTTAACATTTTTTTCACATACCATAATAAGTCAGGAATATCATTCCAGATTAAATCATCTTAAACCTTAAATAACTTTCAATATTTTACTCTCCATAAAAATATATTTTGTCAAAATATACACATCAGAAATGAGCGCAAGATAACATCGGGTCATTAATAATAAAATCAAATGATCTGGAGGGCCGGATCCGGCCCCCGGGCCTGACTTTGACATGTCACCTAACAGAAACCAGCCTTTCTATTTTGTCATCATTCTCTGTTCAATAAGATTGTAAAGAAACAACCACCTTTACCTTTCCTGCACTCACAGGACACACCTCCCCAGGTAGCTCCTCCCAACTGTCCTTCACTCATTAGCTCAGGTGAACGAGGTCATCCTGGTGCTCACAGTTGAAATGTTTTTCTTTCTTTCTCAGCCAAACTATAAAACACTACCCGTATTGTTGCAGGAGTCCGTCCTCAGCTTCCTGTGTCCTGTAAACACACCTGAGCGGTACAGGTGTTCAGGCAGAGGAACATGCAGGATGGAGGTTCTGTTCCTGTCCGATGGCTGAGGAGACCGCTTTACATGAGAGGTGATGGATCCAACTGTTCCAACGAGTCATCACAGAGAAAAGGCTCTCCCTCAGAGATCAGGACTTCATCTTCTGGAATGTTCCCAGTGAAATGACAGAAAGCTCTTCTCTGGTTCTTTCACTACATGAACCTCAACTTGAGGCCAAAACATTCAGTTTGAATCATAACGTGTTTTATCAGCATGAGGAGCAAATGACCTGTAACCCTCATCAGTTTAGAAGTCAAACTCTGGCTCCTGCAGCTCATAGACACCGGTGCTCAGGTGTCCGTGTTCTGAGGTTCTGGACAAACAGTGAGGCTTCAGGTTCTGTCTGCAGCAGGTTTTGGATCAAATCATGTTTATTCATGTGTTTAGAGATCCCCACACAGACAGTTTGCAGGGGAACATACAGATTTACAATCATTCTTCTTGACACAAGTGCCAGCTTCATTAAACCCTATGATTCCACGCCGCGGCGCCTCCTGGACCTCACCACCATGCACTGCACCCCCCGCGCCAGCTCCTCAGCTCGCCGCCACAGACGGACACGCTGGTGTTCTCCATCATGGCGTCTGCAGCGCCGCAGTGAGGAGTCCCGGCCCGTGAACCCCTCCTCTTCCTGTCTGGATTCTTCACAGTTTCAGAGCCTTCATATTCGGTCCAGTCCTTCTCCCACAAACATTTCAAAATGTTGGATATCAAAGGAGAAAAGCGAACGGTGAGAAAAGAGGAAACCTGCCAAACAGCCAGCCCAGGCGCTCGCGTGAAGGTTCTGGAGCTGCTGGAGCGTTCACAGCTGACTCAGAAATGCTAAACCCAGGAACAGAACCAGGTACATGTCATGATGCGTCCCGCTCTGTTACTGGAACACCATCAGAATAACACATCACACTTAAGGTCTTCTCAAAAATGTCATTTAATCCAGGGAATTAGAGGCCAACTACCAAAAGATGAGATCTGCAGACGTGGACTCGCAGACTCCACTCTCACTTGCTGGCTTGCTTTGTGCTCGACTGTCTCAGTGGTGGGAGGAAGGTAGTGTTCACCGGAGAGCCACAGCAAGAATAATATGATATATTCCAATATAATAATAAAACAAAGAGCATGATTTTCAGATGGCAGCAGAATGATGATTGGGGGGGGCTCTTTTCTCCATGTGGGGTGTGACTCTTACAGTTATCGGACTTGACCTGATACAGGTTAAGATGCCATTCTCTAGATCTCTTACAGGTGGGTTTCAAAATCAAACGGCTTTAAAGGAACATCTGGCATTTGGTCGACAATGGGGGAAGATTTCTAGTTAACAGGGGAGGGGGCTTCATTTGCCATGTGAAAACCATGCTTCCTCTTGAGAGCGGGGACAAGGGGGGGCGTGCAAGACTGAGTGGGGCAGAGGCAGAGTTTGGTGGATGGAGAGAGGGCTGGAAAACCAGACTGCTGATTCCACAGGTGTGTAAAAGGCACGCCAGGGTTACTCCCAGTCCCAGCCAACACACAGAGGCCTTCACACCCACACACTCTGAACACACAAGGTCACACTCACCCACACACACACACAAGCAGCACAGGCTACAGCCCCTAGAGTACTGACAGAAGAAGGTAGCAGGACGAGGGAATGAAGGAAGTTCTTTAAGGAAAGCACTGGGAAAGACGGGGAGCAGAGGGGCCTGGGTCCGGTGCTGCCATCGTGTTTAAACAGGAAAAGGAAAAAAAAAAAAGGAAAAGAAATGAACAAAAATCAAAACTGGTGGAATGGATCATTTCTGGTTCTTCAGCTGGTTGGAGAGCCAGTCTAGGCCCTCGTACAAGCCGTCGCCGCTGGTGGCGCAGGTGGCCTGGATGTACCAGCTGCGCTGACGGAGGGCGTGCAAGCCCAGCTTGTCTGTGATCTCTGCAGCATTCATGGCGTTAGGGAGATCCTACGAAGACACAGACAGTCAGCAACCATAAAGGAAACGCTCTGTTCAACAACACATCCAGACCAGCTTCAGCTCGTGCCGTTTATGTAGTTTTCCTTTATTCTATGAATTCATCTTTTGAGGGTTTACTGCAATAAACATTATGTTACTGAACTGTTGACTAGTATTTCAATGTTAATGCAAAACTCCTGATCAGAGCTGATCTTGATTTAGGTAAAAGGACCAGAGGGTTTCATCCCTCAGAGTAATGATCTTAAAAACATGGAGTTGCAGCTGCTGTCTGTTTCTCATGCTACAATCAGATGCCTCACTTGTTTATTTGCGAAAACGAGCAGCACAGCGTCCCTTAGTTCATCCTCAGCGAGCATTCTGGACAGCTCCTCTCTGGCCTCGTTCACCCTCTCCCGGTCGTTGCTGTCAACCACAAAAATGAGCCCTGCAAAACAGAAACGGGTCATGAGGACAGAACCAAACCTTACACACGTTTAGATAAACACAAGACATACATGTTCATGTATGTTTTTCAAAGAGGAGCTTTCCCCTCTCACAACTTTCTTAATGATGACAAATTCTTTTTTTGGCTTCAGTTAAATTCCACAATATTTCTACAGATAAACTTCCAAAACAAAAAAGACAAAAGTTGTGTAAGTAACTAAAAACTAATGAAATTCTGGCATCTTTTTTGGTTGAATCCAATCTGGATTAGGTACAACAAACTAGTTTACTTCCATCTTTGTTTCATTTGTAAATGAAAAAACACAATGAAAGATTCACAGTTGATGCTGTTTTTGTGTTGATTAAAAACATGGAGTCCAGCTGCAGGACCAGACATCTGAGGTTTTATTGACACATGGAAGCGATGTGCCACTGTGACCACAAGGTGGCGGTAAAACGGAGGTTCAACTGTCTTCATAAACTTTTATGGTTTAATGTCACATGGCTGTGATACAATCTGTGACGCATCAAAGTGGAAGCTATGAATCATCATTTTCACACTATCAAAATGATGTGTTTAGCGGTTATTACCGGTAAAAGAGTTAACCCAAAACAGCTAACTTTTTCCTCCGACTTATAACAAGTTCTTATATTTTTCATGTTTGAATTATGCTCTTACAAATGATCCATTATCCTGGTAGTCATAAATGTGAATCTTTTAAAAATATTGATATATTTTGAAAAACTATAGAAATAAAAAGAGCATCCAAAAACAATTCAACATGATTGAAGAACTGAAAATGGAAGACAAAATATTTGACTGCACAGCAGATTTAAATGCAGAAACTGTTGAGAAAACAAAAGCACGTCTGAGGGAAAACAGATCTTTGAGTGTAAAAACACTTTGAACAATGACCAATGTGATTTGAGTATAAAACTTTACCTGGATAACTGCTAAAAACATATTCCGTGAATTAAAATGATTATGGTTTCCTGTGACTATTGAAAACACAGCAACTTCAACAGAATGAAACCTGTTTTAGTGCAGTTCACTCCTGCAGTGCTTCGTTTTAAAATAACAGATACTGAAAATACTGAATGTTTTGCTCTTCATCTCATCCATAGATCCTTCAGGTCTGCTCAATCAGATCCACTCAGGAGCCTCTTGAAGCTCCTCACAAACCGCGTGGTCGTGTCAGATGTTTCTACACTCGTTCAATCACTTCAGCTAGCCCTGGAGTTTAAGTTTGATCGAATCTTTAAATTCTTTTTATGAAGTTAAATGAAATGAAACACTTGTGATTCACAAGTCATGTTGGTGATATTTTTACTGGGATGAATTCTAAGATATCTCACAAATGTTAAGCTATATTTTGAATAAAGCAACAAAGCTCACCAGACATGCAGGTACAGTTATTTCAGGAGAGTTTGGATGAATGTTTGCAGATTGCACACATGCTGAATGAGGACAATTTGACTCAGGAAACTCCTGATGGGAAATCAGGAACCTGTCAGGAATTTGCTGAGTTCTGAGTCTTTTTGGATGCTTAGAGTCCCATGAATGTTACATGTCTATGCTACAGCAGTCTTCACACAACACTTGAATGAAGTCTTTGATTGGCTAAGAAACATTTTCAACAAACTATAGCATCAAAAGCTGATCTGAGCATGTAAAATATTTAATGTAATCTACTTTTACTAGCTGAAAAGGTCAATCTGATATTGAATGATGAGTATTTTCACTTTTGTTCATATAATCTAATCCTAGAATCTAAATGTGAGAACTTGGAATAAAAACAACAATACTGATTTGCTGGCATGATGAAAATACATACATACTTTGAGGTTATCATACGTTATCAAAAGGATGAAAACAATAGTTTTTACATTAGAAATTGACAAATAAAAATAAATAAACATACAAATAAATATAAGGAACAAAACTAAAAGTGGATGTCCCACTAAAAGAAGCTCAGAACACCTTAATCAACTGTTGATTTTCTAGGCAGGACAAACTCTGATAGGCCGAACATTTGCTGATGACTTTAACGTCAGGAAAGGAGGAGTCAAACAATAAACCCATTGAGGATTGAACAATAGTGTATGAGTCATCAGTCCAGCAGCTTTAAGTTCATCTTCGGTGCAGCAGTTGAGCCACCTATGGGCCGTAACGTGCTCCGACAGTCACCCCTTACCTTGAGTGTTCTGGAAGTAGTGGCGCCACAGCGGTCTGATTTTGTCCTGACCGCCCACATCCCACACCGTGAAGCTGATGTTCTTGTATTCTACCGTCTCAACGTTAAAACCTGGACAAATGCATAATGACTTAGTGACAGACACGAGTAGGAAATGCTTCACAGGTCTGACTAATACAGGTCAATAGAAATCTAAAATTGTACTTTTTTGTTAATGAAAATGTTAAACCACTAAGTACCTCCATTATTCAAGCATAAATTGTTACTATTTTTGTTCATAAATTCATGAATTATTTATATACATGTTCAAATTCAAACTTTTAAAAATCTCTTCTGGTATGTAAACATAAGAAAGTTTGTATTTTTGCGTAAAAGCCCGTTTTGAGCTGAACTATTTTGATTTTCATACATTTATCTGAACTCATCCAGTTGTATGTAATCTGAGCACGCTGCACAGTTCAAGATGAATGAATTCACCAGGATGCAACAATAGAAGCAATCAACAACAATGACTGAAAGCTGTAAAATACATCTAAATTCAATTTGCTTGGCTACAATACATTTAAATTTGGAAAAAAGGATGAGTTATGGAACAGCTGAACATCACATTGACTGTTGTCAGCCTCAATGGCTGGTATTGTAAGCAGATGGAAAACCTTCTCTATACAGACAGCTGTACTATCAAGTAACTAAGGCACACAATGGTCGATTCAAACACCATGAACTTCAGTAAACAGTGATGAGTTCAGTGTCAGTTTGGAGAACCTATTTGAGGGGACATTCTAAATCAGAAAATGAATGTGTTTTACTGCAGTAACACGTTGATATGGTAGACTTTTGTGTTGTATGAACGTGAAAAACTATAGTTCAATAGATGTTAATTTATGGCTTTTATACCAAATGTTATGAAATAGAATTTAGTTTCCCATCAACATTTTTGGATTTGGTGTTTTTAGACAATCCACTGGTGTCACTCCGGTTTCTGTTATGATCAGAGCATAAATACTCACAGATACTTTATTCAATGCATTTTTTAATTAACCACAATGATTTTGACATAAGAAATGAATAATTTTCAATATATTTTTATGAACCAATTTGCTTTCTGACCAAGCAATGTCTATTTCTATGACAGTTTCGGAATGAACAGATTCATACAGTATTTGAAACATCAAATGTAATCATTTTCAAACAGAAATCCTACCGATGGTGGGGATGGTGGTGACGATCTCTCCAAGCTTTAGTTTATAAAGGATAGTTGTTTTTCCAGCAGCATCCAGTCCAACCATTAGAATTCTCATCTCTTTTTTGCCAAAAAGGCCCTTGAATAAGCTTGCAAATACATTCCCCATAATGACAGAGCTGGAAAACAACAAAGGAAAATGACTACAACATTTTACTACTAATAAAGAAATATAAGAAAACTGACAGTTTTACAAAGTAAAAAAGTACACGGGTTAAAGCTCTGTTGTCATGTCTGCGTTAAACTGAAAAAGCAATGATTCCAATGGTCTTGAATGTTTGTCTTACTAAATTATTTTACACTTACATCTTGATATAATTATATGCAAAAATATAGTTATAGTTTCTGTTGGAGTCGAGCAGGTAAACATCCAGACTGATGTGAGTAAACCTCTGTAAAGTCTACACACACACGCGTGTTTTAATGGAAATATTTCTAAAGTTATTCGGTAATGATCTGATTATGGCCAGCACTAACAAACTGACATTATTTTGTGAATATTCCGCCTCAACTTTTAAATTTCTAATAATATAAATCGCCTTTTTTTGATGAAAGCAGTGGCAAACTGAACGGACGAATACTTCGGACTCCCGGCTAACCGCACAGCTAACAGATGACTCGATTTGCGGCCTTTTCAGACGGTGAACTAAATTGTCCAGACACCCCAGCGGGGGGTTCTTTTATATACAACAGTAATATATTTATATAATGTAACTGGGATTCAAGGTAAACCCGAAAGTTCATGCTGTTCCAGTAATACTGACACCATTAAAAACTGATAGCTCCACTTTAGGGCGGATGCTTCGGCTAGCTACGGTAGCCTACTTGCTAACGGGTAACATATTTGATCCGTACGAAATAATTCTGTCAACCACGAACACACGTACACAAGGAAGAAGTTAAACGTTGACATACAAAACACTCGCTGATGTGTAATAGGTGGTGTAATGCGAGAATCTCTCTGTCGCACTTTTCTTGTCAGTCGATACAGGAACCACTGGAGCTAGCTAGCCGCCGTTAGCTCAGTGCCGCGTCACATTACAGAGAGAACACCATGACGTCACGGTAAACCACACCAATACGTGATCATTTAGACTGAGTCTGAACTCATTTACATTATTTGACAAACCGAGTACAAACATAAATTGGTTCTAGTGAGTTTTACCTTTAAAAAGACAGCTTGCTGGTCTTTAGGTTATCTTTCACTGTCACTCCAAAATGGCGTCTTGCGCAACCAGGGAGACACCGGCGTCAGGCACGCCCCACTATGAAACGGCGGCCAATCACAGCGCGTACGGTGGAACTCATATTCCCGCCCACTTCAGCTAACCGTCCAATCAGCAGGAAGATCGTCCGTGCGTCGACGAGGCACAAAATGTCGAGGAAGTGAGCTCAAGTTCCACCGAAGCACCCGACAACGTGACAGGAGGAGCGTCCAGCCGCTGACAGCAGAGGGAGGGATCGAACATGCTGCTCTCCAGCCGACAGGAGGCCTCTGCTGCACAGAGCCGCACCATTTAAAAAATACTGAGCCAGTGAATGCACTATATAATGAAAACAATAAGATTACAACCAGTGGTCACAAGATCATTAGTGTCAGTTAATTATTGCAGTTTTATTGATTAATTTAAACTATTAGACACAAACAGACACAAAAATAGTTAAAGGAAAAAGATAAAAAGCCAAAAAATCCAAGGAAACCACATCAGCCTGAGAGAAGCTTTAATTAAGAGTACAAGAGAAAGAATTACAATGATCATGATAAACAGAATAAAGATAGCATATTATTATCCTCCCTGCATTGTGCCATGTCCCATTACAGCAGGTTCATGTCAGGTTTTCCTTCTGTTCATTGTCTGTCTGTGGTTCAGTTTCATTTGGATGGTGCCTTTTCTACTTCTGATGGATTGTTGTTTGGCTTAACGTTTGAGTTTTCTTTTTGTACATGTCAGTGTAAGTTTGCTTTTCTTTAGTGACTTCACAACATTCTGTACATATAGGCATCAAAAACCTAAACCAGATCTTTTATATGAGCACTTGTGTGGTCGTGTACAGACCCTTTGCCCCAAAATAGTTTAAGAATATCGCAGAAAAGTGCATTCATTTCTATTATTCTATTAAAACATTCAACTGTGACACAACAAAGTATGTATTTATTCTTATATGATAGGGTCCACATTGTATTGGGTGGTTGGAGCAAGGCGGGAATCGAACCTGGAATCTTCAGCTCAGGAGTCGACCGCCCTCTGCACCAAAAAATATTTTTAGTTGTAGCTAAGGAGGCTGGCTGTTCACAGAGCACTGTGTCCAAGCAGATCAACAGGAAGTCTACTGGAAGGACAAAATGTCGGAGAAGAAGGGGCACCAGCAAAAGAGAAGCACAGTTCTTCACGTTGGTGCGCTCTGAAGCACAGAAGTTTACATCTAGATGTAAGTAATGACTTTTTGTTGCAGCATGACATTTTCAAAGTTATAAAACCTTGTTACGTATATTCGATAGATGAAGGCTCCACCTTAACGCTCGCTGACCAGTGACTATTGTCCGAATCATTCACATTCTGACACTCTATTTTTCCAACACTCTCTGTTTTTTAGGGCTAAATGTTTGAGTAGGGTGAGGGGAAGAATCCTGATTGAGACTATGTCTCTCGGCTGGCCTGGGAACACCTCGGGGTCGCCCCAGAGAAGCTGGAGGAGGTGTCCAGGGAGAGGGAGGTCTGGTCTACTCTGCTCAGACTGCTGCCCCTGCGGCCGGTTTGTGGACTCACTCAAATTAAAATAATCCTTTTTGTGGTTTTAACATGGTTTAGTTTTCTCACAGTAGAGAACCTATTTAAATCGTCTAAGAATGTTCTATTAAAACTTCTGAGTATTTCTTAGTTTGAACCATCGAGGATCAGAAAACCGGATGTTTGAAAATGCTCAGACTCATGATGCAGTTACTGAAATAGGCGTGTCAAAGTCTCCTGTCTCCCTACATGCACCCCGGTCTGCTCACATTAAGGTATGTGAGAAATGATGGGGCGCACAACACTCGTGCTGTCATTAATTCCAATTCTTTTTTTTTTTTTTTTTAATATTATTACGTTTTCAGAAACCATTAGATTGTGTTACATTTTACAAGATAGCGTCTCACAAATGTAATAGAAAGAGAAGAAAAGAAAGTAAGAGCCTTGTTGTCCATGCAAGATGTACAGGTTAACACAGCTTCTTCTGAGAAATATAAAATAAAAAATAATTTAAACAAAAACAAGGAAGCGAAACATGCAAGAACACTGTTGCTTAGAACGGGGGTGTGTATCTTTGCTCTCAATCTCTATTTGCAATCCTTTCTGTATTTATACAGTACATTCATTCATTTTCACATCAGTGTTGCACAAGGTCCGATCTGGATTGTCTAATGTATTGCAGCCATCCTTCCCAAACTGAGTTAAATGTATTAACATCCAAGCACAGTAAAGATGTCCGTTTCTCCATTTTATAGATGGTGAGCATCATCTCAACCCATTCTTCTACTTTAGGCACTAGCACACTTCGCCATCTTCTGGTAATTGCTTTTTTACTGGCCAACATCATAATGTTCAAGATTTTATAGTCATCAGCTCTTTTCAAATGTACCATCTCAATCTTTCCCAGATACATAACATCAAAGTGAATGGAAGCTTTGTTTTCAGGACTTCTTCCATGCCTTTTTTAATTTCAGTCCAGTACTGAATTATCAGTGGACATCCCAGAACATGTGGAAGTGATCTGCTTTAACTCAAAGTCTCCAACAGCTTGTATCTCCATGTTTTTTTTGTGCAGAGGTTGTAAAATATCTGATAACATGCCTTCACCCATATTACCTCCAAAACATTGACTTTGTAGATTTCCATTGATGTCTGTTTATTTCTTCCCATTCCAGGCTGACTTCCTTTGCCCATTTCTTTTAAATACTCTGTGGTTTCACCTTTCAAATCTTCTAGGACTTTATGTCTTTTAAATTACTTTTGGGGTTATCTGTGACTTGTATGGTTCTATCATTGATTTAATTAATCCTGGCCGGGATGTATCTAAACCTGTTCTTTTAATTTCTTGTCCAGTGTCACATTTGTGGGTATCTATGGAAATCCTAGTTTTTCAGCCCAAACAAGTCTTTTAATTTCTGAACACTCATCACACCTTGTTTTTAATAATCAATCAATCAGACTCCAAACTGTATGGCAGGATTGATCTATTATTGCTCACCATTACTTTTCGCTTGAGGCTGCGGCTCTGATTGAGCCAGGATTGCACGCTAACAGGGAGGGGCGGGGTTACTCTGCACCTAAACAGTCCCGCCCACATCCCAGAATTGTATTTCTAATGAGCAACTGTTGCTGTGCAAACATTTGTTTTAAACAGCAAAGGCTTTGGACTAGAAACTTTATAATCTTAACACATAACTGGAAATTATTTTACAGTTGAAAAAAATATAGTTGGAGTCGTACTTTAACATCCAAATGAAAAAGTTCAAAAAGAGCTTTTGTTAAATCCATAGAAGCAAAAACATCCTTTTCTTTTTAAGGGTCTTAAATTATTTTTGCTTCTTGAAAGTCTTTTTTTTTATTAGGCAGTAGCTGCAGTTGTGTCCTGTGTGCTTTTCCACATTTGTTTGCAAAGGGATGAGCTGTTTGAGCTGCTTTTATGGTCCTCAACCAGTGAGCCTCCACAGCGCATAACTGTAATAGAATCATCACTACCTGACAGCATTTTCAGTCAGATTTATTCCACATAAAATATGTCTTTAAATTGGCTCTTTGTTTTTAGGGGTTTGCATTATTCCCAATAAAATATTGCAGGAAAGTAATTTAGTTTTCTGTTTATTTGTTACACATTTTAGACATATTGTCACCTTAAAGGGCTTCTTCAATGTTGCAAAGTGACGAGAATATGTTTCTGGTAAACAAAAGACTATTTTATTTAACTTGAGAAATTAAAAGAAATAAAGAAACTTTGCTCGTAGTATGACTAAAATACAAGATATCTGTAATTTAAAAGTATTGGGTTTAACAACATTCTTCTGAATGATTCAAACGGTTAATTCTCCCCTCAATCCACAACTGCATGAGAAACATTATTATTTAACCACAGTGGAATCATAGAACTGAGAACTGGAGATGAAGGAGAAAATCATAACTATGAAAGCTGTCAATACTGTGCAAAGTTCAAATATTTCCTACAGTTTTACTGATCCTCACAGCTGACTTGTTTGACCAGTTTTAGATGCTCAGCTTTTTTCCATAAATCCTAAAAAGTTACCAAATGTTCCTCTGTAAGATCTGCTTTTTCCAGCAGTCATTCAGACAGACGTGGTGGTGTGAGAGCGCTGCAGCACAGAGACTGAGGACCACACTGTCAACAGTGGAAACAAAAATAGACATTTTCTTATATACCACAGTAAAAACATGCTTTGTATTTTATTATTTATTGTTTTTGTCAGATCTATACACACAATCTTTTATTTTTCAAAAATATTTTTATTTTGTAATCTTTATCTTTTAGTTCTTTACTTTTTCTGCATTCGTTTTCCTCTTGTCCTCACACAGAAACGCAACATGTATGTTAAGAGAAAAGCACCACATAGAATCAACTACATACATATTTACCCAAACAACTACTGGAGTTTATCAAACGAATGACACAAACAAAGACTTTTACTGCACAGATAATGTTTGTTTCTGAATCAGACAGTTCAAATTCCACAGAGGAACCACGAAAGATCAACCAGCACAACTGAGGACAGAACATCATGTTGAATTCAGTTTGAGGCAGAGGTCATCAGTGACAAAGTCTTGTGAAAACTCTAAGCTTGGTTGAACGATCTCCATTATTGCTGAGTCTGCAGATCAAAACCAACAGCATAAATCCTGGGGGGGGGCTCCAGATCTGCTGCTGGTGGAGACAAAGGAGGCACATCTTGGAAACATTTTCATCAAACATCTGTGTTTCTGAATGTTGCTGCAACCATTTTTGCTCCATACTTTCTGATCCCTGACATTTTCTCTGGCGTGGATCACAGAGATGACATCCCTGGATCTTCCTGCCGGTCTGTCGGCACATCAGGCATCATTTTAACTGAGCACTGGTTTGTCCTCAGATCTGTACGCAGTAAGACAACATCTCCTCTGAAAAGAATCCTGATGAGAAACTGAACATTTTCAACTCGTTTGTGCAAACTTGTATTCTTCTTCAACATCAGGAATCTGCATCCCTGAGGAGGAGCTCTTCTAGATTCACACACATGTTGATTTGGAGACTTGTTTTAGGCTCCAGCAGCCCCATGACCCAGGAAAGGGATTTAGCAAGTAAGAGGAAATGGATGGAGACTTGTTTTCACACAGGAAACAGTTGGAATGTACAGTGACAGGTGAATCTGCAGCTGTTTGGCTCAGCTTTCTGTTCGTCTTTCATGACTGAGGATGCTGTTCCTGCATTTGCTTTTGGCTCCATGGACCTACTCTTTAAGCAGGAAACCATGTGACAGAAGGATGGCATCCGAGCAAAGAGTGAAAGATAGGAACATCTCCAAAAATGAATAGTTCTCCAGCATTTTCACCCCAGCAGGTAAGACAAGAACAAATGACAGAGTAAAGAACAAAAACCAGTGAAAGAGAAAGTTCCGTTTCATTCCCGCAGTTCCAGTTTGCCGTCTCGGACCCTCCATTTCCAGCGCTGACACCAATCAGGAGCGGGAACACAGCAGAGCCACAGATCCGACACTTTGATCTCCTCTTGGAAGGACACAAGCTTTCTGTCCAGAGTTTCCAAAGTGAAGGCTTTTCCCCACATCTGGCAAAGAAAGTTCATGTGGATGACGGATGTGGAAGTCAAAGTAGTAATAAAAGTCCTTTAGACTTTAACCCTTTAACCGCCTGCTCAACCAAACAGTGGGAAACATTTAGAAAGCATGTTTTCAAAAGCATTGATTGTGTGTATTACTCCCCAAAGTCTGGAGCCGCTAAAGGGAAATTAAAGAAAATAAAGTGAATTTTTTTTTTTCAAAATTGAAACAATAATAAAAACAGAATTCTGGTTAGTATTGGGTGCTCATCAACTAGTAACCAGAACTTTGTTTTTTTAATCTAATTTTTAGAGAAAGAAACAAAACAAATAACAAAGCCGTATGTGGTGTGCACCAGATACTAACCAGAACATTTTTTTGCTAAAAATTAAAGTAGTACAAAAAAAAAAACTCTGGATAGTAACTGCTGCACACCAACAGTTTTATTTTTTCTTTTTGGGTAGTTAAAGGATTAAAATGATTAGACGTGTTTGTATTCATTAGCTTTTATCATTTAGATTTAATATCAAAATACATTTTTGCTAAATGAAGGCAGGCTTTCATACCTGATCACTGATTCCCACGGCAACATGACCCACGCTGACCTGTCGGCTCTCTCGGATCCTCAGACATTCTCCCTGCATGTTCTCAATCCAGACATCAACACCTGCCATCATCACAGACTTGATTTGAAATGTCAGACAGTAGCAGGTGATTAATGAGTGACGGGGGAGAGTTTGTTCACCCTCAAAGCAGCAGGAGGAGCGCTGACTGTCTGCTGCTCTCCACTCCAGAAGCCTGTCTGAGCGACGGTTGCAGGAAGAAAAGACGCCGGAGCTCAAGTCATCAGACGAATGATCAGAGTCCTTGAAGAAAAAGGAAACCTCAGTGTTTTAGAGGTCAGATTCTCAAACGTGCAGCAGACATTTTAAAAGTTCAGTGCATGAATCACACATTCTCTGATGGATCCATCTGAGATGCGTCTGAGCAGCTGAAGCAGGACGGAGGTTCATCTCGAGGTTCTGGAGACCAGCTCTGGAGCGTGGTTCCAACTGGGATATCTAGAGAAGACAGATCATTTTCAAAGGTCACCTGACCAAACGAGCTTCACTGTAGTGAGTTAGCAAGCTCCTCCATATCGAGGTAGTGAGCGCCACTGTAGCATGCTGGTGGACTCCTACAGCAAGCTAGAGAGCTCTGCTTTATCGAGCTAGCAAGCTCCTCTGTATTGAGCAAGCTAGGTCCACCGTAGTGAGCTAGCGACTTCCTCTGTCCACCAGGCGGCTGGACACTGAGTGTCCACGTTGGTCAATGTGAGCAAACCCAGGTTCGGCCACCACAGAAACTGTGGAGAAACACATTCAGGGTCCACATTTTCTGTCCACGTTTGAAGCATATGTGGCCCAGTTGGCCTTGCTGGCTGGGATTGGTTGTTTTATGTCTATTCTTAATGATGTGTGGTCTCACTTACACCTGCACTAACTCCTTGTTGAGTTTGATGGGAAGAGTTGCTATCACAATCCCATGTTTCCCTGAGGAAGTCATCTGGAAATCCATTTCTTAGTTCAGAAATATCTTTCAGATTGATTATATTGTGTTATCATGTATGCAATTAACACAAAAACACCAAATGCAAACAAGAGCACACATTTGTAGAAAAAAAACACTCTCTTGTCTTTCTAAAGCACAATTACGTATATTAAGCCCTATTTGGGCAAAGGACTATGGGTAAAAATGACAGATGTAATTTCAAAAACTAACTTTGATTGTTTTAAGACATAAGGAATACACATTTAGCTTCCCACAGGCCACAGGTGAAGAGCCAGGACAAAAACATTTGTCTTGTTGAGTTAACCTAAACCAAATGTTGTACACAGTCTTACTGTCTCTTATAGAAAGATCTTTCTATCAACTCTGTGACACTGAAAAAAAATAGGAGGATTGAAAAATAATCCAACATCCCCCATTGGATTCTGGGTAAGAATGAAACCCAAAGGGACCTGAGGTTACCCTGCCAAGCCTTCCAACAGCAAATATGGATGACAAACTTACTCGGATCCACCAACTTAACAATCAAACAGGAAAACCGCAATAATCATGTTTAAAACTAGTTATATTAACTTTTGATGGAAATTTGAATTTCTATCATGAAAGTTAGTGGGAGTTTAGTCTTCTCTGAAACCAGCCTCCAGTGGTCTTTAGAGGAACTGCAACTTTTTGTTTTAAATGTCCCCGCTGTAAACCCAACAATCTTTTTCAAATGTCAGAAACATGTTGTGTTTTATAATAAAACATCTTTGAAAAATCCTGTAGGAGAAACCAACCTGGTGAATGTCAAACATAAATGAGACAACAAAGTCCGACTTTTAGATCAAGAGAGGACATATTTTCTCATGGTTTCTTCAGGTCCCACCTCCACATTTGGCCCCACCCCCCATTCACTATCATTAACACTGATGGAGAACCACATAGAACATGACTTTTTATTCCACCTTCTGCTGTCTGAACTAGATATATAGCATTATCACAGGTAATGCTATATATCTAGTTTTTTTAAATGTTTTGGTGTAATGTTTTTCTATGAAGATTACTGAAAGGAATTATTTTAAATTGAGCTGTGTGTCTTTCTGGAAAACTGTTTACGTTTAGGCTGTGATTGTTAGACTTTTTCTGTTAGTTTACAAACTGACCCCGGCCCCCCATCAGAGAAGAAAACAGTTGTGTGGCCCTCACAAGGAAAAGTTTAGGGACCCGTATAAAGCATGAAGGACTATGGAGTCTTTAAAAACTATCTGGAAGAATATGGTTTTGAAAACATAGTGGTAAGGTGGGGGGGTTATAAACAGTTGATAACTAGAAAAGATGCTGGACAAAAACACAGGAAAAGATAATATAACCACAGACAAAAACAAGCATATTTTAAAATGCTCCAGCAGTTTGAGACAAATGGTAAATGATATTCAGATTGGAGCCAATAAAATTAATGAGCATGAATCAAAGGGGACCTAAAGCAGAAATTTCTTCATAAAGAAACGTGTTCAATATTCATGTCAGGGTTAGGCAACTCCAGGCCTCAAGGGCCGCGGTGTCTCCATGATATCCAGATATCCAAACCCCCACGGATTACCTGGTTCAGGTGTGTCCCGTCAATCAGAACATGCAAGAGCAGGAGATGTTGGGAAACATGCAGGAGTGCGGGCCTCAAGGCCGGGAGTTGCCTATCCCTGATTCACGTCAATTCATTTCACTTTGAGGTCGTATGTGTCCTAATCTATGCATTTTGTTGTAATTTTGGTTTCTCTAATGAGTTCTTATTTTTCAAAATGTGACAACAAGCTTTATTCAGTTGATGTTTTTGTTCTTATTTTAAAAAAGTGTTTCAGACTCACCCTCCCTGAGGTATTCCAGCTCCTCCTCTGATCCCCACCATCTCTTGTGACCTTTCTGCAGCAAAGGGAAGAGGTCTCTGAGAGCACAAAGCTGCTCCACTGATCCAGAGGAGTCCCACTCCTCCTCGTTGGCCCTTTCCTCCTCACAGTCTCCCTCATAGTCTTGGTCAGTTTTCTGACCCTTGTCCTGCATGAACTCCTCCTCTCCCATGTAGATATCGATGTCTGATTCCGACTCAGAGTCCCATCCCGCTGCACTCTTGTCTCCCTCCTGCTGAGGATGTGGGTAGAAGTCCCATTCTGCAGGTACAGAATCAGTCTCTGCTTCAGAGTGCTGGTCTGAGCTGCCATGCTCGCAGGGGCTGCTGTCCTCATTTACTGCCAAAGTTCTCCAGGGGCTGACCCAGAGCGGCGCCGAAGGTGGGGCAGAGGAGGATTTGCTCCGGGTGGCTGGGATATGAGAAGATGAGTCGCTGAGGCCGCCCTCATCCTGCCTGTGACAGAGGGGCAGCTTCTCACAGGCTGCATGTATGGAAGAGGGACTCAGACCCCCAACTGTGGAGAAAAGATCCCCAGAAACCCTGTGACTGAACGGTCATCGCCTCTACCACCACCACTAATGCTACAGAGGAAGCAGGTGGAGACGTTTTTGTAAAATGATGACTCGGACCAAAGCAGATGCAGTGATGTGTGGTGCATCAACCTGCTCTGAGGGCTTTGATGCTTTTCCTCCTCAGCTCCTTCGCTGATGCTCGTCTCTCTGGATCCTTCTGTAGTCCGGCTTTAAAGACTTTGGCGGTGAAGTTGTTGCAGTTGGACGGGACCTCCCACAGAGGAGGAGGCTCGTTAACGATCTGTCAGACAGAGCTGTGAGAAAGAACTTCTGTCTGATTGATACTAAAAACACCAATGAGATTCTGACCTGGAGACACAGAGGGTGGGAGTAGTATCGTGTCCAGGGTTGGCATCCATTGAGCATGTGCAGTAGCATGCAGCAGCTACTCCACACGTCTGCCTTGGCGCACAGCCGGTCCCCCCGTGCCACCTCCGGGGCCATGTGGGTTTCTGTACCCAGAAAGGCAGTTCCTGCAGCAGACAAAGCTCCTCAATGTTTTGTTAAACATCTTTCTGTCTCAAAAAATTTTCCATCGTGCTTATTTAACGAAAGATAAACTGGCAAGGATATACAGAACTTCTGATAATAGATGTCCGAGATGTCGTCAGGCAATTGCCACAATGAGTCATATGTTCTGGTCTTGTACAGCTCTGGGTAGGTTTTGGGGATCTATATTTGATGCTATTTCACATATATGCGGCAGAACTATAGACCCTAACCCATACACAATAGTTTTTGGAGTTCTTCCAAATAAGCAAGGCCTGACTTCCTGTCAAACAAATGCAGTAGCCTTTCTATCTCTGTTAGCCCGAAGACTGATACTGATGAAGTGGAAGGATGCTCGCCCTCCTTCATTTATTCAATGGGTGAGAGAAGTTATGTTATGCCTGAAAATTGAATACTTGCGATATAGTTTACTGGGCTCAATACATAACTACTATAAAACATGGAAGCCTTTTATCACATATGTTGAGGGTTTGCCCTTTGCATGAATGAGAAGGTATAATTACTGTTGATTATGTATAATTAATGTATTAATGTTACTGTGACTTTGAAAGCTGCAGCGCTGTGTGTCAGTTATGTGTAGTTGTAAGTGTACGTTTACTGATGGGCATATCTATGGAAAAGATACTTTGCAATATCTTTTTTTTTCTTCTTCTCCGTGTTTGTTTGATATATACTTTGAGATGTAATTTAATGTCTAATTATTTTTGTCTGTTACTGTATGTTTTGCATTTCCTTAATGCTTCGGGTTTCAATCTATTCGGACATGCCACTGGTTGGTATGTCTGTGAAATGTGTTTTTTGTGTTGATACAAAGCCCTCTTTCATGTGCTCTATGTTTTGTAAAAAAAAACCTAAAAATCTTTAAATAAAGTTCTCAAAAAAAAAAAAACATCTTTCTGTCTCAAAACTGAAAAACAACCCGCTTTAGAAACAACAACGATCCAAAATGTCACTGTTGTGTTGATCGAAACGTCCAGGAACTTCAACTTTCAACTTGTCAGCAAGAATATTACACTCTTACTTCATGATGTTTGTAATTACTTCTGAATGTAGAAACTGAGACTCATTGGATCATATAGATTAAAGTCAAGGCCCGGGGGCCGGATCCGGCCCTCTGGGTAATTTTATTTTATTGTTATTAATGACCCGATGTTAGCTTGCTCTCATTTCTAACTTTTAGAATTTTGACAAAATATATTTTTATGAAGAGTAAAATATTCAAGTTATTTAAGGTTTAAGTTGATTTATTCTGGAATAATATTCCTGACTTTTTATTATTCATAATTATGGTCAAAAGTTACAGTTTTAACGTTTTAAAGATTCTGCCAGTTTTTTGACTATCTTAGCATTTACTAAGATCTATGGTATTTTGAAGTTTAGCTAATATTTCAGCTACATGCTAGCTGTTTTGACTAACCTAAGTTTTTTTTTAGGCTAATTTGGCATTCAGCTAATATTTTAACTGGCTATCAGCATCAACGATTCATTTCAGCATCTTCAGCTGCTAAATTCAACTTACAGCATTCACACTAGCATTCTCACAGGCAATGCTATGCATAGCATGCTAATTAAAACATTACGGTTTTAAAGTTTTAAAAATGTATTATTAGATTGTTCAATAAATGTTTACCTTGTTTGACCTAAAGTGTATTTTATCTTATCTTATTGTATCTTTTTCTCAACTTCAGGAGCAGTTTGACCTCATTCCAAAAGACTTCTATAGATATTTACAAATTAGGCATTATATCATAAACCATAGAGAAAGAGTTAGAATTACCAAAATCCCAAACTATTTAGAACAATATTTTATTACAATTGCAGAAAAAACTTTCCAATGCGAAGACACGTCTCTAATTTGTATAAGAGACTCACAACGGCTGCCAGTCAGAATACATATAATATAAAAGAAAAATGGGAATTGGAATCTAATTCAATAATAGAAGATAAACAGTGGGACAAACTCTGTGAGGGGGGGCCACACAGGCATTAAGAGTCAACTGTGGAAAGAATTTGATTAGAAAGTAAAAATGAGTTTTTTTCAAACTCCATCAGCAATTTCCTCCTTTGTTAAAGATCCTGCAGCAGCTTTGTGCTGGAGACAATGTGGGAAAATAGGTGATCATACATATATTTTTATATTGTAATTATTGGCTATTGGAAAAAAATTTAAGACGAAATAGAAGGAAATGTAAAACGAGAGATTCCTTCTAATGGGCTGTTTTATCCATTGTGTGTTGTACCTCCTGATTTTCATGCTGATATAAAATACATTTTGCATATACTCTTATTGGTTACAAAGAAAACTGTAACTACTAATTGGAAAAATGTTACACCACCACCTGTAAATGAATGGAAACAGAGAGTAAAACAGGTTTACATCATGGAAAAAATGACAGCATCTTTACAACTACAAATGACAGTTTTTGACCAAAGATGGCACATGGTTAAACTCTATTTAGGGTTTTGATTTGCTATGAGTTTTTATCTTATTTTATTGATGTGATTTTATTTATCTAACTATTTTCTTTGAATATAATCTGCCCTGTTATTTGTTTTTTTTGTTTAAATAATCTGACCTTGTGATATACTCTAATTATTGTGAAGGCATTGTTTAACAAACCTTGTCATTAGGAATTTTGTGTTTGAGTTGTTGGAGAAAAAAAAAGTATACATATAGAGTTCTGAAAAAAAAAGTGTATTTTAGATTTTAGCCTCTTGTGTGATTGAGTTTGACACTCCTGCATTAGATAAAGTAAAAGTGTTCATTGATCGGGTCTGTAGATTGTTTCAGGTAACCAAAGGTGAGTAGAAAGAAGTTACTTACTCAAGAACATTTATTGGTTTATTAGATGTTTTGTTTTCATAAGTACAGTGAATAAAATTGTAATAAAAGCGATGGACACCAACAGTTGTAGCTGGTGAGAAGCAATGATGTGTTCAAAAAATGTCCTTTTCGGGATCAACTCACCCATGAAGGTCTTGGTGCTCCACCCACTACTATCCAGCATCTCTGAGAGGCCGAAGTCACAGAGGAATGTGTTTCTGCAGTCTGCAGACAGCAGCACATTGTCAGCTGGAATCAAATCAACACACAGGATTACGTCAGACAGTTTGTGTTTGGCGCTTATTATGACAGTGTTGACTGAGAAGCAGGGAGACTGTCAAGAGTAGTTGAGAGAGCCCAGTCCGGCAAAGCCCCCTCAGGAGGAATCACTGAAGTGTCCGCTCAGAACAGAACCTTCAAGATTCAGAACATCCTAATGTGGCAGACATCAGAAAAGAGGAGGTTGACTGGGGCTCCAACCATCAAAAAATGTCATATTTGTCTGACACTTCTCAAACTTCTTTGGGTTCCATAAATCCTCTGTCTAGCCCTAACCACTGCCTTTAAGTTCTAGAGTCAAAGTCAAAGATCAGACGCCAAGTGTTGCAGTTTCTCAAATGACCACTAGAGGCTGCTAACTCTGGATCATTCTCCATTTTCCTCGATCTGAGTGCAGCTTCTACTACACCATCTCCCTCACAATCCTCCTGCACAGACTCCACTATCAATCAGAATTATCCTTTAAGGTTCTAGTTACTCTTCCAGGTCGCACTCGGTTCATTCAACTGAATACTTTCCTCTCCCAGTCCAATCCCCTAAGGTGTCCCTCAGGGCAGTTTTCTGGGGCTCTTTCACCCCTTTTCATCATCTATCTTACTTTCCCTCAGAAACTCAACATCCCTGACACCCCCCCCCCCCCCCCCCCCCCAACCCTTAGAAGTTAGATCCTGGTTTTCTTCCAACTTCCTTTTTTACACGGCAAAACAGAACTTCATGTGGTACCAGGGCTGCACTTCTCCATGTTTCAGTTCAAACCCACAGTTCTGAGTCACAATTTGGTTTTGGTTTGATGTATGATTTGTGTATTACAAAACTGCAACACAAGAACAAAATAAATGGATTTTTTTGGCTAATAAGCGAGTAACAAAGAAGAAAAGTATTTCAGTTGACTTGTACTCTACTTGGGGCTCGTTTCAAGAAGCAGGTCAAACAAATTTAGAGTTCAAACCTGAACTCAGAGTCCATGAACTCAAAATTTGCAAACTCAGAGTTTTGAGTTTCAGAACAACTGAAAAGAGTCGATTCAATCAAATCTGAGTTGTTAGAACCAGAATCAGGTGCGAGCGTCGCGACCATTAAAAACCCTGATCAATGGAGCAAAGACAGCCAAACCCAACAGAGGCGGAGTTATAGAAATTGCCTTCCATGTAACCCTCTCCTAGCTCTGCATCAACATAGTAACCCCATACAGTAATAACATAAATAAAAAGAAAAACACTTTAAAATAAAACCTCAGTGTCAATGGCAATAAGAATAATCTTAACCATAAATTGCATTAAAGAAGGGCAACAAATCCAAAACACTTTTTATTTAACTTGGTTGTGTAAAATCAAAATAATAACTAAAAAAAATAAATAGCTTGGATTATTTAACAGTCAGTCTTTACATATGTAGAAAAAAAATAAATGAAAATAAATCAGCCTCATTAGGCAAATACGTATATTAGCGATCTCTTAATCTTTAATGGAGAAAAAAAGAAATAAAACAAAAGAAGTTGTTTTTTAGCATAAAAACATTTTAGAAGTAGAAGTTTTGTCAGGCATTTCCACTGTATAAGATTTAAAGATTTCTGTTGTTAAGGGTTTAAAAAGTGGAAAAAAACTGGTATTATTAATAACAAGTTCCTTGAAAATGGTATAGCTCAAATAAAAATGAATCGTAGAAACTGCATCAATCGACTCGTGTCCTCAAATCCTCTCCCGACATAAAAAACATTTCCGCTGGATTAATCCAGCCTCCTCTCTACATGATCCTCTATGAATGGACATGTCATGTTTGGTTTCTTCTGGTGGAAACGTGACATATTTTACATGAATGTTCTAAAAATGTTAATGAGGAACTCATGTTTGAACATCCTTCACTTTAAGAAGGGGCGGAGACTGCAGGAGGTTACGTTCACAGACTCAGTTGTAGTGATTGATTCTGAGTTCAGCTTAACCCGCTTCTTGAAACGGGTTTGGTTTCACCCACTCTCACGGATTAAAGTTATCTCTCTTTCTGAAACTGAAAACTCTGAGTTTTACTGAATTTGGAGTTCATGAACTCAGAGTTCCAACAAAACCTGCTTCTTGAAACGGACCCCAGGTGTAATGAAATGATACAAAAAATAACAAATCCTTCTTAAATGTTGCACAACACCTGTTAGACACTTTCAACGTAAACATACAGGGATGCTGGTGGGATGCTGGTGGGTTGCAGCAATTCCTCCTATTTGGTTTAATGGTGTAACATGATTCAGTTTGAAAGTGAGGAGTCCGTCATCTCTAAAGGAAACAACTCTTCCCTGTGTGGAAAATTCTACATCCCTGTCATCAACACCCCATTATTCTGTAACCCCATCAATGACATCACAAAGTCACCCCCCCACCCCCACCCCCACCCCCACCTCGTCCACAGCTGCAGTCAGCACCGCCTGCTGTAAATCCTCCTCTTTGGACTTCCCCACAAATCTCTCAACGAGCCTCAACAGGTCCAGAACTCAGCTGCTCAGATAATCCCCCCCACCCCCAACCCCCACCCCATCACACCTGTTGCACAGCAGCATACTGGCATACATCCTCCTGGGATGCAGAGAAGAGAGAATAAGAAGAAGTAATCAACACACCTTTGACATCCAGGTGAAGCACTTTCCTGCTGTGCAGGTGCTCCAGCGCCTCCAGTGTCTGATGAAGGTAATGCAGGGCCAGATCCTCAGGGAGGCAGGTCGTCTGCTTTAAAAGTTGGCCCAAGCTCGCTGGAACAGTTACAGCAAATAATAAATACTTTCTACTGTTTGACTCTTCTCCAAGTTCTTCAATCACACTTCAAAGAAGTTACCGTGCTTCAGATCCATGAACAGCACAATGTTTGGGCCTTCCCTCACAACCCCAAACAGCTCCACAACCCGAGGCGAGTCCAGGGAGCTCCACGAGCTCACCTCCCCACTGTGGAAGTTGCTCAGTGGAATCTGAGAGGAGAAGACCGTAAGACCGAGCCACCCTGAGCTGGTGATGTGTGTTCAGCAGCTCACCCGCTTGGCAGCACATTTGAATCCGCTGCTTTTATCTCGAATGCAGAACACATCCCCGTAGGAGCCGTTCTGGAGGTGATGAAGGACAGAGTACTCCTCACACTCCCGGTACTGACAACCACTGGGCTGCAGGAGCTGCAGAACAAGCAATATTACATGGGCTTCTCCCACTCCTGTGATTTATTTTAGAAGAGTGAGTTTTCCTCTGTAGAGTCACACAAAAACAAGAGGTTTGGGACTTTAGTTAAACTAGATTTTTTTTAAATTGTTTCAAGCATCTTTCTAACTTTCTCTGTGTTTACTGTGATGTATTTTTTTCTTTATACATTAAGGAGGGTTTTTCAGGCCTCCTGTGACTGACTTTAACACAGAATTTTAAAAGTTTGACTGAAACAAAAAACAATAAGCTTTAAAAGTTCATTCATTCATTTGTTGATATCCATTACTTTAATATAGAAATGGTCAAATTGTGAATGTATATGCATGACATTATAAATGAATGATTGTCTTACCATCAAAATTTGCATAATAAAGACCAGCAGTATTTATTACATTTGTTTGAATAACAATATTTCTATAATGTTAAACATTTGTTTACAGTTAAAATGATCAGAATCTGAAATCACACTATTTTAAAGTATTTTAGCTGTTTTCAATTCCCTCACATTCAATGAGAATTTCAATTTTTAGCAAGAATTTCTGATGCCAGGAACTCTTGAGGCTGTGATGAGACAAGAAAGCCACAAGGGGGCGATACAGCACACAGCTGGGCAGTTGTCTCAACATTCATAAATGTCTCTACTGTGCTGCTTGCAAGGTGAAAGACCAGAGCATTTTAGATTTATTTAGTTGTGAAGAACAGCAGAAGATCTTCTGCGTCTCAAAGGGTCCTTATAGCAGTCTTGTCATTGAATCCCACCATCACTGGAGCAGAGAGTTCTCCTTCGGTTCATCAGAGGAGACCTGGCCCTTAAATCTGTTTAATCTGTATTGAATTTAACCCTCTCATGCATACATTGTTATAAAATCAGAAATAGTTTGTTTTTTTTTAATTAAGTGTCTTTATTAAATTTTAGGGATACAAAATAAACTTTTTAGAAATAAGTGTTATATCTTTAAATGTTATAAACATACATTGATCCGTCCACCAAACATCAATGTAATTATATAGTAATTTGCAGGTATACCTGTAAATAATCTGAAATATGATATCATGTTGTAATTGCAGTTCTTCTATTGCTGTAGCTTTATGTATGCATGGTTAAAGAAGATGTCTATGAATTGAGAATAATGGAACACAGGTGACTGCACTCGTGGCTCTTTTACTTCTCCATAGAGACTCTCTGGATAAAGAAAAATAAAATAGTATTTTTCTCAAGTAAAGGTTACTAAATTAGCAATTATTTAATTTAGATTAGTTAAGTATATAAATTTATGTCTGAGGTAAACCTTGAAGATAAACTATGTAAAGGTCTTTACATTAGTGTCTTTTATTTTGAAAGGAAATCATATGGGCTTCTATCAAACATAGAAAATAATTTCATATTCTGAGAAAATGCTAGATTCTTTTTATATTTCTGTTTTTATATGCCACAAAAGAGGCATAATTCATATGTATTATTAAAAATACATTGTAATGAATGCACAGTAGTATCAAAATAAGATTCTTACTAAGTTTTGATTGGTAGAAAACAAGCCCAAATGGTTAAAGGTTGCAGACTAACAACAGAAGAAACTGAACACAACATCAGTCATCATAGGATGGAGCTCTCCATCAAATCTGATCTTTTCTTAGCATCTTATAGTATATATCATATATTTGTTATCAAAGCTTTCTGTACTGTAGTGACCCCCATGCATGGAAGGGTTAATCTAACACAATCAGCTACAGTATTTCTGGTGGGCAGTTGTGGTGAATGGAGCAAACCCAGTTTTCCCTCCAGCTTTAGACTTAATTAGGTCATTGGACGATGTGAAATTCTAGTTCCTGTTTTCCTTACTGTATGTCACATTTGTGCTTCCCTGTTGTTTGTGTGGAATATGTGAAAGTGCAGAAGACGAGATTAGTAGATGAACAGTGAGATGTCTTACACTGTGAAACAGGAGGCCTTCGTTGGTGAACCCTGAGGTCTTCCAGTCGTTCAGAATGTGTTTCATGGAAACTCGGAGGGAAGCAGAGACGAAGAGCTTTGATATCTGCGCCACCTTGCCTCTCGGCTCATCCGGCGCTGGGTCACCGGGGTCATCCTGGAGGCCGCTCCGGGATGTGTCCACGCTGCAGTAGTCTGGCACTCCCAGCAGACTCTGCTCCCACTCTGTGGAGTCAGAATCCCAGCCTGCATGAGGCCAAGGTTCATATCCAGACACATGCATGCGTTCAAGACGAGGATCATCCCGTGTCTCTTCCTCCACACAAGAAGAGTCTGACTGGCTCTCACGGGAGTCTATGGACCCCCAGTCGGAGTCTGAGCCTCCTCTGTCTGCATCCATGCACCTCCTCCGTGGCGCCTCCTCTGACCCACTGATACACCCTCCTAATGTGCCCAGCTGGTTACCATGGCCGCACGGGGGTGAGTCAGTAAACTGAGGAGGGGGTGGGATGATCAGCCAATCAATCTCCTGCACCCACAAACCCCTGATGACAGGAGGCTCCTCCCCTTCCTCTCGTCTCCTCCGTCTGTTTCTTGTCTTCCTGCGCTGTCTTCTCTGGGGAGGTGGGGGCGGGCCTTTGGTGGTCTCCTCAGAGTCCTCCCCCTCTGTGCTGCTGGTGAAGCCCGGGTCTTCATTCAGGGATCTGCAATGACATGAAGCACACAGACAGGATGGATCAGGGTTCTTTAACATCTTTAACAGGCTGTAACATTTAACTGCTAACGCAATCATTCCAGTAGATTCTTAACTGGCGTGAGCCGTTTTTCTCCTTCACTATCTGATGGAATGATCATGTTAACGATTGAAAGTTACAGCAAATCAAAGAACATAAACACTGGAGCTCAGGTGTTTAACGGTTAAACCTTTTTTCTAAAATACATTTTTTGAAGACAAAAAGAGAAGAAAAAGAAGGAAGGAACGAAAGAAGAAAGTCTTGAAGAGTTTCAGGTGAAATTCTGAACAAAAATGTTTCTGAAAACCAGAACAGAGAAAATGAAAATATTGTACAAATGTTCATTCAAAGTAAACGGGTGGTAAAAAGTTCAGGTTCTACATGAGGGGAGACGCGTTCAACCATCAAAAAACAATGACAAAATAATTAAAATATTCGTGTTAAATTTAAAAATGCCACAAATGTTCTGGTGTTTTTTTGAACTTGCATGCTAGTTGTTTTCTCTCATTAAATATAGTCATCTTCAGTCATAATTTGAATATGACAATGACGACAAACGTTCCTTCATACATTTTTTTCTTTAGGTATTTATGAGTGGAACTGTGCTGCTATTACTTCAGCAGATTTGTCTACTTTATTTTTGCTTTCCCACATTTGTTTTTTTAACCCTTTTTTTAACAGAATGATAATGACATATTACATTTAGTTGCTGTTATGCCCTGCTGCCTCTGCTGGACTTGTTTCCATCTAGTCCTTTCTGCTCACCTGGCAGGTGTGGCCAATGTCCCGTAAATGTCACCTACTGGCAACTTAAGATAGAGGAAGCCGCACCAAGGCAGGCAGGGAGCAGAGCAGCATGCTGACATGTTTGGTTGGCACATGAGGCCTTGTGAGGCGTTTCAGCACATTACCAAACTGTGTCACTCAATACTGACCCCTGCTGGACAGAAAACACCATCGCTGACAACCATGTAAAGAAACCCCACTAATATACTGATTAAATAAGTGTATATACAATACTTGACATGGCTGTTGTGGCTAGTTCATAGTCGTGCCTCGATCTGTATTGTCTCAGCATTATGGAAGTGCTTTTATTTAAGTACGACAGTCCAGCTGAACAAACGCAACATTTAATCTACAAAAATACAATGATTACTGTAGTTTAAAATGAGAGTCAGAGAGGGGGGGGCTAAAACACTTCAATAAAAAATCCCACAAATTTCATTAAAACACCACATTGAACACCTTTAGGAAAAATTCAGTAAAATAATAAACAGCCATTAGCAGAGCTGCTGACTCATGTCTGGATGAACAGTCTCCATGAATTATTTTATACTTGGCCAAAGTTCCAGTTCCCTTTGGTTTGTCTTTTTGCTTTAACGAGCACACTAATTGTTCTTCCTTCTTGCTTTCCGGGACACAGTTTCTTTGTTGCCCTTATTTAATAAACTGTGTTCTTTTTCTCACTGGTGTCCAGTTTTTGTTATGGTCACATTTTTGGTTTTCCCGTAGCCCTCAGCCTGGCCTGCCCCTCAGGGCTGTAACTTTTACCATTGTGCCGCTTAAAAAGAATAATGTTTTGAGTAAACATTTGTAAATAAGAATAAAAACTTTCAGAACCAACGGCTCAGATATAAAGAGTTGTTACTCGAGTGATTCTTTCATTAATTATGCATTAAATCAAACATCATTAATAAATGAAAGAGTTCTTTTTATTTCTAACTTTAAGTGTGAATGTTGTCTCCAACTGCAGAATGGATTTTTATCTTTTGATTGTTGCTTTAGGATTTTTAACAGAAACGTGTTTGAATAAATGGTTCTGATGTCACTGAAAGTCTTTCAGAAGTTTGTTTCTTGACCAATCACTGACAGGGATGCATCTTCGTGGTCCTGATGTGTGGAACTCTGAGGCTGAACAGTCATCTACTGACCTGACTGAAGGTGCATTGTGGGTGATATTCTTTTCTCCAATTACATGTATAGATGATTCAGATCCAGAAGTAGAAATGGGGAATATGCTGTAGGTACTGAAAGCCCTCTGGGTGATGCAGGGCTGAGGACCAGTCATCATCATCATCACTGCTGTTATTGGGGCTTCTTACAAAATGTTTCCTTATGGTCATTAAAAGAACATATAATCTGTTTATGCCAGTAAATAAAACATTATTTCTGATAGAAAATATTGTTTTACTTTTAAATGGCAATGCTTTATAGATAAAGTGGAGCCCTTCCCATGTTTGACCTGGACACCAGCTGCTGAGATCAAACTCACCTGAGCTTTGGAGAGAGGAGGCGCGGTTGAGAGAAGGAGCAGCGAGTGTTGGAAGGACTGAACTCCTGGAAGTCTTCTCCTGGAAAAACAAGCAGAATGATCCCATAAAATGCTCCATCAATCCCATAATCTGATCGTAAATAAAAGGTGGTGGCATTCTGGTTCTGGGATGTGTCTGGAATTAGATTCATGACTCATTCATTTGAGAAACAAAAATGATCAGAAATTTGATTTCTGAACTTTCCAGAAAGTTTAAAGTGTACCAAAAACCACAGAACTGCATGTTTGAAGATCTCTGCGGGTCGTGTTCTTACGTTCTGCTTGTGCTACTATGGACATGCAGGGATCCTCCTGGAACCCGTCTGGAACCACATGCTTTGCGGTGCCGCGCTGCATCACAAGGCTCAAATGGGGGGGGGGAGACAGGAACCAGAGGGTCCTCTTTCCCCTCACATGTTTGGGCGACATCTTCTCTACTCGGACATGAGAGCTCGGACTCGTCAGTCGCAGGAACAAAGGATGTGTGGAACATCTGAGAAAGTTCACCTTCTCTGTCTGAGAGCATCATCAACCTGCCAAGGAGAAAAACAGAACTATTCACATTTCACCACACTGCTTATGGATTATAATGATTCATTTAGTAGTTTTTATGAAGAAATTGTGATAAAATATGGAAAAACTACTAATATCATAGATATACAAATGGGAGCTCTTAACATGACATGCAGCTTTATCTTCTTTATATTTGATAAACAAAAGAAAAGGCTGGCAGTCGTTGGAGAATGCAAATATGTTAGAAAATGTTCCTGTCCTCTGGTTGAATCCAGTTCTGCTCCACATCAGCATTTGTTGGTTCTCATTTCTTCTGCAGGTTGTTTCAGAGCTCCTGTTGCTCGATTACAGACCTCACATGAACAACCATCAAAGAGAACTAACCAGTCAGTTCAAATGATTATTTATGGTTTTAATTTTACATTTTTAGTTTAAATGTTGGAGAAATTGAAAATATTTTAGTGTAGTATAACATTTATGATTGAAGGAAAAGTTTCAAACATCTTTTATGATCACATACAGGAGCCACAGAAGCTCTACATGAGGCCCAGTGACGCTGTTTTCCTGCTTCACTGTCAAACATTCATCACAGCTTGACCATCATTCCAGGTGAATGCAGACATGCTGTTAGCTTATTGAAATTTTTGGTTAGGACGCTAAATATTTAGTTGCAAGCTAAAAACTTAAGCTAAATATGTAATTACAGAACTTAAATAGTTAGTTTGGAAAATAAATATGTAGTTTGTAAGTAAATGTTTAGCTTTCCAACTAAATATTCAGTAAGAGAACTAAATATTTTGTTAAAAAAACTTAAATGTTTAGTTTGGAAAATAAATATTTGGTTTGTAACTAAATATTTTTTTTGTTTACTAACTAAATATTTAGCTTGAAAACTAAATATTTTTCTCCAATATAATTGTTTAGCTACTAAATTTTTAGCTCAAAGTTAAATATTTAGTTACAAAATCTAAATATTTAGTTTTGAAATTAAATATTTAGATCAGATCTAAAGATTTAATGTGCAAACTAAATGTTTAATTTGAGACATACAATTTTTCATTTTTAAGCTGAATATGTAATATTAAAATAAACACAGGTGAAAATTAAATGATGGCTTGATAACTAAATATTTAATTAGTATATGTAACATTTATAAATACATTAAAAATGTAAAAGGTGAAAATATGCATTTGAGAAATCTAAACATGCTAAATTTTCAAAAAAATATTGACGTTAAAAGTTTTACTTTGCAGATTGACAAACGGCTTCAATGCAAAAGAGATAAAATAAATGTGTCCTAACATTCAGAAATACGACAATCCAGCAGCTTGGACGTTTGTCTTTTTTTTTTTTTTTTTTTTTAGCAGGAGTGGAGACAAAAACATGGATGGGATTAAAATTCTTCCTGAAGCACAAGCAGAGATGTGCTGGTTTAGGGTCCAGAGACACTAAACCAGGGGAGTCCAAGCCAGTCCTACATGTCTTCCAACCAACTTGAAGCTCCTTATTGCCCAAATACACCTGATCCAGATAAATAACAGCAGATAAGGCAGGATTTCGGAAAAACCAGAATGAGGCCGGCCCTCGAGGCCTGGATTCGGACACCGCTGCACTAGAGGCCAGAGACGTTCCAGATGACTGCTGTCCTCACAGTGCAGCTTTTCATGAACATCATTGTGTTTTCACTGGTCCTCACCAGTTATCTGTCCCTACAAAGTGTGAACAGTTTTCTGTCTAGTTCTGGCTGTTCTGCAAGAGATTCAAAAATGTGTTTTATGAATGAAAACTGATTTCCCATCATGTCTTCCTGACAAGAACTCTGTCTATCTGCGTGTTGGGGTGTGAATGAACAGACGTGGCTACTTGAGCAGGAAGGTGGGTATAAATAGCGCGTGGTGCGCAGAGGGCGGCTGCATGCCTTCCACCCGACCCATCAGCTGTCAGAGTTCCTCAGCTCTCCCCATGCTGACAGCAAAGATCAAAACAGAGATGCTTCCCCCTACAAAGGCAGCTCCAGCCCTGGAGGGCCCACGAAAGAGCTGGGAGACAGATTTGTGTTTCCATTCTTCAGAATTTAAACTAACAAGGAGGAACTGTGGATCATGGTTAGTTTGAAACATGCAAGTGCTGGAGCCACAGGACAAAATCAAGCAGCAAATCCTGTCAGATGTGGTGGGACGATACCTCAGAGGGACAGAAACTTGTGGGAGTTTCAGCAGAAACCTGGTGCTCCAGATGAAGGAGAGTCCGCTCCCTGCGCCTCTGTCTCTGTTCTGTTCACGCCAGCCTCAGAGAGTAAGACCCCGGCTTCCGGCCCCCGCAGGCCCTGCTCATTGGCACCCATGAGAGTGACGGAGGAGCTCTTGTACCTCAGCAGCTCCGGCCCACCCCAATCAGGCCCCACCCTCTGCCGCCTTCCAACATTCTGGAGGCATTCTGCAGATGTCCTCTGTGACACCTCCATCCAGCTGGATTACTCATCAGTGTACACTGAGCATGCTCGGTTCTGACCCGTTTGTTTTGTCCATGAACAGGAACAACACAGGAAACCAGCAGCCAAGAACATCAACCTGAAAAATTCTGTTTACAGCTGAAAAAATTTAAAAAGTCCACGTCAAACTGAAGGACAACAGAAGATGGACACACGTTTATTTCTAGAAGATAAACTCGTGCATCGCTGTGCCAATGGTGAACCTATCATTAACCCTTTAACACCAGAGCTCCAGTGTTTATTCATTCATTCATCTTCTTGGCCGCTTTGTTCCTTTTGGGGTTGCGGGGGTGCTGGAGCCCAACCTGGCTTCTGATGGGCAAAGGCTGGATACACCTGGACAGGTGGACAGTCTGTCGCAGGACCTCAATCACACACACACACACACATTCACACCTAGGGGCAATTTAGAGTCACCAGTGAACCTCTGAAGCATGTTTTTGGATGGTGGGAGGAAGCTGGAGTCTCTAGTGAAAACCCATACATGCACGGGGAGAACATGCAAACTCCACACAGAAAGGTCCCAGTTGGTGTTGTGCAGGAGAAAAGCGGCATGACGAGCTGCTTTTCTACTGTAGAATCTGCTGGAATGATCGTATTAACGGTTGAAAAGTATTTTGTGTTTAAGCGTCATCGACGATGCTTCAGGTGTCAAAGGGTCAACAGGACTGCACTGAATGTGCTGGACAGACTTCTGTTAACATAATCATGAAACTATTGTCAGTTACTTCACAACTGTTGTAAATTCTAGATAAAAATCAATATTGTGATGGATCCTACCATCATACGGTCATAGAAACAGTAAGGCTGGGGTTTTTTTTAGATACTTTCAATTCACTCATGTAGCATGACAGACCCAGATGCTTCAGCCTGTTCCAGACCTTAACCAACGGAATGTTGGCCAGCCGTAAAAATTTTCACCTTTCTCTACCCCCACGCTAAAGACACATCTGCTCAACCCAGGATAACGACACCCCACGACAATCAAAGGAGACCTCTGTGGCCTAAAAACTCCCACCCCCAAGAGAGTGATCGAATAAACAACCTCCACCATGAAAGAATGCGTGGGTAATCCCAGGTTACCATGACGACCAGCCACCTTGGAGCCTGACCAGCCATTTTGATTTACAGGACGACCAGAAAGTGCATTCCATTGAATAAAGTTGCTTTTGAAGTCACTAGGAAAATGTTATTATTTGCTGACATGACGTTCTACAGATCCTCTGAAAAACAGGCCGGAGACATCACCGAGACTGGATTTACAAAAACCTTTTGACCCCCCATGGCTTGAGACTCTCCAGACGTTTTAAGAAGTGTATTCTGTGTTCTCTGGTATTGAAATGTTTTTTAACTTCAACATCTTTTTACTGGTAAAAGTTAACTAAAGTTGTGCATCTTTTCTAAGAAGGATCTGGCAGGTAAATAAGAAAAGAACCAGAGGTTTTATTTCTCTTTTTGCCTGTTATCATTCGTTTTTCTTTTTGGATTTTGGTTTTAATTCCTTTTATCTTTTTATTACCTTCTAAATGTTGATGCTTATTATTATTTTGTTTTCTTTCCAGCCAAAAGGGGTTTCTACTTATAAGGAGACAAGCTGATTAAAAAAGAATTAAATGTTTCTTTAATTCCTTAATGTTTAAGAGATGTTTGTGTAAAAGGTCTGCCTTCTGAAGAAACAAACACCCACAATTAGGAACCCACCCCCAGATTAGGAACTCACATCCTATTGGAGTATGTTAATTAGATGAGGGCGTAAGACCGGCCCAACTCGTTTATGATTGGTCAGTTTCAGGGCCTTTGTCCCGCGCGACGTTCAAACTGTAGGTCAGTCAGTCAGTCAGGCAGTTCAGAAGTCAAGAAGAGAAGACATCACAGAAAACAGGGAAGGTAGCTCCAAGCAGAGGACAGAAGATTTTTGGAGGGAAACTGAACAAAGAGAACTAGACAAAGAAAAGCTCAGAACAAAGAATTGACTTGTAAGATTTTAATAGCTTCGAGATGAAAACTTCTGAGAGATTTTTCCATCTTTAAGATTAAACAAACCGAACCGTCAACCTTTTTACGTTTTATGCAATTTTAACTTTTCATTTTTCTTTCTAATTTTTATAAGTGACAAGATAATTATTAAGTTTTTGTAGCCCGGCCAGCTTTGAAAACTTTTAATTTAGTCGCTAATTTTTGGAACCAAGCCTGATTTGACCACTTGATACTCAGACTCTGGACACCGACCTGAATCTTCCTGTGGGAATCGATTCTAACTCCAACACTTGGCTGGCTTCTCGGGAGAAGAGCCGTCTCTCAAAGCTGCAAAGAACGAGGGACCCTCTGGGCTCTTTGGAACCAGAACCAGACCGCTTTGGTGAGGAGACTAGCTCCAGCGTTTTACTGTCGATGGTCAGAGGCACATTTTCTTTGATTTAGAATTTAACTAAGTAATTATTGTTTCAATCACCAGAAGGACATTTATCTCGATTTTATTAAAACATTATTTTTGCATTAGATCAGACACATCAGACATTACAGTTATACACCTTCAGCCCATTTACATAACTTTAATTTGTTTTAAACTTCTTTTTTTTTATTGCTCTATTCACTTACGCATCTTGAATAGTTTTAGAAAAGTACTGTCTTTCTTCTTTTCATCTCTGCAAAGTATAATCAATGCTGTGCTTTCACACTCAATAATCCTTATTGTTAATCCAGTTTTATGCAATAAATGAACGTGTATAAGAAGTCGTTGTTCTGTCTCATAATTTCCATTGTTCACAAAACGTCCCTTCAAAGGTAAAGACACTCACGTTTCCTTTTGGATAAGTAGACTGATAAATTTGAGTATTACTTTATTAATTAGAAATAACAACTAATAATTAAAGTGATAATTTCCTCCTTGACGAGGTGGTGCCCCCTAGAGGTTAATCTGATAAGAAAATTTCAGATTAATAAATTTTATAACTTTGACCAGATCTGAAGGCGAATATCACATATTCAACCCTTCATATGGTTATTAATTATTAGCCATTCATGCTACACTCAATTCAATTCAGTTTACACATTTGTACACATTTGTTTAAAAATACATGAATAATCTACAATATGATTTGAATATATTTATATTAATCTGATCCAGTTCACATACTGTAAAATGTATCAGTGAAATACTGAGATTGTTAATATCATCCAGTGTTACATGGATTCTCTGAAGGAGAAGTTCTAACAAATATATTGAGATCATTAACATTGGAAACATTGTTCTGCTTCTCCTGGAGGATGTTTCAGTTTGGCCACTAGGTGGCGATCGCGCTATAGCAGTACATTTTTTTAAAGAAGAAGTAGAAAGATTTAGCAAAATGCATTGTTTTAGACCACAAATAGTTACTTTAAAAATATTTCTTTAAGAGTTTGAAAAATTCCTGTCTGTGGGTTTATAAAGATGTTCATCTATTCAGCAATGTGTTTAGGTGAACTGAGTATTGGCATTAGACGTTCTATAGAAAATTCAATGTTAGCATCAAGCTAGCGGACTTTAGCTTTATGTGCTATATACTTTTTTTTAATGAATTGATTATTGATCTGTCAATTTTAAATCGATTCAAATTGATTAATAAATTTTATCAACCCAGCCCTAAGAAACAGTCACACGTTTCATTTATTGCGTGTAAAATATTACACTCAGTAATCAGGCCAGTCTTGGTTTATGCTATTATTTGTTTGTTTGTTACATTTGTGGTAAGTGGTATGTGCACACATCCATTCATTCAGATTCTAAACCCACTTAACCCTATAACGCCAAACGCATCATATTTGATACATGACTGTCTCCCCTCCACAGGAGCAGTGTGATTTTTTTCCTAAAAAAGCTAATGTACACAATCAGATAATCTACTCATTAGAGGGGCTTCAAGTGACACTACTATGTTTCAGCAAAACCGTTTTCAAAATGGCGAAAAAAATTCAATACAGCAGGGATTTAAGACAATGTAACCCTAAATCAAACATATATATATATATATATATATATATATATATATATATATATATATATATATATATATATATATATATTAAACAATTTTACAATAGATCAAAGACGGGGACTTGAATAAAAGCAGACAGAATGGCACGGCAACATCTGCTAAGTTTGCTTTTCCCGTCAGCAGCTGAGCTGTCCATCAGCTGCTCTTCCTCCACAGCAACACATCTGCTCTCAGGAACAGGGAGGACTCGGCTCCACACATTCCTGCAGGAATTAGCACAATACCAGAGGGGGGAGTGTGTCCGCTGAGTGTGTGTTTGTTTCCAGTGTGTGTTGTGGGTGGAGGTCCATCTCCCCGGCAACATCTCAGTGGGATCAGTGTTGTACCAGCTCAGTGTTTGCTCTCACGTCACCGAGTCTTTACCTCCTCCCTGCTGGGGGGGGGTCAAGTCAGCTAAACTTACAGCTGAAAATAATCTTCAGTCATTCGATGTCTTAATCTAAATAAACAAATGTTAAATTAGTCATCCTTTCTTTAAAAAATGGCTATTTTATTTTTCTTTCATGGTTTTTTTCTCTTTTTCTCCTCTTTGTCCTCAGCAGTCTTCCACTGCTGGGTTTTGTTCTTTTAGTTTGGGGTTGGATCTTGGTAGTCTCAGTTTTCAGGCTTTGTTTATTTGTTTTCTTGAGGTAGTTTTGGTTAAGCAGACATTATCAGAGAGCTGCTGACTCAGACAGTCGACATGTCTGGATCAACATCTCCATGAATTATTTTATGTTTGGTTGAGGAGCCACCATGGAGAGATAAAAGAGACACGTGGATCTGGAGCCAAAGGTAGCAGACTCCTGAGTTATTCTTATGTTTGATATCATGAATAGAATTCCACATGCTCCCCTGTACTACTGTGCATTTCTAACCTGAGGTAGAGGGCAGCAGGCCCACTGTCCAGAGCTTTCCTTACAGCACGTGGTCCTCACTGGACACACCGTGTCTGTGTGGCATTGTTCCTCCTTCATCTCTGGTGTCAGACGAGGACGTTTGGTTTGGTAATTGCTAAAGTTATTCCATTTTTCAAGTCAGGTGACAAACATTGTTTCAATAACTACAGGCCAGTGTCATTACTCTCATAGTTTTCTAAAATCTTAGAAAAATTGTTTGTTAAAAGATTAAATAGTTTTGTTGAAAAAAATAAAATATTAAATGACAATCAATATGGTTTTCGGTCAAATCGATCTACAGCCTTGGCAATGATGAAAATAACTGAAGATATATCAACAGCAATTGATGCAAAACAATTTACAATAGGAGTATTTATTGATTTAAAGAAGGCGTTTGACACAATTGATCATTCAATTTTAATTTCAAAGTTATATAATCTTGGCATAAGAGGTGTGGCCCTTAACTGGCTAACTAGTTATTTGAACAAAAGACTAAAATACGTACAGTTTGCAGGCCATACTTCAAAACGCATGAGTATTGAATATGGTGTTCCACAAGGATCAATTTTGGGCCCAATACTTTTTATTTTATATATAAATGACATATGTGAAGTTTCTGACGTTCTAAATCTTATATTATTTGCCGATGATACGACCCTATATTGCTCTGGAAAAGATTTTAAAAATGTAACGGAAGAAGTTGAAAGAGAAATGATAAAATTGAAGAATTGGTTTTACAAAAATAAGTTATCTTTCAACCTGACAAAAACAAAGTTTATGGTTTTTGTGAAAAGAAAACAGAATGATGTCACTTTGTTCATCGATGGTGTAAAAATTGAAAAGGTACCTGAGTTAAGATTCCTTGGGGTAATAGTTGATGAAAATCTAACATGGAAACCTCATATATCATATGTTAAAGCTAAAATGTCAAAAACTATATTTGTTTTGAATAATGTTAAGTTTCTTTTATCTTGTAGGACACTGAGAATGTTATATTGTTCACTTATTCTGCCTTTTTTAATTTATTGTGTAGAAGTGTGGAGTAATACATATAAAACCAATTTAATGCCATTATGTTTAATGCAGAAAAGAATTATTAGAATAATAAACAAAGTTGGCTATAGGGAAAGCACACATATATTATTTATCAAGTCTGGTCTTTTAAAATTTGAAGACTTAATAGAACAACAAATTCTGTTAGGAATGTTTAAAGTTAAAAACAGAGAATTGTCAGAGAGTTTGCTCAAGATGTTTGTTTTTAGTTCTGAAGATTAAATCATAGAAGGAGATTTGATTTCAAGTTCCCAGATGTTTGCACCACTTTAAAACAAATGTGTTTTTCTTTTATTGGTGTTAAACTTTGGAACTTACAAAAAAATGATTTGAAAAGTTGTACAAATATTCTTCAGTTTAGGAATATGTTTAGGAGAATAAAATTGGAAAGTTATATCAAAAGAAGTTGATTTCATCTTCTGATTTAATTTTCTTTTTGTTTTATTATATTGTTTGGCTTGTGAATGGCCAACGGCGGGGCCATCTAAACTGTATATTTGTTTATACATATGAGTATTTTTGATTTAGCCGGGGCAGGCACAAAATAAGAACATTGTTCTTCCATCTGCTCCCTTTCATTCTTGAAGTTGCAGGACTGTGTTGTATTCTGTATTTGATTTTGTGTTTTGATGTTCCTGATGCTTCTTGAAAGGAAACAAATAAAGAGAGAGAGAGAGAGAGAGAGAGAGAGAGAGAGAGAGAGAGAGAGAGAGAGAGAGAGTTGGGTTTGGTCAGCCAGGGCAGTGATGGGGAGAGACCTGATGGATGGTCACAGGTTTCCGTCTCCAGGTTGCACACGGTGGCGTTTGGACAGCAGTGAACGTGATCTTCACAGCAAACAGCCTGGCAGGTGAGCAGATCCCACAGGTGAGCGTGTGAAGGCTTCTCTTCCATGTGCAGACGTGTCTGCAGACTGGAGTACCTGTGGCAGAGGACAGCAGGCCCAGCCTCCAGCCCCGGTCCTGCAGCAGGTGGCCTCTCCAGGACAGGATGCTGACTCGTCACACTTGCTGTTTTGGCTTCGGTAAGGGAAGACACGTGTGTTGGAGAGCAGAGGCGTGACGGCAGAGCCTGACGGGTCGTCGCAGGTGGAGGCAGTCAGGTTGCAGACGGTTCCATGAGGACAGCAGTGCAGATGGTCCTTACAGCAAACAGCCTGTGTGGAAGCAGCAGCACTCAGCATCACACGTCCAAACAAGCAGGAAGAAGAAAACATCTCCACAAGACTGCAGAGTTTACCACTGGAAAACTTTCACCCTGAAACTCCTGTCAAAGTCCATTTGACACCAAAAATGTGGTTTTAGAGTGTTCAATAATGTTGGTCCTGTTCGTCCCACAACCTAATGTGTTGTTTGGATTCTGCTCCCTTGGGCCATTGAGTTTGACAAACAAAGTCTGTTCTAAATGCTGACATACTAAACTGATGTCAACCTGAACCTGACGTTAGAACGCTGCAGACACCACTGAGCCACACGGGGGCAGTACAGCAGCATGCAAACACATGATAGAATCAACACCAGGGGTCGCCAACCTAGGGCACGCGTGCCACAGCTGGCACGTGGAGGGAAAGACAGCGGCGGCTCCATACCTCCGGCAGAGGGCAGCAGGCCCATTGTCCTCTGAAAGACCTGCAGCAGGTGTTTCCATCAGCACAGTGCTCAATGAATTTAATTCATTTTTTGTAAATACTGGATCTAATTTAGCAAATGAAATGAAAAAAAAAAAACCCAGAAAAATGTGAATGACACTTATAAAGTGGAGAATAAGGTGATGCAGTCAATGTATGTTTCTACAGTGGATGAACAAGAAATATTATCTGTGGTGAAAACGTTAAAAAACAAGACATCGACTGATAGTGATGGCATTGACATGAAAACTATCAAAATGACCATAGATTGTTTAGTTACACCTTTATGTTATGTTTTTAATCTCTCATTTAAAACAGGTATCTTTCCTGATGGGATGAAAATTGCTAAAGTTATTCCATTTTTCAAGTCAGGTGACAAACATTGTTTCAATAACTACAGGCCAGTGTCATTACTCTCACAGTTTTCTAAAATCTTAGAAAAATTGTTTGTAAAAAGATTAAATAGTTTTGTTGAAAAAAATAAAATATTAAATGACAATCAATATGGTTTTCGGTAAAAACGATCTACAGCCTTGGCAATGATGAAACTAACTGAAGATATATCAACAGCAATTGATGCAAAACAATTTACAATAGGAGTATTTATTGATTTAAAGAAGGCGTTTGACACAATTGATCATTCAATTTTAATTTCAAAGTTATATAATCTTGGCATAAGAGGTGTGGCCCTTAACTGGCTAACTAGTTATTTGAACAAAAGACTAAAATACGTACAGTTTGCAGGCCATACTTCAAAACGCATGAGTATTGAATATGGTGTTCCACAAGGATCAATTTTGGGCCCAATTCTTTTTATTTTATATATAAATGACATCTGTGAAGTTTCTGACGTTCTAAATCTTATATTATTTGCCGATGATACGACCCTATATTGCTCTGGAAAAGATTTAAAAAATGTAACGGAAGAAGTTGAAAGAGAAATGATAAAATTGAAGAATTGGTTTTACAAAAATAAGTTATCATTCAACCAGACAAAAACAAAGTTTATGGTTTTTGTGAAAAGAAAACAGAATGATGTCACTTTGTTCATCGATGGTGTAAAAATTGAAAAGGTGAAACTAGTGATCAGTGAGAATCAGCACCTAGACCCAGGCTAAGTTTGAACCAAACTTACTGTTCTGTTTCCAGTTCATCTCCAACCACAGAATTATTTTCAAACAGAAGAAAAACAGCAAGTTATCATCAGCCGACACATCAACGTGTCCAACATGACATATGAATGTGTCTGTTCTGTTACTTACACTCTATGTCAACCACAGCGCTGACCAGCTCTTCATCCGTGGGCTCCTCGGATGTTGTGGAGGAACAAGCTGGTGTGGAGGAGGCTGGACACACCATAATACCACATGCAATTATTAATCACATGAAGGGATCCACACTCTACTCTGACTGTTCATGTCTAACATACCTGGAGATGCAGGCTTGCCCACAAGCTTCTTCACTTTTGCCTGCATTTCCACCACAGACAGAGAACGCCGTCCAGAGACGAACGCTGTGAATCTAAAACAGAAAAGTACAATTATAAGAACACAGGTAAACACACTGCAGTGAACACCTTTAGACTAAAGCCTCATACCTGTGAGCTGCTTTAGCTGCCACGCCTGGTGGAGCTGATGCAGAGCTGCTGGTAGATGGAGTGGTGGCGGCAGCAGCAGATGCAGATGCAGACGCAGCAGATGCAGCAGCAGATGCAGATGCAGACACAGCGGATGCAGCAGCAGATGCAGATGCAGCAGCGAGAGACGCAGCAGATGGAGACGGTGGGAGGACCCCAGGTTGATGGCGTAGCCCGTGTCGTTTGGGATTGTTAAAATCCCCACCCTGGCTTGTGCTGTGGGTCCGTGCCTCCCTCTCCACCTCCTCTGGTGACTTGTCCTGGTGGCTCTCCTTCAGAGGATCCAACGCTTGAGCCTCATTTGAAGCTTTCAGGAGGAGCGTCCCATTCCGTGTCCTCCTGAAGACTAGATGTTAACTCTAAACAAAGCAAAGACAATTGAAAAACTCCTGAAATGTTAATTAAAAAAAAAAAAATTAAGCACATTGTAAAAGAGAATTTAACTTACAGACATTTTTTGAACGTTTTACAAATTCTTTTATGTGGCACAAGAGAATAAAAAGTCATTGCAGGTTCAGCATTTTGAATGAATGAATGAATGAATGAATGAATGAATGAATGAATGAATGAATGAATGAATGAATAAAATGAATGAATGAATGAAATGGTTTATTTCAAGCAATCAGGTTATAATACATGGAATAACATCAGATAATAAATCACAAATAGATCGCTTGAAAGGGGGTGGAAGGAAGCGAACTTATATAATCCCACCCCGACTCGACCATTTTCTCTACATGAATTATCAATATCCGGTTCAGGATTTAAAATCAAATATCAATATAGTTTCAGGTAATAAAAAATCAATAATATCAGTGATGTAATAGAATTTCAAAAACATCCATAGACAAATCATTTATAATATTCATCAACAGTAATCTAAACATTATCATTAAAAATTAAAAAAATATCAGTAGTAATCAACTTCATTTGTTACTGCAGGAAAATATATCAAAATATTCTTATTAAAAAAGACAATTTGTGCAGATTGCATTTATCAAAGAACGATTATTATTATGGAAAAGTGCTAAGTAAAAAAATCATGATTTGACTTAGCATTTAAGAAAGACGGGGGATCTTTATGAAGAACGGGGTCTTGGATTACTCTGTAATAAAGATATTTTTCTTATGATGTTCTTCTAATCAGTAAACATCAGTAGCTGTTAAGATAACGAATTCAGGAAGTGATCAAAACACATTTTCAAGCTAGCATAAAAAGACGAAAAACTAGCATGAAAAAACGAAGCAAAAAAACGAATTATTTTACAATCTAATGATACATTTTTACTAAAAACACACAGTAAAAAATTGAAATAACTATCTCCCAGTGATTATCAGCAGATAACTAATTCAGAAAAAAGAAAGAAGAAAAAACAACACATTCTCATGCTAGCATAAAAAGAGGAAAACCTAGCATGAAAAAACGAAGCAAAAACTATTGTTTTACAATCGAAAACAACATTTTTACAAAAATCTGCGATAAAAAAATGAAATAATACATGTTCAATGAGTATCAGCAGATAAATAATCCAGAAACTGGAAAAAAAAACAAAAAAACAAAACTAAACATTTTCAAGCTAGCATAAAAAGACGAAACATTAGCATGAAAAAAACAAAGCAAAAACGTATTGTTTTACAATCTAATATTACATTTTTTTAAAACAAAAAACTTAGAATATAGAAGTTAACTAACTCTACTCCAAGCATATTCATAAAATTTCGGAACTTAAAATCAACTGTTTTTCTTTTAAAAAATAAAAGAGAAACGTCGCACTTACGTCCAACCGGAAATACGTCACGAGTGACGTCACGTGACGTCACCATTGTGACGTCATTTGACGTGTCAATTTTTCTATATAAGGCTAAAGCTGCTAGTTTACCTGCCACAGTCAACTTCGACTCTCAAAGACGAACACATCTCTAGCAAGCATCCACGGATTGTTAAGAAAGAAAATGTTTGGAAATCAGAGACACCACAGGACTTACCCAAACCAGGGATTTTACCATCCCAATGGAAATGCTCATTTTGGACAACAAAATCAGCATTTCCAAGTAAACGGCCCGTATCCGGGCCTGGGTATGAACCCCCCAAATCACCAACCCTACGGCCCCAAAAGACACTCAAATTGGGGGCCCCAAAATCCCCATCTCCCATTCAACCACCCATACCACCAACCGTACACCCCCCATAGAAACCCAAATTGGCGGCCCCAAAACCCCCATGTCCCACTCAACCACCCACACCACCAAGCCCAAAGAAATCCAAATTGGGGGCCCCGGAATTTCCGTGTGCCCTTCAATCCTGTCCCCCCACCTGCTCCTCACCTCAGAAACAACAATCTGAGACAACAAAATTACCATGTCCCCGTAAACCCTCCAACTGGGCCCCAATCCTGCCCCTTCCCCTCAGAAACAAGACGAGCCCGGACTCAAGGGGGACACAGGGCAACCATCCTGTCCCTTCAACCTGCATCCTCACCCCAAAAATGGAAACCGAGGATCCAGCAGGTCCTGCTAATGAGGACATGGCATCAAGCATTGATGTAAACAACATCAAAAAGGAGATAACTGAACTCAAAAAACAGTTGAGGGACAAAGATAATGTTCTTTCTGAACTGAAGGAACAAAGAATAAAGGAGAAGATGGGTCTTGACTTTATCCAGTCAGATCTTGCTACCAAAAGGGGAACACAGGCTGCAGATTACAGTTAAGAAGGAGTGTGGACGAAAAGTTCTCACTCTCACATATAAACTGAGAGAAACTACAACAGCAGCTAAAGCAAAGCAAGAAGCAAGTGAGAAGAGCAAGACGGAGGCTCACAAGCTGGCATTGGAAAAACTGGAAATGCTGAAGAAACAGCTGCAGGAAAAAAGAGATTACAGTCTGGAACTGACACAGAGGTTAAAACTGGAAGAGGAAGCAGAACAAGAAGTTCTCAATGGCCAGGAGGAGGCTGAGGAAATCACCATGATCTCAGCACCTCCTTCAGAACCACAAGTCCTCAATGACCAGGAGGAGGCTGAGGAGATCACCATGATCTCAGCACCTCCTTCAGAACCACAAGTCCTCAATGACCAGGAGGAGGCTGAGGAGATCACCATGATCTCAGCAGCTCCTTCAGAATCAGAAGTCATCAATGACCAGGAGGAGGCTGAGGAGATCACCATCATCTCAGCACCTCCTTCAGAACCAGAAGAAGCTGAGGAGATCACCATGATCTCAGCAGCTCCTCCAGAACCAGAAGTGATCTCAAAACAGACGGAGGTTTACAAGCTGGCATTGGAAAAACTGGCAATGTTGAAGAAAGAGCTGCAGAAAAAAAGAGAATACAATCTGGAACTGACACAGAGTTTAAAAATGGAGGAGGAAATGGAAAAGAGCATGGAATTAGAGGAAACTACAACCAATAATGACATGCTCTTAGGACAAATGTCTCCTCTGAAAGATCCTTCACTTGTTTCCACAGTTGAAACACAAATCAACGTGTCAGAACCAGAAGTTGTAAATGACCAGGAGGAGACTGAGAGAACTGTCTCCTTCATAGCTCCTCAGATGGAAAATGAAGAGCCACAAAATGCAGCATCAGAAGAACATGTGGAGGATGAGGAAACTGACCTCGAGATTTCCAAAGAATCTTCTGAAATAGAAGTCGACCTACCATCAGACCCTGAGTCTGGACCTCACAGCGTGGAAGAACCAGATGCTTTTCCATCTGTAGAGACCAAACAAAAGAAACTGTCTCTGTGGAAGCGCTTTAAAAACTTTTTTACACGCCGCCACAGACAGAAAAAGACAGAAAAGCCAAAGGCATAGATGGTGAAGGTGCAGGTCCTGTTGCACTGCTGCAACCGACACCTGCAAATGAGATATTTCTTTATTTGACTTGATTTTTTTGCTTGTTTAGTTAGTTAGTTAGTTAGTTGATTGATTAATTAATTAGCTAATCAGTAGGTTAATTATTTAGTTATTCAGTTTGTTTTAAGATTTTTTCTTGTGTTCATTTATGTTTTTTGACAAAAAAATTATAAATAAAAAAAAAATTGTAAAAAAACAAAAAAAAAAAAAAAAAAAAACCCACAACCATCAACACACACATAGATACACCACACACACACATATCAACAGCACACACACATATACATACACCACACACACATATACATACACTACACACATAAATACATACCCCACACACACATATACATACACCACACACACATATACATACACTACACACACATATACATACTCCACACACACATATACACACAACACACACACACACCACACACACACCCCCTCCGTGAACTGCCGCCTTAACGTGGTGGAGGGGTTTGAGTGCTCGAATGATCTCAGGAGCTAAGCTGTCTTGGGCTTTTGGCCCTGCTAGGCAGACAGGTTCTGAGTGACGAGCCAGACTAAGAGCGGTTCAGAAACCTTTTTATTAGAAGTGATTTATTAACGTTTCATTAACATTTTATCTTTTAAGATTTATTAATGTCGCCCGGATTGATGCCACCACTTGCAGCAGAGCTCAGAAGGGGCTGATGCAATGTGGATGGTAGTTGAAGGCCAGTGTCTTGGCGGCCCAAACCCTGGGCTGTTACGGCGTCAGGCACAAAAGGGAACCCAGGAGCAGGAAGGACTCAAATTCAGAAAAATGTTTAATAATACTCCAAAGAGACTGCAAAACGTAGGAGACAAAACAAGACTCTGCAACACTGAAAAACCAAAAGACCATAACTTAAATACCTGTGACACTAATGACAAATACAATGCAGCTGTGGCAACCAGGTGAGAGCAAAGGAGGAGGGGCAACACTGCTGAACGTAACATGGGCGTCCTTGCTTAGACTGCTGCCCCCATGACCCAGTCTCAGATGAGCGGAAGAAGATGGATGGACGCCCCTGGCCTGGCGACTGCCTTACTGCGCAGTTGGGGAGTCCATAACATCTGAGCTGGGGGGACCTTGACCCCCTGGGTGTGGGCGGGGTTCCCTACATCTGAGCTCTGGACTGCCCAATCGTTCCATCGTTACATTTAGCAACTGGAGCCCTGTCCTGCGGTTTGCCATCCCTGGGCTCTGTTGGGAGGCCTCTGTAGTTCATCGTTGAGCGCCTTAAATGACCCTAAAATGGATAAAAGCTCAGGTCAGAAATGACAACAGACCTGCACCAGGTTTAGGTGCTCTCAGGACCAGAAGGAAGTCAGAGCATTTATGAACAGAGGATGAGTCAGATATGAATAAATACTGCTCATCAGAGTTTCCTAAGGATTTCTTTTGACTGTGAATAATGATAGGAAATGAGTTTCTGCAGCTTCTCACTTTCTCTTTGGGATGAATGAGTGATGATGAGCAGCAGCAGCTCCTGTTTCAGGTCTTCTGACTGAGCAAAGTTCATTCTGATATTTAAAGTTTCATATGTGAACAAACCACAGCAGAAAGTCTGGAAGAGAAGAGATGGAGGAACACTCTGAAAAGCAGCATGCTCAAGTCCTAACAGTAAACAGCTTAGGTTAGCAGAGGGAACCAGAGCGGCGCTCCACCACCTTTAGTCTTTGAACCAAACCTCTGCCACCTTTGTGTGAGCGGGAGTTCACTGCAGAGCAGAGATGCTGAACAATCAGAGATCTGCTGTGATAAATGATCTTTATGACTTTTTATGCATGAATTGGAAAACTTTCTACCTTTTGGTTTGAACTCAGCTAATTGTTTCCATGACAACCAAAACTAGTACAGGAGCTTCAGCTGAGAAGACATCCGATCACTTCTGGAAGCATCAATACTTTTACAAATAGATTTACAATCAGATGATGGGAGGAAAAAGAGCAATAATGTGCTATTAATAAACAAGCACAATAAACAATTGTCCAGAATTAAAGTCAATAAACCGCGTCATTATAAATACTTTTTTTCAAAATAGAGCAATATTTCTCTATGCTTTAGTTTTTTTATTTACCTGTTTTGTTCACAGAGGTGAACTGTGTGAGAATGCCAGAAACTCAGAGTCCATCAGGAGCTGAAGACAAACTACAACCCACAAAAGTCAAGGTCTGAATTCAAAAAATAAATCATTTTAATCTTCCCGGATTGTTCCAACTTGGTTTTCTCTGAGAAACAGATCTGGTCCAACTTCAGTTTCCAGATGAGCAGTTATGATGAATAACATGATTCATGAACATTAAACTGGTTAAGTTTGATACTTTTGTCAATAATACATTTGTAAAGATGCTTCTTTTTGGTTCCTGACATAGTTCAAAACATACATAAAAAAATCCTCATTTCATTCAATTCTAAACTGTTAAAATGAAATGTAGAAATCTCTATGAAACAGTTTGCATTGTTTGTCAGCAAAGCAGCAATGATAAGATTTGGTTTTATTTTTCAACATTTGGACACTGAGATGTTCATGGTTTGCTGTTTTCTTATTCTGTGTTTGTGTGATGAAGGTTTGAATGTGAACCTAACTGGACATAATGTGGATTTTCTTTGTTTATATGATCTTAACTTAGATTCAGGTTGACATTAAAAGAGTTTTTATTCAAATAAGATGTGCTTAAATCTATAGACGCCCTGTTATGGTGTGAACATGCCTCAGAACAGACTTCAAATTTAGTTTAAAAGGAAGATGAGGAAAGTCAACTCATCTTTTTGGACTGGAACAGCACCACCAAGTGGATCCAGTGGGGACAGCAGTCCCTGCAGTGTTGGCAGTGTGCTGACCGGATGAACTGTGATGCTGAAGAGGAGGAACTGTTTGTGTGCAGATGAAGGAACTGAGGGAGGAGTCGGAGGCAGAGATGAGGACTCGGCTCCGGCTCACACTGACCACGTCCTGACCATGTCATTGAAGTCATTGAGTCACTTACTCAGAGAGTGCAAAGAAAGACGTGTATCGTCCAAATGATTCATTCTGCTAAATTCATTATTGAAAATTAAAACAAATTATTTCATTGTGGGACAGAAAAAATATCATTTCAAAAGAGAAACTTGTATTTTTCTGTCTTAACAACACAAATTCAGTTTCTGGATAAAGAAAATGAATAAAATGCAAATGAGGGAAAATCTTCTAATCTAAATAAAGGGCAGAAATCAACTACATCTTTATGAGTATTGTAGTTTTATTACATTATTGCAGCAATGAAATGAGCAAGTTGGTTACCAAGGTCAGTTTATGTTTTTAACATAAAATAATAAAGAGGTGGAATTGATTGATTTTCTTTTATTTAAGTTTGCAAGACATAAAATAAAGAATGAATGTAATAATCTGGCGACAGACTATCAGAGCAAAGCAGCAGCTGAGGAGAGGAAGCAGCTCCTCCTGGTAAAACAGGCTGATAAGCTAAAGCTGCTGTTCAATGGATTCATCCAAGTTGGAGCGAGGCCGAGCTGCTGAGAGATTCATCTCCAAACCAGGGGAACTGCTCAGTGATTGGTAAGAGTTCTAAGTCCTGACTCATGATTCAGTCTGAAATGATTCAGATCTATGGGATTGAAAAAAACAATCAAGGGAAAGATGGGAGCGAGAATCGTTGGTGAGCTGAAATAATAGTTCATTCCAATATTTCCTCCCATCTCTAACAGGAATTGGTGCAGCCATGAAGTTCCTGCAGCACAGCGATCCCTCTGACAGGATCCTCCCACTCAGTGTGGGAGAAACTGAACTTCCTCCTGGGCTTCTCACTCCAGGTGATCAAATGTAAAAAAGGCTAATCAGATGCATTGAAGTGCAGCACCTCATCCACACCTGCACTTCCTCCAGCCACTCTGCTTGACCTCTGCCTGTTCTTCCCTGAAACATAGGGCATTTTTGGTCTCTGGGAACATATCCAAACCTCTCTCCAATGGGAATGTCAGTGGGGTTGCTGGTTCCACAGCCCACCTTGTTGGTGCAGCACTAGGACCAGGCAAAGCCCGTCTGGTTCTTGCTGCAGCCTCTCATTTTCTGCACTTCAATGTGTCACCAAATCCTCCAGCTGTTGGAGCTGTGCCTCTATCGTTAGAAAAAGGGGAAACATTCCATAAGATCTGAGCTGGGGGGCCGGGCTGCCCAATCTTTCTATTGTTTCATCCTCAAACTGGAGCCCTGTCCTCTACTTTACCTGTCCTGGGCCCTGTTGGGGGCCTCTGTCGGTCACCGTTGTCCCCCGTCAAGTGGCAGAGCTCCGCTGCCTCCCCTTCTTGGTCTTTGGTGGGGCTGGCGGGCAGCTCAACGTCTAGCGGGCCAAGCTTTCCGTTGGTGCGGGCCTCCTCTGACTTAGATCACTGATAGGGGATCAAATGCCGTCCATTCTTCATTGTAGTTAGATTACTTTCTAGCTTTTTTCCTGGTCTTTTAATGATGATGTCATTCTTCAACAAACCAGTGCAGGCCTCCTGGCGCAGCGGGCCTCCAAGTGATGGGGGTGCTATTTGCCCCCTTAGCTCTACACCTGAAAGATTCAGACAAAAGGTATTTTTGAAGGGAACATGGATGTCAGTGTGTGGGGCGCTGGGAGGCGGGGCTACAGCTGCCTCACCCGGCGCCTCACATGAAAAGGTAATCATAGAAAAGAAACATGTAAAAATGTAATGTTTCATAGAAACACGTACAAAAATGAACATTTGATTTTTATTTTCAAAAGTAGATTCATTTTATGTAACATCTGCATTTTTTAAGCTTTATTTGGTTTTTTGTGTGTCACTGCGGGACACCAGGGAGGAGAGGGGGCGGCATGCAGGTCGGCTGCTATGAACAGAAGAGTTAAGAACACACCAAACTAAAGGATGCTTTGAAAGCTTTTATTAACCCTTTTTCAAACACCAAGGGTGCAAAAACTCACAGATTTCTCTTCAGGATGATCCAAACTTTAAGAACCAAAATAAAAAGAAGATAGAAAATGTCAAAAAAAACCTCAAAAACCTGACTTCCAGGTAGAAATACTTTGGATGCAAAGAAACTAGCAACCTGAAGAAGGCACACGCTTTCTCTATTCTGTCAGTCTTCCTCTGCAGTCCAGCTAAAACAATTTCAACAGTAAAAACATGAAATGTGTAACACAGCTGTCCTTCTTCTAAAACATACAAATACAAAAAAATCCACCAACACAAACGAGGAGCAACACGGACAGTTCAGAAGATCCTCTAGAAGAAGATTAGAGGAAAGAGACGAGAATTCTTCACCATCAGTCCACATTTTCTGAATGTATTTGTTGTCTAAAATCTCTAACATGACACAACATGAAACCAAGTGAGCTCAAAACATCCTTAAAGTCTGAAAGGAGGAGGTCTAGAAAGTCTGGCTCCATCAGAGTACATTCATGTTGTCCTCACAGACACCATGATTCCAGATCTGGACTTTAAATCTGACCATGTCATAAACCAGGACAGCCCCTAAACACAAAAACATTTCTAAGAGGAAAAGCAGAGCTTTAAAACATTTAAAATCATGCTAAGAACACGCATGGGCTCCTGAGCAGAGTTCCAATGAAAGGAACTTTCAGTGTCTGCCATCATGACACGCTCTGAGTTTTCATTCTCCAAAACACACAATCCTCCACAAGTACAGGATGGATAGAAAAGCTTCAAGGCTGAGTGTGATCAGAGTCAGTTAAAGTCCTTGTGGGACAAAGTCTGTCCTCTTGCCCCCGATCGAGGAGTCCCAGGTGAGCCGGGGCTCCAGGGTGCAGCCCCCCGTCTTCAGGTCGCACGAGGATCCAGCCGGGCAGCAGCGTTTGGAGTCCGTGCAGCACACAGCCTGCAAGAACAAACCCAGGGAATACACGCAACTAAACCCAAGAAGTTTAATGAGGTTGATTTCATCATGTAAAAGGAGCTGGAAAGAGATCAGATGTTTAACCCTTTAACACCAGAGCTCCAGTGTTTCTGTTCTCTGATTTACTGTCATTTTTTAGTAGTTAACACCATCATTCCAGAAGATTCTGAAGGAGAAAAATACTGAATGATCGTGTTAACGGTTGAAAAGTTACAGTTTGTTAAAGATTTTGTGTTAAAGCGTCACTGGCGACGCCTCAGGTGTTCATAGTTAAAGCAGAAGCAGAGATTTAAGTACACCAAAGGCAAGAAAAAAAAAAAGAGAGACCAATTTGTCATTTTTAAAAAGTCTGAACTGTTATTTGATCAACAAATGAACAATAGATTTAAGGTTTGCATTTCCACACTGAGCTTCATGTCTGGAAACCCCTCGTGTGCTGAACCTACCCCAGGTGAGGGGCAGCAGCCCCACTCTGTGGCTGAGATCCTACAGCAGGTGTCTCGTTCGGGGCACTTAAACTCCCCCGTCCCGTCACACGGTACGTCCCGCCGGTCCTCTGTGCCTTTGGGCTCGGCCGGCACCACTGCTCTCAGAGGGAGGCTTTGGCCGGCCTTCTTCTCGCAGGTTCCCGTCTGCATGTTGCAGGTGTAGCCTTGAGGACAGCAGTGCTCGTGGTCGGCACAGCAAACCGCCTGGCGCCCAACAGGAGACACGGTTTGAAATGACAAAGCAGAAGAACCTTTCTGTCTGTTCAAACACTAAAGACCCACTCCAATCAAATGATGTTTGGAACCTGTTCTTGTAGCATCTGCTGTGGGGGGGCCAAACTCTCCCTCTCCACTCCAATTCTAAATCATCCACTTGCAGATATTCAGAGATCCATGTACCTTTTCATTTTCCTCGTCTGAACAGGAATCTGGATCAAACTGTACGGCTGCATACAGTTAGCTTGGGCTTGTGAAAGACTGAGCTAGCAAGAGAGTGTAAACAAAGGGCTGATGGGAAATTAGCGGAGGCTACCTTCCTCCAAAAGTCCCGCCCACAACTCCGAGGTGAATTTCTAATGAGCTCTTTCTGCTGCAGAAACAGTCTTAAATATGACACTTTTAAAACAAATTGAGGCTAAAAACTGAACAATCATGATTAAAAGAAAACTGCTTTGAAATAAGACAGTAAATATATAGTCAGAGTGTGACTTTAAAGTAGCCATACCATGAAAATTCTCCTTTTTGAGTTTTGCAGTGTATTATACTGCTCATTCCTCTCTATAAAGAACCTCAAAGCGCTATTTGGATCCGTTCATGGTTTACGAGTAATCTTCTAAAAACCTGCGCTGTCAGCAGCAGCCCCTCCCATACCCACAAAAAGGTGATGATGTCACAGAGCGAGAGCGCCCTCTCAGGAAGAGTCTGCAACACTTTCTCAGAAAGCTAGCAGCTGAAGCTAGTGGGGACCAGCTAGCTTCACGGATCTCCCAGGATCTCCACTCCAGTCTCTTCCTCACCTGAACATCACCTGCAACATTGTTCAATGATCTCCAAATGCTGCTTTTGGCTCCTTTTCTTTGCTGTCGTGTCCACAGCAGTGCTGGTGTTTTGAAGTGGGTTTGCTGTGTTCCTTTGATTCCAGCCTGACTAAAATGATCTTTCCTGCTTTGTTTTGGAGCTCTGAGTGTTACTTTCCTCTCCGTCTGCTCCTCTGAGGAACCTCTGTGGATGCACGCTGCTGTTCACACCTTGACCAGCGGGCAGCAGCCCCACCCTCCTGTCTTTAGCGGGCAGCAGGTGGTTCCTGAAGCACAGCTGCTCTTGTCGTCACATTTGACGTCCGCCACGCCGCTGGGCTCCGTCAGAGCGCTGACTTTGGTGAACCAGGGGACCACGCGGGGGCCTCGGGAGCAGGAGGAGCGGTGGGGTTGGCAGGTGTGTCCACGGGGACAGCAGTGGTTTCCATCTTCACAGCACACAGCCTGAGAGACAGACAGCGTTCTTTCCCAAACATCAGAGAGCGATCTGACCCGAGCACTGACCTGTGGCAGCGGGCAGCACCCCCACTTGTGGGTCTGCTCCATGAAGCAGCAGGTTGTGTCTCTGGGGCAGCTGGTCTGAGCATCACACTTGTTTTCATCATTCCCGGCTGGACCGGAGAGCTGCCGCACAGCCGGGAGCTTCTGTTCCAAACAGGATCATCTCAGTGCAGATAGTAACCAATGTTGTTCAGCAGAAGATAAAATGTCCTTTGAACTCATAAAAGATCAAACTTTTTACCAAAGTTTTACTTTGTATATCAAATCTGTTCATTCTGGAGGTAGAGTTGAACAAACAAGACGTCTTCAGATCAACAAGATGGAAAAACCTACAGAGTTTATCATCTATGTGAACCTCAGACATCAATTTACACATTTAACTCATCTAAATAAATAAATGCTGATTAAGTCATCCTTACTTTAAAGAATTAGAATTTATTTTTTGCTCTTCTCCTCTTTATCCTCAGCAGTCTTCCACTGCTGGGTTTTGTTCTTTTAGTTTGGGGTTGGATCTTGGTAGTCTTAGTTTTCAGGCTTTGTTTATTTGTTTTCTTGAGGTAGTTTTGGTTAAGCAGACATTATCAGAGAGCTGCTGACTCAGACGGTCGACATGTCTGGATCAACATCTCCATGAATTATTTTATGTTTGGTTGAGGAGCCACCATGGAGAGATAAAAGAGACTCATGTGGATCTGGATCCAAAGGTTGCAGACTCCTGAGTTATTCTTATGTTTGATATCATGAATAGAATTCCACATGCTCCCCTGTACTACTGTGCATTTCTAACCTGAGGTAGAGGGCAGCAGGCCCACTGTCCAGAGCTTTCCTTACAGCACGTGGTCCTCACTGGACACACCGTGTCTGTGTGGCATTGTTCCTCCTTCATCTCTGGTGTCAGACGAGGACGTTTGGTCAGCCAGGGCAGTGATGGGGAGAGACCTGATGGATGGTCACAGGTTTCCGTCTCCAGGTTGCACACGGTGGCGTTTGGACAGCAGTGAACGTGATCTTCACAGCAAACAGCCTGGCAGGTGAGCAGATCCCACACAGGTGAGCGTGTGAAGGCTTCTCTTCCATGTGCAGACGTGTCTGCAGACTGGAGTACCTGTGGCAGAGGACAGCAGGCCCAACCTCCAGCCCCGGTCCTGCAGCAGGTGGCCTCCCCAGGACAGGATGCTGACTCGTCACACTTGCTGTTTTGGCTTCGGTAAGGGAAGACACGCGTGTTGGAGAGCAGAGGCGTGACGGCAGAGCCTGACGGGTCGTCGCAGGTGGGCAGCCAGGTTGCAGACGGTTCCATGAGGAGCAGCAGTGCAGATGGTCCTTACAGCAAACAGCCTTGTGGAAGCAGCAGCACTCAGCATCACACGTCCAAACAAGCAGGAAGAAGAAAACATCTCCACAAGACTGCAGAGTTTACCACTGGAAAACTTTCACCCTGAAACTCCTGTCAAAGTCCATTTGACACCAAAAATGTGGTTTTAGAGTGTTCAATAATGTTGGTCCTGTTCGTCCCACAAACCTATGTGTTTGGATTCTGCTCCCTTGGGCCATTAGTTTGACAAACAAAGTCTGTTCTAAATGCTGACATACTAAACTGATGTCAAACCTGAACCTGATGATAGAACGCTGCAGACACCACTGAGCCACACGGGGCAGTACAGCAGCATGCAAACACATGATAGAATCCAACACCAGGGTCAGCAACCTAGGGCACGCGTGCCACAGCTGGCACGTGGAGGGAAAGACACAGCGTGGCGGCGGCTCCATACCTCCGGCAGAGGCAGCAGGCCCATTGTCCTCTGGAAGACCTGCAGCAGGTGTTTCTATCAGCACAGGCTACAGAGGCGTTGCAGGAACAGCCAGACCTGAAAGACAAACATCACACCTGAGCACGTCTGCAAACTTGACTTAAGACTCCACTGATTACATTCCAACATCTTTGATAGACTTCATATTAGTCTACAAAAGAACCCAAGAAGGAAGAAAAAGGTCTATTAAATCTGCATGTTTCCCTTCAGAACAGTCCAGATCAACAGCAACTATTTTACAACTAGTTTGAAGTTGAAATCATATCAGTAATAAGATGTCTAAACCCTAAACACCATACACTTATTCAGGAGAAAGTTGGGATTTCAAATGTCTCTCCATCATACACACACCTTTCAGTTGCTCTGTTTTATGTTGCATCATCACAGACTCAGCGGCGCCCCCTGCAGCTGCCACACAGTGCTGTGGACCAGGTCGCATGTGGGCCTGCAGGCAGCAGTGAATGTGATCGGAACAGCACACAGCCTGGAAAACAGGCAGAGAAATGGTAAGAAAAGCAGTGTTTCATTCAGTCTGGCTTTCAGAGCAGACACATCTCTGTTTGGCTGCTGATGGTTAAAGATCTGAAACATTCCACATACATGTGCTTTTAAGAGGCTCTTGTTAAACACTCAAATCTTTCAATTCTAGCAGCTGAGCAGGTGAACGTCTCTAGCAGGAAGATCAAGAGAATCTGCTGAGTACTGAATCTGAGAGGGTTGAACTGCTGTCACACCAACGTCTGATGAAATATGACTCATTCAATCTCCAACAGTCTACATCTCATGTGTCAAAGACCCGGGGGCCGGACCCTCCAGATCATTTGATTTGATTGCTATTGATGGCCCGATGTTATCTTGCATTCATTTTATAACTTGCATCATTTTCTGTTTTATAATATTTATTGTATTTTCTACATAACACAAAACAAGACAAACAACCCTCCCCCCCTCCCCTATTCTTCTCCCAATAGTTATACCAATTATAATAATTACACTATTAAATTATGACATATATACACATATGTGCACAAAATAAAAAGGAGAAGAAAAAAAAAGGGTTAAAGTACAATATTTAAATGACTAACAAAGAAATAAAATGCCAGAGGGAAAAGAAAAACAAAACAAAACAACATTAAAAGAAGGTTACTCTATCACTTTTGTAGATGGGTGATTACAAAAAAACAAGAAGGGCTTCCACACCAAATTCAATTTTTGTTCAGAACATCTCAATGTATACCTTATTTTCTCTACTTTAAAATGAAATAATACATCTCTAATCCACTGTGAAAATGTGGGTGGAGCAGCATTCTTCCATTTAAGGAGAATAAGACGGCGTGCAATGGTTTCTTCTGCCCTGGATATAAACAGCAGAAGATCATCTGCATAAAGGGCCAGTTTGTGTTCTGTACCCCACCTTGGAATGCCATGGATTAAAGGGTTATTCCTAATGGCCATCACCAATGGCTCAATAGCCAAAATAAATAATAGTGGGCTGAGAGGACAACCCTGACGGGTTCCACGGTGTAGTCTGAAAGATTGTGAGTAAGTATCATTAGTGAGTACCAAAGCAGAAGGACAGGCATATAAAAGTTTTATCCAAGATAAGAAAGAACTATCAAATCCAAATCTATGTAGGGTCTCAAAAAGATAATCCCATAACCCTGTCAAAAGCTTTTTCAGCATCCATAGAAAGGACGCATTCAGATTCACTGACACTAGAAGTATATAAAATGTTAAATAACCGACGAATACTGAAGAAAGAGCGTCTGTCTTTAACAAAACCAGATTGGTCGCAGGATATGAGGTTAGGTAGAACCCTCTCCAGCCTACAGGCCAATACTTTAGCCAAGATTTTATAATCACTATTTAAAAGTGAGATTGGCCTATACGAGTCACATTCTACAAGATTTTTATCCTTTTTGGAAAGTAAAGTAATACAGGTTTGGTTTAAACTGCTAGGAAGGATGCCTTTACTAAAAGACTCCATAAACATTCCAGTCATTAACGGTGCGAGTTTATCTGCAAACACTGCATAAAATTCATTCGGCAGGCCGTCCAAGCCGGGAGATTTGTGGGGATTTAAAGTCTTTACTGCTTCTAAGATCTCGTGCTGCTGTATAGGTGCATCTAAAACTGAAGCTTCATCAGGACTCAGGGTGGTCATTGGTAAATTTCGAAAAAATTGTGAGCTGAACCGTATTTTCAGTTTTTGGACACACCATCCGACTGTCAGTCATCACAGGGAGGTGCAGTGTGTTCCTCCAGAGATTCAGATAGAGTCAATATCCTGGTAAATGTGTTGAATTGGACAGATGGTATGAAAATAAAAGTCTTTCAGGAGAGAGAGATTCAAAGTTGGGATATTTTGACACACCATTGTTCCAAAGCCACATGGAATATTCTCAACAGGGTAATGGGAAATAAGACAGGATCAGTAAACTTTCCAAATTATTTTACAAAAGAGAACAGCGAGATCAAAAATTTCAATACCGTGCTCAATGAATTTAATTCATTTTTTGTAAATACTGGATCTAATTTAGCAAATGAAATGAAAAAAACCCAGAAAAATGTGAATGACACTTATAAAGTGGAGAATAAAGTGATGCAGTCAATGTATGTTTCTACAGTGGATGAACAAGAAATATTATCTGTGGTGAAAACCTTAAAAAACAAGCCATCGACTGATAGTGATGGCATTGACATGAAAACTATCAAAATGACCATAGATTGTTTAGTTACACCTTTATGTTATGTTTTTAATCTCTCATTTAAAACAGGTATCTTTCCTGATGGGATGAAAATTGCTAAAGTTATTCCATTTTTCAAGTCAGGTGACAAACATTGTTTCAATAACTACAGGCCAGTGTCATTACTCTCACAGTTTTCTAAAATCTTAGAAAAATTGTTTGTTAAAAGATTAAATAGTTTTGTTGAAAAAAATAAAATATTAAATGACAATCAATATGGTTTTCGGTCAAATCGATCTACAGCCTTGGCAATGATGAAAATAACTGAAGATTTATCAACAGCAATTGATGCAAAACAATTTACAATAGGAGTATTTATTGATTTAAAGAAGGCGTTTGACACAATCGATCATTCAATTTTAATTTCAAAGTTATATAATCTTGGCAAAAGAGGTGTGGCCCTTAACTGGCTAACTAGTTATTTGAACAAAAGACTACAATACGTACAGTTTGCAGGCCATACTTCAAAATGCATGAATATTGAATATGGTGTTCCACAAGGATCAATTTTGGGCCCAATTCTTTTTATTTTATATATAAATGACATCTGTGAAGTTTCTGACGTTCTAAATCTTATATTATTTGCCGATGATACGGCCCTATATTGCTCTGGAAAAGATTTTAAAAATGTAACGGAAGAAGTTGAAAGAGAAATGATAAAATTGAAGAATTGGTTTTACAAAAATAAGTTATCTTTCAACCTGACAAAAACAAAGTTTATGGTTTTTGTGAAAAGAAAACAGAATGATGTCACTTTGTTCATCGATGGTGTAAAAATTGAAAAGGTACCCGAGTTAAGATTCCTTGGGGTAATAGTTGATGAAAATCTAACATGGAAACCTCATATATCATATGTTAAAACTAAAATGTCAAAAACTATATTTGTTTTGAATAATGTTAAGTTTCTTTTATCTTGTAGGACACTGAGAATGTTATATTGTTCACTAATTCTGCCTTATTTAATTTATTGTGTAGAAGTGTGGAGTAATACATATAAAACCAATTTAATGACATTATGTTTAATGCAGAAAAGAATTATTAGAATAATAAACAAAGTTGGCTATAGGGAAAGCACACATATATTATTTATCAAGTCTGGTCTTTTAAAATTTGAAGACTTAATAGAACAACAAATTCTGTTAGGAATGTTTAAAGTTAAAAACAGAGAATTGTCAGAGAGTTTGCTCAAGATGTTTGTTTTTAGTTCTGAAGATTAAATCATAGAAGGAGATTTGATTTCAAGTTCCCAGATGTTTGCACCACTTTAAAACAAACGTGTTTTTCTTTTATTGGTGTTAAACTTTGGAACTTACAAAAAAATGATTTCAAAAGTTGTACAAATATTCTTCAGTTTAGGAATATGTTTAGGAGAATAAAATTGGAAAGTTATGTCAAAAGTAGTTGATTTCATTTTCTGATTTAATTTTCTTTTTGTTTTATTATATTGTTTGGCTTGTGAATGGCCAACGGCGGGGCCATCTAAACTGTATATTTGTTTATACATATGAGTATTTTTGATTTAGCCGGGGCAGACACAAAATAAGAACATTGTTCTTCCATCTGCTCCCTTTCATTCTTGAAGTTGCAGGACTGTGTTGTATTCTGTATTTGATTTTGTGTTTTGATGTTCCTGATGCTTCTTGAAAGGAAACAAATAAAGAGAGAGAGAGAGAGAGAGAGAGAGAGAGAGAGAGAGAGAGAGAGAGAGAGAGAGAGAAAGAGAGAGAGAGAGAGAGAGAGAGAGAGAGAGTTGGTTTGATTAGCTGCGTTTCCATTACACTTTTGCGCAAAACTTTATCGAAATTTCTAGAATTTCGATAAAACACTGTTTCGAAAAAACAGCGTTTCCATTAAACCATGATTATGCGAAAAACTCGAAGTAATTCCCGCGATAAGTCATTATAAAAAACATGGCGACGGATATAAACACTATTTTGATGTGCAGTAGATTCATTCACATTTCTGCCACGGCGCTAGCTCTCATCCTTGCCATTCAGAGAAGACGTCTCCGTCTGATCCGAGCCTTGGAGCGGCAGGCTCCTTATACGTGGGAGCGACGTAGAGTCAAACATTTTTGGGAAATCGTGGTTGAAGAATTCACCGAAGAGCTGTGGATTCAGCATTTTCGCATGACACGCTCAACTTTTGATGAGCTGTACGATGCTGTGGGACCTCTCGTGGCGCCCGCTGTGCGGTGCCCAAGGCAGCCGTCATATCCGGTTAATGGTCACGTGACTCGTTTGTTTCGAAAAAAGTGTTTCCATTACAGTTTTTTGAAAAACTACTGTTTCGATACGGCCCAAATACCACCTCCTCTAAGCGCAAAAACTTTATTTCGAAAAAGGCGAGTTTTTTCGAAATTGTGGTGTTTCCATTAGGAGAATTTAATATCGAAATTCCGTTTTTCGAAATTTTAGAGTTAATGGAAACGCGACTATTGAGAGAGTGTGGAGAGAAAATAAGACTCACTCTGATTTGTGCGTGCGTAATTCTTGATTTGTAACTCATATAATACATTTTGTGTAGAAGTAAAAAAAATTACAAAACTAAAAAACTACAAAATACAATTTACACGTTCACAAGTTAAAATTATAACAGCCAGAAACTAATTACACACAAAAATCTTTTAAAAAATACGCACAAATTACCTCTTACACACACACAACACATCAGTTACACACAAAACTCTGGTGAGACTCTTTTCACCTCTCACAAATTCATCTGGGAGTGATGCGTTCAAGTACTACTAGAATGCTCGTTAACCATAGTTTTCTTGTCGTTTTAAACTTCGATTGTGAATAATATCTGGTAAAACTTGATATTTTCACACTTTCTTAAAAAGGTATTCCCGATAGTTCATATAAAAAGAGTCTAAATAACGATAGCGCTCTTTTCTGAAACACACGTGCACAAATCAAGAATTATGCACGCACAAATCAGAGTGAGTCTATTTTCTCTCCATATGAAAGCAGCTGAAGACCCCTTTCCTCTGTAGCGTGACTAACTGTACCTCTGGGTAGGGGCAGCAGCCGTAGTCTCCACTGGTCAGCAGGCAGCAGGTGAAGGAGCTGGGGCAGCTGCTTTTGCCCCCAGGACACACAACTGAGGCAGCAGCTGCAGATCAGCAGAGGAAGAAACAAACTTAGGACCACGTGTCCATCAATTCACATTCATTCAAGAAAATAGAGTGTGATACGTGCACGTCCACACACACGTGCACTGTGCAGGGATCAGCAGAGCTCTGACATCACTGTGTGTCGTCACTTTTCCTTTTTCTCTGTTGCTGCGTGAACATTTGATGCTCATTTCTCATCAGGATGGAAAACTGAGGAAGGAGAACGTTTAGAACAGTGGTCCCCAACCACCGGGCCGCGGACCGGTACCGATCTGTGGACCCCCTGCCACCGGGCCGCGGGATAATTTTTTTTTTTTTTTAGACGGAAATATTTTATTTTGAAAATCAACCGGATTCTCTCGATTAGCTTGAGCGCTAAAAGCAGTTTGGCGGCGTGTAACACGATTGCAAATGGATCGGATAAGTGAGGGACAGAACAGACGTAAGAAAAGGTGATTTCCACACACCGTCCTTGTTTGCAGAGAGATGTGACTTTCATTAACGAATCTAATCTTTAGAACGGTCATAGAAATGCTGAAACAAGCTCATTTAATCAGATGCTCATTTCAGAGAAGATGTGAACACGTGATTGATTAATGCAAAAAGTAGCAGTGCAGAGAGCAGGGCGGGGGTGGGGAGTGGAGGAGAAAAGGGGACCTTCATGGCGCGTGCAGGTAGAGGGGCGATCAAAGTCACGAGTTTAAAGTTTTGATTTGTAAAAACTGTCTTCACTTGAAGCTTTTGCATGGAGCTTCAAAGTATGGAGATTTTTTTTTAGCATCAATAATTGATTTATGTGTGTGTTACATTTTGTTCCTATTTATTTTATCTATTTAATGAGATGATCTCATACATATACTACACACACACACACACACATTCAGAAGTGGGACATTAGATTATCTTCTCCGGCCTCTACAGCTGCATCCGGGTTAGCTAGCTACTGTGACGTATGAAAGTTTCAGGAATTCAGAGGAATTCAGTAGCGAGATCATCTCCTGACTGAACAAATGAACGCTGTCAGACTAATCATTCGTGTGTTTTCAGGACTGTGCGTGCGTAATAGAGCAGGCCGGGTAAAGCTTGTGCTCTGAACTGCTGGCTGATCTCTATGTGTTTGTTGCACTAATGTGGGTTTCTGCAGTGAGCGCGCGCTGAATCTTTAACACGGGTTAACATTTTCACACACAGCCGCAGCAACACAACGCTGTGACCAACCGGGGACTCAGATTTAGGAGCTGCTCGTGGGTGGCGTCTGTTTCAAAGCACAGAAGTGCCAAACATGATCACGAAAGAGAAATTATTGATTGCGGTGTGTGCCCGGTCGGGTTAATATGACACCCACACAGACATTTTAAAGGACAGAGTCATGAAAACCAAAAAGCTGCAGTAAAATTTGGGGGATTTTCAACCCCTTTAGCTCTAAGCTCCGAGGTTCTCTCTATTGTAGGTGGTCGAGGAGAACTAGTGAACAGTAAATATACAATAAAAAAAGATTCTCCACGTGCGTGACCGTGCTGCTCCAGTGGGGATACCACCTGCTGAGCTCACCTTCATAAACCTGCACAGAGCCGTTCTTGAACGCCACGTCTGCACCTGCCCCTCAAAATGCGCAGAGCGTGTTCATCTGTGCGCTCGCCGTTCCCGTGTCAGCGAGAAATGGTTGGAAAGTCAATCCACAAGAGACTCCCAAAGTTGCACAAGAACATTTCACTAATTTTGAGACTTGGTCCACATATAAGGCGCACCGGATTATAAGGCGCACAGATGATTTTTGAAAAAAGTTCAGGCTTTTATGTGCGCCTTAAAGTGAGGAAAATACGATAGTTCAGATGAAGCTGAAACTGGTGATCAGTGAGAATCAGCACCTAGACCCAGGCTAAGTTTGAACCAAACTTACTGTTCTGTTTCCAGTTCATCTCCCACCACAGAATTATTTTCAAACAGAAGAAAAACAGCAAGTTGTCATCAGCCGACACATCAACGTGTCCAACATGACATATGAATGTCTGTTCTGTTACTTACACTCTATGTCAACCACAGCGCTGACCAGCTCTTCATCCGTGGGCTCCTCGGATGTTGTGGAGGAACAAGCTGGTGTGGAGGAGGCTGGACACACCATAATACCACATGCAATTATTAATCACATGAAGGGATCCACACTCTACTCTGACTGTTCATGTCTAACATACCTGGAGATGCAGGCTTGCCCACAAGCTTCTTCACTTTTGCCTGCATTTCCACCACAGACAGAGAACGCCGTCCAGAGACGAACGCTGTGAATCTAAAACAGAAAAGTACATTTATAAGAACACAGGTAAACACACTGCAGTGAACACCTTTAGACTAAAGCCTCATACCTGTGAGCTGCTTTAGCTGCCACGCCTGGTGGAGCTGATGCAGAGCTGCTGGTAGATGGAGTGGTGGCGGCAGCAGCAGATGCAGATGCAGACGCAGCAGATGCAGCAGCAGATGCAGATGCAGACACAGCGGATGCAGCAGCAGATGCAGATGCAGCAGCGAGAGACGCAGCAGATGGAGACGGTGGGAGGACCCCAGGTTGATGGCGTAGCCCGTGTCGTTTGGGATTGTTAAAATCCCCACCCTGGATTGTGCTGTGGGTCCGTGCCTCCCTCTCCACCTCCTCTGGTGACTTGTCCTGGTGGCTCTCCTTCAGAGGATCCAACGCTTGAGCCTCATTTGAAGCTTTCAGGAGGAGCGTCCCATTCCATGTCCTCCTGAAGACTAGATGTTCACTCTAAACAAAGCAAAGACAATTGAAAAACTCCTGAAATGTTAATTAAAAAAAAAAAATTAAGCACATTGTAAAAGAGAATTTAACTTACAGACATTTTTTGAACGTTTTACAAATTCTTTTATGTGGCACAAGAGAATAAAAAGTCATTGCAGGTTCAGCATTTTGAATGAATGAATGAATGAAATGGTTTATTTCAAGCAATCAGGTTATAATACATGGAATAACATCAGATAATAAATCACAAATAGATCGCTTGAAAGGGGGTGGAAGGAAGCGAACTTATATAATCCCACCCCGACTCGACCATTTTCTCTACATGAATTATCAATATCCGGTTCAGGATTTAAAATCAAATATCAATATAGTTTCAGGTAATAAAAAATCAATAATATCAGTGATGTAATAGAATTTCAAAAACATCCATAGACAAATCATTTATAATATTCATCAACAGTAATCTAAACATTATCATTAAAAATTCAAAAAAAAAATCAGTAGTAATCAACTTCATTTGTTACTGCAGGAAAATATATCAAAATATTCTTATTAAAAAAGACAATTTGTGCAGATTGCATTTATCAAAGAACGATTATTATTATGGAAAAGTGCTAAGTAAAAAAATCATGATTTGACTTAGCATTTAAGAAAGACGGGGGATCTTTATGCAGAACGGGGTCTTGGATTACTCTGTAATAAAGATATTTTTCTTATGATAATCTTCTAATCAGTAAACATCAGTAGCTGTTAAGATAACGAATTCAGGAAGTGATCAAAACACATTTTCAAGCTAGCATAAAAAGACGAAAAACTAGCATGAAAAACGAAGCAAAAAAACGAATTATTTTACAATCTAATGATACATTTTTACTAAAAACACACAGTAAAAAATTGAAATAACTCTCTCCCAGTGATTATCAGCAGATAACTAATTCAGAAAAAAGAAAGAAGAAAAAACAACACATTCTCATGCTAGCATAAAAAGAGGAAAACCTAGCATGAAAAAACGAAGCAAAAACTATCGTTTTACAATCGAAAACAACATTTTTACAAAAATCTGCGATAAAAAATTGAAATAATACATGCTCAATGAGTATCAGCAGATAACTAATCCAGAAACTGGAAAAAAAAAAAAAAAAAAAAACATTTTCAAGCTAGCATAAAAAGACGAAACATTAGCATGAAAAAAAACGAAGCAAAAACGTATTGTTTTACAATCTAATATTACATTTTTTTTAAAACAAAAAACTTAGAATATAGAAGTTAACTAACTCTACTCCAAGCATATTCATAACATTTCGGAACTTAAAATCAACTGTTTTTCTTTTAAAAAATAAAGGAGAAACGTCGCACTTACGTCCAACCGGAAATACGTCACGAGTGACGTCACGTGACGTCAGCACTGTGACGTCATTTGACGTGTCAATTTTTTCTATATAAGGCTAAAGCTGCTAGTTTACCTGCCACAGTCAACTTCGACTCTCAAAGACGAACACATCTCTAGCAAGCATCCACGGATTATCAAGAAAGAAAATGTTTGGAAATCAGAGACACCACACGACTTACCCAAACCAGGGATTTTACCATCCCAATGGAAATGCTCATTTTGGACAACAAAATCAGCATTTCCAAGTAAACGGCCCGTATCCGGGCCTGGGTGTGAACCCCCCAAATCACCAACCCTACGGCCCCCAAAGACACCCAAATTGGGGGCCCCAAAATCCCCATCTCCCATTCAACCACCCATACCACCAACCGTACACCCCCCATAGAAACCCAAATTGGCGGCCCCAAAACCCCCATGTCCCACTCAACCACCTCCAAAACCACCAAGCCCAAGAAATCCAAATTGGGGGCCCCGGAATTCCGTGTGCCCTTCAATCCTGTCCCCCACCTGCCTCCTACCTCAGAAACAACAATCTGAGACAACAAAATTACCATGGTTTGTCCCCGTAAACCCTCCAACTGCAGGAGGATCCCTCACTTCCACTGCCCCTTCCCCTGACAGGAGCCGGATCAGGGACACAGCAACCATCCTGTCCCTTCAGAACCTGCATCCTCACCCCAGAAATGGAAAACCGAGGATCCAACGGTCCTGCAGTGAGGACATGGCATCAAGCGTTGATGTAAACAACATCAAAAAGGAGATAACTGAACTCAAAAAACAGTTGAGGGACAAAGACAACGTTCTTTCTGAACTGAAGGAACAAAGAATAAAGGAGAAGATGGGTCTTGACTTTATCCAGTCAGATCTGGCTACCAAAAGGGGGACACAGGCTGCAGAGTTCCAGTTTAAGAAAGGAGTGTGACGAAAGTTCTCACTCTCACATATAAACTGGAGAAACTACAACAAGCAGCTAAAGCAAAGCAAGAAGCAAGTGAGAAGAGCAAGACGGAGGCTCACAAGCTGGCATTGGAAAAACTGGAAATGCTGAAGAAACAGCTGCAGGAAAAAAGAGATTACAGTCTGGAACTGACACAGAGATTTAAAACTGGAAGAGGAAGCAGAACAAGAAGTTCTCAATGGCTCAGCAGCTCCTTCAGAAACCACACAAGTCCTCAGTAGACCAGGAGGAGGCTGAGGAGATCACCATGATCTCAGCCCACCTCTTTTTTCCCTTCAGAACCAAGACGGTCCTTAAATGACCAGGAGGAGGCTGAGGAGATCACCATGATCTCAGCACCCTTCCTTCAGAAACCAAGAAGAAGCTGAGGAGATCACCATGATCTCAGCAGCTCCTCCAGAACCAGAAGTGATCTCAAAACAGACAGAGGTTACAAGCTAGCATTGGAAAAACTGGCAATGTTGAGAAAGAGCTGCAGAAAAAAAGAGAATACAAATCTGGAACTGACAAGAGTTTAAAAATGGAGGAGGAAATGGAAAAGAGCATGGAATTAGAGGAAACTACAACCAATAATGACATGCTCTTAGGACAAATGTCTCCTCTGAAAGATCCTTCTCCACTTGTTTCCACAGTTGAAACCCAAATCAACGTGTCAGAACCAGAAGTTGTAAATGACCAGGAGGAGACTGAGAAAACTGTCTCCTTCATAGCTCCTCAGATGGAAAATGAAGAGCCACAAAATGCAACATCAGAAGAACATGTGGAGGATGAGGAAACTGACCTCGAGATTTCCAGAGAATCTTCTGAAATAGAAGTCGACCTACCATCAAACCCTGAGTCTGGACCTCAAAGCATGGAAGAACCAGATGCTTTTCCATCTGTAGAGACCAAACAAAAGAAACTGTCTCTGTGGAAGCGCTTTAAAAACTTTTTTACACGCCGCCACAGACAGAAAAAGACAGAAAAGCCAAAGGCATAGATGGTGAAGGTGCAGGTCCTGTTGCACTGCTGCAACCTACACCTGCAAATGAATTATTTTTTTATTTGATTTGATTTTTTTGCTTGTTCAGTTAGTTAGTTAGTTAGTTAGTTAGTTAGTTAGTTGATTGATTAATTAATTAGCTAATCAGTAGGTTAATTATTTAGTTATTCAGTTTGTGTTAAGATTTTTTCTTGTGTCTACTTATGTTTTTTGACAAAAAAAATTATAAATAAAAAAACAATTGTAAAAAAAACAAAAAAAAAACAAAAACAAAAAAAACCCCACAACCATCAACACACACATAGATACACCACACACACGAACAGCACACACACATATACATACACCACACACACATATACATACACTACACACAAAAACATACCCCACACACACACCTACATACACCACACACACATATACATACACTACACACACATATACATACTCCACACACACATATACACACAACACACACACACACCACACACACACACCCCCTCTGTGAACTGCCGCCTTAACGTGGTGGAGGGGTTTGAGTGCTCGAATGATCTCAGGAGCTAAGCTGTCTTGGGCTTTTGGCCCTGCTAGGCAGACAGGTTCTGAGTGACGAGCCAGACTAAGAGCGGTTCAGAAACCTTTTTATTAGAAGTGATTTATTAACGTTTCATTAACATTTTATCGTTTAAGATTTATTAATGTCGCCCGGATTGATGCCACCACTTGCAGCAGAGCTCAGAAGGGGCTGATGCAATGTGGATGGTAGTTGAAGGCCAGTGTCTTGGCGGCCCAAACCCTGGGCTGTTACGGCATTAGGCACAAAAGGGAACCCAGGAGCAGGAAGGACTCAAATTCAGAAAAATGTTTAATAATACTCCAAAGAGACTGCAAAACGTAGGAGACAAAACAAGACTCTGCAACACTGAAAAACCAAAAGACCATAACTTAAATACCTGTGACACTAATGACAAATACAATGCAGCTGTGGCAACCAGGTGAGAGCAAAGGAGGAGGGGCAACACTGCTGAACGTAACATGGGCGTCCTTGCTTAGACTGCTGCCCCCATGACCCAGTCTCAGATGAGCGGAAGAAGATGGATGGACGCCCCTGGCCTGGCGACTGCCTTACTGCGCCGTTGGGGAGTCCATAACATCTGAGCTGGGGGGACCTCAACCCCCTGGGTGTGGGCGGGGTTCCCTACATCTGAGCTCTGGACTGTCAAATCGTTCCATCGTTACATTTAGCAACTGGAGCCCTGTCCTGCGGTTTGCCATCCCTGGGCTCTGTTGGAAGGCCTCTGTAGTTCATCGTTGAGCGCCTTAAATGAACCTAAAATGGATAAAAGCTCAGGTCAGAAATGACAACAGGCCTGCACCAGGTTTAGGTGCTCTCAGGACCAGAAGGAAGGAAGTCAGAGCATTTATGAACAGAGGATGAGTCAGATATGAATAAATACTGCTTTATCAGAGTTTCCTAAGGATTTCTTTTGACTGTGAATAATGATAGGAAATGAGTTTCTGCAGCTTCTCACTTTCTCTTTGGGATGAATGAGTGATGATGAGCAGCAGCAGCTCCTGTTTCAGGTCTTCTGACTGAGCAAAGTTCATTCTGATATTTAAAGTTTCATATGTGAACACAGCAGAAAGTCTGGAAGAGAAGAGATGGAGGAACACTCTGAAAAGCAGCATGCTCAAGTCCTAACAGTAAACAGCTTAGGTTAGCAGAGGGAACCAGAGCGGCGCTCCACCACCTTTAGTCTTTGAACCAAACCTCTGCTACCTTTGTGTGAGCGGGAGTTCACTGCAGAGCAGAGATGCTGAACAATCAGAGATCTGCTGTGATAAATGATCTTTATGACTTTTTATGCATGAATTGGAAAACATTTCTACCTTTTGGTTTGAACTCAGCTAATTGTTTCCATGACAACCAAAACTAGAACAGGAGCTTCAGCTGAGAAGACATCCGATCACTTCTGGAAGCATCAATACTTTTACAAATAGATTTACAATCAGATGATGGGAGGAAAAAGAGCAATAATGTGCTATTAATAAACAAGCATAATAAACAATTGTCCAGAATTTAAAAGTCATAAACCCATATAAATACTTTCTTTTTTAAATAGAGCAATATTTCTCTATGCTTTAGTTTTTTTATTTACCTGTTTTGTTCACAGAGGTGAACTGTGTGAGAATGCCAGAAACTCAGAGTCCATCAGGAGCTGAAGACAAACTACAACCCACAAAAGTCAAGGTCTGAATTCAAAAAATAAATCATTTTAATCTTCCCGGATTGTTCCAACTTGGTTTTCCCTGAGAAACAGATCTGGTCCAACTTCAGTTTCCAGATGAGCAGTTATGATGAATAACATGATTCATGAACATTAAACTGGTTAAGTTGGATACTTTTGTCAATAATACATTTATAAACATGTATCTTTTTGGTTCCTGACATAGTTCAAAACATACATAAAAAATCCTCATTTCATTCCATTCTAAACTGTTGAAAGGAAATGTAGAAATCTCTATGAAACAGTTTGCATTGTTTGTCAGCAAAGCAGCAATGATAAGATTTGGTTTTATTTTTCAACATTTGGACACTGAGACGTTCATGGTTTGCTGTTTTCTTATTGTGTGTTTGTGTGATGAAGGTTTGAATGTGAACCTAACTGGACATAATGTGGATTTTCTTTGTTTATATGATCTTAACTTAGATTCAGGTTGACATTAAAAGAGCTTTTATTCAAATGAGATGTGCTTAAATCTATAGACGCCCTGTTATGGTGTGAACATGCCTCAGAACAGACTTCAAATTTAGTTTAAAAGGAAGATGAGGAAAGTCAACTCATCTTTTTGGACTGGAACAGCACCACCAAGTGGATCCAGTGGGGACAGCAGTCCCTGCAGTGTTGGCAGTGTGCTGACCGGATGAACTGTGATGCTGAAGAGGAGGAACTGTTTGTGTGCAGATGAAGGAACTGAGGGAGGAGTCGGAGGCGGAGATGAGGACTCGGCTCCAGCTCACACTGACCACGTCCTGACCATGTCATTTAAGTCACTGAGTCACTTACTCAGAGAGTGCAAAGTAAGACGTGTATCGTCCAAATTATTCATTCTGCTAAATTCATTTTTGAAAATTGTAAAAAATTATTTAATTGTGGGACAGAAAAAATATCATTTCAAAAGAGAAACTTGTATTTTTCTGTCTTAACAACACAAATTCAGTTTCTGGATAAAGAAAATGAATAAAATGCAAATCTTCTAATCTAAATAAAGGACAGAAATCAACTACATCTTTATGAGTATTGTAGTTTTATTACATTATTGCAGCAATGAAATGAGCAAGTTGGTTACCAAGGTCAGTTTATGTTTTTAACATAAAATAATAAAGAGGTGGAATTGATTGATTTTCTTTTATTTAAGTTTGCAAGACATAAAATAAAGAATGAATGTAATAATCTGGCGACAGACTATCAGAGCAAAGCAGCAGCTGAGGAGAGGAAGCAGCTCCTCCTGGTAAAACAGGCTGATAAGCTAAAGCTGCTGTTCAATGGATTCATCCAAGTTGGAGCGAGGCCGAGCTGCTGAGAGATTCTTTCAAACGATTCATCTCCAAACCAGGGGAACTGCTCAGTGATGATGAGCTGAAATAATAGTTCATTCCAATATTTCCTCCCATCTCTAACAGGAATTGGTGCAGCCATGAAGTTCCTGCAGCACAGCGATCCCTCTGACAGGATCCTCCCACTCAGTGTGGGAGAAACTGAACTTCCTCCTGGGCTTCTCACTCCAGGTGATCAAATATAAAAAAGGCTAATCAGATGCATTGAAGTGCAGCACCTCATCCACACCTGCACTTCCTCCAGCCACTCTGCTAGACCTCTGCCTGTTCTTCCCTGAAACATAGGGCATTTTTGGTCTCTGGGAACATATCCAAACCTCTCTCCAATGGGAATGTCAGTAGGGTTGCTGGTTCCACAGCCCACCTTGTTGGTGCAGCACTAGGACCAGGCAAAGCCCGTCTGGTTCTTGCTGCAGCCTCTCATTTTCTGCAGTTCAATGTGTCACCAAATCCTCCAGCTGTTGGAGCTGTGCCTCTATCGTTAGAAAAAGGGGAAACATTCCATAAGATCTGAGCTGGGGGGCCGGGCTGCCCAATCTTTCTATTGTTTCATCCTCAAACTGGAGCCCTGTCCTCTACTTTACCTGTCCTGGGCCCTGTTGGGGGCCTCTGTCGGTCACCGTTGTCCCCCGTCAAGTGGCAGAGCTCCGCTGCCTCCCCTTCTTGGTCTTTGGTGGGGCTGGCGGGCAGCTCAACGTCTAGCGGGCCAAGCTTTCCGTTGGTGCGGGCCTCCTCTGACTTAGATCACTGATAGGGGATCAAATGCCGTCGATTCTTCATTGTAGTTAGATTACTTTCTACCTTTTTTCCTGGTCTTTTAATGATGATGTCATTCTTCAACAAACCAGTGCAGGCCTCCTGGCGCAGCGGGCCTCCAAGTGATGGAGTGCTATTTGCCCTTAGCTCTACACTGAAGATTCAGACAAAAGGTATTTTTGAAGGGAACATGGATGTCAGTGTGGGGCGCTGGGAGGCGGGGCTACAGCTGCCTCACTGCCGCGTCCTCATGAAAAGGTAATCATAGAAAAGAATATGTAAAATGTAATGTTTCATAGAAACACGTACAAAAATGACTCATGATTTATTTTTTTTCAAAGTGTTGATTCATTTTATGTGTAACATCTGCATTTTTTAAGCTTTATTTGGTTTTTTGTGTGTCACTGCGGGACACCAGGGAGGAGAGGAGGCGGCATGCAGGTCGGCTGCTATGAACAGAAGAGTTAAGAACACACCAAACTAAAGGATGCTTTGAAAGGTTTTATTAACCCTTTTTCAAACACCAAGGGTGCAAAAACTCACAGATTTCTCTTCAGGATGATCCAAACTTTAAGAACCAAAATAAAAAGAAGATAGAAAATGTCAAAAAAAAAACCTCAAAAACCTGACTTCCAGGTAGAAATACTTTGGATGCAAGAAACTAGCAACCTGAAGAAGGCACACGCTTTCTCTATTCTGTCAGTCTTCCTCTGCAGTCCAGCTAAAACAATTTCAACAGTAAAACTGAAATGTGTAACACAGCTGTCCTTCTTCTAAAACAAATACAAATACAAAAAATTCCCAACGCAACGAGGAGCAACACGGACAGTTCAGAAGATCCTCTAGAAGAAGATTAGAGAAAGAGACGAGAATTCTTCACCACCAGTCCACATTTTCTGAATGTATTTGTTGTCTAAAATCTCTAACATGACACAAATGAAACCAAGTGAGCTCAAAACATCTTAAAGTCTGAAAGGAGGAGGTCTAGAAAGTCTGGCTCCATCAGAGTACATTCATGTTGTCCTCACAGACACCATGATTCCAGATCTGGACTTTAAATCTGACCATGTCATAAACCAGGACAGCCCCTAAACACAAAAACATTTCTAAGAGGAAAAGCAGAGCTTTAAAACATTTAAAATCATGCTAAGAACACACATGGGCTCCTGAGCAGAGTTCCAATGAAAGGAACTTTCAGTGTCTGCCATCATGACACGCTCTGAGTTTTCATTCTCTCAAAACACACAATCCTCCACAAGTACAGGATGGATAGAAAAGCTTCAAGGCTGAGTGTGATCAGAGTCAGTTAAAGTCCTTGTGGGACAAAGTCTGTCCTCTTGCCCGATCGAGGAGTCCCAGGTGAGCGGGGCTCCAGGGTGCAGCCCCCGTCTTCAGGTCGCACGAGGATCCAGCCGGGCAGCAGCGTTTGGAGTCCGTGCAGCACCAGCCTGCAAGAACAAACCCAGGGAATACACACAACTAAACCCAAGCAGTTTAATGAGGTTGATTTCATCATGTAAAAGGAGCTGGAAAGAGATCAGATGTTTAACCCTTTAACACCGGAGCTCCAGTGTTTCTGTTCTCTGATTTACTGTCATTTTTTAGTAGTTAACACCATCATTCCAGAAGATTCTGAAGGAGAAAAATACTGAATGATCGTGTTAACGGTTGATAAGTTACAGTATGTTAAAGATTTTGTGTTAAAGCGTCACTGGCGACGCCTCAGGTGTTCATAGTTAAAGCAGAAGCAGAGATTTAAGTACACCAAAGGTAGGGCTGGGCGATAAAACGATAATTATTGATATCGCGAAAGAACATTTTGTCAATAGAAGAATGATATAAAAAATCCCATATCGCCCAGCCAACCTAAACAGAAAAAAAAAAGAAAGACCAATTTGTCATTTTTAAAAAGAACTGTTATTTTGATCAACAAATGAACAATAGATTTAAGGTTTGCATTTCCACACTGAGCTTCATGTCTGGAAACACCTCGTGTGCTGAACCTACCCCAGTGAGGGCAGCAGCCCCACTCTGTGGCTGAGATCTAAGTGTCTCGTTCGGGGCACTTAAACTCGCCCGTCCGTCACACGGTACGTCGCCGGTCCTCTGTGCCTTTGGGCTCGGCCGGCACCACTGCTCTCAGAGGGAGGCTTTGGCCGGCCTTCTTCTCGCAGGTTCCCGTCTGCATGTTGCAGGTGTAGCCTTGAGGACAGCAGTGCTCGTGGTCGGCACAGCAAACCGCTGGCGCCAAAGAGACACGGTTTGAAATGACAAGCAGAAGAACTTTCTGTCTGTTCAAACACTAAAGACCCATCAATATGATGTTTGGAACCTGTTCTTGTAGCATCTGCTGTGGGGGGCAAACTCTCCCTCTCCACTCCAATTCTAAATTCACTCCACTTGCAGATATTCAGACATCCATGTACCTTTCATTTTCCTCGTCTGAACAGGAAGGATCAAACTGTACGGCTGCATACAGTTAGCTTGGGCTTGTGAAAGACTGAGCTAGCAAGAGAGTGTAAACAAGGGCTGATGGGAAATTAGCGGAGGCTACCTTCCTCCAAAAGTCCCGCCCACAACTCCGAGGTGAATTTCTAATGAGCTCTTTCTGCTGCAGAAACAGTCTTAAATATGACACTTTTAAAACAAATTGAGGCTAAAAACTGAACAATCATGATTAAAGAAAACTGCTTTGAAATAAGACAGTAAATATATAGTCAGAGTGTGACTTTAAAGTAGCCATACCATGAAAATTCTCCTTTTTGAGTTTTGCAGTGTATTATACTGCTCATTCCTCTCTATAAAGAACCTCAAAGCGCTATTTGGATCCGTTCATGGTTTACGAGTAATCTTCTAAAAACCTGCGCTGTCAGCAGCAGCCCCTCCCATACCCACAAAGGTGATGATGTCACAGAGCGAGAGCGCCCTCTCAGGAAGAGTCTGCAACACTTTCTCAGAAAGCTAGCAGCTGAAGCTAGTGGGGACCAGCTAGCTTCACGGATCTCCCAGGATCTCCACTCCAGTCTCTTCCTCACCTGAACATCACCTGCAACATTGTTCAATGATCTCCAAATGCTGCTTTTGGCTCCTTTTCTTTGCTGTCGTGTCCACAGCAGTGCTGGTGTTTTGAAGTGGGTTTGCTGTGTTCCTTTGATTCCAGCCTGACTAAAATGATCTTTCCTGCTTTGTTTTGGAGCTCTGAGTGTTACTTTCCTCTCCGTCTGCTCCTCTGAGGAACCTCTGTGGATGCACGCTGCTGTTCACACCTTGACCAGCGGGCAGCAGCCCCACCCTCCTGTCTTTAGCGGGCAGCAGGTGGTTCCTGAAGCACAGCTGCTCTTGTCGTCACATTTGACGTCCGCCACGCCGCTGGGCTCCGTCAGAGCGCTGACTTTGGTGAACCAGGGGACCACGCGGGGGCCTCGGGAGCAGGAGGAGCGGTGGGGTTGGCAGGTGTGTCCACGGGGACAGCAGTGGTTTCCATCTTCACAGCACACAGCCTGAGAGACAGACAGCGTTCTTTCCAAACATCAGAGAGCGATCTGACCCGAGCACTGACCTGTGGCAGCGGGCAGCACCCCCACTTGTGGGTCTGCTCCATGAAGCAGCAGGTTGTGTCTCTGGGGCAGCTGGTCTGAGCATCACACTTGTTTTCATCATTCCCGGCTGGACCGGAGAGCTGCCGCACAGCCGGGAGCTTCTGTTCCAAACAGGATCATCTCAGTGCAGATAGTAACCAATGTTGTTCAGCAGAAGATAAAATGTCCTTTGAACTCATAAAAGATCAAACTTTTTACCAAAGTTTTACTTTGTATATCAAATCTGTTCATTCTGGAGGTAGAGTTGAACAAACAAGACGTCTTCAGGTCAACAGGGATGGAAAAATCTACAGAGTTTATCATCTATGTGAACCTCAGACATCAATTTACACATTTAACTCATCTAAATAAATAAATGCTGATTAAGTCATCCTTACTTTAAAGAATTTGAATTTGTTTTTTGTTCTTATTCTCCTCTTTGTCCTCAGCAGTCTTCCACTGCTGGGTTTTGTTCTTTTAGTTTGGGGTTGGATCTTGGTAGTCTCAGTTTTCAGGCTTTGTTTATTTGTTTTCTTGAGGTAGTTTTGGTTAAGCAGACATTATCAGAGAGCTGCTGACTCAGACGGTCGACATGTCTGGATCAACATCTCCATGAATTATTTAATGTTTGGTTGAGGAGCCACCATGGAGAGATAAAAGAGACACGTGGATCTGGAGCCAAAGGTTGCAGACTCCTGAGTTATTCTTATGTTTGATATCATGAATAGAATTCCACATGCTCCCCTGTACTACTGTGCATTTCTAACCTGAGGTAGAGGGCAGCAGGCCCACTGTCCAGAGCTTTCCTTACAGCACGTGGTCCTCACTGGACACACCGTGTCTGTGTGGCATTGTTCCTCCTTCATCTCTGGTGTCAGACGAGGACGTTTGGTCAGCCAGGGCAGTGATGGGGAGAGACCTGATGGATGGTCACAGGTTTCCGTCTCCAGGTTGCACACGGTGGCGTTTGGACAGCAGTGAACGTGATCTTCACAGCAAACAGCCTGGCAGGTGAGCAGATCCCACACAGGTGAGCGTGTGAAGGCTTCTCTTCCATGTGCAGACGTGTCTGCAGACTGGAGTACCTGTGGCAGAGGACAGCAGGCCCAACCTCCAGCCCCGGTCCTGCAGCAGGTGGCCTCCCCAGGACAGGATGCTGACTCGTCACACTTGCTGTTTTGGCTTCGGTAAGGGAAGACACGCGTGTTGGAGAGCAGAGGCGTGACGGCAGAGCCTGACGGGTCGTCGCAGGTGGAGGCAGCCAGGTTGCAGACGGTTCCATGAGGACAGCAGTGCAGATGGTCCTTACAGCAAACAGCCTGTGTGGAAGCAGCAGCACTCAGCATCACACGTCCAAACAAGCAGGAAGAAGAAAACATCTCCACAAGACTGCAGAGTTTACCACTGGAAAACTTTCACCCTGAAACTCCTGTCAAAGTCCATTTGACACCAAAAATGGGGTTTTAGAGTGTTCAATAATGTTGGTCCTGCTCATCCCACAACCTAATGTGTTGTTTGGATTCTGCTCCCTTGGGTCATTGAGTTTGACAAACAAAGTCTGTTCTAAATGCTGACATACTAAACTGATGTCAACCTGAACCTGATGATAGAACGCTGCAGACACCACTGAGCCACACGGGGGCAGTACAGCAGCATGCAAACACATGATAGAATCAACACCAGGGGTCGGCAACCTAGGGCACGCGTGCCACAGCTGGCACGTGGAGGGAAAGACAGCGGCGGCGGCGGCTCCATACCTCCGGCAGAGGGCAGCAGGCCCATTGTCCTCTGGAAGACCTGCAGCAGGTGTTTCCATCAGCACAGGCTACAGAGGCGTTGCAGGGAACAGCCAGACCTGAAAGACAAACATCACACCTGAGCACGTCTGCAAACTTGACTTAAGACTCCACTGATTACATTCCAACATCTTTGATAGACTTCATATTAGTCTACAAAAGAACCCAAGAAGGAAGAAAAAGGTTCTATTAAATCTGCATGTTTCCCTTTCAGAACAGTCCAGATCAACAGCAACTATTTTACAACTAGTTTGAAGTTGAAATCATATCAGTAATAAGATGTCTAAACCCTAAACACCATACACTTATTCAGGAGAAAGTTGGGATTTCAAATGTCTCTCCATCATACACACACCTTTCAGTTGCTCTGTTTTATGCTGCATCATCACAGACTCAGCGGCGCCCCCTGCAGCTGCCACACAGGTGCTGTGGACCAGGTCGCATGTGGTGCCTGCAGGGCAGCAGTGAATGTGATCGGAACAGCACACAGCCTGGAAAACAGGCAGAGAAATGGTAAGAAAAGCAGTGTTTCATTCAGTCTGGCTTTCAGAGCAGACACATCTCTGTTTGGCTGCTGATGGTTAAAGATCTGAAACATTCCACATACATGTGCTTTTAAGAGGCTCTTGTTAAAAACTCAAATCTTTCAATTCTAGCAGCTGAGCAGGTGAACGTCTCTAGCAGGAAGATCAAGAGAATCTGCTGAGTACTGAATCTGAGAGGGTTGAACTGCTGTCACACCAACGTCTGATGAAATATGACTCATTCAATCTCCAACAGTCTACATCTCATGTGTCAAAGACCCGGGGGCCGGACCCTCCAGATCATTTGATTTGATTGCTATTGATGTTATCTTGAACTCATTTTATAACTTGCATAATTTTGACAAAATATTTGTTTATGGAGAGTAAAATATTGAAAGTTATTTAAGGTTTAAGTTGGTTTATTCTGGAATGATATTCCTGCATTTTTATTATTCATAATTATGTTCAAAAGTTACAGTTTTAAAACGAGCTTTTTGGACTATTTTGGCTTTTACTAAGATGTTTTAGGCTCCTTTGGAGTTCAGCTAATATTTAGCTACATGCTAGCTGTTTTGGCTAACCTAAGTTTTTTTAAGCTAATTTGGCATTTAGCAAATCATTTAGCTAGCTATCAACTTGAATGTTTTTAACTATCAGCTTCAGCATCTTCAGCTGCCAAATTCAGCTTCCAGCATTCACACCAGCATTTTCACATGTATATCTAGTTCATCATTATGTTCAAAAGTTACAGTTTTAAAGTTTTAAAATGTAGTTTCAGAGTGTTCAATAACAGTTGATCCTGTCCGGCCCGCGACCTAAGGTGTGTCTTTGATTTTGGCCCCTTGAGAGATTGAATTGGACACTCCTGGTCTGGAGCAAAGGAGACTAAAGAGGGAACATATCAGCAGCATAAAACTGTGTCAGAGGTTCTGGCTTGTCCTGAGCAGCACTTTGAGATGGACAACCAGCGTTCCAGGTGACTCACGTTGGGCAGAGGACAGCAGCCAAACGTGCCGTTGTTCATCTGGCAGCATGTGGTCCCATCTGGACACACAGTCTTCTGGTCTGGACACATAACTGATGGGCAGACAGAGCAGAGAGATCAGGGATGCAGTTCTGGGAAGGATGGGTTCTGCAGCAGGAACAGCTGCTTACCGTCTTCAGGTAGAGCACAGATCTTTCTTATTGGCTCCACAGACGCCTCACCAGACTTGCAGACTCCCAGCTCCAGGTCACACGTGGTGTTGCCAGGGCAACAGTGCAGATGATCGCTGCAGCATGTGGCCTGCACATGGCCCCCGTGTCAGGAGGAGAGAGAATGGAGCATGTTCATGTAGAAAGCAGAAGGGTTTTCTAGCAAAGCAGCTTCCTCTGCACATCAACAGCACCAAACTTCTGCTGATGCTTCCAGAACATCCTCTGTGTGGATCCACAGCATCACATGGAGTGGAGCTTTGCCAACTGTGGTGGAGAGTAACTGCATGTGGACCAGAAGACACTTCAGTCTGTCCACAGCTGACCCACAGAAGCTGTTGTACCTCTGAAGGATTCAGTAAGACCACATCCAGAAACATTTCAGAAACTACCTTTAAAGTCCCACTCCAACCATCTTTCCATCTATCTTCACAAGATTGGTTGGAACTAAAGCGTTTCCGCTGATCTTTTGATTTCCACCATGCAGTTTTCAGCCACCATCTAGAAATCTGCAATTCTCTTGGACATAGTTTCTGCATAGTGGCTGGAGTTCATTAGAAATTCACCTCTGAGTTGTGGGCAGGACTGTTGGTGCTCATTTCCCATCATGCCTTTGTTCACACTCTCTCCTGCTAGCTTACAACCCCAAACTAAAACGACTGTTGATCAATATCAGAGCTATCCAGTCGTACAGTTCTGATCCAGATTCCAGCTCTGAGAAAAAACAAAGACGTTCATGGATCTATTAGTCTACAAGTGGATGCATCAGAATGGAGCAGAGAAGGAAGACTGGGAAACACTGATTGGAGCTTCTACCAAACAACTCCAACGGACTTTATCCGTCTCCTCCTGATTCACCATGTTTGAATAAAGAAATCAACAGAAATGCAGTTTCAATCTTCATTTTCCTCATAAATGTCCTCCCTCATCAGAGAAAGGCTACAAAAACATGTTAAAAACACCATTTCCATTGGAGTGCGTCTTTAAGAAGGTTTCTTTAAATGATAACATTGAGTTTAATGCCAACTGTGAGCTGAACCGTATTTTCAGTTTTTGGACACACCATCAGACTGTCAGTCATCACAGGGAGGTGCAGTGTGTTCCTCCAGAGATTCAGATAGAGTCAATATCCTGGTAAATGTCTTGAATTGGACAGATAGTATGAAAATAAAAGTCTTTCAGGAGAGAGAGATTCAAAGTTGGGATATTTTGACACACCATTGTTCAGAGTTGGTTTGTTTGAGAGAGTATGGAGAGAAAATAGACTCACTCTGATTTGTACGTGCGTAATTCTTGATTTGTAACTCGTATAATACATTTGGTGCAGAAGTAAAAAAAATTACAAAACTAAAAAAAATCCAAAATACAATTTACACGTTCACAAGTTAAAATTATAACAGCCAGAAACTAATTACACACGCAAATCTTTTAAAAAATACGCACAAATCACCTCTTACACACACACACAACACATCAGTTACACACAAATCTATAGTGAGACTCTTTTCACCTCTCACAAATTCATCCGGGAGTGATGCATTCAAGTACTACTAGAATGCTCGTTAACCATAGTTCTCTTGCCGTTTTAAACTTCAATCGTGAATAATATCTGGTAAAACTTGATATTTTCCCACTTTCTTATAAAGATATTCCCGATAGTTCATATAAAAAGAGTCTAAATAACGATAGCGCTCTTTTCTGAAACACACGTGCACAAATCAAGAATTATGCACACACAAATCAGAGTGAGTCTATTTTCTCTCCATATGAAAGCAGCTGAAGACCCCTTTCCTCTGTAGCGTGACTAACTGTACCTCTGGGTAGGGGCAGCAGCCGTAGTCTCCACTGGTCAGCAGGCAGCAGGTGAAGGAGCTGGGGCAGCTGCTTTTGCCCCCAGGACACACAACTGAGGCAGCAGCTGCAGATCAGCAGAGGAAGAAACAAACTTAGGACCACGTGTCCATCAATTCACATTCATTCAAGAAAATAGTGTGTGATACGTGCACGTCCACACACACGTGCACTGTGCAGGGATCAGCAGAGCTCTGACATCACTGTGTGTCGTCACTTTTCCAACTTCAATGTTACGTTAATCCACAGTCCAGAGGTCCTGCAGCAGGATTCCAGCATCACAGTGTAACTCCTATGGTAAGGAGAATTAAAGTCTCTCCACGACAATTTTGTATTTTCTTCAAATGTTCCCATGGAAAAATAAAATAAAATCAAACACTTCCATTCAGGCTGCATTGCCGGTTACGTTACGTTCAGGAGAACGCTTGTAAATGAGATAAACACAGACACGGCTCCAGGCAGCAATCAGCCTCAAAACCTCTGGTGGTAGCTCCTCCCACTCGCGTCTGGGGTTCCAGAGGTTATGAGCATTGAGCAGTAAATTTACCATGTGAACAAATAGAGGCGGAGACGTAAATTTGGCGTACAGTCTGGCTGCTTTAGTTTTAGAAATGAGATGCTGACGTGGAAAAAGCTTGTTTGAAGGCCCCCACCTGGTTGAGCCCCCTCCCTTGTAGCGGGCAGCTTCTGCAGCATGGGGAAAGACTGCAGAGAGGAAGACACGCACTTGGAGTGCACCAAGTCACAAGTTGTCCCGTCAGGACAACAGTGACGCTCATCCTCACAGCACACCGCCTGCAGAGAGAAGCAAATCACTCGTGACAACCAGGAACAGCGCTCGGGAAAGACGGAGCTCTGCTCCTCCTGGAGACGGACATGGAGGAGGAGGAGGAGGAGCACGGACGCTGAAAGAGGAGAGCTTCCTCGTTTGAGGAGGAATGAGATCATTTCTGCTGTTGTGAGCTTGATCACTAATGGACACAAACAAACATTAATCAGAGGACTTCTTGCTGTTTCATGCAATGAAAATGCATTCATCCGTCCTCTCCCTGCATCAGAACTGGTGGTTCTGATCCAAACTCGGATTTCTGCTGACAAACTGTTGGGCTTAGGTTCTTAAAGGCTGAAGATGTTACCACCGTCTTACTGTGAGGCCCTCGTGTTAAAGTCAAAAGCTAAAGTCAAGCTTTAAAAACAGGAAGTTAGCAGTCAGACTTTGAGAATTTCCAAACATTCCTGGACGACTTTCTGTGGTTTGGGATTTTATTCCTCCTGTTTTCAGTAAAAATCAGTAGAAATTTTTAAGTTTGCTCATTTGTTCTTTTTGCTTAATTTACTGAACATGCCTCTTTCTCTGAGATTTAAATCTTAGAACCTTTTTCCTTAAAGTCCCCCAACAATTATATTTTGTTTTTTCTTTAAATGTTCCCAGTGGGGTTTTAATTAGAACTGTGAAGTTTTTAACAAAAATTCCGCATCCTAAATGTCTTAAAAATCAATTTTTCCTGTTGACCTGTTGATTTGTGTGGGCGTGGCTTATGGTGCTGAGCTGTGTAACCCCACCCCTTATCCCCCCAGACAAGCTAGCGAGACACACACTTTGATAAACCCATGAAAAACTAAACTCAAACACTTCCATTGAGGCTGCATTGCAGCAGCAGCAGCTCTAGCTGAGGTTCATAACTGATTTCATGCTAGCACATGATGATTGTTGAATTCACTTCAACTAGAAATCTCATGAAATGAAATGAAGAATACAGAGAGGGTCTAATCGCACGTCAGTTTGTAACAGTTTTAGATGCAGATGAAGGGTTACGTTCAGGAGAACGGTTCTGGTGTCCGGTTAAACCACCCGCTGGATCCTGAGCGGAGCTGCTAGAAACAAAGCAGCGGCGCTCCTTATAGCAGCTCGCCGCAATCCCCCACGGCTCCGTCCAGTTGAAAAATGACTCTTTCTCCACAAATAGAATAATTATTGAGGTTGCTGTGACCAATAAATCCAATCCATGTTTTCCTCAGATTCCTTGTTAAAATAATAAAGCCAACATCAGAATGGTCTTTCACTGAATTACAATCTTTACAGCACAGAAGTGGGACGTTATATTATCTTCTCCGGCCTCTACAGCTGCATTCGGGTTAGCTATTGTGACATAAGCAAAGCTCAGGAATCCAAACTGTGTTTTTCTCTGGCACGTTGATTGACACGACTTTGAAGGAGAAATAATCCGAAATGCAAACATGAAATGATTTCTTCAGAAGAAAACTGCCACATATACATGTTAAAAACTCAAAAAACATGATTTTCATTGGAGGGGGACTTTAAAACTGTGGAGCAAGTCTCAACATACCAAGATCCTCAGTTACCCTTGGGGCCCCAACTGGGGCTTTATTTAAGACAGATTCACCAGCATGTGATGCTATCAAAGCAGCTGAACCCTCACAAACACACTCAGAAAAGCAGACCCTGTGGGTCTCTGACAGATCCTCACCTTGGGGAAAGGACAGCAGCCCCAGGAGCCATCGGGGAGCTGGCAGCATGTGGTGTCGTCCGGACACTCGGACTCCTGATCCGGACAGATGACTGCCCCCACCCTCCTCTGGAGCCACACCGATGAGAGCAGGGCAGAAAAAACAAGACAAGAATGAACACAAGGACCTGCAGACACGCAGTAACCCAAGCATGTGATATCTGCAAGTCATCAGAGGAGCCGCTCAGCATCCAAGAATCCACCACTGACACACTTTTGGGATGGTCAGGCATCCAAGAACTGAAGTAAAGGTTGATTTGTGTCTTTAAAAGGTTTCTCTTCATGCCTCCTGTCATATAAATCTGTGAGACAGAGTCAGCTTTTACACAGAAACCAGGACCTGTTGATCTGAAGGTAAAACATTCTTTTCTTATCAGACGGGCAGTAAAAGCATTCCTCGTGTCAAAAAAAAAGTCTCGGTGTCGGTTTGACCAGATGGACCTCCAGTGGGAAGTGTGTTATCTAATCCAATCTTTGTACAAAAATGCATGTTAACCTTTAAACAGTAAAGTGTCAATCAGGAGCTGCATTCAGATGCAATTTCCACAGAAAAATGAGGAAAAATCCAAATATTTCTCATAAAACATTCGAAAATGTCAACAATCATTTTTTTAGTGTTCAAATCCTGTAGGAGCTGGTTTTAAAAAATACAATTCATATTTATTAGTGTTGAAATAAACAGTTAAAACAATCACAAAAGAGGAAAACCAAAGAAAAACCAACAAGACTGAATCCTCAGTTTGTTTATGGGGCATTAAGGAATGTGAGCGTTGGAGCTGAAACAACGCAGGGTCCACATGAATGGTTGCCCGGGGCAACAAGCTGGATCTCCCACTGAACTGCACTGTTCAAACATCCACTTTGTGCAGCGCACGTGTCCCAGTCACCGTGTGACCAACACTCAGTACTATGCTCGGTTTAGGATGTTCCTCAGAGTTCCTTCTCAGAAATGAAACTGAAGCAGCATCCATCCTCTGCGTCTGTCATCAACACGTCAGAAAAAACGTCCAGCTTTCATTCACTGGTCAGCCGGCTTTAAGAAATACGCCAGGACGGCTCTGATCCAAGTCTTCAGGAACATTAAGAGAACATTTTACAAAACCTCAAATCATTTCAGATCTGAAGACTTCACACCAAAATTAAGGACAGGAGTTTTCTGATGACTGTCTGGAGTTAACCAAAGTTACAGCAGAGAAAACCTCTGACAGCTGAAAAGCAAAAAGGACTTAATGAAAAGGTTTTCAGCTGTGAATCCATCCTGGATGGAGGAGTCTTCACAGACGTGAACCAGACTGACCTGCATGGAGAATGGAGCAGTAAACCTTCTGGAGATAAACCCAGTCACTCCCCGACAAACCATCAAACTAACCAACCAACAAACCAACTAACAAACTAACCAACTAACCAACCAACAACCCAACACACTAACCAACAAACCAACCGACAAACTAACCAACCATCAAACTAACCAACAAACAAACTAACCAACCAACCAACTAACCAACCAACTGACAAACTAGCCAACCAACAAACCAACAAACTAACCAACCAACAACCCAACACACTAACCAACAAACCAACCAACCAACAAACTAACCAACTAACCAACAATCAAACTAACCAACTAACAAACCAACAAACCAACCAATAAACTAACCAACCAACAACCCAACACACTAACCAACAAACCAACCAACAAACTAACCAACAAACAAACCAACCAACCAACAACCAATCAACTAATAAACCAACAAACTAACAAACTAACAAACCAACCAACCTACAAACTAACCAACCAACAAACTAACCAACTAACCAACCAACAAACTAACCAACTAGTCAAACAAACAACCAACTAATCAACTAATAAGCCAACATACCAACCAACTAACAAACCAACAAAAACAACTAACCAACTAACAAACCAACCAAACCAACCAACTAACCAACCAACCAAACTAACCAACCATCAAACTAACCAACAAACCAACAATCTAACCAATCAACCAACCAAAACCAACAAACCAATAAACCAACAAACTAACCAACTAACAAACCAACAAACTAACCAACAAACAAAGCAACCAACAACCAATCAACTAACAAACCAGCGAACTAACCAACAAACAAACCAATCAACCAACAAACTAACCAACTAACAAACCAACAAACCAACCAACCAACCAACCAACCAACTAACCAAAAAAACTAACTGACCAACAAACAAACCAACCAACCAACAAACTAACCAACTAACAACCAACAAACTAACCAATCAACTAACTAACCAACCAACCAACAAACTAACCAAACTAACCAACCAAAACCAACAATGGTTTATTTCAAGCATTCAGGTAATAATACATAAACTAGACAGAGATTACATAATCACTCACATCCAGAAACATGTCAGACAGTGAATAACTAACGTCAAAAAGTAGATTGTTTGAAGGGGGGTGAGAGGAAGTGAATTTATACAATCCCACCCCGGCTCAACCTTACCATTATCTTTACATGAATTATCAACATCCGGTTCAGGACTAATATTTATACCCTAAAAATATAGATCCAGGTTCTTACGGATCCTTAAGATCAGTGATGCAACATCCACAGAATATTTTCCCTTGGACTCGTCTTTGATTCGTGCAGCAGAGGAGTTAGCTCAGCTTGGATATCAGCAGCTCTGAGCTGCACCAGCATCTTGATTTTTCTTCAGTTCATGTTCAGCTCTCTTTGTTCGAGTGTAGCTACTGTTCTGCAGTAACTCTGATAATTCCAGATTAAAGTCACTTGTAGACGTCTGTAACCCTTCTGCTCTCCTTGGTTTGTTTACACTAAAAGTGGGGTCATCTGGACCCCACAAGACAGCGCGCTGAACTTTTTTTTTATTTTTGAGTTTCACTAATGTCCATTGCAGATATAAAACCCTGTCCACCTTTGTCTACATTTGTCATGGCAGGAATCACACATCAATATATGGTTGGACTCATCTGGACCTCAAATTCTGCGGAAAGACGTCTTTTAAAGAGAGCTGAGGACAGTTCAGGACATGCGTCTGCTTGCTGGTGAACCAGAACCAGAACTCTGCAGCTGTACGTACACACAGCAACACCTGCTTCACTTCTACAGCCTTAAAGTTTCACCCCTTCATTAAGTTGAACAAATATAGGGGAGAACATTAGAACATTTGTTTGTCAGGAGAACAATGAGAATCAGTGGCTCAACTGTAGAATGAAAGTCAACAAAAACTACAAACTAAAACAGTTTTATCTCTTACAACCATTATTCCGTTCCTGCATGGGGCAGAATTCCTCCCTTCATTAAACAGTCTTCTTCTCTGTTTCTTCAGGAACCTGCTTGCTTTTATAACACGAGTTAAAGTCAAGGTCCGGGGTCCGGGGCCGGATCCGGCCCTCCAGGTAATTCTATCCGACCCTCCAGATCATTTTTGTTTCTTTGTTATTAATGACCCGATGTTAGCTTGCTCTTATTTCTAACTTGCAACATTTTGACAAAATATATTTTTATGGAGAGTAAAATATTAAAAGTTATTTAATGTTTAAGTTGATTTATTCTGGAATAATATTCCAGCCTTTTTATTATTCATAATTATGTTAAAAAGTTACAGTTTTAAAAAATGGCATTCTGCTAACTTTTTGGACTATTTGGGGGTTTAGCTCATTTTTCAGCTACATGCTAGCTGTTTTGGCTAACCTAAGTTTTTTTTTTTTTTAGCTTTCTAGGCTAACTTGGCATTCAGCTAATATGTTAGCTGGCTATCAGCTTCAGCGTTTTTAGTTAGAATTTCAGCATCTTCAGCTGCCAAATTCAGCTTCCAGCATTCACACTAGCATTTCACAGGTAATGCTATATATCTAGTTCATAATTATGTTAAAAAGATATGTTTTTAAAGTTTTATCAATTTAATTTTAGAGTGTTCAATAACTGTTCGGCCTGCGATATAAGGTGCGCCTTTGATTTTGGTACTGTGAGATTGAGTTTGACACTCCTGCTGAAATGCAATCAGCTTCCTCCAGTTTACTTGAGACTCAAGGCGTCGCCAGCGACGCTTAAACACAAAATCTTGATTGTAACTTGCGCCACTTTTCTCCTTCACAATGTACTGGAGTTACGTTGATCGTGTTAACAGTTGAAACATTACAATACAGTGTTAAAGGGTTAAGAGAAAGATTTACATCCTTTTTACATCCATCTCTGATCAGAATCAGATCTTTGTTTTCATTCTATAAAACTGGACTTATTTTCTACAAAAGTTTAAACATCTGTTAAAACATCTGTAATCCTACTTTGCAGATTTCATGCATGACAGACTAAGTTTACAAAATAATCCCCATTATAAACAAAGAAAACACTCATTTATTTTTGAAATTTCAATTCCCAAAGCATTTTTGGTAGAACGGTCATTAATCGTATTCATTGTCCTTCAGCTGCTTTCTTTAGGAGTCACTACAGTGAATGATCTGCCTCCATCCAACCTTCTCCTCTGCATCCTCCTCCCTCACATCCAGAAACCTCCTCTACACCTGTTTCCTGGCAGTCTTTATGAATCTCCTTTACAGATCAGCCTTTCACCTGCTCCCCGCTCTCACTAAAGATCAGGTCATCATCTGCAAAGATTCCTTTTCCAGAAGCGTTCTGGAAAATACCAAATTTGTATCAATCCATACTAGCGCTGCCACGATTAGTCGACTAATCGACTATTAAAATAGTTGACAACTAATTTAATAGTCGATTAGTCGTTACTTTATAATATATGGAGTTGAAAGTTATAATGACATTCTGCTAGCTTTTTAGACTATTTTGGCATTTATTAATGGTTTTCAGGCTATTTTGGAGTTTAGCTAATATTTTAGCTTCATGCTAGCTATTTTGGCTAATTTAGGCTTTTTCAGTTTCTTAGGCTAATTTGGAATTAAGATAATATTTCAGCTACATATTAGCTCTTTTGGCTAATTTAGGATTTTTTCAGTTTTGTAGGCAAATTTGGAGTTTAGCTAATATTTCATTTACATGTTAGCTAGCTAATTCTAAACGTTTACAGTTTTTTAGGCTAATTTGGAGTTTTTCTATTATTCCAGCTACATGCTACCTATTTTGGCTAATTTGGAATTTTTACAGTTTTTTAGGGCTAATTTGGAGTTTAGCTAATATTTCACTATTTTAGCTAATTTGGGATTTTTTTTACAGTTTTTTAGACTAATTTGGAGTTTAGCTAATATTTCAGCTATATGCTAGCGATTTTAGCTTATTTAGGATTTTTTTGTTTTAAAGCTAATCATATTTCAGATTTTCTTTACATCCACTTTGTCCATGATCCGATTAGTCGACTAATCGGAAAAATTAATCGATGATTAGTCGACTATTAAAATAATCGTTTGTGGCAGCACTAATCCATAATTGAAGCTGCAATGGATTTTTTTTTTTTTTTGGCAAAAAGAAATAAAAATTCTAAAACATCTTTTAAAAACATTGCATGACTGATGAACCAACATGACAATTTAAAACTGACTTTTTAGAGCCAGGTTAATGCAGTCCTCCATCACACCTGGAATGTGACTTATTCAGACTCTTGGGTAACACTCTGTGGTTTCAACTTGTGTAACTAGATTTTTCTAAAGAAAAAAAGCATTGCTCCACATCCTGCAGTTTCAAAGCTGTCACTGCAATCAAACGAACTCACTTCCAGCAACTCCACAACACACAGAAAAAAGCCAGCAGGTTGTCGTTTCTGACTGAATAAGAAAAATGAAGATTATGCATCAGTTTTCAATGAGTTCCCAGTGACCATGTTTACCAAGAGCGCAGAAAATCTACAGATACGATGATTTCACACAGCGATGCAGAAAACTTATGAACCCAGATCATAACACTCTCAATACACTGGTTTTCAAATTACACCCTTCATTTTAGAGCTTTACCAAACCATATTAACCCTAAAAACACATGTTGTAATGTTAATAAAATGTATTTATTTTTTCCTCACATGAGACAGCGGACATCTGTATCCTCCATCGCTGTCCGGGACGCATTTGCTCCCATCTTCACACATGGCTCCATCAGGGCGGAGCAGGCCGGCGCTGAGCCCAACCAGAACCACGCACAAGGCCCTCATCTGTGGAGTCCAGACCAAAGAGAACCAGGCCCGGTTTGACAGGATACAGAACCCTCTTCTCGTGGTCTCACCGAGCAGATGCACATTCCTATTGATCAGGTTTCCTTACTGCAGACCCGAAAATAAACTCTGTATGTTTCATGCAGAGATTAAAAAAAAATATTTAAGATTCTAAAAAGGTAAAAATAAAAAAAAACCTGCTGAAAATCAACACATTCATAAGCTGTAAACTAAACAGACGTTTGAGTGACCTAAAGCATCTCTTCTTTATTTTCTCTCATTATTCGACTTTGATTTCTCTGCAGCAGAACGACAGTAAAGTGTCAGAATTCAGCACATTTATTTATATCTATGAGTTAAAAACAACACGAGAGGTTTGCAGATTTAACAGCACATCGTCGAGTCTCTACCTCAAAGCGGATGGAGAAGATGCAGCTCAGCTGAAAACAACAGAACGCTCACAGACTCATCGTCTTCTGAAGACCTGAAAAACACAAACAAACAAACAAACAGACAAACAAACAAACAAACAAACAACAAGCTGGTGTGAGGAGTTGTTTAGGAGCATTCTGAGGAGTATTTAGGACGGAAAAAGAGAAACTGTTACGGTTAAAAGTACTTCGTCAGTAACGAGCTAGCTTGTTAGCCTAAATAATCCAAATCACTAATCAATTTAGCTTGTCATGCTAGCTGAGAGCTGGGAAGATATTTTCTTTTTCTCTCTTTCTTTGTTATTTACAATTTTTATTGTGTGAAAAAAACTGTAAAACGAAAGAGAGACTTACTTCACAACAGTTTCAAAACATATCCAACCCTTGCAAATCTCCCTGCTTGAGCAGAAACAACAGCGAAGGTGTTCTTCCGCTCGCCCGGTAATCACATGACACGCTGACACGTGACCCTGACGGTGCTCGCGCGCATTAAAGCTGCAGTACACAGCAGCCAACAGCAGGGGGCGACAGAAAGCCTGTCCATCTGCATGTGCCACATGGAAAGATGATTTTGACTGAAATCGATTAAAAATATTCCTTAATTTTTAAACTAAGTATTTTATTTATTACTTAAAAATACTTGTTATCTAAGCGATGACATTTTGTGCATCAATACAAAGTCATGTTTTATTAAAATAATTGAATATATTCAAGATGTAATTTAGTTGAATGAATCCATGAGTTATAATCATCAGTGACAATCCCCTCATCTATCTGTTATGTAAAACATTTTATGTTAATCAGTCATCATTCTAAAAATAAATGTTTTGGCTCATTGTTCTGAGCACTAGAGTTAATCGTGTTTGAATGAATGGTTCTATTATATTTACTGTATGAAAGGCAACTCATGATTTGGTAAAAAGCACTGGCAAACTCACATGTTACAGTGGGAACAAATTTATTTGTAAGTTGTTTTGTGTACAGAAATAATTAATGTACAGTTTACAAATACCTGACCGGGTTTATAAAGCAAATGTTTTTCTACACAGAATGAAAGCCTGCACTTTACTCCTCCTCAGCCTTGATAAACTGGATTAAAACACAGTTTAGTTGGGTGTCAGCTTTGAAGTGTTGGATCCGATTCATTTCTTAATTAAGCTTATGTGACTGAATATTCTCCAATGCACAAATCCACAAAATCCACGGAGGAAACGAAAACACAGGTTTGACTGCAAAACAGAAACCAAGACAGGAGAGTCACTACTTTACAACTCTTAGCTATTCCATAAATGGGTTGAAAACTTGTACATTTACAGCAGTGGACAAGAACTTTCAGCAGGAGTGGTTTCATGGCTGGCTCCTCCTTTAGATCGGCGCCGCAGGCGAGGTGGTACAGGCTTATGAACAGCAAGCAAACAACAGGAACATGTCTGTGTGAACGTCCCAACATTTTCACTTGGAAGGCAAACTGTCACTTTGCAGCAAAAGAAAAAGAACAACGAAAAAACATTTCAAGTTCACAGTTACTGATGTGCCACAGGCAGTGACGGCAGGAGCGTGGTGGTCAGTATGTTGTTCTTGTAAACATTAACGACCGGAAGTGAGTTTCGTTAGACTGAGGGAAAAGTCAGTGTTTCTTCATATAACAGAGTTCATTTGGCGACGCGTGTCAGTGCGTCTGTGAAGCACATTTTTGCCAAACTTCCTCACAATTGTCTCAAAAAAAGGTTTTATTAAAAACAGCCTATTCTATAGCTTACATGCACATCGTATACACATCAGTTCTCTAAGAATTTATCTTACCATTTACAAGTTTGGTGAAAAAGAGGACCAGAAATTTAGATAATCAGTGACAAAACAGCCACAAAAAAGTTGTCAGTTTTGGCAGGCATGCTTTCCAGAGTGGCAGGTGTTGTTGCCAAAAATGCAGCGTGTGCTTATTAGTGTCTGCTGATCTGGACAGCCAAGTCAAGGTGACAAAAACTGCATTTTAAAGGGCGTGCCTGTCACTCCATCTTTGTGAAAGAAGGCACTTACAGTAGAGAAAGGGGTACAGGCCCCGTCTACGAGCAACTGCACGGATCTCAGCGCTGAGTCTTCAAGTCAAGTGGCTGCTTGGCTGACTTTCACATATTTCTTGGCAAACAGGGTGGTGTCTACAAAGAGGGGTGCCTTCAGTTAACTTCATACATTCATCTGCATGCAGCCTTCCTATCCCAGTAGGATCACCTATCAAATGTCTGTTAGGCTATTTACAAGAAGTCTGCTGATTAAGTCCCAGAAAAAGGCAGAAGTATTTGGCAGAACTCAATGAAGTCAGTGATAGACGGATATTGATGCTTGATTATTCCAGCCATTGGTATTTAAATGATGAGCTGCATTACTATAGACCTGTACAAGAGGAAACCGGGTGAAAAATGCAGGTTGCATGTTGCAGTGAAGTGAGAAACTGACGAGTGATGGGTTTCAAACTCTTTCAGGATTGAGACAACTTCTGCATTTTCAATAAAACCGATTCTACGTACAAATAAGAAAAACTTTGTGCAAAATTCACACAGAAAGGGAATCTGATTTATTTACATTTAAATGCAATTCCTGCCAAAAACCAGAAGGTTCTGCTCTTCGGGGAAACTGGACTCTTGAGGTTTTACAATAATCCAAACGGTTCTGAAGGAATTCCCCAACAGCAGTAAACCTGAAGAAGTTCAGCTGCCCTGAACAACAGGACCTTAACCTTCATAACTATTTATTAAATATCAGTCAATTATCAAATCATCCTTTACATATTCCTATATAAAATGGCTGTTTCCAGAGTCGGTGGCTCGGACTTGTTTGGAGATGTGACAGGATGCACACAAACTGGACAGAATCATGTATAACAGTAGAAAACAGAGAGAGGGACGGAGACTGACCGGAGAACACGGTGGGAAAGTCAAACCATCAGAAAACAGACCAGCAGAGCAGTGCTGATTGTTGGGATCCTCCTCCCCAAAAATGTCACCTAGCTTCATTTTGGGTGTGGAAAGTCTCGCCTCTTTGTGTTGAAGGTCCAGTGTTCAGGAAAACTTACTTTCTGGGGTGGAAGACCATGAGAGGCCTGTCTTCGATCTTCTGCCAGGGGCTCTTCTTGTTCTCGTCTTTGTCTTCTGGATCGTCCTCAGGACTGGTCATGGAGTCTCGCCTGTTCTCACTGTTGCTGCTGCGGCTGCTGTTCACGCGGCTTCGGCCTCTTCTGGTAATGGTGGATCCTCGCGAGGATGCCCCTTCGTCCAGGAGAGGGGTGAGAGAATTCTCCTCGGGGGACACCGGGCGTCCCTCGATGCTGCTGGGCTCGCTGTGGTCGGGGTAGGCCAGCTTGGAATAACTCTTGCCGCCACTGCTGGGTACACCGAGGCCCTTCCGTCCTCCTGTCCCCCAACGCTCTTCTTTAACCTTCCTGTTTGCTCCGGATTTTCGCTCTTGAGACTCCAGGGGCGGCTCAAGGTTGATATCTCTTTGAGCACTACTGGAACCACTTCCAAACCCCCCGCCACTGAGATCATTCCCAACCTCTATGTACGAATGGCGCACATGAGCGTTAGCCCGTCCATCTAGAGAGATGAACCAAGCCCGCGGGTGCTGCTTCACGCCCAATTCTAGCAGCTTCTTCTCAGTTAGAGCCTGCAGTTCTCCGTTCATCTGAGCCATTGTAGAATCATTGAAAAGTACTGGGATGGTCACAGCTCCACCAGAGGAGTCTGAAGCCCAGCTTGGTTCCTCTGAATCGTCACCTTGGGATCCTCCCTGTTGCTGCTGCTGGCCTTGTTTCTGAGAATGGTGGTGGTGGTGATGATGCTGACCTCCTCCCATCTGTGCGTCTTTGTCCTGGTCCTTCTGGTCTTTCCCATCTTTGCTAGAGAACTCGGACGGAATGCGCATGTAGTGTGCTGGTATGACCAGGGTCGGCACCATGCTTCGGTACATGTTTTCTTTCATCTGGTCAATGGAGCTGCAGAAGATAATCTGACCTGGTTGGGTGTTGAGAGAAGTGGGTCTGGCAAGGCTGTCTGCTGCTGCAGCAGAATAGTCTGGAGGCTTGTCTGACTGACTTGGCACGTAACCCTGGAAGCGAGGGGGGGACGGGGGATCGGATGAATATCCTCGATTGTCGTTGTGGTGTTTGTGATATTCCGAATCTTTGCCCTCCTTGGGACTGTAGCTGCGGTTGTAGTCCTCACTCAGCAAAGGGTTATCCAGGTTGTTGGTTTCTGTAGCACGGGTGACCTTCATGGGGAAGCTCTCTCCACGTTGGGAAGTAGAAGAATTTTTTCCCTTAGTGTGTCGCAGCATGTGGGCTGGAACGTGCTTAGTCAAGTCCTCTCTTGAGCTTTGGTAGTCTCGAGATGGGGATAACTCAGACTTGTCATGAGAGGAGCCTGACTCAGCGTGGCCTCCACAGATCAGGTTTAGACGGGACGTCGATGTGCCCTGGTCTCGCTTAGCGCCATTTAGATTGGACATATGGGGCTTGCCTTGCTGCCGACGGGGTTTTAAACACCTTCGCCTAGATGGTAAATGGACAGAAAAGTTCAGAAACTAAAAGAAAAACATGACCTGCTTTAGATCAAAAGCCACCAAGAATCTTTTCAATCATAAGTAAGTTTTGCAGAGAAGTCACTCATCCAGTTTACCTGCAGTAGTAAAGCAGTACACAAAGCAGTATGAGCACCAGGAGGGCCAATGAAGCAAGAATGGAGAGCAGGAACAGGGTGTGGTAGGTGGTGATGTCCCTCAATCCCGGGTGAGACAGACTGAAACCTGAGAGACATCACAGGAAGCGTGGCTGAAAATCCTCAGTGTTCATTGTTTCAACTCTTCATTCTTCATTGTATGTGTGTGATCATAAGATCAACAACAACAGCAGTTAAAAACTCTGCCAAAACCAAAAATGTGGATCGGTGGAAGCCGGTTTGCTGTGGTGACCCCGTCGAAGGTGAACGACAACATTTAGGATAACATTAAGAAAAATACCGAACTCAGCCAACATGTGTTTGCATGCCAATCATTTACAAAAGATCCAACAAACAGGCTCCATGTTGGCTTGCTACAGTTGTTTAGGGTGTACCAATCAACTAACCGGAGTCGTGATAAGCTCCAGCAACCCTGGCATGGTAGGGGGGATGGATGGATGGATGGATGGATGGATGGATGGATGGATGGATGGATGGATGGATGGATGGATGGATGGATGGATGGATGGATGGATGTATGGATGGATGATGGATGGATGGATGAACAAAACATTTTTGACTAAACTATCTGAAACTGTAACAACTTCAAAGACCACAAAGTCTTTTTGGGAACCATCAGGCTCCACAATTTAGTAAGATTAAACACTAACAGGACTGTTGTGAAAAAGGTGAATCAACAGAGTTTCAGTACCTGAAGATGAAGGAAAGGCGGCTAACCAGTATCCCATCTGGGGAACCACCACGCTCCACACAAACTGATTACCGTCCTTTTTAATGTACCCGGTCCCATTCCGAACCCACAGTCCTGCAACACAGTTAAGACCAGGGTTATCCTCTCATTCGAGGGGTCTCTCTCCCAAACATTTGGCTCTTGAACAGTGTGAGATTCTCTTTACCCCTGGTTGGCTGATAGAGCCAGACAGGCACACTGGTGGCCATCCTGTTCCGCGTGTCAGACGGAAGCGGCACAGAGACGTGGATGGGATCGGACACTTTGACTGCACTTCCATCTTTGTCGTAGAGTTGAACGCTGACCACAGCCAGCGCCGTCAGGTCAGCCCAGCCCGTTTCTGCACCTGATCGGAGAACAAGCAAAAGAGATTCCAAATCCAATTTATTCTACACTTTGATTTTGAATTTGATCCTTTTACAAAAATCTAAGATGAGCTTCATTCTCAGCATCAGGCAAAATTTCTCCTGTACAAAAGGCGGGAAAAGTCTCAACTCTTTCTTTATGTAGTGACAAGTCACAAACGTCCTGATAAACAGTGGTTCAGAAGAATTCACTGTATTTATTTCTGTTGAAAGAAGAAGAATCCAACACCCATGTCCTGACCTGAGCTGTTGGTGTCCTGGCCCAGGAGGAAAGGGAACCCTCCGATCTCGTACTGACTCCTGGCTGTGGTCAGCGCGGCAGACAGCGCAGTGTAGTTGGACGTGGAAGGCAGCTGAATGGACTTCCTCTGGAGCTGAACCAGCGGCTGATTACGAGTCCCTGCAAGGAAAACACTCCCACTCTTCAAACCCAACAAGCTCAGAGCAAGTGGCAAAAAAGCTGTTAAAAAGGGGGAGGAGTCAGAGACGGAGCATCAGAATGAACAGCATTAGAGCGGAACTGAAATAATCATCCAGTTGGTTGGAGTCTGGTTCGTGTGAGATTCAGCTTTGAACCGACTGAAGGATCAGACTGTCACACTGGTGGTTCACCCGTTAACACCAGAGCTCCAGTGTTTATGTTCTCTGATTGTTACAGTAAATGAAAGATTTAGTGTTTATACGTCACTGGTGACTCCTCAGGGATAAAAAAAAACATCAGCTCTGAAACGCAGCATCAGACAGTAACATTTGGTGTAGTTTGTTTTACCTGGAGAGCCAGACAGAACCTGCAGGACATCCTCGTACAGGATAAGAGTTCCTGGCCTCTGGACGAGAAGGTAGAGGCTGACAGATGCGTACACTGGAACACAGAAGCACAACCAGCTGAGCGGAGCATCCAGACGAAACAACAACAAGACATGATCGCGGAGCTTGAAAAGTATAAACAGCAGTCAGAAGCACATCGCAGTTAAAGCAGAGAGTCTAGCCAACATTAGTATGAATTAGACCGCCTTAAGGCTGCCACGATTAGTTTAATAAGATATTGTCTTTATTGTCTTAATTGTGTGATTGCTTAGTAAGCATTCACACTATAGTGATTCTCGCCTTTTCTGTATGTTTTCTGGCAAGTAAAAACCCAATCACACTTTCAGCTATTTCAGTGACCTTGGTATGAAAACGTTCACCTCGTTCAGGACATTACTGCTTGTATTTTTGGTATTCATAAACTTTATAGTTTATGAAATATTAAGCAACATTTACCCCTAAGAAAATTAATGAGAAAGCTTTCAAATATCAAGATTTTAAGTAGATTAGCAACAAGCCTTTAAATATTAATGGGATATGTTTTGTCTTCTATAGTAATTTTTATATATTCAATATCTCAACATTTTAGCAGCATGCTAACGTTTTATGGCTAATTTTTTATCCACTGAGGTTTATTTTTAAGGCTAATTTAGAGTTTAGTTTCTTTTTTACCAACAGGCTATTGTTTTGACTTATTTAGGTTACTGATGAATTTTAAGCTATTTTGAAGTTTTGCTAGCATTTAAGCAACGAGCTAGCTTTTTTTTGGCTCTTTTGGGCTAATTTAGAGTTTAGCTCATTAAACATTTGTGCAAAATTTGCACTTGTTAGGGATTTTTAATCAATATTACTACAAATTTTTCAGAAATTTAGGTCAACTTCTGCTCTTTCATAGTTCTTTGACAAAATTTCTAGTCTTTTAGCAACTTTAACATGGAAATAGCTTTTGCATGTTCAGCAAATAACTTCAGCAATTAAAGTAAATTGCGTCACCATTTTCAGCAGAAAGCATAAGCCTCTTCAGCGACTTGTTTCAGCAGAAAGTATTCATATACAAGTAATGGAACTTTTCTTGTTCTCAGTTAGATTAAAGCTAACGATGGTTAAGATGTGTGCTTCACATCCACTGTATGAAACACCCGATTGGTCGACTGGTTGAAAAAATAATCGGTGGTTAGCTGACTTTAAATAATTGTTTTTGGCAGCCCTGAAAATACGAAAACGTAAATAAAGAGAGTTGAGTTGAAAAAAAAGCTTCACAAAATGACTAACAGCTAAATATAATAAAACCCTCAAACAGCCCGTTTTAGCCTGGAAACAGCATCAGGAAGAAGAAGAGGGCAGCAGACTCACAGGGGATGCGGTCGGAGTGCCAGGGCACAGAGTTGGTGACGTAGTCCTGCTTGGAGGCGGTGATGATGACCCACGTGCCTGTGCGGTACAGGAAGCTGACTCGCACCACGCCGTCACTCCCGGCACGGCTGGACGCCAGAAGGGTCTTATTACCATGAACGCTCACCTGAGCGTCCGCCAACGGGGACAGGTCACTGTTGTCAAAAACCTGCACTTTTATTTGCACCTCTGAAAGCACAAAGAGAGAGAGAGAGAGAGAGAGAAGGAGGGAGAGGGAGGAGTCAGAGTAGCTCTTTGGTTTAATTCACAGTTTAACTGCTTTCAGACACTGCATCACAGTCTTATATCTGGATGTTTCAGCTGAAATGCATATTATGGGATGCTGTAACTTCACACACCGTGTCAGGAAACAGAGACACTGCATTCTCTGTAACCATGAAAACAGAGGGAACGACACAAAGACGTTTCATACAAAACACAGCAGCACTAACAACTTTACACTTTTACATATGAAAGTTAAAACATCAACATTTTCACTCGTCTCTGAGGCCTCCACGAGCAGCTGCAACAATCATGTAATGTACAAAACATCAACTAGTGACAAATACGGTTTTTTATCCCCCCCCCCCAGCTTTGGTAATCCTTCATTTATTTGTACAACGTACTGAAAAAAAATGATGTTTTTCCTATGAAGGTCTCTAAAAGAATCTCACTATAAGCCCAGTAGTGAAGCAATAATTACATGAACAACTCAGAGGTGAATTTCTGAAGAACTGCTGAAACTATGTTCTGGAAAAGCACACAGGTTTATTGATTTTGGTTAAAAACAGAATCATCAAATGAAAAGATCATTAGGAACGATTGATAACAGATCCAAACAGGATCAAAGGAAGGTTGAGCTTTTTCATTGTAAGGACTTTTGAACGTCTTAATGTAAAGGTCTAAAGTACACGTGTCAAAGTCAAGGCCCGGGGGCCGGATCCGGCCCTCTGGGTAATTTTCATTCTATTTAATTGTTATTAATGACCTGATGTTATCTTGTGCTCATTTCTAACTTGTATAATTTTGTATAATTTTGACAAAATATATTTTTTGGGAGAATAAATGATTGAAAGTTATTTAAGGTTTAAATTAATGTATTCTAGAATAATAGTCCTGTCTTTTTACTATTCATAATTATATTTAAAAAATTACGGTTTTAAAGTTGTAAATGTTGCTATTCTGCTAGCTTTTGGACTATTTTGGTATTTATTAAGATTCTTTAGGCTATTTCGGAGTCTAGCTACTATTTCAGCTTCATGCTAGCTGTTTTGGCTAATTTAGGCTTTTTTAGTTTTTTAGGCTAATTTAAAATTTAGCTTTTTTTTTTTTTGCATCTAGCCATCTTGGTATATTAAAGTTTTATTTTTTTTTTTTAGGCCAATTTTTCATTTAGCTAATGTTAGCTGGCTAACAGCTTTAGCATCTTCAGCTATCAGCTTCATTGTTTTCAGCTATCAATTTCAGCATCTTCAGCTATCAGCACTAGAATCTTCAGCGGTCAAATTCAGCTTACAGCATTCACACTAGCATTATCACAGGTAACTCTACATATCTATACTCTAAAACTACATTTTAAAGTTTTAAAACGTAGTTTTAGAGTGTTCAATAAATGTTTATCGTGTTTGGCCCTCGACCTACGGTGTGTTTTGGATTTTGGTCCCCTGTGTGATTGAGTTTGAAGCAACAGCCTCTTGTTGAACATGTGTTGTTAAAACTCTGAGCTGGTTATGAAAGCAACACACTGCCTCTGCATTCGCACGTGACTTGAGATGAACTGATGGACTTCTTCCCAGTGCCGGATGATAATCCTGATGGCGGCCATGTCTGTTGTCGTCACAGACACACCCTCTTCAAATCCCTGCGTTTCAGGCCTGGAACATTTTGTTTCTCATCCCGCCTCTTGGACGGCGTGCATGTGGGTCATGCTGGGAGTGTTTCCATGGATACGTGCCGACTCTCCAGAAGCTGCTCCAGTGAACCCTCCAGTGACAGCAGCGGTCACACCAGCGGCTGCACTCGGATCATAAGCAGCACCGACAAGTGTTGGAATGCAAATGTGCATTGAGATTGGGCAAATATTGTTATCTACTACAACAATTGCTGTGATAAAGGTTTCCTTGTCCGAGTGAGAGGCTGGGAGGGGATTTCCTTCCTCTCAACGGCCCTCTTGAAATACTCAGGCTTGAAGTCTCTCCACAGACAGAAACACTGAGTCACAGTGTCACGCTGGAGGACTTTTTATTCTCTCAAAGCAGCTATTCAACCCAGAATGATCCTTTTAGAGCCGACAAACAGTCTCGCGAAAACAACACGAACAATGCGACGATGACCTAAACTACATGTGTTAAAGTCTAAAGCTCGGGGGCCGGATCCGGCCCTCCGGGTAATTCTATCTGGCCCTCCAGATCATTTTATTTTATTGTTATTAATGGTCCGATGTTACCTTGCGCTCATTTCTAACTTGTATAATTTTGACTGAATATATTTTTATGGAGAGTAAAACATTGAAAGTTATTTAAGGTTTAAACAAAAACAGGTCAGAGTGAAATGTTTCCTTTATTTTTATTGAGTGAAATGTTCAAATGTTTCAAGTTTAAACTAATAAATGTAATTTGTACAAAACACATCAACAGTAAAATAAGTAGAACTCTGAAAACATTTATGTCAGCAGTATTACTCCAAGAAAACAAAGATCTTGACGCACAGTTACGCTAATTAAGTTATGTTAATTCATATTAACGCGTTAGTTGAGTTAGATAATGGTGTGCATTAATGCCCTTCTTAAAAACAATCATTTCTAGTTAAAGAAGCAGAAATGTGTAATGGAAATTACCTTCCCTATTGAGAAGTATTTATCTAAGCAAGTACTTCTTATTTTGCTTCAAAACACAAAGAGAAAAAATATTTTTATTTTATTTTCAAATCTCTCACTAGTTTGGACTGATTTTAAAGTTTTCTCATAAAGGATTCCATGTCAGTGTAATGTGTCATTAGAGCCTTTATCGTTAACCTTTAAAACTTTAAGTATAATTCCTTTCCAGTATGACAAAAGAAAAAATTTGTTCATTATATCAGGGGTGTCGTACTCAAACGCACAGGGGGCCAAAATCCAAAACACACCTGAGGTCGCGGGCCGAACAGGATAAACATTTATTGAACTATAAACCTATATTTTAAAACTTTAAAACTAATTTGTAAACATATTTATGAACTAGATATATAACATTATCTGTGATAATGCTAGAGTGAATTTTTGGTTGATGAAGATGCTGAAATTGATAGCTGAAAATACTGAAGCTAGCTGATAGCCAGATAAAATATTAGCTGAATGCCAAATTAGCCTAAAAAACTAAAAAAAAAAAAAAAATCCTGAATTAGCTAAAACAGCTAGCATGTAGTTGAAATATTAGCTAAACTTCAAAACTGCTTAAAAAATCTTAATAGTTTACCAAGTAAAGAGTTTTAAATTCTTAAAACTTTAAAACTGTAACTTTTTAACATAATAAAAAGACAAAAATATTATTCAGAATAAATCAACTTAAACCTTAAATAACTTTCAATATTTTACTCTCCATAAAAATATATTTTGTCAAAATTATACAAGTTCATACAGCAATGGGTCATTATTAACAATAAAATAAAAGGATCTGGAGGGCCGGATAGAATTACCCAGAGGGCCGGTTCTGGCCCCCGGGCCTCGACAAGTGGATTAGAGGACAGGAATGCAATGATTTACTGTTAGCATTTTTGTTTCGTCCCGGTTTGACGTGTGATTTGTGTTTATAAAACAACAACAACATTAAGAAGAATCTCTTTTCTCCCTCTGTTAATCATCAAGTAACACTGAAGGAAAACCTTTGAGTTTGATGAAAATAAAGAGTAAAGCTTTCTCACACACACGTTTGGCACCATGAACTCACTGCTGTGCAGTAGGAATGCAACAATTCACTTTCCCACCTTTCAGTTTGACGCTGTAACACAGTTTGGTTCTAAACCCAGAACTGTGACTTCCATTCAAGATAGTGTCGTTATAAATAGAGCTGAACTGGTGACGGTGTGGTTTCTAGTGTTTATTTAACTATCCTTATTTACCTGAAGAACTCCATCTATGTAAGAATAAACTACATGTAGGGTTTGCTGAACAGAGATTGCATTAAAATGCTCCTAAATCCTCAGCTGTTTTCTGCATCTTCAGCGTTGGTCTTACAGCCTCTTTCAGGGTGAAGCGGTGAACTGCAGAGCCCACACTGACTCCTGCAGCCTCTGTGACCATCCATGCATCCCCAAATAGCTGCAGGCAAGCATCATATAAGATCATTACATAATGTCCTGACAGAAACACAGGCCTTTCAGAGGGAGCCCCGCTCCTCCTGTCATCAGCATGCAGAGCAACAATGAAGCTGCGGGCCCGGACCCCCGCAGGCCCGGACCCCCGCAGGCCCGGCTGTGGAGGAGCGGCAGGCCCGTGCTAACGGCACCGTCCTGCTGCAGCCCACCGCTCCACTCCGTCGTTAAAGCGCCTCGACGCGGAGGATCCATGACAGAGGAGCAGCTGAGATGAAGACAAAAGCCTCCTCTTCCTCTGACAGCGGAGCGCCGCAGACAGACGCGGACAAAAGCCGTAAAAATGCAACCACTCCCATCTGCTCATTGTGCTGCATCCCCGTGACAAGCGCTTACCAGAGGCTCCCTGGTCCGGCACGGATTTGGCCAGAGCCTCCCAAACCGTGCAGACCGAGGCGAGCAGGAGCAGAAGACGGAGTCTGTGGAGCAGCATCCTGGCAGCTACATCTCCCGCCGGGACTCCATGATCCTGCCGCCGAAGCCGAGCGTTCCCCCGCTGAAGGCGCACCGATGATGCTGCCGCGCTCCCGCCCGCGCGTGCGTGCGTGGAGGACTGCGTGAGGGGGGGCTTCGCCTTGTTTTTCTTGTCTGAGGGGCAGAGATGTGAGCAACCACCCCCTCTGCTGGTACGAAATACCATGACACTCACTCCTGATGGGGAGTGCTGAGGAGATCCCGCCTCACAGCAGGAGAAAGGAGTTGTTTTCAAGGTTTATATATAACTCACCACTGAAAAAAATCAGTTTTCAAAAAGCAAAAACAAAATGTGCAAAAATGAGGTAAATAATGCTTAAAATAAGAAAGATTATCTGCCAACAGAGCAACAAAATTTGGCCTGTCAAGACTTTTCAAAACATGTAAAACTAGAGAAGTTGCATTCCCTTCGATGGTGCCAATGTGAATACTTTTTGCTGAAGTTAGTCACTGAAGATGCTGGAGCTTTTTACTGAAAACAGGACACAGTTTACTTTATTTGCTCCAGAGATTTACTGAAAATACAAAAGTTATTTGCAAAATGTTACATTTGCTAGAAATGTCGTTAAATAACTATGAAATTACCTAAATTTCTGAAAAATGTGTAGTAAAATTAAAATCTTCATTACATATAATGTTGAAAAAATATTTAGCGTGTTGTCTAAATATGATTTAAATTTAAATTAGCCCAACAAATTCCTCAGTTAACTGATTTAGCTAAAAACGTTAGCATATGGCTAAAATATCAGGTAAACTCCAAATATTTTGAAAATGACTATCAAAGTTGAAAACATATTGCAGGAATATATTTAAAGGTTTGTTGCTAATCTACTTATCACTGGAAGTTGTTGTTCCCCTTTCGGTGTATTCCATTCGGGGTCGCCACAGCAAGACGGCGCCCACTGCTTCACATCAGTGATTTGGCAGAGTTTTCACGCCGGATGCCCTTCCTGACACAACCCTGTCCTTGAAGGGGCACAGGGACCCCCAGCTAGGCAGCAGCATCAAGGGAGGACCCAATCTGGATGGAGATCAGTGGACATCCTGATGAAATCACTGAAAAACGTATAAAGAATCACTACAGTGTGAATGCTTCTAAGTTATCTAAGTTCATGGAACCACAAATATCTTTACATTTTTATTTTTTTCTACTAATGTCAAGCTCATTTTGACTAATGTAATTTCTAAGGTATATTTGATCAAAATCGTTCAAAATCATACTTTAAGATTAAGTTATCTTGACATTATACTAACCCCTGCTAACCAGCCAAATATACTAAACTGTTGTTAGCACTTTTATTTGCATTATAATTGAAATATATATGAAATTCTTAAATTAAGGCAGAACATCTGCATTGATTTTGGTAATACAAATATCACTGAAGATAAAGTTACTGTTGTAACCATTGAGATTCTAGTTTCAAGTTTGTTTTTTTCTCATAATACATAACAAAAATCTTATTAACAAGCTTGAATATCTAATTAAGATAATTAAGTACCAACACTCTTAAAATAGGGGAAATTGTCTGGCTTTAAATTTAATACGTGAGAAGTATTATCTTACCATTAAAAAATGAGCTTGTATATTCTTGTTTAAAGAAAGTTCATCTCACTCAGATATCACTTTTTCCAGTGCAGGACAGTAACTGCATCACATCGACAGCTCCTGCAGGAGGTCACAGCAGAACCATCAAACATCTCTGTCCAAAAGCTGCAGCAAAGATGACTCATGAACCCGGTTTTGGTCCAGTTTGTCTCAGAATTCTCAGTCTCCCTGATTTATTCACATCTGAGTTTCTGTTCATCCATCTGTCTACTTTTTCTTTCATCATCTGCAGCAGCAGCAGCTCAGTCCACTCTCCTGCTCATTACCTGGACCAGGTGTGTTCAGTCAATCAGACCATGAAAACAGCTGAGTCAGCAAAGCTGCAGTCCAGACGGAGAACAGGCAGGGTTGTTGAGGCCGAGGAGCGGGGTCGAGCTGCCCTGATTTCAGGATGGAGATGAGTCAGCACGAGTTCTGCAGAACATAACAGAGATCTACAGGAACAAAGCCAGAGCTGCTGCAAACGGGTATAGAAAAGCTCCAGGTTACCATGGTGATGCTCCAGCCATGACTCAAGATGCTCCGTTTACCATCAGGAAACATTGGCAGCAGCAAAAATAAGATTACAACCAGCAGCTCTAATCCTCCAGAAGAAAATGACCATGAAGATGAGAACTGCTGGTTTTTTCTGAACCACAACATGGAGGGTGAAAGAGGAGGCTCTCAATTGATGTCTGATTTTTTCTTCTATTGTCATTTTATATAATTTTAATTTGCATTGTTTTTTCAAAAACAAAAGTAAAAAAAAAAAAATGTTTGAATAAATATTCAGTTTGGAAACGATACATATATATATATATATATATATATATACAGATCCAAACTAAATATTAAATTACAAGAAATTTCGTTTTTAAATAAATTTTTAGAGAAGATCTGAATATATAGTTAAAACTATTAGTTCAAAAATTAATTTAAAGCTAAATATATAATTACAAACTAAATATTTAGATTTAAACTAAATATTTAGGTTTTAAGCACACATGTTAACTATATATTTAAAAACTAAATATTTAAAACTACATTTTTAGGTTTTATTTATACATCCGAATATTTAGATCTAGGGTTTTTCTTTATTTGCCTTATTTCATTAATCATCAAGAATAAAAGATTATGCACAAAATGAATACAGTAAAATGTGGTTTTCTTCATGCAAGTGTACCTTATGTAATGTATTCCTTCCAGATAAAATGAACAAAATAAATGATAAATCCAAAACCAGCCTTTTCCAGTTACCCCCCCTGCCTCAAGTTTTCCCTGCATCAACCTGAAAGGATCATCTGATCCCACAAACAACAGGACAAGAATGCACCCTAAAGACAACATTTTTAATTTCATATCTTTTAAAAAAAATCCAAAACATTAAAAGGTTTTTTATTGTTTAACATCCCAGCATCAAGCGGATCCGTTCTGATGGTCCTGAAGTCGAGAGCTGCAACAGCTCCATACATGCAAGTCAACATCACAGAAGATAAACAACACGTGGAGATAAACAACAAAAATAAACAAGATAAGCAACATGGATACAGGTGAAACACAGAAAAATGATAAACATTAAGACAGACAGCATGAAGGCAGAAGTCTTCTGTGGAGTAAGATAAACTCCAGCTAATGGTAGTCATGGTTTGCTCCTTCAGTGTTAAAATGTCTAAGTGTCCCAAGCCAAACAAACATCAGGCTAAACTGCTCTACAGCGAGTGTAATGATGCAGGTTTTTCAGCTGGGGGATGTGAAGAACTTCCTTGTTGAATCCAGTTGACCTCTGAAGAGAGAAAACAGATCAGCAGTCAAACGTCTGCGAGAGAAGGAACCAAAAAATAGCTCCAGCCAGCAGGTTCAACCTGCAGAATCCAACATGTCAGACGTCCCACCAGAGCAAACCCCTGCAGGGGGTTCATACGGAACACTAGACCTTCATGAGAAGTTCAGAACATCTCTGGTCCGTCTGATGCAGCGGTGTGGAGGTTCTTCCAATAGGAATTCAGCTTTTTGATTTTCACAAAGAAACCGGGAATTAAATGGAAGACATTCTTAAAACACTTTTAAAACTAAAACAATACATTTTATTTCAGATATTTGTCATTTCGTATTTTCTAAAAATGTCTTGAATTATTCAATTAGGAAAATTAATATTTTATCATTTTAAAATGCATTATAAAATCACTTTTAAATCAATTAAGTCCTAAATTTTAGAAACACTTATTGCATTTATTAGATTTATTTAAGAGCTTTAAAAAACTGATCCGTTTCCTTTTTATCTTCTATATAGTTTTTTGTGTAACACTTTGTAGACAGATAGGCAGCTCACAGAGGAAACCTCATGCATGCATGGCAGAGTTCCTGCTTTGAATCCACACGTGGAGACTGGATGGAGGCTGTGCTCTTACGTGTCGGGGACAGCATTCCTCGGGTTTAGGATCCTGCCGCGCACCGATCCCACACTGGACGTCTTGTAGCAGCTGTGTAATTCTGGAGACGTCAGCGGCTTAAACAGTCGACCTGCAGACAAGCCAGAAGATAACGGATCAGAACCGAGAGGGACCTGGTGGTAGCCAAGATGGCGGACAGACATTATTAAATTCATCAGTAGCTGCGAGCTGAAACATCGCTATCAGAAGCTGAAAGTTGTGAGCGTAGCCAGAAGAAGAAAAGCTGAAACATTGCGACCGTGGTCAGAAGCGGAAAAGCTGAAACGTTGCGAGCGTAGCCAGAAGCAGAAAAGTTGCGAGCGTAGCCAGAAGCAGAAAAGCTGAAACTTTGGCGAGCGTAGCCATAAGCAGAAAAGTTGCGAGCGTAGCCAGAAGCAGAAAAGCTGAAACTTTGCGAGCATAGCCATAAGCAGAAAAGTTGCGAGCGTAGCCAAAAGCAGAAAAGCTGAAACGTTGTGAGCGTAGCCAGAAGAAGAAAAGCTGAAACGTCGCAACCGTAGCCAGAAGCGGAAAAGCTGAAACGTCGCAACCGTAGCCAGAAGCGGAAAAGCTGAAACGTCGCGACCGTAGCCAGAAGCAGAAAAGCTGAAACGTTGCGAGCGTAGCCAGAAGCAGAAAAGCTGAAATGTTGCGAGCGTAGCCAGAAGCGGAAAAGCTGAAATGTTGCGAGCGTAGCCAGAAGCAGAAAAGCTGAAACGTTGCGAGCGTAGCCAGAAGCGGAAAAGCTGAAATGTTGCGAGCGTAGCCAGAAGCAGAAAAGCTGAAACGTCGCGACCGTAGCCAGAAGCAGAAAAGCTGAAACGTTGCGAGCGTAGCCAGAAGCAGAAAAGCTGAAACGTTGCGAGCGTAGCCAGAAGCGGAAAAGCTGAAATGTTGCGAGCGTAGCCAGAAGCGGAAAAGCTGAAACGTCGCGACCGTAGCCAGAAGCGGAAAAGCTGAAATGTTGCGAGCGTAGCCAGAAGCGGAAAAGCTGAAACGTCGCAACCGTAGCCAGAAGCGGAAAAGCTGAAACGTCGCGACCGTAGCCAGAAGCAGAAAAGCTGAAACGTCGCAACCATAGCCAGAAGCTGAGAAGTTGAAATGTCGCGACCGTAGCCAGAAGCGGAAAAGCTGAAACGTTGCGAGCGTAGCCAGAAGCGGAAAAGCTGAAACGTCACAACCATAGCCGCAATCTGAATTTTTGCATCTACACTAGAAGATTCTTAACCCGGTTCTGGTGTTTTTCTGGAGGAAGAGCTCAAACTTGGGTGGAGGACCTCTGGCTATTGATCCTCTGGTGCCATCTTGGGTCATGTCTTGTCTGCAGCCAGGTCCTCTTGCTAGAACCTGATCAAGTGGATGCTTCTGAGGTGTGAGACAGTTTTCTCCCCCCGATGCCATTACATTAAGAAATCATCTGAATGGCAGACTCACCGTTTCCTTCATCCTGACTTTTCTTTTTTGAGCACACAAGCGGGACCTCCTCCATCCGAACACCATGATCCGTCAGGATACGCCTCCAAAAGTCTTCAGGAAGGGACAACAAGCGGCAAACAACCTGAGAGCAGAATCTGTGATGAAAGCCGGGCTGATCCGCAGTCAAACACTCACTCAGATTCACAAACCTTTGGCTGAACGTTGGTGTCTCTCATGATGGTTGTTGGAGATGGCTCAGACATTCCATGGCCCACTATAGTGGGCCCAAATATCCGAGCCAAATTGTTCTGGTCCATCTGGCACTGTGGATTCCTCATCACCCTAAGAATCAGAGGAAACCACCTGAATGAAGATCCCATTTTACCCCTACACTCAGGACGCGGTTCTTCCTGGACCAGTACTTGTGCAGATGAAGCATGAGGAAAGCCAGAGTGTCTCTGTTGGCCTTTGGGAGCTCAGCCACAGCCTGACTCAAGACGGTCCAGCTCCGGTCTTCATCAGGGAGCTCTGAAACAGACGTTAGGAGCTCAGGGCTGTGAGGCGGCTTTCACCGTCAACCCAGTACCAGCCCAACACGGAGGAGGCACACAGGGCTGGCCCACCCTGGTGGAGGGATTTGGTTTCTCTTCCCACCTGAAGCTTCCATGAATGTTTTGTGAAGCCTGAATGTTATCAGAGGTTCCTTCAGCTTCCTCAGAAAATCCTTCAGGAGTCCACAAACAACGTGGATGTCTTGGACCTTGTTGAGCACCAGAGCAGACTTCCCCTGAAGAAAGCGCTCTCTCAGCTCCTTCACGAGACGCTCACCTCCAGGAACTCTGTACAGACCCCTCTGAGACAAAAGGTGGAGGGTTAATGGGGCTCCAACTCCTCAGACCTCAAACTAGAAAAGAGCCATGAAGACAGAGCTGATCTAGATCATATCACCACAAAGGATCAACCCAACACTGTCTCAGGTTTCTGAGAGACCGATGAAGGATGAGCTCTGGTGAGGAGAATTCCCACCTGATCCATGAAGACAGAGCTGATCTAGATCATATCACCTTCAAAAAGACTCTCACCTCTCTGAAGGCCCCCGCCTCTCCTGAAGGCCCCGCCTCTCAATCTCAGCCACACAGTCCACTATGAGCTGAGGGACTCTGGGGTGGGTGGGTGGAGCAAACCTCTCCAATGAATCCTGGAAGAAGCACAGTCTCAATGATGCAGACCTACCAGCTGGGACAATAAAGGAGCTAGAACATAATGCTTCGGGCTACAGTCCAAACCAATGGTGAGCTCCCAACACCTGTTCAAGCCCCTCAGCACCAATCATAGTCCAGAACCCAGAGCACAAACATACTGGTACCATCTGAGCTGCACTTCCTGTCACAGGGCTGCCAGCCGAGCAGCCAATGGGGAGCTTCTGTTTGCATTCTGGATGGGCGACCACACGGCAGCTCCTGCATTTTACCGCCACCTTTCCAAAGCGGATCCGCTTCCCACACGGCACACACGTCTCAGGCCGGATCACCTGGAAGGGCGACGCTCGTTCAGTCAGAGGAAAGGAAAGTTCAAAAACGTAACGAGTTCAAGCTCACCGTTTTAGACAGGAAGACGTGTCTGAGGGTCTTCTGAGCTCTGCAGCTGTGGGCTGTCGAGTCTTGCTGGAGTCCTTCGGCGTCCAGCTGGACCATGGCGTTGTCACAGTGCAGCCACACAGAGGTTTGGTCTAGGAAACACCAGAACACCTCAGTGCTTCTGAGAGATGTAGATCCTTCATGTACACACAGAACCTGTCAACATGTGAGTGTGATCACACACTAATTGTGCTTCCTTCCAGAGCAAAACGGAAAATTCTCATCCTGACCAATCAGAACTCAGGATTTGACTGGATCAGATCTCAAATAAGTTTTAGCAGTTCATCTTGAAGTTTCCATTCGTCCCAGAAACACCAACCACTATTTCAGATTTTTTCCTTTTTCCTGATTCCACTGGAGTAAAGGTTTCATCAGAATCAATAATTGGATCCTGCCAGGAGTCAACATGAGGATTCTTCATCCATGAGGACTGAGAGTCCATCAAAAGTCAAGACCAGGTTAGTCAGGATGAACTCCACTCCAAAGACCCACTCCAGTGAAATTATGTTTTTGAGGTTAATCATCTTGTAGCATTTTTCTCATGATGGAGGAAAAATAGGAAGAAAATCAAGATTAAAACTACATTTCTCAGCATTTCCTTTATTAAAATAATGAATCAGGATCAGAAGAGCCACGAGCTCCCTCCTCCGCTCTACTCTGCAACAGGGTGGGGTGGGGGGAGCATAATCATAATTAACAGACCACTGAACGCTTTGTAAACTGATCAAAGGAGGATTGGAGTGAGTCTACATCACATGTCAAAGTCAAGGCCTGGGGGCCGGATCCGGCCCTCCAGATCATTTTATTTTATTGCTATCAAGGGCCCGATGTTATCTTACTCTTATTTTTAACTTGTATAATTTCGACTAAATATATTTTTATGGAGAGTAAAATATTGAAAGTTATTTAAGATTTAAGTTGATTTATTCTGGAATAATATTCTTGCCCTTTTATTATTCATAATTATGTTCAAAAGTTTTAATTTAGTTGTGTTTAAAGTTTTAATAAATTGCATTATGCTAGCTTTTTGAACTATTTTGGCATTTACTAAGATTTAGTACTAGATTCAGGCTAGTTTTGGGGTTTAGTTGATATTTCAGCTACATGCTAGCTGTTTTGGCTTTTGTTTTTTGTGTTAAATTGGCATTTAGCTAATATTTTAGCTGGCTATCAACTTATGCATTTTCAGCCATCAACTTGAGCAATTTCAGCATCTTTAGCTATCAGCACTGGCATCTTCAACAACCAAATTTAGCTTACAGCATTCACACTAGCATTATTACAGGTAATGGCATATATCTAGTTCATTATTTTGTTAAGTTATAGTTTTAAAGTTTATAAATGTACTTTTAGAGTGTTCAATAATCGTTTCTCCTGTTTGGCCCGCGATCTAAGGTCTGTTTTGGATTTAGGCTCCTTGTGCGATTGAGTTTGACACCCCCTCTAATAGGATCAGATCAAGTCTGTTAGAGATTTAGACAGATTTTGGTTAAAAAAAAAAAAAACTCCTTCAAAAGTAAGTTCTGTGTTACAGTTCTGTGTTCAGAGGTCAATGAAGGGAACATGGAGTTCTGTCAGAGGAAAAGACTGTTTTGTGAGGGAGTCAGAGGCAGCAACAAACTTCTGTCCAAGATTAAAGCATAAGTAATGAGTTCTGGGCTCTCTTGGAAGAAAACTGAGGTCCACCAACAGCAAAGAAAACATTATGTTCATTTGAAAGATATCAGAGAAAAATGCCGGAGCACTGTCAGGTTTCATACTGTTCATGCTAACATTCCACAGAACCAGCTTCAGGATCTCATCAGCATCTGCTGTTGCCATGGCAGGAAGCACAGTAGATGTGAAGGTAAAACAGAAGGCAGAACCCAGTCTGCTGTGTTAAAGGAGAATGTGTTTTCATGAAGCAGACCTCCGCTCCAGTCTGCACTGTGATGTTTGTGTGTAAACCTGACCTCCTGCTCCTCCACCCCCCAGGGACACGGCACATTCCTGGGTGATGGAGCGACTCGGGTTGTCAGGACTCTCCTGTGTGATTCCAAGTTTCATGTGGACCTGACCACCGGAGTCCACAGTCGTCATGGAAGCCTTCACTATGGTCTCCACCTCCTGGAAGAGCACACATCCAGTAGAGGGCGTCTCTGAGCGCTGTAAAGCTCAGGTCTGATGCAACCATCCACTTCCAAATTCCAGTTTTGGGTCATGGATTCGTTACGGTTTGACAAATGACTTGTGCTTTACAAAACAAATATAAGAAGGAAATTCAGACAAATCCTTTTTAACATTTGTCAATAAGCAAAAAAATGTGAAAAAGGGCATCAGTTTTGTATCAACCCTAATATATAAACCAAATAAATCCTTAAATTTAGCAACATTCTCATTTGACAAATAAAAAGTAAACCTAATGATACGTACGGATCAGAAATGCTTTAGGATGTTCAAACCATTCATTTCTATACTTTTATTTCTTAGGGATTCATTTTTTTAAAAATCCACAAACAACATAATTTTGATGAAAAATAAAAACCGATGTTCTTTGAAGACTCGTATCCAGATTTCAGCAGTGATCTAATCTCCAACTCATCTGCAGTAAACATGCAAGGCTTTTGTGAAGACTGAAACAGACATCAGCACAAACCTAAAGAGGCCTTTACCTCATCTATAGTTTTTCTCTCCAGCAGCTCAGCGGAGACGTTCCCGCCTCTGGATCGCTTCCCCACAGGAGCCCCAACAGTCGGACACATGGAAGAGCGCTGGTCACATTTAAAAAACAGTTCTATATTCTTACTGCGTTTACTGTCATTTTAGGTAGAAATATTAAAATGGAAAATGTTGACACAAAGACGAGGAGTGTGGAATTCTCTTCAGCTGTTCAAATGAGGCTGAAAACAGTCTGCAGAAGCGTACCCTTCTCTCTCGAGCTCGAGACCTCAGAGGCTTGATCACGGTGGTGTCCAGGTCCTGCAAAAAGACAGACCCCTCCATGACATCCTCACACTCACTCCACTGGTGTGGAGTGTGGGCGGGCGGGCGCGTGCGTACCACATCGTCGTCAGTGCGGTCGTAGCTGATGTCGGAGTGGGACAGGAACGAGGATTCATCAATGACTGACAGCCTGAAACAAAAACATCACAGATTCATCAGCTTTGGACACAGTGGTGGTCAGAAGCAGTCAGACAAGCATCTTCCAGAAATCCTCAGCAGAATCTTTCTGCTTCAGTCATCTTCACCATCCTAAAGTCGGATTCCGATCATCTTCATCTATTTTCAAGGTGTTCCCCAAAGGACTTTTAATCAGGATTTTATCCAAAGATAAAAAAAAAAAAAAACTTGTTTCCTAGGACATAGTTACTCAGAAATTCTCCTGGATCAGAGATCTACATCCTGTGGCTCCAGAACCACATGCATCTCTTTTAATAAAGAAAATAAAAAGTTTCTAAATGTTGAAAAATAACTATAAAGTAAGAAGTGAGAAAGATGTAAAGGGGAAAAAACAGTAATACTTAAACAGTTGAAGGATAGAGCGCATCACAAGTCAAACTATAACATTTTGTCACATTTTTGTCAAAATGGATGACAATAAGCACAACCTGAACTGAGGCTGACTGGATTAAAAAGCAGATTTTAGATTTACATTTCCAGCAGAGATGCAGCAACAACAGTGAAATAAACCGTTTATATTTAATCACTGACTTTACACCAATTACTACTGAGATCCACTGAGATGAATAGATGTGAAAGGGTGTCTTATTTTGAAAGGGACTTTGGTCAAAAGTCACAAAAAGCAATTTGCTTTAAATGTTTGCCTTTTATTCATGCAAAATGACCAACAGTTCATTGTCGTTTCTCATGGAATAACAATATGATCAATACAAATCTGTGTCTTTTTGTTTAAAGGGTGAAGGAAGATTCTGTGGCTCCTAGCAGGTTGTAGTCAGTGACAGATCAAACTGCAAGTCTCTTTCAGAGTTGAAGGTTGCAGACTCCTGTCTTAGGTTGTTTCATGGAGTAAGCCTGTCCTCACTTACATGCTCTCCCACTAGCTTACAGCCCCTCAGCTCAAACGAGGAAAACAAAGACGTGTATGGATCCTCTGTCTCCATCAGAACTCTTTGTCTTCCAGCTGTAGTTTGTTCACAGAAACTTAAAGCTTTTTCAAACAAGGTTTGTCTCATCTGCTCACAACGATATGAATAAAAATGTTATCTTAATATGTCCTCCATCGGAAAACTCCTATGAGAACATGTTTAAAAATGCAAACACAATTTTCCTCTGAGTCTTTAAGGGACCCCATGGGTCACTGTGAGCTTCCCTCGAGTCTGTCAGCAGGACTCGACCTCATCCTGCGAGTCGCCCCGTCAGCTCACCGTTTGCAGCTCCTCTGCAGGGTGGCGTTGGCCCCTTTACGCTCAAATGTGGCCAGCAGAGACTTCTGCTCGTCGTTCAGGCAGGAGCTGGACTTGCTGTCGTGGACCAGGATGTCACACATCAGCTGCATCTGCCTCTGCTGCACAGTGGATGAGAGTCATCACAGTCCCACCCCCCTCACAGCTCGCTTCAGCATGTTCACAGCAGAACAATGACAGGAGCATGCTTTCATTTAAAAAGAAGCAATTGAGCAACTTCTAAGACAAGATGGTTTCATAATATCTACGGCTACAACCCAGAAGTTCAGCTGCTGCTTCAACAAGTTCACCTGAAACTGAACCAACATCCACTTTCTCCACAGACGTGCACACTGCCGGGGCAGCTCCACTCCCTCTTCCTTACCAGATACTGGTAGTCCGACTCCACCTTGTGCCTCTTCTTCATCTCCACGTCCAGCTGGTTGCGGGCGTGCTTCAGCTTGACCTCCAGAGCAGCTTTGGCCACATCCGACTTCACCAGCAGCTCTTTGTACTTTTTCAGCTCCAGCTCGGAGTGCAGCCACGTCTTCCTCACAGCCTCAAAGTTCTTCAGCATGTCAATAAATTCTGGAACAAAGAAAGGAACCAGTGAGAACCCAGGCAGGAGGTACTCATCTGCTTCTATAGAACCAGAGCAGCCCCTGCAGGGGAAAGACTTCAGACTCATGTGGAGCATCAGGCCAGATGTTGAGGACCAGCACTGGGGAGCTCTGTTCTGTCCTATGATGACTGACATCATAAACCAACCTGATTTTTCTACAAAGCCAAAAGAAATACAGCATGTCTGCATGTTAAAGTTAAGCATCTGCAAAAAGATGTGTGCATTTGTAAAAAAGCAGCAGCAAACACAGAACAATTGGGTCTTAATAACTCCAACCTTTAAAAAGTGGAAAAAAAAAAAAAAAAAGCTTGTGGCTGCAGAAACTTGAGGAAATGCAATTCAGCGCTGTAAAAATGTATTGCACACTTGATAAAACTTGTGTTTAGAAATGTTTTTCAGGTCCTCATAAAGTCCCCCCACCCCCCCACACACACACGAAAACCCACTACAGACAAAACTTCAACCAGCAAGAATATCAGCATTCACATCCTGCCTCTCTGCCGATGAAATCTCAAAAACCAAACAGCAGTGGGACTCATTGATACATGCAATCTGACGGCAATAAAGTCAGACAAACATAAACGGTTTATACGGTCATTGATCTTCACTTGGTAGATCACTAATGGAGAAGGAAACACTAATTGTGAAGAATCCTGCTCCTCAAAGTGCATTATACTGATTTAAATCAGTAGAATGGTCAAACATCCTCATGTTACTCTGAATTCTACTCAAGAAACATGGAATCATGAAAATATATTGAAACAAACTGGAATTTATGTGCAGAGCTTTGAGTGACAGTTTGGTTGAGAAGGAAGAATAATTGCTTTTTGAGTTTAAATAGATTAATCAAGGAGTAGGTTTTACATCATGTGTTAAAGTCAAGGCCGGGGGGCCGGATCCGGCCCTCTGGGTAATTCTATCTGGCCCTCCAGATCATTTTATTTTATTTTATTGTTGTTAATGACCCGATGTCATCTTGCGATCATTTCTAACTTGTATAATTAAAGTTATTTAAGGTTTTCTTTGATTTATTCTGAAATAATTCACACTAACATTATTGCAGGTAATGCTACATCTAGTTTAAAAATGTAGTTTTAAAGTGTTTAATAAATGTTTATCCTGCTCGGCCGTGACCTAATGTGTGCTTTTGGATTATTGCCTCTATAGATTGAGTTTGATGTATACACCAGAAAAACAAACAGCCTAGAATCCAAAACAAAGATGTGTGCAGAGGAGAAGTGGAAGGCGTGCAGAGCCTTCCTCTGTGAGGCATTTCTGTAAAATCCAGAATCATTTCTAGTCTGTGTTTAACATGAGGTCGTTTTCCTCCTGTAGAAGAGAACTACATCGAAATGTTATCTTTGTGTGACTGTATTAGTGTGTTCACTCCAGAACAAACACTTGTGTATTTGCTGTTCTGATGACCTGAATCTGGTTCTCTGAACACTAAACGTTTTTTGCTGCCGTGTCAAACATTCAAAGCTTGAAATCTCTCCTCACACGTGCTCAAATGTTTGTTGTGATTGAATTTCTGAAGGAGCGCCTCACCTCGCTCCACGCGCGCCGCGCTGTCCTCCACCTGGACCCTCTGCAGGATCAGCGCCAGCAGCTGCTCTACCAGGAGCCGGGACTCCCCCATCCCGATGCAGGACCTCCCCCTGCTGGGGTCACAGGATCCCAAACGTGGAAACACCCGCACGAGGCCGATGTGGAACCCGAAAGCCCAGCCCGGATTCGCCGCGTGTCACCAATTATCTGGTGATGATATTATGACGTCACGTTAGATGCACAGGTGAGCGCGTGCCAGGGTGTCAGAATCCAGACCTCGAGGGTTGGTTCCTGCATGTTCTCTAACTTACCTGCCATTGAAGCTCCTCATTGGCCAACAGGAGCGGCTTCAGGTACGGGAGTACGAGCAGCTCAGCGCTTGAAGGAGGAAAATCCTGCGGCAGCTGTGCTTTCTATTACCTGTTATGATTCGAACGGCCTAAACCCAGCGAACTGGCGCCCCCTGCAGGTGAACGCGCCCCTATCAGCTGAGAAGGATGGACAGGTGTGAAGGAAAAGGGAGGGGTGGAAGGGTCAGTTCAGCTGCGGGTCTCCTAAACGAAGAGGACGGATGTGGAAGGAGTGCGGGGTCTACTTTGTAGAATGTTTTTTTTAACTCAGTCATACTATGACCTTCTATAACAGGTTTCAATACAGGAGTACCTCTAAATCGACGCTCGCCAAACGTGGGTAAAACTTTTTTTGGCGGGCAGAAAACTCTTTCCCTTTGCAGGTGAGTCTCTGTTCTTCATCTCTGAGGCTCAAACACAACCAGGATGGAGTCTGCTTCTCCATCCACTGTTGGTGCATCCAGACTCGGATCAAACCTTTAATCCGGACTTTATTGGCAGGTTTAATGGATTTAATTGTCACAAAAACGAGGTGCGTTCACTTCTAGCATTTGCTTACATTGACCTCAGCCAAAAAAAAAGCACTAATTTCATAGTGATTCAATTACTACAACAGACAGGTTTGTAAGGTTACACACACTTATGCAAAAATGTTACATATGCTCCCATATAAGCATGTTTTTATATGCATGACATAAAAAAACAACTGTAAAATAATCATTTTATTGTTTTTCACTAGTTTTAATCTTTACTCTTCTGTGATTGAAGAAAAAAAATGTGATTTGAAAAAAGTCAATTTCTTAAAAATCTTTCAAGATATTAAAGAAATGACCATATGACTAGAAATAAACTTTAGAGCTTTGATGAAAAATTGATACTTTAAAGAAAGGAATGTGTTCATGAAAAGGTTTAGAGAAAAGATGGTTAGTTTGTTAAAACAACATTACATTTCTGTCAAGTTATAAAACCTGACATTAGACCACACTTTCAATTATTATTAGTGTTTTGTTTTTCTTCCACTTCGTCCGGGACCGGGTCGTGGGGGCAGCAGTCTAAAGATGCCCAGACTTCCCTCTCCCCGGCCACTTCCTCCAGCTCCTTTGGGGGGACCCTGAGAGGCCAGCTGAGAGACATAGTCTCTCCAGCGTGTCCTGGGTCTTCCCCGGGGCCTCCGCCCAGTGGGACATGCCCGGAACACCTCTCCAGGGAGGCGTCCAGGAGGCACCTGGATCAGATGCTGCATCCACCTCATCCGTCTCCTCTGGATGTGGAGGAGAAGCGGCTCTACTCTGAGCTCCTCCTCCTATCTCTAAGGGAGCGTCCATCCTGACTACACAGCTGCTTGTAGTCGGGATCTCGTTCTTTCGGTCACGACCCAGAACCCATGACCATAGATGAGTACTGGAACGAAGATCGACCGGTAAATCGAGAGCTTTGCTTTCTGGCTCAGCTCTCTTTTTACCAAAACAGACCGGTGCAGCGACCGCAAAATGGTGGACGCTGCTCCAATCCGCCTGTCAATCTCACGCTCCGATCTTCCCTCACTCGTGAACAAGACCCCAAGATATTTAAACTCCTCCACCTGAGGCAGGAGCACCCCACCCACCCAGAGAGGACAAACTACCTTTCTCTGGTCAAGGACCATGGCCTCAGATTTAGCTGTTCTGACCCTTATCTGTTTCACACTCTGCTGCAAACCGCTCCAATACATGCTGGAGGTCCTGGCTCGATGGAGCCAACAGAACAACATCGTCTGCAAAGAGCAGAGATGAAATCCTGTGGTCCTCAAACCAGATCCCCTCTGGCCCCTGACTTCTTCTTTTCCTTTGGTCTTTTCCCTTCAGGGTCTCCACAGTGAATCATTTTCCTCCATCTAAGTCTGTCTTCATCATCCTCTCCTCTAACACCAGCCACCTTCATGTCTTCATTCTCTGCATCCAGGAACCTCCTCTTTGGTCTTCCTCTAGACCTCTTTCCTGCAGCTCTAGACTCAGCATCCTTCTACCAATATCTTCACTGTCTCTCCTCTGAACATGTCCAAACCATCTCAGTCTGGTCTTTCTGACAGGAGTCCCCTGTTGAGAAGCCCTTGACAGCATAGCTCCTGAGATCACCCCTCCTCTGAAGTAAATATCAGTATGGTAATTTAAATGTTCAAATCATGAATGTTTTTTTCACCGTCATATTTTCATATAGTTTCATTTATATAGTATGTTTTTTAGTTTGTATTATTTTATGTACAGATAACTGCTATTATGCTGCACAGAATTGTGTCTAAATGTGTAAACCCAAAATTGAATTGAAGAATCAAAATGATTGAAAAACATCAGAATCGATCCAGACTCTTGTGAATCCAATTGTTTCTGGAAATCATAATCAATACCCAGCCTTAGAAAAGATGATGGTTTGATTCCTAAACTACCTTCTATCAGATGGAGCATCACTTCATGCTGAAGAACCACAAACTCCGCCCACATTTCAGCAGCTTTAATAAGATGAACGTCCAACTCCTCACATGTTAACTCACAGCAGGCATAGAAAAATATCATCTGGAATAAAAAGTCCATCATCAGTATCCACCTTTGAACATAGAGGACACAGCAAAAGCAGAGTTCAGACGAGGAGCAGAGACTCTGCTGGTTCAGGAGGTCACGCCGGACCTCATGGACCTCAAGAGGAGCTCAACCTGCCACGACAGGTGTGGGACATCAAACAACAATGACACAGTTTTACTCCTTTTGGGGGGTTCTGAGGTGTCAGAATGTTGGTCCACTTTGGGGTAAAAAGATCCACAAAAGGATCCAGGTGATGGAAAAGGAAATCCCAGATGATAGTTTATCAGTGAGCAGATCCTGTTAGGGTTGTCAAATTCTCCTGCATCATCCACACGGACCTGCATGACCCAGGTCATGTGAACGTTCTCAAGCAGATCAGTTGATTAGAAACTTCTGGACCTTGTGAGCCATGATCCTCTGAACCTGGAGGCTGTGTCATCGTGACTGTGTTTGGCCTTTGTATAAACTTGAATCAAGATGAAGTAGCACCTTCATGAGTTGAGTGTTCAGAACTCCGTTTTGGGTATTTTTTCAGTGACATTAGCAGGCATTTCCTGATGTTTCCTCCTTCAGTGTTCAGTAAGAAAACAAACCATGTTGGTTTAATGTTCTGTTAGTATTTTTCTTTAGTGTCACTCAGCCAATCAGAGTCCAGCTGCATGCAGGAAATCCCTCTCCCATCTGAGGGACCTGGACAACTCCTGATGTTTAACATCTGAGAAATGGACCCTCAGAGCACCGTCCAGCACTGCTTTGGTCCCTGATGTGCTCATGAGCCGGAATTCCTTCAGCAGAACTTCCTGTGGTTGGAAGCCCGACCTTTGTTGCCCTCCTTTCCCTGCTGGTCAGCACAGTGGTGGTCTGGGATGATTAGACATCTGTGACAAAGACCGCTGAGAAGTTCATCTCCAACACTGGTGAAGGCACAAAGCATCAGTTGTTGATTAGGAACCTTCAGAACCCTCCTGGATGTGGTCTAAACCGAACTGAGCTCACCCGGTTTGTTTGGAGAGGTGGTCAGCTGCTGGTCCCCGAAGGCCTGCAGTCTAAAAACAAAAACCGTGGTAGAAGAGATCACACCTAGTGGAAGAGATCCTACCTGGTGGAAGAGATCCTACCTGGGATGTGGAGCTCACCTGCAGCATTTAGGACCAGAGGATGAAGGCCAAAGAAAAGAACAGAAAGAGAAAGAGAAACTGGAAGAGAGACCAGATGGATTAGTGCTGCAGTTGTCACAGATGACTTCTCTTTTATCAGGTGTGTCTCTACCTTCTCCTCCAGCTCTTTGATCTGTCGTTTCTGTGCTTCTATGAACTCCTCAAGCTCCTTGTTTCTCTGTGAATCACAAACATAATGAACATGACAAACTGCTGCTGAAGAGACACGAATGTCCTGCTATCTAAACAGAAATAACAAGTCAGGGTTTAGTTTTTTTGAGGCTTCTCTGGTCTAAAACTGCATAAAAGATCCAAACGTTTTGAAAGGTTTTTCCAACATCTCCTGGAGTGTTTGTGGCTGAGGAGTGAAGAAGGTTTTTCACATAATCTAAGACATGTAGAAGCTTCATGTCTGTCATCCTAATACTCAAAAAACCAACAATCCTGCAAACGAATCTTCTTAACAACAGGAAGGATGTGTGTAATCCTGGATTTTCTTCTGACTTTCTGGAAAATAAAATGTCAAAACTCTGAGTATTGTTATGGGGAAATGTGTTCAGTGAGTCTGGGGTAAGTCAGGGGGATTTGAACACCACCTGCTGGGTGAGCTGCAGGAGCTCCATCCTCTCCCGCAGGATCTGGGCATCTCTCTCTCTGAGCTCGCACATAACCGCTCTCTTCCATTGGTCCATGGCTTTTTTTCAGCCCCTCCCTCTCTTCTTCCGTGAGGGTGTCAGACAGTCGACCTTCCTCCAGCTTCAGCTCCCCAGACCTGGACCCGTCCTGCTGCTGCAGAGCCTCAAACAGCATGGCCTCCAGCTCCAAGATCCTCTGAGGTCAAAGGGGCAAGTAAGAGTCGTCTGCTACCCACCAACCCAAACATCATGGGGAGGGATCCCGCTCACCTTATGGGCCTGATCCATGGCCTGCTTTCTGTAGTCAAGCTCCTCATCCAGGTATCCTTTCTGCTTCCTGAAGAGATCCTGGAGAACATTAACGATAACATTAGGCAGGAGTTTTTGAAGACACCTACTTTTATTCCCCTTTATAATGTTTGCCTCAATGCCCTCCAGCTGATTGTTCACCCCTGAGTCATCGATGTCAGAAATTAGGAGAATTTAGAGGTTGAAAACAGGATTACCTTTGGTAAAAAGACACATGCACATGTATGTTCTATCACCCACATTTGTGTTTGACAAGTTTGCTGAAGATGGGGAAGCCTCAAATGTTATTAATGTTATGACCTCTTCCAGAACTTTTGGTGCTTGCTTTTTGAAACGGATCATAGAAGATGATCGTGTCTTCTCTGCTTCAAAACATTGAGCAGAACATGCTGAGACGGACTTGGAACCAGCTACTCTTGGAAATGAATGTCTTACCGCTGTACTAAAGATTTCTGCTTAAACAATTTTGCTGGAACACATTGTGGTCCAAAAACAGAACTGAGCAGACAGGAGGTCTTCCATGAAAGAGCAATTACCCATCACTTATTGTGTTACCTTCTCATTCTGGATGTCCAACATCTTCTGCTGCAAAGCCGTCTTTGTGACTTCAATTGACTCCAGCCACTGAGACAGATGGTAGAGAAGAAGCGTCAGCTGGGTTCTTCTTGCAGCAGGTAGAGAACAAACTGGGTTGCTGGTTCTGGACAGAACTTTTTTTCCAGAGATAAAACCAATTGATCTACTTCTGTTAGCATGTAGCCTAAACTGATAGTGAACACTGAAGGCCCCTAACTAGAAGCTGGAGTTCAAAATAAGTAACCCATGTTGAGACAAACGGCGCCACATAAATGGAAGGTACTTCCTTATTGTCTTCAGCTGAAGTGAAGGTTTGTGTTAAGGTGAGTCTCTTACCTTTTCTGCCAGAGTGAGGACTGTCCTGGCATGGATGACCACCACCTGCTCCTCATTGGACAGATTCTATAGAGACAACACGTCAAAAGCCAGAGAACCCCACATGAACAATGCAAGGCCAACATCTCCCCTCATGTGAACTGCCTCTTAAAGTCTGATCATATCTGTGGAAGTCTGTCTCTTTATATTTACACACAACTATGGTTTATTAGGGAGAAGCTTCAAAGGATTCAACATCTCAGGAACCTCAAGCCTCAGAAGTTTCTGACATGAACCACTGGTATAGCAGAAAGCACATAGATTAACTGGAGGCATGGAAGCAGAAAGTTGGGTTAAGAAATGACCCTGCATTCAGACCCTATACTGTCACTTCACTGCTAACGTTTCAAGGATCACGTCCACAGAAGAAACTGCCGGTGTGGGGGGGGGGGGGGGGGGGGGGGGGAATGGGATGATCTGCATGTGTCAGGTGATGACTGTCGCACTAATATGCGTACAGAATAAATTCAACATACACTTACGGCGTTATCTCCTAGAATGTCCAGCTTCTTCATCAGCTCACTTATCACAATATCCTTCAGAAAAACACAACCCCACAGGTGAGTTTAGCCAAACTGTCGTGTGTGTTCAGTGGCATCCAGGTGTGCTCAGGTGAAACTCACAGTAACTCCTTCAACCTCACAGTAGATCTGCAGAGGGCTGAGACCTTCTGGGAAGTGCAGCGGTTGAAAGTTCAGGCCAGGTGATCGGCGCTCTCTCTCCTTGGTTTCCATGCCAACAGAAAAAGAGTCAGATTCTCTTCCTGTGTTTCTTTACCGTTCTACACTATCAGAGGCTCTTCACTGTCATCTGGATTTGTTCTTTTAGAGAGTTTGAAAAAAGTTTTACCATGTTCATCAAATATTTAATTCCTTTCTTTTAAAACTCAAACCATAAATTCATATTTTAAGCCATTTACAATCAGCCCATGAGAGAGGTATAGACAGATTTATCAGATATTAGAATTAATACCAACACAAATCAACAAACCCACCCCCATGCCCCCACTTCTTGTGCTGGTATGGGTCAGACATAGAGTTGAAGTGTTTTACCTCCAACTCCAAGATCCTAAACTCCAGTAATTCATTCTGGTCTCTGATATCTTGGATGTCGTCTCTCAGCCGCATCTCCTCGGCTTCCATCTGCCGGACCTGAGAAGTTCAACCAGACAAAGAGTCATTCAACAGCAGAACGTTTCATAGAAGTTTCTGTCAGTTCCACTCGGGTCTAGTCTTCTGACAATTCTTGCAGTTGACATTACAACTGTTTGTCTCATGTCATAGCCCTGATGGTGTTTTGGACCATAATAAACTCAAATGGAGTTGAAGTAAATGTATCTAATAAAGAAGATGAACTACAACTCAAAGAATAGATTTGAAAAACTATTCAAGTTTTTGTTGACATGAAGTCATGCTTGGTAAATCCAAGTTTTCACCTTCTCCACCAGCTCTTGATTCCTTTGATAAAGTGCCTGCTTCTCCTCCACCCACGTGACGTCCTGAAACACAACGACGGACAGAGGTGGAGGTTCAGAGGGACGTGAGCAGACGGTGGTGCAGCCCGGTTCTGTTAGCTGCAGCTGTTTGAATGAAAGGTTCTGCAGTCTTGATTCAGAAGGTTCTGCATCTCTGGAACTTTGAAAGTTCTCCTCTTAGTTATTGGCTTTTCTTAGAATCTCTGCAAGTCCAGAACCAAGAAGCATGTAAACTATGTTCCCCTGAACGGCTGTGAGTGTTACCAGTCCTTGTTGTGTCAGCGCTGACTCCAGATCAGACACTTGACTCTGAAATCGCCGGATTTCACTCATCAGATGCTCTCTCGTCTGAAATGCATAAAACCAAGTTCAGTTCAGGGACCAAACATGTTTTATTTTGCTGCTGAATTACTCTGAGGTTGAATCACCTTGATCTCTTTCTCCGGGTCACACGGGCCTCCACTTGTTTCAGTCAGTAGTGCGTACGCTCGTTGCAAGGCCTGATACTCCTGAGTCAGCTGTCGGTAACGCAGCTCTGCATCTTCACGTGCACACCCCTGAAACAGTCATTTGGAGAAAGCAGCCTCTGTGCTTGTGTCTGCAGGTTTGGTTCAGACAGAATCGTGTCTGAAGGATCGTGTTTCGCTCTGCACTCACCTCGTCCGGCTCCGTGTCTGGAGTTTTATCAGTGTGAAAAGACAAAGACGATCCATCAGAATCTACTGACGCCTCTTCATCGTAACCGTAAAATGTCTCTATGACCTGCAGACAAACACTCGCACGATTGACACATCTGAACTGCAACAAAGTGTTGCAACAGCACCAATGTGCAACTGCAACCCAGCAGCTCTGTCCTCTCTGAGTCCAGGAACTAACACAAGATGATGTTGGACCTTTTCATTTGCTCCTCATTTGTTATAACTGACTGTTTCAATTCAATAGGGAGACACCACTTCTGTCTTTCAGATTTAAAACCTTCCTTGTTGGTTAAGCTAATGATGAAGGATGCCATGGGTAGATTTGATCCACGCTTTCAGGTTTGCTGCTTAAGGCTTAGAGTGATTTTAGGAAAGCTCTAAACACTCTCACCACTTTAGTGTAACTTCTGTCTTGTTGTCAGCCCTCCATGCTACCTGATGTTCCACTACCCTCCAATAGGTAGATTCATCACAATCCTCTATGGCCAAATATCATTTTGTTGTTAGGAAACGTATTATTGTTGTTGATGCTGTGTACACACCAGGCATGTGTTGTGCATTCAAGAACCCTTTATACACGGTTTCATGAACGCACTTTTAGCAAGCAGTGAGCAACAGGGAGAGGCTGAGGCTTGGTGTGAAATGTCAAAGTGGTGCACATCTCATGAATTTTGCTCCAGATTTTAACTTTCACAGCTCTATTGCAATATATGGAAGATTTAGGGTCACAGATTTCTGGTCGGGAAACCCAAAAATCAAGTTTATGGGTGTGTACAGACATTTCATTCAAGAGGTTGCTTAAACGTCAGTTGCCAAGGCCAGTGTGCACATAGCTTTAGACCTGCTGTCATGAATAGCCAATAGAAAAGGGCCTAGGACACTATCTTGTGGTACACAAGTGTTCAAGGGCTGTGGCGAAGTGATGAATAAATCAAAACACTAGGATTTGTCAGTCTCTTTCCTGTCCCATCAAATGGTCACTCTTACTGAGTCTGGTTCTGCTGGAGGTTTTTTTTAGAGGGGTTACACAGAAAACTGTACTCAAATGTACAGATTGTGACAGATGATGTTGTCCTGTTGGCTTCATCGATCCAGGACCTCCAACATGTATTGGAGCGGTTGGCAGCCAATATAAGCCAGACCAAGTCTAAGGTCATGGATCTTGACCGGAGAAAGGTAGATTGTCCTTTCTGGGTGGGTGGAGTCCTGCTGTCACAGGGGGAGGAGTTTAACAAGAACAAGATTTTGGGATCTTGTTCATTAGTTTGGCAAGATTGGAGTCTGAGATTGACGGGCGGATTGTTGTGGTATCCACTCTCAGGCGCTCGTCGTACAAGTCCATCATGGTGAAAAGAAAGCTGAACTAGAAAGGGAGATCTTGAAGTACTGGTCGATTTTTGTTCTAATGCTCATCTAGGGTCATGACTTCAGCTGGACTCTGGCTCCTCCTCATGGAGAGCAGCCAGCAGAAGAGGCTCTCCTCTCTGTGGCAGCTCAGGAATGCCTTGGAATCATTATTACCCTTGTGCTGTCTTATGGGGTCCAGATGACCCTGTTTTTAATGTAAACATGCCTAATCCGTGTGCATTCTCCTACACTCACCCTGCACGCTCTGAAGCTCCTCCTCCTCCTCACGGACTCCTGACGTCTGTGTCGCAGAAGCATGTCTCTCTCCTGGAGATAAACACAAAGGTCACATGACCTCCTGTTCCACACTGTGAGTCCTTTCTGAGCAGATCTTACTTACAATTACAGTCTTTACGTAGCCGGCTGTCTCTAGAGCCTAAGAACACAAACAGAACCTTCAGTCACGTTTTAACCTGCTGGAGACCCCCTGTACCCCAGACCCCCCCGTACCTTGGACAGGTTGTCGATGACGTGCTGCTGCTCAATCACCTGTAACCTCAGAAACTCCATCTCTCTCTCATCTTGGCTGTAACCATGGTAACTGGTAGACTGGCTGCGATCCAGGTCATTTAGAGAGCTTGGTCTTCTCTGTGACCACAACAAACAAGGTTGTTACTACGATAACATCGGCAGCTCTGGTAGCATCAGTGTAGTCAAGATGTCCCAGATAAACTTCTGAGTAGATGCTTCATACTAAACTTTAAGTTCTTTGAATCAAATTCTTCCTGTTGAAAATCTTTAAAGAACTTCTGAACTTCAGTCAAGATCAACCAGAAAAAGGTTTCACATGCTGAGTGTCGATGTTAAGTTGAGATGAGTTACCATAGTTACCATCTCCAGGTTCTCCTGCGTAACAAACCGAAGTTTGTTGTCGAGACGACGTAGTGCAAGCGCCAGCTCCTCATTTTTCCTGCTCAGACGTTTGTTTTTGTCCAAGAGAGGAAGAAACTGACTCTCTGTCTCCCGTAAGCGCTTTAGCTAATAGAAAAATAGAAAACAGATTCATTCTAAAATATTCCACTCGAGAAAAAAAATACACATGTAGGCCTACGTACATCAAACTATGCCAGGGGTATTCAACTCCAGGCCTCGAGGGCCACAGTGTCTGCATAATTTCCAGATATCCAAACTCTACTCATGACTGATTACCTGGTTCAGGTGTGTCCAACCAATTGGAGCATGCCAGATCCGGGTATGTTGGAAAACCTGCAGGAATGCGGCCCTCGAGGCCTGGAGTTGAATACCCCTAAACTATGCATACTGAAGGCAAATATATAGAAAAATATATGCATAAAACAAATGTGTCAAATATTGATGGTCTAAAAAACGTGACTTCTGTACATAGAACCGGGGCAGGTTACATTTGAACTGGTCGGGATGTTTGAGAGGTCCGACATTGGCGTACCAACTCGTTGCGTTCCTCGGACAGCAGAGCGTTTCGATCTTCAAGCTTCCTGATGACGGCGCTCAGCTCAGCAATCTTCAGCTGAAAGCGGCGCGTGTCGCGGTCCTCCTGCGACTGCAAACCACCAAACATTTAATGAACGCTTCAGACGCAGAACAGGTTAGGAAATTAAAAGAAAAAATGACAGTCAAGTGTATGCGGCTGTCCGAGACGGGTCCAGAAGCTCCCGAGTCATTTCACAGATCACTTCTACTTTGGAGCATAGATTTTCAGGTTGCGGATCATTCTGAGAAGCTGTTCACTGTTTGATTGTGGCTCTGTGAGCCCTGAAGAGGAGGAGCACCGGAATTTCTTTAACACTGTCTGGTGGTTTTGCCTGTCTGTTGGAGGATCTGATGCCTGCATGTTGAAGTTAACTGTTTTATTTTCATTTATTTACTCTCACAGCTGTCAGGCAGCGTGGAGGGTCTTAAGAGGAATGAGAAAATGACCCCCCAGAACACAGAGCTACAGTAAATAGCAAAGAGCTTCCTCATACTTGTGTAGGACGGGGTGCAGGACCATTGAGCTGAAAGCTGACGTCAAATCAACTCATAATTAACCGACAGGTAGGTTCACACACCAGAATGTTTACCTAGTTATTACACCCTGTTTTAACTAAGCAATAATTTGGGGGAGAGGAGGGGTCAGCAGGTCATCACATGACCACACAGGCAAACAGAGAGATGTCTACACTCAGAATGAGCAGTTAGAGTAAAATGCAAATTGTCATGAGTTCAGGTTGATGACCAGAAGAAACCAAGACCGTCTCTTGGTGCAGCGCCGAACGGCTGCTTCTCCAGGATAGTTAGTGCAGGGAGGGAAGCATACACAACAGCAGAAGACGATGTTTGATGCATGCTCCAAGTGGAGAGGATGGAGGTGTGGTGCTGCTGTTCTTACATGGACAGACTGGCAGGATCTCTGAAGGACGGAGAGGGTGTTATTACCAGTGTTTTAATGCAACAGCTGTCGATGTGACCAGGATGCAGAAATGATGTTTCTAGTAGAGATTTTCATTTGACGGCTGATATCCTGTATCAGATCTTTTTGTCTTTAACCCTTTAATTACCAAAAAGAAGAAAAATCACCAAAAGTAAGTCTTTTTTTGGTACGGAGCCCCTAAAGAGACATCTAGTTGAAAAAAAAAATCATAGCTAGAAAAAAATGTTTTGCCCAAAAATACAAAGACAGTTATACAGAATATTTTTTTTAACTTCAATTTTAGAAAAAAAAAGTCCAGTTAGTAGCTGGTGCGCACCAGATACTAATTGAAAAAAAATGTTTTTTCCTAAAAATTTAAGTAAAACAAAAAAAAAAAAAAAATCTAGCAAATACTAACAGGTGCGCACCAGTTAGTATCTATTACTCATCAGTCAGTAACTAGATTCTTTTTTAACTTCAATTGTTAGGCAAAAACATTTTTTCGTCTATGTCCCTTTTGGGCACCGTACCTTGGTGAGTAATACACATAATCAATATTTTTAAAAACTTGTTTTCCAAATGTTCCTCACCATTTGGTTGAGCAGTTAAAGGGTTAAAGCCGGGTTTTATTTCTCTTTCTGCTGCAGGTTGATCCTTGATTGTTCTCTTGTAGATCTGTGTATTTAAATTCCTTTTTTCTGTCATATCATTGACCGTTTTCTCTCTAGCTGCCACGTCCTGTTTTTTGAGCTGACTGTCCTCCCCTCTGGGTCCTGCTCCACCATTCCTGACTGCAACTGCTTTGCTGAGATAATCCAGCAAAGCTCAGAGCAACAGTCAGTTTCAGTCTGCTCACACATTTGGAGCTTTTCCAGTTAAATATTGAAATCACTTAAATGCTACGATTGCATTGCTATTGCTTTTTTCTTAACCTCTGATGGTTGCAGTCCCTTCACAGCTCTGGGTTTGTGATTTGCACGTGAGCATATGTGCATGAAGACTATGAGGTCTCCCTGAATCAGCTGCTTTTCAGTCAGCCAGTTCCTGTGAGCTACAGCTTTACTATTCATGAAAAACAAACTGTGCAATATTTTCCTGAAGAGATGGGGGGGGGCTTACAATTGAGGGAGAATTGTTTGGTGAGAGGCTACTGGTGCACTGGTTTAGCCTGGCTCTCTGAGCATCTCTGAGGGCTGCAATTTGCTGCTCGGCAGCCTGAGTCTGCAGCTGGAGGCGGTGGGCGTGACCCGCCTGCAGCCCCAGGGCTTTATCCAAAACACTGACAGCTCTGTCCTTCAGCTTTATCTCATCCATCTGTACACAGACAGGTCAAAGACAGACAGACAGACAGACAGATAGGGAAAGCAGTTAGAGAAGGGGTTAGTCACACAACATCTGTCTTTAGATGATCAGTCAGTCAGATGTGGGTGAGATTTAACACATGAAGCGTTAAAAGGTCAAGTTACAAAGTTATGCTAGAATATCCCAGCAGGTGTACAAGTGGGTTAGAGCAGGGGTCCCCAAACTTTTTCTTGTGAGAGCCATATAACTGTTTTCTTCTCTGATGGGGGGCCGGGGTCGGTTTGTAGGCAAATAGAAAAAGTGAAACAATCACAGCCTAAACATAAATATTTATAGTTTTCCAGAAAGACACACATAGCCAAATGTAAAATAATTCATTTGTGTAATATTCCCAGAAAAAAACAATACAAAAAATGTTAAAAACTATAGATAATATTGCATTACCTGTAATAATGCTAGTGTGAATGATGTAAGCTGAATTTGGCAGATGAAGATGCTGAAATTGATAACTAAAAATTCTGAAGCTGATGGCTGAAAACACTGAAACTGATAACTAGCTAAAATATTAGTGAAATGCCAAATTAGCCAAAAAAAAAAAAAAAAACTGAAAAAAAAGCTAAACTAGCCAAAACAGCAATCATGTAGCTGAAGTATTAGCTAAACTCCAAAATTGCCTAAAAAATTCAAAAAGCCAAAAAAAAAAAAAAAAAAAAAACTGGTAAAATGTCTAATTTAGTCAAAACAGCTAGCATAAGGCTAAAATGTCAGCCAAAATCCAAATTAGCCCAAAAAAAACATAAAGCCTAAATTACCCAAAACAGCTAGCATGTAGCTGAAGTACAGGCTAAATGCCAAATTAGCCTTAAAAAACTGCTAAAATGTGTAATGTACCCAAAACAGCTAGCATAAAGCTAAAATATTAGCCAAGCTCCAAATCAGCCTAAAAAACTGAAAAACTCTACATTAGCCAAAACAGCTAGCATGTACCTGAAATATAAGCTAAATTCCAAATTAGCATAAAAACTACTTAAATATTTAATTTTTCCAAAACAGCTAGCATTTAGCTGAAATATTAGCTAAACCCCAAAATGGCCCAGAAATCCTTAGTAATTGCAAAAACATTTGAAAAAACTAGCATGAAAAGAGCTGAATATTTTAATAGCCGAAAGAGCTACAGACGTTTAAAAAACATATGGAAGAAAAATAATAATAAAGAAATAAATAAAAAGTAAATCATAATTAAACCAATCAATACTCTATCCTTTCTTGTCATAGTTCAGACTGCAGAATGTGGAATAAAAACTCATGTTCTATGTTGGTCTCAACCAGCGTTTCTGATGTGTTTTGGGGGGACACAGAGGCAGGCCTGATCTGGCCCGCGGGCCGCAGTTTGGGGACCCCTGGGTTAGAAGACTGAGTTGGGTGAGGGTAGTATAAAGATATGAGGTTCAGAGGAAATCCAAGCAGATTAGAACGAGATAGACAGACTCACGGCTTAGGGGAAGGGTATGGGGAGTGGCAGGTTTTCATGCTGCTTGAATGTGATTGGCTGGGAGCCTATCACTTTGCCACACCTGAGCTGGAGGTCTTGGAAGTGTCCTGCTTTACCCAGCTGTTCTACTTCTAAATCTTCACATTGGTGCAGAGCTCTAAAGGATCAATACATTCAGTTCCATGTCAGCATAAATACATAGAGTTCCAGTTTGTCTGGTGTTAGAACCAGCCGCTCTACCTCACCAATTTCCCAGTCAAACCAGAACCAGCTGCTTGCACCTGAACACTGGGACACAGGTCTGCTGCACTGTGGTACAGAGCAGTACTTTTCCTTCAGTCTGTCCCGGCTCCATCTCCCCGTTTCTTTCTTGTTTCTCAGGCTGCTCTTTGGCCAGAAAGTTGTCAGTTTTGCAGCAGTTCTGATCTATGTCTGCCTGAATCCCATCCAGCTCTCTTCATCTGAATGCACTCTGTGTTCTTGCCCAGTCTGGGCTTGGAGCTTTTTCTTATTTTGAGAAGGATCTCTATTGTAATTATATTTTAAGGAAAAATATAAACTGGTAAAAAGAAAAAGATAAAATAAAATAAAAGACCAAAAGTTGAGTTTCTGGTGCTTTTAAAAAATAGTCCATCTGAACCCCAAAATCAAACTTGCATCCTCTGCCTCCTGAGCTCACTGTGGCCTCTAAGGGTTGGAGGTTTCTTAAACAACTCTTGGACTGAGATGGGACTGTTGTTCCTCTGGGTCAGGGGTGTCAAAGGATTGGCCTCCTGCTGGTTTTCCAGAAATCCTTCCTCATCTTTTGCTGATTACCTGGATCAGGTGTGTTTAGCCAATGGGGAGGTTGGTTGGAAAACATGTTGGACATCAGCCCCCTGGGCCTGGATTCTGACACCCCTACTCTAGGTAGTTTTGTAAGGCTGGACAAACCATATTGGACATTTGAGGGGTTTTTTTATACTGATAAAATATCACTCTTTCTAAAGAGAAGTGTTGTGGCTGCAGGGTTTTGTGTCAGAAGTGTTTCCATTTGCTCTCTGGATCCTGTCCTAGACTTTCTCTAGATTCACTAGATCCTTCTGATCTTCTCTGCTCTTCTCAAAGCTAATGTTGGATCTGGTATACTCTTTCTCTTTCTCACAAATGTGTTCATTTCTGACTCCTTTCTCCACTCCGTTTTCCTACAACCTCATAAAGTTTATTCCTCTGTAGTTTCTCTGAACATCTCCATCCTTCTTCAAAACTCAACCAGAACCTTTCTTCTTCAATCCTCTGACATCCAGTCAGAAACTCTGTCACCTCTCCTGAACTCTACCATACCTCCACAGGTATGTTTTCAGGGCCGACTACCTTTCCACTCTTCATTCTCTTCGAGGTCTTCCCCACTTCATCCTCTCTGATCTTTGCTACTTCCTGCTGCCTTCTCTCTTCTCCTCTGTGTTCTCAAACATGCTCCTCATTCATCAGTTCTTCAAAGTTCTCCTTCCATCTTTCCGTCACACTTGTAGACTTTGTCAACACATTTCCATCTCTGTCCTCGATCTTCCTAACCTGCTGCCCATCCTTCCATCTGTTTCTCCGTCTCACCTGTACAGATCACCTCTCCCTTCTTTGTCCGACTTGCAGCCTTTGTTGGTATTTTCCCCTCCATCTCAGGACAGACAACAGCAGACGTGGAGCACCCTCTCCTCGTCTTCTCAATGTCCAATTATTCTTATTCCTCTTAATATATTCCTGAACTTCTTTACTCCACCACCTCCTGCTCTGCTCTCCTCATTCCAGATGACAAACCAGGTACCTTCCTCTTCGTCTTCCTGTAGCGTTCAGTCATCTGGAAGAACCTCCTGATCTCCAGTAGTTTGGTCTGATTGGACCCAACATTCATTTTATGCTTTTTAACTGCCTCATGTAGCTTGTAGAAAGGCCCTAAAGACATCAACTCAGGACATGGAAAAGTCCTTGATTTCCGGTCCAGCAGACTGCACAAACCCTTGTTTTATTGGAGATCAATCTAACGTGAACAGCTCCTACCAGTCGGCGGATCTCTCTCTCACAGTCCCTCTTGGTCCGATTGAGCTCTTCTTGGTGCTGGTTGTGGGCTGACCGGAGCTCCGCTGTCCGGGCCTGGCAAGCTTGCTGAGCCAGGGTCAGCACTTCTTCTGTACTCTTCTTTGCTGCTCGCAGCTCCTGAACCTCCTGCTGCAGACGAACTCGCTCTGCCTCCCAGCTCCTCCTGGAGTCCTCCACCTCGGCCAGCAGGGAGCTCCTCACCTGAGCAGCGAATCAGGTGACACAGCGGGCAGTTTACCTCAAAGCCTTTCCTTGGTATCAATTACTAACTCTGCATCATTAAACAATGTAAAGCATGTATAAAAAAATGTATAAAACTCAGAATTTAGGTCCAGAACTATGTGGTACCAAACTCCCAAGTGCAGATTTAAAAGAAAGGGATGGATGGATGGATGGATGGATGGATGGTTTGACGCATGGATAGATGGATAGATGGATGGATGGATGGATGGACAGATGGATGGATAGATGGACAGATCAATGGATGGATGGATGGATGGATGGATGGATGGATGGATGGATGGATGGATGGTTTGACGCATGGATAGATGGATGGATAGATGGATGGACAGACGGATGGATGGATGAACAAATGGATGTATGCGTGAATGGACGGACTGACGGATGGAAGGATGGATGAATGGACGGATGGATGAATATTCACCTTGTCTGTAGATCCATCTCGTAGCGTTAGCACCAGGCTGTTGAGCCGTTGGATCTCTCCATCTTTGATCTTGATGACCCTCATCAGCTCCATCTCGTGTTGCCTCAGTAAGGTCTCCCTGGTAACTGCCAGCTCTCTCTGCTTCTCCTCGTGGAGTTTAGTCTTGAGTTCAGTCACAGTCAGCGTTGCGCGGTGATGCTCTGCTTTGAGCTCTTGACTCTTCTCCCTCTCCAGACGACTCACCTTAGACATTCAGACAGGACAGAGGGTGATGGAGCAGCAGCATGGTCCTGTGTGAGTGGTGGGAGTTGTAGTCCTAACCTTGTTCTTTTCCTGCTGCAGTTCAATCTGGATGTCCGTTAGTTTTGCTCTCAACTCTTCATTCGCTGCCTGAAGGGATGCCATGGTGTCCGGGCGCTCTCCCTTGCCCCGCCCTCCCGCTCCCCGCTTTGACATGTTCCCAGCTGTGGGCCCCGCCCCCTCAGTGAGCTGTGCATGAACCTGGGCTGTGACTACATCTGGACCTGTTCACGCACAAACTAAAAACACACGCATATGTGAGAGCACACACGTGCACATCTGCAGACATGAGCTGTGAGCATACCTGCTGCTTCACCTGAAACCGCGTGAGGTATGATCATGTGACCAGAGACAGGTGAGTGCATGGCTGTCTATGACAGCATCAACCTGCAGGAGCTGCACTCATCGCCTCACGCACAGCAGCATCTGCAGTCGAACTGGGCAGACACACACAGGCGCGTGCACACACACGCACACACTCTCAGATGAATCACTTACTGTCCAATCAGGAGTTGTGGGCGCCACATTGCTTCGTGTGTGTGTTTGTGTGTCAGCAGATTAGCCTTCTCTCAACAGCATACCAGGAGTAGCTAGCTGCAATGCAGCTGTGTGTGTGTGCAAGAGCTGTCAGCATCAACCTCTTTCGCTGTCTGTCTGTCTGTCTGTCTGACTGTCTGACCGTCTCTCTGTCTGTGGATGCTGTTAACACTCCTTCAGGGTTTTGTGTGTCGGAGCTGTTAGCATCTCTGCAGCCTCTGGTGGCGTCATCTCTTCCTCCTCTTTCTCATCCTTCTCTCTTCCTCCTCCTCCTGCTCTTTTCCCAGCATCCCTCACTGTGATCAGGAAGGATGTCATCAGGGTTCTGTCTCCCTCTGCTGGACACTCATGACTCCAACACTTCAGAGTTCCCCTCGTTTTCTCTGAGAGGCATTTGCTTCCTCCTTTAAAAAAGCAGCAGGAGTTTGTTGTTCTGGTTGGCATCTGTGTTGTTGAGGGTAACATAGATATACTGAGCATCTCCACCGGGAGCAGTGGAGCAGACTGAGGAGCTATGATTAGAAATACATCAGATTGATGGAAATTTGGCAGTTCAATTGGCAGTTTATATGTTCCTGTCTCATTGATGAAAATCCTGTTTTTAGAGTTTTTATCATGTCTGTGTGTCATTTTCCTTCTGAAAGAGAACAAATGTAATCAGACATCATTTAGTTTTTGTATTCCTGAGTATTTCTCCTTTTTTAATCTGTCAATCCAACAGTCTTGGACACACTCTGTTTTTCATCAATCATCTTCTTTCTGCTGCACATGCACTAAACCCTCATCTGGTCCGGCTAGCGTGTCTAGTTCAGGTTCTGGAGAAGAGAAGATGGTATCTTCACACTGACTGCAGTCAAATGAGCCGCCGTTCACATTTCTGTGGTCCAATCAGCCGTCACTGGATTTTTGGTGTGAGTTTCATCCAATACTTACGGTAGCAGTCCTGAGAACGCTGGAAAATCTCCACCAGACTCCACGGAGCTTCTTGATGTGACCACGGAAATGTGAACGGCGGCTCATTTGACCGCAGTTGGACAGGCTTGTAAATGAATGAAAGAGCATTTGGATGTTAGCTTTCATTATTTTCTGCTCTGAGAAACCAATGGTTGAATGGATTGATCACAGCAACGTCAAGAAACATCAAAGAGTCTTTGGTGAACTGGAAGGAGAAAGAATCAGGATTCTGGAGGAAGTTCTGTCCATGAAGATCTGAGCTGACATCCGGATCAGAACCATACGGATGGACATTACCCAGATTGATGGAGGTTTTTATGTAGCAGTGGGGAAGATTTACGCTAGAGAGACACAGAGATATCATAATCAGACAGGGGGGGAGCAGGGGCGGAGCTACTAAAAGCCACGGCCCCTCAGAGGAGATCAGAATTAAAATTCTCCTGGGAATGATTTTAAAATAAAAAAAATTGTCATGGGGGATGTTAGTGCCTTCTCTGACCTTCTTGGCTTCCTGTTGAAACAGCTTTGTGACTTTGAAAATACAGAGCAGCATGATTACTGAGCAGTCCTGTGATTGGTCTTGGACCTCAGCAGAGTTGAGTCTAAGCTTTTCAGTTCTAGATTTGTTGGTTCTGTGGTTTCACTTCTTTAGTGTGTGTTTTTAAGTGCTGATGTTTAGAGCTTCTGTGTTGTTTCTACTTACTGGAATTATTCTAATTGAAGAAAACTTTATTTTGATAATAAATAGGTATGATTCTGTTTCATTCTCAGAACAAAAGTTGTAATGTTTATGGAATCTGTTATGGGAGTGTGCAAAGTATAGTTGTAAAAAGTTTTCTAAAAGTTTGAGCACACATTTGGAGCAGAACAATTTTTGCTAACAGGTGTGTCATTTGTTTTACAGTTGAAGTGTTTTGACTCATTTTAAAAAGTACATTTTAAGATACTGATAGGAGAAAACAGGGAGTCCAATATGCACCTGGAACAGGTCAATATACTGCCTGCTATGAGGATGAAGCTCCTGCTCTGGTCATTCACAGACTGAACAGTCCTCAGTAAAGCTCAGCACTGAACGCTCCACGATCAATCTACGGTATTCTCCTCCATTCATAGAAAGACCTTCCAGCCATCAAAAGCATAACTTTACCACCACCTCCCATGAGAGTTTGTGTTGGAGTCTCTGGACACACTGGCCTCTGAAATGCAAAGAGTGTGGTTGTTGCTAGAGATGAAGCCGCCAGAAATCGATGCATTCTAAGGTGAGAGGTTTAATGTTTCTCTTTACTGAGGAAAGAAGCTGTTCTACTTCTCTTCAATAGTGTTATAAAATTAAAGTGTTCCAATTTGGTCTGAAAAAGTATTCAGTTTGTAAACTTCCTACACTACACATACATGGTCTATAGCAGAGGTCACCAATCTCTTTGAAACTGAGAGCTACTTCATGGGTACTGAGTCATATGAAGGAATACCAGTTTGAAATAACACATTTATTTAGCTTTCCTTTAGTTAAACATTAAGAATATTAAATTATGATTCTCCTCTATGTAAAGACACTAATTTATCACCATAATTATCAACAATGGTAACAAGCTAGGAAGCAGATATCAATATTCAGCACTTTATTAATCTGAGTAAATATTACATTTTCAGAGGATCACTTACATTTCATGGGAAAATGTCCCATTTTTACAGTATTGTACCATGTTTATTAGTTATATAATTTAAAGAAAAATGAAAGGAACCCTTCGTCTGAAGTAACAAACAACTATTTGAGCTGTAATTTATTGAAGAGAGGACACAACTGGAAGATACATTGTATTCTGTATCTAAAATGAAAGTTTTCTTGCTGATCATCACTAGCTCTGTGGATAGATAGAGGTTTGTGTTAGTCTGGGGTGGAGCTTGCAGCACAGACTCTTCCTGGAGGGAGCTGTTGGCATCGATCTTACGTCAGCACGTTTCCAACCGCTCGTTTCTGTGGGTATGGGAGGGGCTTCTGCAGACTGCAGGTTTTTAGAGGATTACTCTTAAATGCATGAATGGATCAAAATACCACTTTGGGGTTCTTTATAGTGAGGAATGAACAGTAAAATGCATTTAAAACTTCAAAAAGTAGAATTTTCACGGGAGGGTCCCTTTAAACAAACACCATGCTCACTACTTTTCTTTTGTTTTTCTAAACGCCGGAGATGACGTCACTGATTTCAGGAAGTAAAAATTGAATCAATGAGGACAGTATTTGTCATACTGTAACCTAGTATTTCAATAATTCAGAATAGAAACAGATTGGAATTAAATGTTTAAAACTCTCATACTTTATAAAGCTAAAGAAATCATCTTTAAAACATTTACAGGTATATACCTCTCCGAAAAATTGCTTAGAAAACTATTAGAATTCCTGGAAACGGTTGTTCTTTTTGTAATGAGGACATTGAAACTACTGAGCATTTATTCTTTGAATGTTGTTATTCTGACGCCTTTTGGGGCAATGTACATTATTGTCTTTTTACTAAAATTCCACGCTTAGCAGATTTTTTTTTTATTAAGAATGTCATTTTTTGGTTTATATTGGAAAAACAATAATACATAATTTATTTTAAATATTATAGTTGTCCTGGGTAAATTATTTATACACAGATACTGATTTATGAAGACCAAACCATCTTTTTTCACATTTTTACAAAGAACTTTTCATCCGTAGATTTAATAAACGTGCTATGAAACTTTAAAGTATTATATATGATTTACAGCTTTTTGATAACTCCTAATTTTTGTCTTTGTATCCCCTTCATTTTATGATGTCTTTTCTTTCATAAGTGTGTATTTTTTATGCAAACTGTTATTTACATTTACCATGTGTCTGTTCAAATTGTAACTTGTTGAGCCTTTTGTACAATTACTACATACATTGTAAACTTAAACTTTCGTCAATAAAAACAAAAATCCATTGACCTTTAACCCCAATAACGTCTTATTGGTCAAATGTTTTGACAATAGGAGCAGTGTTTCTGACAGGACGAAAGCCTATTCTGGAGTTTTACTCTTTGCTGTTTTAAGTTGATTGTGACGTGTCTTTCATTGCAGGGAGTATTTAAAAAGGTCAGAGTTTTGAGTCTCATTTAAAGTACAAAATGTTCCCAAAGAGCCAAAGGAGCTGAACGCTGTTCTCCCTCTCCACCGGTTGGTGGCGGTAGTGCGCCGTTCACGGCTTTCCCGGCCGCTGAAAACCTCAGAAGAAGAGAAAGTTGCAGCACGCGTCGATGTTGCTGTGAACAGTAGGCGAGCAGCCGCGGAGAAAGCCGAAGGTTTGGGGTCCGAATCCTCCGCCCGCTCCTCCACCGGACTCTGCAGCTGCGCTCGGGCCGCCCGCTCCGCTCATGGCGCCGACCAACGTGTCCCGCCTCCCAGCTGCAGACGCAGGTGAGTCTCCCCGACCGTTATTGAGCTGCTCACCTGAAAACACGGTTTCCTGACAGTCCGCGGCGGTACTCGGACGGGTTGGGGTTCGAACCCCTGCGCCGCTGCCGCACATGCGCGCCCCACAGCTGAAACGACAGAACGTGAAGGAGGCGCGTGAGCAGCTGTCAGGGACGTGCCGGCGCGCGCTCCCCGCCCTGGCTCCGTGGGGACTCGGCCTCTGGCGCTGTGGGTCTTCCTGGAATCCCAGCTCCGTTATCAGCTGCCAGCGGCTGACGGAGAGCCTGCACTCTGCCCTGATGATAACCGCTCAGGTCATCATCAGGTGATGGGAGGCCCTGTGAGAGGTTCACCTCACTCACCGCAGAAGCCAACCTGGTTTCCAGCTGACCTGCCATCATTGACAGAACACACCTGATCCAGGTGATCAGCAGCAGGTGTCTCCCATCACACCTGTCTTCTGCCACCTTCAGCACAGAGATGTTTGAATCCTCACCATCAGTGGTCTGTCTCTGTGCAGGTGAATAACTCAGGTCAAAGTGACGTGTTAAATCAGGTTTTCATTTATTTATATTCATGGAAACGGCTTGACGATGCTCCAGTTGTCCTCTGTAGGCAGTGCTGCCACAAACCATTATTTTAATAGTCGACTAATCGGGTCATAAGCAACACATCTGAACCATCATTCACTTTAAACCAACTAAAAACTACATATATAGAATTATAGAAAAAATATATATTGAAACATAAATAGCTGAAAACACTGAAGCTGATAGCTCGCTAAAATATTAGTTAAATGCCTAAATTAGCCGAAATAGCTAAGATGTAGCTAAAATATTTGCTAAACTCCATAATAGCCTAAAAACTTTGCCAAAATAGTCCTGAAAGCTAGCAGAATGATATTGTAAGTTTGAACTTTACTACACTCTGACTGCATATAATATAAAGTAATGACTAATTAACTATTAAATTAGTCCTCGACTATTTCAATATTCGACTGGTTGTGGCAGCCTAATCATTAGGTTACAGCAGGGGTGGGCAAATGTTTTGACTCGTGGGCCACAAAGGGTTCTAAAATTTGGCATAAGGGCCGGACAAGGAGCAGATGGAAGGAGAGATTGGGTAATCAACCTCATAAATTAAAAAAAAAAAAATGGAATTTAGAGAAAAACATGCTTTAATTTGGATTAAAATTCACATATATTAATTTAAAAACAGAAAATTTAGGAGTTTTAATTTCTAAATTTTGATTTTTGTTCTCTTTTGGGTGATCCAATAGGCTGATGTTCTTCAGAGGAAAATGTGAACTCAAAGAAATGCTGCATTTATGTGGTGTAGGAATAATCTGAAAGATCACCATCTGACTCAGAAAGGAACACACACGAACGTCAGAGAAACAACACCATTCATGGGAAGAAACCAGAAATACAATGAAAATAAAACAATAATTAGGATTTTTGATTCAATGTAATTTAATTTGGAGGGCCACATTAAGTAGTTTAAGGAGCCGCATGTGGCCCCCGGGCCGTAGTTTGCCCACCCCTGGGTTACAGGATAGGTGTCTAGATCCAGACCTCTGCTGCTTCTTTGGAGAGAAAATGTCCACAGTTGTTTTTGGGGCCGCCGCAATTAGCTGACTAGTCGTAAGTGTTGTGTCTGAATCTGGTTTGCATCGTTTCTCCATATAAATGGTTGAAGACCCATTACCTCTGTTAGCAGGATGCAGCTCTCAGCTGGAGTCGGAGCTGCGAGCGCTGCTGCAGCAAAGGATCATGGTCCTGGATGGTGGGATGGGAACCATGATCCAGCAGCAGCAACTGGACGAAGATGATTTCAGGGGAGAGCAGTTTAAAGAGCACCCCCTGCCTCTGAACGGGAACAACGACCTTCTCAGTATCACTCAACCCACGATCATCTACAACATCCACAAGGTAGAGCTCCGCCTCTGGTGTCTGCCTGCTCCTTCAGCTGTGTTCTGCCGTGTTGACGCTGTGTTCCTCTGCGTGTTTGAAGGAGTATCTGCTGGCAGGAGCAGACATCATCGAGACCAACACCTTCAGCAGCACGTCCGTCGCACAGGCAGACTACGGACTTGAACACATGGTACGTAGCGTTGACCTCAGCTCCCAGGACGACGCCTCAAAGGCGGTGCAACCGATGTCAACTCCCTAAACGTTGGTGATCATTTTACAGTCTGGGACTGAGCTGGTATCCACAGCTGAAGCTCCATCTGCTCTTTTTGTCTAAACATTTAAAATAGTAGTAGCATCAGAAGTGACCTTTAACCCTGTAACACCAGAGCTCCACTGTTGATTCATTTTTCTTATGAAAGAGAGCAAATGTAGTAAGAAATCATTTTGGTTTTTTATTTCTGAATATTTCTCCTTTTAAATCTCGGTCTGTCAAACTGTCTCAGAAAATCTCTGTTTGAATTCACTAGTAGTTAAACGTCAGGATTGCTCTGCTGCACATGCTCAAACCTCCTCGTCTGTCCCAGCTAGCATACCGAGCTCAGGTGCTGGAGAGGAGAGGAGAATCTTCCTGTTGTCTGCAGTCAAATGAGCCGCCGTTCACATTTCTGTGGTCCAATTAGCCGTCACTGGATTTTTGCTTTGACTTTCATTCAATACTTCCGGTAGCAGTCCTGAGAACGCTGGAAAATCTCCACCAGACTCCACGGAGCTTCTTGATGTGACCACGGAAATGTGAACGGCGGCTCATTTGACCGCAGTTGGAAAGGATCGGTTAAAGTTCGGTCCGTGAAGATCTCAACTTCCTCGTCCGAGCTGACAACCAACCGTCTGTCCGTCCGTCTGTCTGTGAGCAGCTCCTCTGAACTCAGCTCCAAAAGCCACGCCCCCACAGAATATTTTTCTGACGGAAGCTACAGATCTACATGAAAAATATCTTATTAAGACATTTAGGTGAAAAACTTCATAATCATCATTAAAACACAACTGAGAACATTTTTTTTATTAATAAAAAACATTGTCATGGGTGTTATGTTTCTTGTAAAGCATAAATGAGAATGACGATGATCTTCAATTTTAGTTTTCTTTCATGTTCCATGTTCACGCCACCTGGTCATACAGCTCATTAAATCACAGTGAATGACAGCCGTGTAGATTTCTTCTTCTGTGCCTAAATACTGTCAAAGCTGAACCCGACACCACCTAGTGGACAGATAATTATCACTACAATGTGGGGACGTTAAGAGGACATGAATGAGATAAATGATGACTTCTGTGTACAGACCTTACAGTCTGTCAGGGTTTAAGTGTCTAATATCTCCACTCTTGTGACATTGTTGCCTGATTTCTCCTCATCCTGTGACTTCTGTGCATCTGGATGAAAAAGTATAGCTTCTCATTCATAAAGTAAAATGCTGATTGTTTGATTGATTATTCTACAAATGTTGATTATCTTGTTCAGGAGTCTCCAAACTTTTTCTTGTGAGGTCCACATAACTGTTTTCTTCTTTGATGTGGAGCTGGGGTCGGTTTGTAGGCTATCAGAAAAAGTGTAACAATCACAGCTTAAATGTAAACCTTTACGGTTTTCCAGAAAGACACACATAACCCAATGTAAAATAATTCATTTCTGTCATCTTCAAAGAGAAAAATTGGTAAAATGTCTAATTTAGCCAAAACAGATTAGCTAAACTCCAAAATAGCCTTAAAACGACAGAAAATGCCAATATTAGCCAAAACAGTTAACATGTAGATGAAATATTAACTAATTGCCAAATTTACCACAAAACATTTATAAAAAAGCCTAATTTAGCTGACATTTATTGGTAGTTTTTTTTTTTCTTTTCATTTTAATTTTCATGAAAGACTGTGTCCTGCCAGCTTGTACACAATGCAGAGGGAAAAACACATTTTAAAAAGTCAAATGTTTGAAAAATATAGAGCACCACCCGGTCACAAACCTAAACTGATTTGTTTGGGTTCTATTTATTTAAAAAAAATGAAAAAGATAAATGTTAAATTAAATATAAACTGAACTATAATTGATACCATGATGAGGAAATTGATTAGCCACCAAATCTCAAAAAACAAGTTCAATAAAAATCAACAGATATTAAATATAACATCCATGTTTTCACAAATAATCTGAATTTTAGGCTCAGTAGAAAAAAAAGACCCTAAACTGTTGCTAAAAAAAACAGATCCATGAAATCTGTGATTTTTTTTTTTTCAACAAAAAATCCTTTCTGTAAAAAAAATCACTTTTTTTTTTTTTTTTTTTTTTTTTTCCTTTTCATTTCCTGGTTAAATCAATAGTTTTTATCACTATACAAAGTTGTTTCAGAGTTTTGATTCTCAGAAGTAATCTCAAATAAAAACAAATCCTTACTGATGAAAGTTGATCTTTTTAGGAAAACTGCCTCATGCAGAAAGGTTCACCTCATCTGATGTTAAGAGACCGTTAACATTCATTTAGAGAATCCAAACAGGGCACTGATCTCACATTGACTGCATCAGCTGGAACCGGCGTGGTAACAGGATGTGTTCAGTCAGTATTGTCGTGTTGTTTCCCTCTCGGTGATGGAGACCCTCCTGTGTGTTTCAGGCTTATCTTCTGAACCGGAGATCAGCGGAGCTCGCTAGAAAGGCTGCGGATGACGTCACCAGACAAACCGGTGAGATCACAGCGGCTCGCAGGTCTGACGCCCCCCTGTGGTCGGTCTCGCCTGTAACGTGTGTCTGTGTCCTCAGGTGTGAAGCGCTATGTGGCGGGGGCGTTGGGTCCCACCAACAAAACCCTGTCGGTGTCCCCGTCTGTGGAGAGACCAGACTTCAGGAACATCAGTAAGATGGTGGACCGATGCTGGGTCTCTGCTGCACTCCTGGTCTTTTCTGACCCTTCACTTTACATGACTGCTCTGTGAAAATAATTAAACTAGAGATGCAAAAACAACACTAGATACAAAGCCCCAATCCCAATTCTTCCCTTCCCCTCTATTTGAAGGAACAGTTTAAGTGAAAGTGTTTCAGGGAAATATGTTTTTTAAATCTGACCCTCCTAATGGAAGTTCTCTGTCGTGAGGGTAAACCACATGGATGTTCTCTGAACCACATACGTTTACATTTAAATGTAGTTAATGACTTGTAGTTGTAGGACGACCTTTTCAAAGTTATAAAACCTATATTTGAGCACTGGAAGCTCCGCGCCAAAGCTAGCAGAGCGGCGATTTTTGGTGATGTCATCGACGAAAGTGATGACAGTATTTTTTCATAACTCTCTGTTTGGAGGGATGCAGGAAGGAAGAAGAATTCAGATTGGGCCATAGCATTACCTGCGATAATGCAAGTGTAAATGCTGTAAGCTGAATGTGACTGTCAAAGAGGCCAGAAACTGGAAATGCTGAAACTGATGGCTAATAACACCAAAGCTGAAAGCTTGCCAAATTAGCCTAAAAACTGGAAAAATGTCTAATTCTAATGAACCAGCTAGCATAATGCTAAAATATTAGCTAAACCCCAAATTTACCTAAAGAACTTGAAACTTGTCTAAATCATCTAAAACAGCTAGCACGTTGCTAAAATAAAAGCTAACTGCATTTTAAAGTTTGAAAGTTTGTCTCTAGCTGAAAGCTAAGGAGGTTTAGAAATGCATCAAGTTTTTGAAGGTGTCGAGCAATTCCTCATTCATTTCCAATGGGGCATAGATTGCTCAATATTTCGATAACCAAAAGTTCAAGCAGTAATGTCCTAAACATGCTGAACATTTTGATACCAAGATTACTGAAAAAAACTGAAAATGTGATTGAGTTTTTAAAATAGTAGGAGAATCATCATAGTGATGCTAGCTTTTTTTGGTTAACATAGTTTTTTTGTTTGTTTGTTTTTACGACTAATTTGGCATTTAGCTAATATTTTAGCTGGCTATCAGCTTCAGCTTTTTCAGCTATCGGCATCTTCAGCGGCTTAATTCAGCCTTCAGCATTCAAACTAGCATTATCTCAGGTAACACTATATATTTAGTTCATAATTATGTTAAAAGTTAGGTTTTAAAAGTGTAGTTTTAGAGTGTTCAATAAATGTTTATCCTGTTCGTGACGTAACCTAAACGGTGTTTTTGGCCCCTTGTATGACTGAGTTTGACTCTTCTGTTGTCTGATGTCTAGTTTGTAGGAAAAAAAATGTGCATGAATGTTTTCACCCTCCAGGTTCACCCAGTGTTCTACAATCTTAAGGTTTTTTATGTCGTGTGCAGGCTTGCTAGTTTGTTGCCCTCAGACAGCCTGACTCCACCCATAGGTGCAGTATGAACATCTCTATATTTAAGCAGCAGCTGTAAGGTCATAGACCTTCAGTGATCCCTAGAGTGAAAGTGTTCATGTAGATTTTTTCTATGTGCATGCTGCAGGCGTTTGGGAGGCACACCTGCGCCCCTCCTCTCAAAAACCCACAGCACCGTATGGCTGCATGTAACTCAGGCTTTAGGTTTTCATGTCCACACAAAGCGAAAGAGCAGCATTTCTCAATGATGTCTTGAACCTGAAGCAGGAGATGTCCCATCCAACAGTTTGGACATGACAGACAATCCTGCAGCCTTCTCCGTCCTGTAAAGAAAACCAACTCTTGAAATGGTTTATTTCAAGCAATCAGGTTATAATACATGAAATAACAACACATAATAAATCACAAGTAGATCACTTGAAACGCAGTGGAAGGAAGCGAACTTATATAATCCCACCCTGACTCAACCGTTTTCTCTACATGAATGATCAATATCCGGTTCAGGACTTAATATCAAATATTAATAGATTCAGGTTATTAAGGATCATAAATATCAGTGATGTAATTAAATTTCAAAGCATCCACATCAACTCATATTAATCAGTAACAATAATCTAATATTCTCATTGACAATACTTGTGCAGATTGTATTCAAAGAATTATAATAATTCAAGAAGTAATAAGTAAATCATCTTCATTTGCTAATGCAGAACAAAAATCTAAACATTCTCGTTAAAAAAAGACAATCAGTGCAGATTGTATGTATCAAAGAATGATTAAAAAATCAAAATGTAGTTATTAAAAACAAAACAAAAAATAATACAATTTGTGCAGATTGTGTTCATCAAAGAATGATTATAATGATACAGAAATAAGTTGAAAGAAAAAAAAAAAGATCAGGAATTTGAGCAGAATCAGTTCAAAGCATTTATTTCAGACATTGAAGAAAAGTAAGTAGAGCGACAAATACAAGAATCATTGAAACAACAAAATCAGTGCTACATCACAGCTTAGAACGAGTTTAAGGCCATGTAAGCCATCTTGTAAAACACCATCGTTGTTATGACTGAAGGTCTCATTTCAAGGGAATTGACAGACAGATGTGTGCAGCTGATGTGGTCAAAGCTTTGGACGTGCTGTCTCCACAGCGTTCGATCAGCTCGTGGAGGCCTACTCGGAGCAAGCCCGAGGCCTGATGGACGGGGGAGCAGACGTCCTCCTGGTTGAAACCATATTTGACTCTGCAAATGCCAAGGTATCCCTTCAGAAACAGAGGACGGCGTTGAAGCTGGTAGATAAATGATATTGTAGACAACCACAGTATGTTCTCATTATAAAAAGGAAAACAAATGGAAACTTCCATTTATTCTTCATCCAGAAAGATGATTGATCAGGATCAGAACAATCGTAGATCACTTTCTTTACATCACACATCCTGATTTATAGAAAAGCTCCTGAAGTCTGTAGGTCTCATGATCTGAAACCTCTGGTTTGGACTGAAAGCATGTTCTTATTCCACCTCTGTTCAGTTAAATCAATAGTTATGGAAAGTAATGTCAAATGAATCGTAGTTTGGAGATGTATGAAATCATGAGATTCTCTGAGGATGTTGATAGTAAACCTTACCTGTGATGCATGTCAGTGACAGCAGCCTCTTTGTCTCTGCAGGCCGCCCTGTTTGCCATCGACATGCTTTTTGAAAACAGCCACGAGAGGAGGCCCATATTTGTACGTCTGACTCATCGTTGCTGCAGATTCTGAATTCCAGTTAGAGAAAAAAACATGAAGAAGCTTGTGTTTATTTTGAGCTTAAGTACTTCTTTATAATGAAACGTGAAAAAAGTGTAAAATGTAAAAAAATATATATACATTTTGTGTTTGAAAAACTGTTCCTGTTCCAGTTAGTGTGTTAACTGTAGCTTAATAGTGTTGACAGACATGGGTTTTGGGCTGCTGCTGTTGGTCCCTCACAGATCTCCGGGACCATTGTCGACCGGAGTGGACGCACGCTGTCCGGCCAGACGGGAGAGGCGTTCGTGGTGAGCGTGTCGCACGCCAGGCCGCTGTGGTGAGAGTCCCAAACCCAACTCCTGCTAACAGAAGCCGCATGAAGACCGACAGTAACCGGGTCGTTCCCTGCGTTTTGCTGCAGCATCGGGCTGAACTGTGCGCTGGGGGCCACAGAGATGAGGCCGTTCATCGAGGCCATTGGGAAAAGCACCACGGCTTTCATCATCTGCTATCCTAATGCAGGTCAGTCTCTCGCCGTTGACTCACAGCCTGCAAAACAGCATCCACTTACCAGCTACAGAACGTTACAGAGTAGATTCAATAGTTCTCATTTATCCAGGTGACATCTGGAAGTGGAGCTTGAGTCCTGGCATTTGTTTTTAAACTTCAGTCAAATACAAGAGTTATAAGGGGCATTAAGCCAGACGGGAGTCAGAGAGAATCCATCAGTCAGTCAGACTTTAACTGTGTTCACAAGAACTTGTTCATAAAATGCTACATGTTGATTTAGCTGCTTTAGAGTTTTAATAAAACCTTTCTAGGGCTGGACAAAATGACCAAGAAATAAAATCTCAGATTTTTTCTTATTTCTATCAAATTCAATTTTTCATTTAAATCAATTTTTTTTCTTTTACTTTCTTTAACAAAAATTACAAATGATTGAATACATTTGATAAAAACTATTTTATTTTTACCATTTTCTTTGAAAATTAAACACAAAGTGGAACTAAATTCAAGCTGTAAAAATGTTTGTAGTTAAGGAAAACTACACACACTCAGCACAGCTATTTCATTTGCAACAGCAAAAATGATTTTGTTTTTGGTGCTCCAGGTTTGAAGTCTCCAGACCAGTGACCAAAAGAAGTTAATGTTAATGCTCAGCTCCAGAAGCCCCGCCCCCTCAGAGGGGATTTTGGAAACAGAGGCTTCAGATCAACATGAAAAATGTCTTTCTAAGACATTTAGGTTGTGGGATTTTGTTTAAAAACATCATAATCATCATTAAAGTGGGAACGTTTTTTTAAATAAACCAAACGGTCATTGGGAGACTTTAAGGGAGGAGCCTGTTCTTGGAGATTGGGCCAATAGGAACAGCTCTAGAAGGATGTACTGAAGCTCATTTTGTTTCTTCTTCTCAGGTCTTCCCAACACATTTGGAGGATATGATGAAACTCCTGAAGTGACAGCTTCTCATTTGAAGGTTCTTCTCTTCTCTCGTCTTCACCTTTGTTGTAAAGACCATCATGTCTGCTCCGGTCACTGTTCATCCAAACTCTCTCCAAACACATTCAAACAGTTTCATCTGAAGATTGCTGCTAGCTTGTGTCCAGCTGGCGGCCTGCTTTTGCCCTTCAGCTGACTGTGCTGCCACATGTGTGTGCAGGACTTTGCCCTGGACGGCCTCGTGAATGTGGTGGGAGGATGCTGTGGGACCACTCCATCACACATTAGGTTAATATCACGTCTGTAACCAGGGAAAATGGCGGTCCAGATTTTCCAGGGTTTCATCTCCCTCTGCTACCCCCCTGCAGAGCCATATCTGAAGCAGTCAGACACTGTCAGCCCAGAGTCCCGCCTCCTGCTATCTATGAGGACTACCTGCTGCTTTCAGGTAAAGTCTTTCAAACTGGGAAAACTTGAGTTTTTTTTTTCATTGAAGATGAAGACAAAGTCAAGTATTTAACCACATGTGTCAAAGTCAAGGCCCGGGGGCCGGATCCGGCCCTCTGGCTAATACTGTCTGGCCCTTTAAATCATTTTATTTTATTGTCATTAATGGCCCGATGTTATCTTGCATTTATTTCTAGCTTGTATAATTTTGATTAAATATATTTTTATGCAGGGTAAAATATTGAAAGTTATTTAAAGTTTAAAGTAGATTTTTTTCTGGAATAATATTCAAGTTTCAATATTAAAGTTTTAAAAATGATCATTCTTCTAGCTTTTTGACTATTTTGTCATTTACTAAGAATTTTTCAGGCTGTTCTAAGTTTAGCTAATATTTCAGCTACATGCTAGCTAATTTGGCTAACCTAAGTTTTTTTTTCTTTTTTTTAGGCTAATTTTTAGCTATCAGCTTCAGTGTTTTTAGCTATCAATTTTAGCATCGTCAGCTATCAGCACTAGTATCTTCATCAGTTAATTTCAGCTTACAGCATTCACACTATCATTATCACAGGTAATGTTATTTATCTAGTTCATAATTATGTTAAAAGTTACAGTTTTAAAGTTTAAAAATATAGTTTTAGAGTGTTCAGTAACTGTTTATCCTGTTCGACCCGTGACCTATTTTGGATTTGGGCCCTTGTCTGATTGGGTTTGACACCCCTGCTCTTGACGAAGGCGGAGATTTCTCATCTTTAGCCGGTCGCCTGAGCAGAAATTTACCAAACTTTAGGAAACTCTTTCAAAATGATATCTCAAAAACATTTCAGAACTATGAGCTTTCAAGCTTCTGAATGTGAATAAGCTGTAAATGTCTAGCAGTTTAGTGTCTAAGATGAGCTTCAAATGGACAGAGAACAGTAATCGTTTTACTTCATGTTTTTTACGGCGGCTCCAGCAGGGGGAGGGACTTCTGGCTAACAATGAGCGCCATATTTTTCTCTGCAGCCAGATTCAACAGGTCAGAGCTGCCCAACCATGGACATCCTGTTGGGTTCCTCTTCATTCCTGCCTCACATGTTTAATTCATTCAAAGTGGCGCCAACAGAAAGATCACCTGAAAACAGAAACCAGCGCATGACCCTGAATGAGTGCTTCAGACTCGCTGAATCTGCCTCACACGTGTTCTGCTTTACTGCATGAGTAGCTCTCTGCTCATAACCTCAACTCACTCCATCCAAACTATCCAGGTGGAGAACCAGCTGAGAACCCGAGGAAGGCCGCTTACGTGTCAATGTTTCTTATTATGAAAAAATGAAATTATAGAATGACCCGACACTGAACATTGTCACAGCTTTTCCCAGGTGTGTTTAAGTGTCTCAATGGGAGAACTTGCCGTCTCTAAAGCCGTTTGTCTTCTCTAGGTTTGGAGCCCTTCAAGATCGGACCTCACACCAACTTTGTGAACATTGGCGAGCGCTGCAACGTGGCGGGCTCACGGAGATTCGCCAAGCTGATCTTGGCTGGACACTATGAGGTCTGTTCTACGGTTTGGCATCAGTCAATAATGCGAACATGCCTTGATGGAACTTGTGCTGCTGGTTTCAGGAAGCGTTGTCCATTGCGAAGGCCCAAGTGGAGATGGGGGCTCAGATCCTGGATATCAACATGGATGAGGGCATGCTGGAGGGACCGAAGGCCATGGCCCGCTTTTGTAACTTTATAGCCTCTGAACCTGATATTGCACGGGTGAGATGACAATACCATTTTATTGACTTTATTTTTATTGGATGTTTCCAGTTGTTAACATTTACAGACACCAATAATCAACAACAACAAATAACTAACATAAATAAACATAATACACAGAAATGTGAGGGTTTTTTTGGCGTGTGAATTTAGAGCTTTAGGTGTCAAAATCTTCACATATCGACTCAATTTTTTCCATTTTTTGTTGAAAATGTAGAAAGTTAATTTTAGTTGAAAATTCAGTTTTATCATTGAGTGAATGGTCATTATGGACTTCACCCAGTCATCCTCTCCAGGGCATGGGAGTGGGGGTGGGGGGTGTCACTGCCTTTCTGCTTAGCGAGAGTAGAGTCCTTACCGTTTGAAGATCTCCATTCAGTGCAGAGTCATCAACATTCTCTGGATACAGAGCTGTAAACTCATTAGGCAGGTCATGTCCAAGAAAAAGTTGTTACATCATTCCAAAAAGGTTGAAGTCTCGGACATGACCAAAATAGATGAGTATGATTCCCCTCCTGACTCTCACATCGTCTCCAACAAGACTGTGGAGTTGTTAGTTGTTTACTTTTAATTTTGGGTGATATAAAATAAAGTGTAAGGTACTACCATATTTGACAGCTCTCCTATGGGGTCCAGATGACCCCACCTTCACATTGAGAAGTTAGTCCTTCCATGACAAAGGTGGACAAGACTTCATGTCTGTCATTGGACACCAGTAAAGATCGACAATCATTGAAAGAAAAAGTTCGGCGCTCTGTCTTGTGGGGTCCAGATGACCCCACTTCAATGTAAACAAGCCGAGGAGAGCAGAAGGATTACACCAGTCTTCTTCTGTCATTTCTTGATTGAGCTCAGATTCTCATTTAATTTTAATGTAGAGCGATGAACCTTTCCTATTATCAACAAAAGATTGATCAAATAACTCTTATTTGGCTGTTTTTATAACTGATATTAGTTTAGTAATGCTGTGACTTTTTTGTTCTAGATAAGGTTTATTTTTTCTTTGTTAAAAAAGTCCTGAATTTGTCGGTATCTAAGTAAATCTTTGGTCTCTACTCCAATATTTTTTTTAAATCTCTAAAGCTAAGTAGATTCCCGTCTTTTGTAATAGTCTAACCTGCAGTCCTGCATTTTTCTATCCATTGTTTCGTATCATTTTAAAATGTGGGCGTCGGCTCCATTTTACCATTGCAAGTGAGCGCAGGTCTGTTTGTGTCACAGGTGAACGGCTCGCAGTAGCTATGTCTGAAGTCCCTCTACTCACTATAAAGTGCGTTCTTCATTTTCTAGTTCTGTCTGAATTTACTAATTCCAAAATCGAGTGCACTAGAAATTTCCTAAAAGTCTTTGCGAAAAACTAAACTCCACCCATCCAGATTTTCAGCATCAGAACACAGTGGAGTCAAAAATAAACGTCATGAAATGTTCATCTTGATTCCATTTTGACTTCATGAAATCAGTGATGTCATATCAGATGTTGGGAAAAGTGAAAGAAAAGTAGTGAACATCGTGTCTGAATTAACTTTAACATCCAGGGCACTAGATAGTGTTTAGTAGTTTGGGGAGGAATTCGGGCATCACCAGCACTCGATGTCTGGACCGTCTGCAGGACCGTCTGCAGGACCGTCTGCAGGACCGTCTGCTGTCCAGACGTCTCCTGAGAATACTTTGGTGTTTATCATACTTCTGAAGGTTAAATGGAGACAGAGCTTCTGTGAAGTCATTGATCAGACGATGTGCTCGGATCTTTACCCCCTCAGGTCCCTCTGTGCATCGACTCGTCAAACTTTGCCGTGATAGAGGCGGGGCTAAAATGCTGTCAGGGTAAGTGCATCGTCAACAGCATCAGCCTGAAGGAAGGGGAGGAGGAGTTCCTGCTCAGAGCTGCCACCGTGAAGCGCTATGGAGCGGCTCTGGTGGTCATGGCGTTTGACGAGGAGGGACAGGTATGCAGGGGGCGTGTCACCCTCATCCGTCGAGCACACCGTTGTTTTTACCGTGATGCCGTTCACAGGCCACGGAGACCAACCGCAAGATGGAGATCTGCAGTCGCGCCTACGCGCTGCTCGTCAACAAAGTGGGATTTGATCCCAACGACATCATCTTTGATCCCAACATTCTCACCATCGGGACTGGGATGGAGGAACACAACAACTATGCAGTCAACTTCATGCAGGCCACCAGGCTCATCAAGGTAGTGTCCCACCACCAGAACGGGGCAGGACTCCTCTCCACGAGTGAACTGGGATGTTTTGCTGTGTTCAGGAGACCTTACCCAGAGCCAGAGTGAGTGGGGGGCTTTCCAACCTGTCCTTCTCCTTCAGAGGAATGGAGGCCGTCAGGGAAGCCATGCACGGAGTCTTCCTGTATCACGCCATCAAGGTAAAGACCTTCATTGTTCTGCTACTGGAACCTCCGTCTCTTCCACCCTTTAACAGTGCTTATGTTCTTTGAGTTACTTTAACTGTTCAACCATTAACACGATGGAGATTCAGAATCTGTTGGAATGATCGTCTTAAGGTTGAAAAGTTACAGTATGTTAAAGATTTTGGGTTTAAGCTACGCCTCAGATGTTACATGGTTAATCCCAGAACACGCATGATAAAACTAACCCTTTGATTCTCTGGAAGCTGTCAGAGACGGAGGGACAAAAAAAATTCTGTAACTTAAATTTTTACCTTCTTATGTTTATTTTCTGATTCTAAAGAAACATTTTTTCGGACAAAACCAGGAGTTTATAATGCGACAGTTGTTCCCATGTACCAAACCCACGTTGTCTTTATGCAGAGACCAACTCTATATTGTTACGTCTACTCTGGTAATAGATGTACATTCAGGTTTGAAATAACACTTTTATGAGGGTTTTGTCATTTTATTTTGCTTGTTAGTCACTAGAGTCACACCATGATTTTCATAAGCCTTTCAGAGTGAACTATATCCATATATATGAGCATATATTACCTCTGGAACACCAGAAAACAAATTATGTATGAAATATGACTTATTTTTAGTCCGTTTTTTCCTACTCAGAAGTAAAACGACTCGATCCCTGAAGCTCCACCTGCTGCTGCGAGTGGCTGCCAGCGACTAATCGACTATTAAAACAGTCGACGGCTAATTTAATAGTCGATTGGTCGTTATTTTTATATCATATGGAGTCAGATTGTTGTGAAGTTCAAACTTATAATGGTATTCTGCTAACTTTATGGACTATTTTGGCATCTATTTGGAGTTTAGCTAATATTTCAGCTACATGCTAGCATTTTAGGCTAATTTAGCATTTAACTCATATTTTAGCTGGCTACCAGATTCATCTTTTTCAGCTATTAGCTTCAGCGTTTTTAGCTATCAATTTCAGCATCTTCAGCGGTCAAACTCAGCTTACAGCAGGGGTCCCCAAACTCCGGCCCGCCATTTAGACCGGCCCCAAACGCTAGCAGAGACCCAGTATTACTTTTTGTCAATCTGTCCACATGATCTAGACCGGGGGTGTCAAACATCCGGCCCACCAGATTGTTCTTGTAATGGTAGCAGAGGGAAGACAGGTTCATCTTCAATCAATGTCTTTAAATGACCAGAATGCATCTGAACAATCGAGACATTTTCTTGAGTTTGCGTGAATTCTGATATTTCTTATCACAGATTTGATTTCTTTCATTTTTCTTTGACGCTCTTTTTTCATTCTTATTTTCCAAGGCTTTAACAGTGAGTTCAGGCTGTCTTTTTTCATTTTTTGACGTTAGCATCACATGAAGATTTATCTGGCTCCATTGTTTAAAGTGAAAATGAGCTTTCACTAAACGTCCGTCTTCATACACATGTTGTGTGTGCCTCCATACCTGGTGTCCAACGATTTTATGAATGGACGCCGTTCTAACTTGATGAGTGAACGTAGCACGCCGCTGCGTCCGGTAGAGTCCTCAGTGTTCGTAGTTAAATCCTCAGAAGTGATTTTATAATCCAGGCAATCCAAGTCATGAATCCAACAGTTCGATGTCTCTGAGGGTCATAATCTGTTGACGTAATTGTTGCGGCGATACTGAGTTGAGAGCCGCTGTGGGATAAACTCCGGCTTTCCTCGTCTGACGCTCGATCCTTCAAAATAAAGTCCAAAGCGTGTGTCTGCTGCGATGTGTTTATTGCTTTATCTGCAGGTTTTCAGTCCATACAAAAACAAAACAAACACTCCAGCGGTGACAGAGTAATCAAGTTAACGCGGTCAACAAATTCTATGACTAAGCCAGGGGCTCACCCCGCTTCCTCATCCATGCATGCTCCACAGGTGACTAGAGAGCACCTACAGGGACACACCCACCACCAGGCAGCCGCCTGTGCCACCTCATCATGGCTCCTACAGATTATAAGAAGACAGAAGTTAGAATTTTGTAAGAAAAGAATTTCAAACAGAACCGATTCCAGAACCTGAGCAGACATGAGAACAAGACCAGATCAGATTCTGACAAAAGAAACCAGATTCAGAAAGATGAGATATTTAGTATTTCTAAATACCTTCACCATGATTTACAAACCTTCTTATTTTTTTTCTTTTCATTTTTGAACATTATAATCAGTAGTTTACATTGTGGTGGTTGTGTTTTTGTTTTTTTCATTTCAAAAGTTGAACAGTGAATAATAGTTTTTTGTTTTTATCATGTATTTTGTACATTTTATATGGGAGTAAAATAAAATCTTGAACATATTTTACACTTATAAATATAAAATCATTTTTTTCCATGATTTATTCATTTTTTTTCATGAGTTTATAGTTATTGATCAGTTAAATAAAATAACCAAACGACCAAAAGATCCAGATGTTCTAAGATCTGTGTGTGAGGATCTGCAGATCTCCAACGTCTCTAAAGAATCCTGACAGGAGAGGATTCTCTGTTTACTGGTTTACTTTATGGAATGTTTTAGATTCATTTTCTCTGTGAAGATTACAGAAAGAGATTGTTCACATATGGTTAAGTGAAGCTTTCTGGAAAAACATAATTGTTTACGTTTAGACAAACGTTATGAGGAGAAAACTGTTATGTGGCCCTCACAACGAGTTTGGGGAGCCCTGGGTTACAGCATTCACACTAGCTTTATTGCAGGTAATACGGTAATACTATACATCTAGTTTTGAGTTGGATTAAAGTTAATGATGGTTAAGATGTGTGCTGTACATCCAGTTTGAGTTTGACCCGATTTGTCGAGTAATCGGAAAAATAATCAGGGATTAGTCGACTATTAAAATAATATTTTCTGGCAGCCTTAGCCAGAATTGACACGGATCGTTCGCGGCTCCCGCACAAATCGGCCAGACTCAAACGATTCGCTGCACAGCACGAGTCTTTCGCGGAGGGAGGGAGGGACGCAGTGCATGGTGTGAAGCACACCATAGATCGGGGTGTCTGTATCAACCGCACAACGGGGTCGAAATCCAAAACACAGCATTGGTCGCAAGCCGAACAGGATAAATATTTATTCAATACTCTAAAACTAACATTTTTTTTAAATATTACTATGAATAAAAACAGACTGGAATATTATTGCAGAATAAATCAACCTAAATCTTAAATAACTTTCAATATTTTACTCTATCAAAATAGATTTTGTCAAAATTGTACAAGTTAGAAATGAGAGCAGGAGAACATCGAGCCGTTAATAACAATAAAATAAAATGATCTGGAGGGCCGGATCCGGCCCCCGGGCCTTGACTGTGACATGCGTCATAGATTAACAGGTGCAGCCTCCCCTCCGCAGGGCTTCCGTATCCGGTGTGAACCAGACGTAAACTGGCTAAACATATTTTACAGAGAATGAAGATTCAATAAAATAAAGTTGCTGATTTGCAGAAACCTGTGAAATGGACATTTAAGTTTTTTCCAAAGCTAAATTTGGCAGAAACCTGTTAAGAGGCTTTAGCAAGAAAATACTCCTGTGTGTTCTGAAGAAATATAACATAAAATCAGATTCAATAAAATCAAAATTTGAACATAATCTCAGCTTGAATTGAGTTCTTAGTGTTAAAAGAACATTCTAAGAAAAACCATCATCTAATGTTGCCTTTATTCAGTTTTTTAAACAACCTTTCCACATCAGCTGTTTTGTTTCATTCTGTCGTCATCATCCGTAAAATAAATTCAAATGCTGTTTTTAAACTACATTTCATGAAGTAGATTTTTAATTTTAACAACCGATTGTTTGGAAATGTAAAGCTAAAAAAATATAAAACCCTAACTTTGGCCCCCTTCAAACCGGTCCATGAAAATATTGAACCAGTCCAGGGCCTAGAGAGGTTTTGGGAGCACTGCAGTGGATCAGGGCTCACAGTAGTCAGAACAATCATCTCCTGAAGATGTAAGGCTGACCTTTGTCTTCAAAATATTACAAAAACTGTTTGTAATTTATTTATTTCAACTCTACATTTGACCACATTTTTGTGTCAGATTTATTAATGTTCGTATGTAGTCTAACTGATTATTTTACAGCTGTATTTTAGTGTATTTTATGGTTCTTTTTATCGCTGATTGAATGTTTTAGGTTGACATTTTAAACATCTGTTCATGGACTACAGATGAAAAATAGTCTCTACACTAATTCTGGCACATTGCAGCTGTACTTTTAATGTGCTCTGTCCCGTTTACCAATAAATACATGAAAATAATCTTAGCAGAAAAAAATAATACTAAAACATTTTAAAAATGAAACCAATAAATATTCTCTCCTCTCCATTATTGTTCAGACTGCAGAAGGTGGAATAAAAAATCACGTTCTATGTGGGTTTCCATCAGCCAGATGGAGAAAAAAACCATGATGCGTCTCTGATTGTGTTTGAAGGGCTGGGCCGGATCTGGCCCGCGGGCCGTAGTTTCGGGACCCCTTCTGCAGATGTAGATGACCAGTCTGTAGAGCCTCTTCTGCTTTGTGAACAAACCGGCTGATGCAGGACTCCATCTTCACTGAGACTGCAGCCGATGGCTGAGCAGATCAGTTTGTGTGTCCTCTTGATGGAGATGACTGCTGGTTTGTTATGATCGTCTTTCTGAGCTGAAGGTGTTTCTCATAAAGCCTCTCGGTGTTTGTCAGGATGGAATGGACATGGGCATCGTGAACGCTGGAAACCTCCCGGTTTATGACGACATTGACAAGGAGCTGCTGTTGCTGTGTGAAAACCTCATCTGGAACAGAGACACGGAGGCAACGGAGAAGCTCCTGGTCTACGCCCAGGTGAGGAAAGCTGCACACCTGCCGCTCGGGTCTTCCACTTACCTGACAGACCATCGCTTCAACAGAGCGTTGTGAGAGGAGGGAAGAAGGCGGTGCAGACGGATGAATGGAGGGAGGTGAGCGTGGAGGAGAGGCTGGAGTACGCTCTGGTTAAGGTAAGACTATTTTAAAATAGATTAAACTTTTATTTACATCCTGAGATTGAGATTTTATTAAAAAGATAATGACATTTATTTGTAGTTTTTGGACAAAAGCGGTCTTCTATTATAACAAATAAGATGAGAATGAAAGTCAACATGACGACTGTAATGCAGCAGCAGTAGTGCATCCGCTGTGGGGGCGGAGCCAAACAGAGCTGTCTGCTATTAGAAATCCAAGGAGGAAACTGACCGTCTTTTTATTTTTGGATGGAGACCTGCATGAATTCTCCACGATAAACAAGCACCAACTTTGTCTAAAAATAGCGGAAAGTCCACTCTTCACCTCGAAAGTCCCGCCCACAGACGTCACACCTTTAGACACACCTCCACCTGTGTAGAATACAGCCGAGCCGACCTGAAACCCAGCTGGATCAAAATCTCCAAAAAAAAGTTTTATTAATTTTCATAAGCATAATATAGAATTTTTTTAAGGAAACAAGAAGAGGTTGGAAAAAAAAACTTCAGGAAAAACGTCAAATAGACAGCAGTGAGAAATTCTTATTTTTGGGCTTCCTGGTGTGACTTTAGCCCAGATGTTTTTGTGTTTTCATTCAAAAACAAGTTGATTAGTTTGTTGACAAATTTTTATTCTTGTTGTTTTTATAAAATTACACCTAAAAACCTTCATTCTCTGTTGTAAAAACAGTTTGTTAAACATTTTTGAAGTTTCTACAGCAAAATGAATCCTATTTTCCTGATGGAATTTTTTGTTTTTGCATGATTCTATGTCTAATGTGTGAATATAACTTGAAGAAATGACAAAATAAAGGTCATGTCACATACGAGAGGTTGTGCTGATTAAAATGAGACCAAATAAACAGCAGAAAGTCTTTCAAATTGAAAATATAGAGATGAATTCAAATATAGAAAAAAACTGAGTATTACATCCAGGGCTCCAATGGGTTAAAAATAAATCTTTTAAATGTTCAGTTTTGCGTGTGATTTCATATTATGATTATTTGCAGACACGTGGCTGACAAATATTCTATCCAAAAACAAAAAAGTGGTTAATCACAATTCATTTTTCCCAGATTTGCGATGAATTAATTTTTTTATCAAACACCAGCACTAGTTTTTTTTTTTTTTTTTTACATTTATGGTTTGAAAGCTTTGAAATTCAGTTTGAATTTAAAATAAATGTAAAAAGAAGTACCATCCAACTTGTATCAATAAATATTCAGTTACAATGAATTGAAGGAAATTCCATTTACATATGAAATTGTTTTCAACCACATTTTAAAAACTGTTTTGAACTGTTGGAATCTGGACTTTAGACCAGAAGCTTTCATTAGTCGTGCAGTTCCTGTGTCATTTTTAAATAGACACAGATTTTGAGTTCCAGTGCTGCTCTGGGACAGCTGTGATGGACCTGAAGTGTTCCCGCTCCGTCACTCACAGGGCATCGAGAAGTATGTGGTGGAGGACGTGGAGGAGTGTCGTGCTCAGGTGAGCCGCTACAAAAGACCCATCCACATCATTGAGGGGCCCCTCATGAACGGCATGAAGATGGTGGGGGACTTGTTTGGAGCTGGGAAGATGTTCCTGCCGCAGGTACCACGTCTCTCAGTACATAATATGTTCACGTGGAGACTCTTGACCTTCAGTTCAGAACTCACAGATATTGATCTGTGTTGCTGGTTCTGGTGTTTTCTGTGACACTGACTGGGTCAGCATGGGTTCTCATGGGTTAGAACTGTTCTGGTCAGTGGATAAACATCGAATGTGTAAAATGTTCAGCAGATATTAATATTTAAACATCAAGCGTTAAAACATGATGTGAGACTCAAACCATGACTGGAGCATCACTGCAGGCCTGTCAAAGTAGGTAAAAGGTGGTTAAAAATCAGCTCTTTTCACTGTTTTTCAGTCATTTCTAATGAAACTTTCTATACTGATCAACTACAGTCAAAGTGAATATCTATAATGAAGCAAATTGTTTATTGTTGTTTGTTAGATTATGGAACAGACAACTTATAAGACAGTTTGTTGCTAAAACCACATTGAAAATCTGTTTCATTTATTCTCTAGATTTGTTTTCTGGATTTGTTTCTGACAATTTTTCTACCAAACTAAAGAGTAGTAAACTAAGTTGTTGTTAATCAGATCAGAGTCGGATGCTGGACGTCACGTTTTGAAGAAGGATTCGACTCACAAAAAGCTTTTGAACGTGTGTTGAAAGCTCAACCAGGTCACACCTTGACATGCAGATGACTGATGATGTTTAACACACAGAACTGTCAACTGTTTGAAAATCTGATCATGAAAAGTAGATAAATAATTAGGGTTTGTTCCTGGATAGAATTCAATGACACAAAGTCTTCTTTAAGAATAGAGCTGTGAAGGAAAAAGCCTGCAGCAAGATTCAGATTTGAACCGCTGTCACCAGGTAGATGTGGACATGCTCTAGGAAACAGGAGAAGAAGAAGAATTAAATGTCCCAACTATTCATACTGTACATTTTGATTGTTAAATTGAGCTTCTCTCTTCATAAGTTATTTTTAAAGCTGCTCTTCTGCAGAGATGTCACATGTTTGTGTCTGCAGGTGATCAAGTCGGCTCGTGTGATGAAGAAGGCAGTGGGATACCTCATACCTTTCATGGAGAAGGAGAGGGAGGAGCTAATGGCGGCGTCGGGGTCTGCAGAAGAAACGGTTGGTCTGACTGTGAATCTGATTGGTTGAAGGACATGGATCCTGTGGATCTAAGGCTGAACAGGAGTCCGGTTCAGGAGAGGACAGAAACATCATGAACATGCTCCCAAAGCAGCGTGGACCAGGATTACTGAAGTCAAAGTGTCCCCTTCAGTCTGAAACCACAAACTTGTTATTAAAATGTCATCATGACAGTGTTGGTCAGGTGTTTCTCTCCCTGAAAGTGATTGGTTTAGAAGAGGAAGACCAGAGACGATGAGGGTAGAAGGGATTCAGGTGTGAAGGTCCTCAACCGTCCTGGTCTTCTGCAGAGTCCGTATCAGGGCACCATTCTTCTGGCTACGGTGAAGGGAGACGTCCATGACATCGGCAAGAACATCGTAGGAGTGGTGTTGGGATGCAACAACTTCAGGTGGGCGGAGTTTCATGGTTTGTATCTGATATTCTCTTGCTGTTCTTTCCTGTGGATGTTCTTTGTCATTAATAATGTAACGGTGTTCGTGGTCTCCTCATGGAGGACTCAGCCCGAAGCAGGAGGCTCTGTGTTTTCTATCCATCTTTATGGGGCCTCACAGGGTGAAACCTCGTCCGTTTTTCTTGTTTCACATTGAGACACTGAGATGAAGCTCCTCAGGTCGTAGCAACACTTCCCCATGTGTCCCCCGGTGACCCCCTCTGCGATGCTCTTGTCTGCAGGGTCATCGACTTGGGCGTGATGGTGCCCTGTGATCAGATCCTCAGGGAGGCTGTGGCACACAAAGCTGGTATGACATCAGTCTTCAGAGACAAATCTACAGCATTAAAACACTTTGATTAGAATGATGAATTACTCTGATCTGCTGTTTAGGATTCTGCGATTTAGACATTCTAGATCAGGAGGGTCAAACTCCATCACACAGGGGGCCAAATTCCAAAACTCACCTTAGGTCAGAGGCTGAACAGGATAAACATTTACTGAACACTATAAAAATGCATCTTTAAAACTTTAAAAACGTAATTTTTTAACATAATTATGAACTAGAAATTGATAGTTAAAAATGCTGAAGCTGACTGCTAAAAACACTGATGGGGATATCTGAAAACACTGAAATTGAAACCTAAATCACTGAAGCTAATAGCTGAAAACGGTAAAGTCCATAGCCAGCTAAAAAATTAGCTAAATGCCAAATTAGCCCAATAAACTAAGACAAAAAAACTTTGGTTAGTCAAAACAGCTAGCATGGTGCTGAAAAAAAAAAATAGCTAAAATATCCTAAAAGAACGACAAAAGTCTTAATTAACCAAATAAGATGGCGTGGAAATATTAGCTAAACTCCAAAACAGCTTAAAAAACCTGAAAAAAAGCTGAAACAGCTAGCATGTAGCTGAAATATTAGCTAAACTCCCAAACAGAAATAAATGGTAAATGGCGTATACTTGTATAGAGCTTACTACCCTCCTTCGAGGGCCCAAAGCGCTCCACAGTCACAGACCCATTCACCCATACATTCATACACTGGTGGTGGCTCCGCTGCCGAACTCTGGCGCCAACCTCCCACCAGAGGCAATTTAGGGTTCAGTGTCTTGCCCAAGGACACTTCGACACATGGGCGGGCAGGGAATCGAACCCACTATCCTCCGATCATGAGACGACTGCCCTACCACTGCACCACGGCCGCCCATAAAAGCATCTATGTCTGAGACAGAACTAATTTCATGTGTTTACTGTGTTTTAATGCAACTTTGTTTAACATTTTGCATGTTCTGTAAACTAAGCATTAAACATGAAGCTCACCAGTTTATTCATTCTTTTAAAAACTCTAAAATTATAAAATCTATTCTAAAAACGTTTTTTTTTCACCAGTCAGATTGATTTTGGGGACTTGGATGATCTTTCATTCTCTTTGGAACTGAAACACATTAGACGTCTGGATCAACTGTACAGTTTCTCTGTGGAAACAGCATCTATTACTGACCAATGAGAAGTCAGAGGATTTTATGTTTGGTTGATCTCTGAGTCGTCCCAGCAGATGACTCGTCATGGATCAGTCCTGGTTCTCTGTATTTGAATCACTGGGAGAGTAAATTACAATCTGCATCACTCCAAGCTTCTTCTGAAGCTTCTCTTTGTGTCCCTCAGACTCGTTTTTGGTTTCATGCTAACAGGAAGTTGAGCTGAGGTTGTCTTTCTGTGATTATTTATATTTATTAAGTTTCATTTGTTTAAATGGCTTCAGGGAAGCAGAGTTGTTTTGTCCGACGGCTCAGAGGTCGATCTCCTGTCATTTCACTGCAGACATCATCGGTTTGTCGGGCCTCATCACTCCATCTCTGGATGAGATGATTTACGTGGCCAAAGAAATGGAAAGACTTGGAATGAGAGTCCCGTTGCTGATTGGAGGAGCCACCACTTCAAAGTATGATCTCTCGTGATTTCTGCCTGAAGGGAACCTCTGATCGATTGTTCTTGAGCGCTCCTCTGAGGCGTTGTGTGTTTCCTGCTCACAGGAGACACACGGCGGTCAAGATCGCGCCGCGCTACAGCTGCCCGGTGATCCACGTGCTGGACGCCTCCAGGAGTGTGGTGGTGGTAAGAGCGCTCGTGTCGCCTCAGGGGGAGCTGTCGAGCAAAACTTCACTAAACAGAAATAGTGGTCTGTAGTACAAAGCCAGTAATTTATCTTTAAATAAGTTTTCATATGAATCCAAGAGTGCTTTCTGGGAAAAAAAATGGCGAGCGCACTTTATAGTGAGTAGTGAGTAAGTGTTGGTTTCCCTGTACATGCTGTGCACCTGTCGCCGCTGTGACATCATCAACATGCAACTCTGGAGTTTTTACCAGAACTAATCAATTAAAGCCACAGCAAATATCTGTTGATGATGAAGCCAGACGAGGTGCTCGTTATCATAAATGAATGAGGTATGAGGAGAACCAATCGAATTGGAGAGTAAACCGTGGAATAAAGTATGTCACCGTATGTGTTATGGGGTGTGTATCTTTCCCTCGATACGCATCTCGATACATGGTCAACTAATCCGTACATAAAGGATTCAACTAACTTGTTGGTGATTCTATACAGTCTGATTGTTTTATACAAAGCGTATAGATAGTTCTCATTCATATGGAATTTAAAGCTTTAAATCATAACTCTTGACATTTTACAGAGAAATGTGTTCAGGTATTGATTGGATTGGACGTCTCTTTGTTTGTATTGCATGAACGTAAAAAGACAAAGACAGTAGAAAAATAAACAGAGAAACTTGAGTTTGAAATCAATTATGAGCATTTTGATTGATTTTATGCCTTTTAACCAACATAATCTTGTGATTTCCTGGATTGTTTTTTTTTTTTTACATTCAGTCTCTCACTGTTGAGTTGTATCAGTGATGAACATCACAGACCAAACGTCTCCTCTGAGCTGCTCCCTCTCTGTCTCAGTGCTCTCAGCTGCTGGACGAGGCCATGAAGGAGGATTACTTTGAGGAGGTGAAGGAGGAGTACGAGGAGATCAGGCAGGAGCACTACGACTCCCTGAAGGTGAAACCAGAACCCCAACATCAGTTACTGTTTGTATTCTGTCAATATAGACCTGATGACCAACCGTTTGAACCGGAGGCATCAGCTTTAGGACATTTATTAAAAATCTTGAGCATGTTGGTTTTTTGCTCCAGGATCGCAGGTATTTGTCTCTCTCTGAGGCCAGGCAGAAGGCTTTACACCTCGATTGGTCCTCCATTCCCGCACCAGGTGAGCTGACGAAGGCTAAGCCACATCCACCTCCAAGATCCAAAGCTTGACTCAAAAAGGTTTTAAAAAGATTAAAAATGGATGTGCTCCTAAAGAGTTTACCTTTATTCAAGTCTAGTAAACAAATCTTTCATTCTACGCCTCGTAAGCACAGTCTGTGACATTCTGCTGGTCTGATGTGAAGATCTCTGCCTCGCCGTTTTCACGCTGCAGTGCTCCCTCAGTTCCTGGGCACCCGCGCGTTCGAGTCGTACGACCTGACCCGTCTGCTGGACTTCATCGACTGGAAGCCTTTCTTTGACGTGTGGCAGCTGAGGGGCAAATACCCCAACAGAGGCTTTCCCAAGATCTTCAAGGACAAGACTGTTGGTAGGAAAGACAGGACAACCGTTTTAGAACTTTAAAAAGTCATGCTAAAACAGAAAAATCACGTCCACATGAAAAAATGAGTTTCTCCTTTGCTTTATACCACAAACACTTATGAAATGAAGAAATATTATATCATATATTAGTACTTTCAATTTCTTATATTTCAGGTTTAAATTGATTTTCACAAGAAGCTGAATATGGAGCGACATCAGGGATAATATTATTTGAAACCAATTAAAGCAAATTGAAGTAAAATGTCCAAAACATTTTTAGTATTGTAAAATAAACTTAATTCTTTTCAGTTTCAAATGTTAAAATAAACTTAATTTTTTTCAGCTTCAAATGTTAAAATGAACTTAATAATTTTCAGCTTCAAATGTTAAAATAAACTTGATTTTTTTTTTCAGCTTCAAAAGTAGTAAAATAAGCTAAATTATTTTCTGCTTCAAATGTTAAAATAAACTTGATTTTTTTCAGCTTCAAATGTTAAAATAAACTTAATTATTTTCAGCTTCAAATATTAAAATAAACGAAATAATTTTCAGCTTCAAGTGTTAAAATAAACTTGATTTTTTTTTCAGCTTCAAAAATGCTAAAATAAGCTAAATTATTTTCTGCTTCAAATGTTAAAATAAACTTGATTATTTACAGCTTCAAATGTCAAACTAAACTTAATTTTTTTCAGCTTCAAATGTTCTATTTTTTAAGTTTCAAAACTCAAAATTTCAACTTCAAATCTTTTTTTCACTTTCAACACTTTTTTTTTTTTTTTTTTAAATCAGAAAATTTCAGTTTCATATCTTTTGGCCTCGCTGTGGCGCTTTGTGGCGGAACTAACACCACGTTTCAAGGACGTTAAAAGGACATTTTGATTTTTTTTTCGACATTTCCTAGACGTTTTCTGTATTTAACACAATAAGATGGCACTTTGAACGGACTAAACAGAGTTTTGTACGCAATAAAACTTTTCTTTTCACACCTGTCTTGGGAACACTTCAGACTTTGATAATACAGACATTTTCTGACTGTAATGATCACAGTTCTCAGTCAGTTAATCAATGATATATATATTACTGGATTACAAAAATGATACGCACCATCACTATGCATTGAGTCTTCCTGAGTGTTGAATAGAAGAGGTCCTAATAAGTATGAAAAGAAGCACAAAAGGGGCGGAGTTTTTCGTAATCAACTTCAAGAACCTTGAGATCAAAATGATCCGATGTAGAGGAATCATCACAGGACAGGAATCGCATTTTAGTAGAGAAATCAGGCTGAGAACCGGGACGTTTGTGCTAAAGTTGGTGCTAGCAACTCGCGAGTAGCATGCTAGCTTGGTTCTTCGATGTATGTTTTTATTAAGGTTTCATGTTTTAAAACATGGATGATGTTTTTCACTCATTTTTATGTGAGACCAACACAAGAAATGATGGAAATTCATGTGGGGAACATGTGATATGTGCAGTCATGATGCACGTTGCTGTGTTAGCAAACGCGCATGTAGCTAGCTACTTGAAGAACCTCCAAGGCTGAATCTTGGTGTGGGTTGCACGTTTTCTTAAGAAAGTGAAAATGAGTTCTCACATAATTTTCCTAAGTGTTGAGCTTCTTTTTTGGTCTCAAAGACCAGAAAAGCTAGAATCTGCAGCACTAATGCTAACTTTCTGCTCAGTGACATTGAAACAGCAGAGAAGTAGATATTGAAGGAGCTGTGGAGCAAAACTTAAACCTGCCACACTATTTAGAGCTATTATCACTGTGTTTTGAATCTGAATAGTTAAGCAGGTGTATTTAATGTTATCATCCATGTTTGTAAGTTTCAGAATGTTTCTTCTATTAGATAAACAGTGTCTTTCCTGGCTTTAAATAAGGTGGTGGTGGGGGTGTCTCATCGCGGCCTCAGATTTGAATACCTGAACTTTTGCCCCCCCGAGCAAATGACTATTTTAGCAGGTATATTTACATAAATAAAGGACAAATGAGTATTAATTAATTTCAAGTTTATTTTTTTATTTGATAAGTGCTTCTGCAGCTGGTGTATGACCAGCAGATGAAGGTGGTAATAGAAGCTACACGGCAGAGGGAAAGTTCACCTCTTACCGCTTGTTTTTCTCCAGATGGTGAACCAAAAGTTTATTTAAAGAATCAAAGTCTACAAGGCAAAGGAAGAGTTCTGTTCTTCATCTATAGGTGTTGAACTTCTTGAATAGTTGCTGTCCTTTCTTTCCTGTAAAAATGTTATTGCCTCCTGAGGCTGTTGTGATTACTGTCCTGCTAACCTCCTTCCTGCTGCACTTGTAGCTTGTACGTTTGGTTCAGATTTGATTGTTCTGAGCCTTCCTTGTTGTTCCTCCTCTGCTGTTCTCCCTGCAGGTCTGGAGGCTCGCAGACTCTTCGATGAGGCTCAGCTGATGCTCAGCGACATGATTGACAGTGGGAAGCTGAAGGGGCGGGGCCTGGTGGGGTTCTGGCGTGCGCAGAGTAATGGTGATGACATCCTCTTGTACGACCGCGGTGGGAGGGTGGGCGTGGCCACACGGCCCGTGGCCACCTTTCATGGCCTGCGGCAGCAGGTGAGGGAGGCTCCAGCCTTGTTCTGTGCATGTGAAGATCTGATCCCTCACGATACAGAGCGTGTTCACGTGTCCCAGGATGACGTCTCGCTGACTGTCTCTGTTCATGCTGCAGGCAGAAAAAGACGGCGCCGGCGCTGAGCCGTACCTCTGCCTCTCTGACTTCGTGGCGCCTGTGGACAGCGGCGTAGCCGACTACGTGGGGATGTTTGCTGTGGGGATATTTGGAGCTGAAGAGCTGAGTCAGCAGTTCCAGGCCCAGCGGGACGATTACAGCAGCATCATGGTCAAAGCCCTGGCTGACCGTTTGGCTGAGGTACTGTGACAGCCTCTCCCACACAGGTCTGACATTCCTGTTAAGAACCTTTAAAGGGTAACCAAACCCAAAATCAATTTATTTTGTCTGCTGACCTCTATAGATGGGGCTTTAAAAGTACTGTGTGATAAATAAGTGATAATGATAAGTCATCAATTAAAAAATATGTTTAATTCTTGAAATGTAGTCAAAAACCATCAACCATTTCGAAACCCTGTGACTACTAAAGAAGTCAGTCGGAGCTCTCGTGTTTCTGCAGGCGTTTGCCGAGGAGCTCCACGCTCGTGTCCGTAAGGAGCTGTGGGGGTACAGCGCTGAGGAAGCTCTACAGGCCTCCGACCTCCACAGAGTTTGTTACCAGGGCATCCGGCCCGCCGCAGGCTACCCGAGCCAGCCCGACCACACGGAGAAGATCACCATGTGGAACCTGGCTGCTGTGGAGGAGAAGACGGGTGAGAAAATACCAATCACTGAATCGGGAGCAGATCAAAAGATGCTGCTTGACATCAGTCTCCATGCTCCATTCTGATCATCCACTGTCAGACAAATATATCCATGAACATCTTTGTTTTCCTCGTCTGAGCTGGAATCTAAACTGTACGGCTAGATTGAAATGATATTACTGCCGGTTTTTGTTGCAACAGTAATGTTAGCATGAGTCTGTGAGGGGCTGTAAGCTAGCAGGAGAGAGTATAAACAAAGAAATGATGGGAAGTGGGGGAAGCTCACTCAGAGATGAATTATTAATGAACTCCTGCTGCTCTACAGAAACTGCATCCTAGAAAACAAGACAGGTTTTTGGATTTTGCCTAAAAATTATTTATCATTGAAAGACAACTGGGAACACTTTGAAAATAGATAAACGATTTGATCCTTTTAAAACAGCATTTTTGTCTGATCCTGATTCACAAGGATTTGGATAAAAAAATACTTAGAAATACACTTTTGAGCTTAATTTTCTTTATAAGTGTCCTTCATCATCAGGAACACGTTAGAACTCACTGGAGGTCGCAGGACGAACAGGATCAACATTTATTAAACTACATTTTTAAAACTTAGAAAAATAACTTTTTAACATTATTATGAACTAGATATATAGCATTACTTGTGATAATTCTTGTGTGAATGCTGGAAGCTGAATTTGGCTGCTGAAAACACTGAAGCTAAAAGCAGCTAAAATATTAACTAAATGCCAAATTAGCCCAAAAAACATTTAAAAAACCTTAGGTTAGCCAAAACAAGCACTAGCATGTAGCTGAAAAAATAGTCAAACTTCAAAATAGCCTAAAAAACTAAAAAAAATACTAGCCTAAAAAAATACTAGCCTAAACAGTTAGTATGATGCTGAAATATATCTTAGAAAATGCCAAAATAATCCAAAAAGTAGCAGAATTACAATTTTTACAACTTTAAAACTGTAACTTTTTAACATAATTATGAATAATAAGAATACAGGAATATTATTCTAGAATAAATCAGCTTAAACCTTAAATAACTTTCAATATTTTACTCTCAATAAAAAAATATATTTTATCAAATTATTCAAGGTAAAAATTAGCACAAGATAACATTTGTACTTTAATGACAATAAAATAAAATGATCTGGAGGGCCGGATCCGGCCCCCGGGCCTTGACTTCTACACACGTGGTCCGGGGCGTTTGCTGTTTCTGTGGCTCAGTGGGGGTGCTATCATGGTGTGGGGTAACAGTGCTTTTTGTCTGCAGGTATCAGCCTTACGGAGTCCCTGGCCATGACGCCAGCTGCCTCCGTTTCAGGACTTTACTTCTCCAACCCTCAGGCCTCGTACTTCGCTGTGGGGAAGATCACCAAAGAGCAGGTCAGTCTTGTTCTGCATCTGTACCCACAGACCCTTTCTGTTATGATGTGTTAAGGCTTACTTTTACTTCTTTTGCTGAATGCTGCTTTAACCGGTGAGTCAGAAAGGTAGCAGTGAGGGGGTGAATGGCTTATCCTGAGAAGAATGGTTCAGAGAAGCTTCCCAGCTGCTTCCTCAGATGTTGTGATGCAGAGACAGAAAGGGTTTCGGTCCTGATGGTGACCCTGCTGCTCTTGTGTCTGCAGGTGGAGGATTATGCCAGGAGGAAGGAGATGAGCGTGGAGGAGGTGGAGCGCTGGCTGGCTCCCATCCTCGCCTACGAGCAGGAAGATTAGGGCGTGGAGGGCCGGCTTTTCCGTCCCTTCATTCCCATGATGCTCCTGGGGCGAGCCGGCGTGCGGCGCAGCACCTTCCTGACCTCAGTGCCTGATGACCGCAACATTCACTGGAAGGATGACCTTAGACCCAAACTGAACGACGTCCATCTGTTTTCAAACTGACCCTAGATTTGCTTTAAGGTGAATTTGGCGGTTCTGGTCTCATGTTTTAAAGTTTGGGCTCCTAAAGTCTTACAGTATTCCCTCATGAAACCAGAAACGTGCATTCAGACCTCGTAAACTTGAAAGCTGAACGTGTAAGAAAGATCTTTGTGAAGTGTTTTATATTTCCAGAGGCACAGTGTTTTCCTTTCAGCACTGCAGCTGCTGCTGCTGCTGCTGATGATGATGATGATGATGATGACGACATCATCCTGCAGGTTCAGATTCAAACAGGTTTACCTGCAGAGCCAGTTCACGGGTGAAACAAACCAGAGAACTAGAACCTCCTGGAAGCTGTTGCCCTCTAGTGTGCAGGAGCTGAGCTGCTGAACGTCTAAACCTTTACTAATCTAATATTTAGGCTGTTTTACAAAATTAAAGAGGCAATTTTTTAAATTTTAATTTAGTTTTTAAAAAAAATGCTATTTTAGACACTACAGCAAAACTGATTTAGCACTTTTGTCATAATACTTTTTTACTGTCTTTGTAATTTCTAACACTGTTCTGAACAATAAATTCATTCTCTCTAAATGATCATTGAGTCCAGTAACTGAGTGGATGAATGTAAAGCTAACACTGAGATCTAGATGCATTTATGCTCATTACTGAGCAGTTTTACCTTCATATGCTTCAATGTTCAGACCTGTAATAATGGTGAACAAACGTATGATTTTACACCACGTGTCAAACTCAATCACACAAGGGGCCAAAATCCAAAACACACCTTTAGGTCGCGGGAAGAACAGGATCAACACTTATTGAACATTAAAAAGCAGCGTATTTTTCTGCCTCTGAGGAACATTATTCAAAACAAGTCATTCACAAACATTTGAAGATAGTAGCCTACACATTCCTCCGCCAGACTCCTGACTGCGGTTCCAACAATACTCCAAAACGGGTTACAGCTTTATAATCCTACTAAAACATTTCAGCAGAGCGCTGTGTATCCCCAACTCGAGGTCAGTAAACACAACCAGAACTCACACGCTGGATTATAATAAAGCGGACTGTTTCAAGGGTTTTCTTTGTGCCAAATGGTCTGAAAAACAAAAATAAACAGTGAGGGTCATTAATATGCTTTGAATTATTTTCATGTAGCTCTGTTTATGAATTTCTGCCAAAAAACTATAGAATGAACTTCAGTCTTTTTGTTACTGCTGGCATTAAAATACATATTACAATATTTGCTGCATTGAGATGATCCAATGTCTTTTATTTTGAAAGTTAGTCATGTCAAAAGTTGTAACCTATTTTATATTTAGAAAATAAATTACAATTTTCTCATATTTACATTTTATTCTTATACAAAAGAGCAATAATTTATTGATATTTATAATAATAGTAAAAATAACATAAAAGGATTGTCTTATTTTTATTAGACTTAGTGGCTCAAACTGAGTTGTGGTTGGTGAGAAATCAACCTGATTGGCTCTTTAAATGTTGAAGGTTGTAGACCCCTGGCATGAAATATAATTGTAACTTTAATAGATTACATTTTGCTAAGGGTGATTTTTAATGTTTCTATATTTTTGAAACTCTGCCCAGAAGGTTGTTTGGTACCAAGTCTTATATTGTTTTTATTACATGAGCTGTAACTACTGTTGCAGCATCACTTTGTCTTTATTTCCAACGTTAATGCAATAACCGTCCATCACTCCTCCGTCTTCATCAAATAGAAGAATGTTGGGACACACATTTTTATCAATAAATAACATAGTTAAAAACTTTTTTTTTTTTTGTCTGACCAAACTTGGGAAAACAGTAGTCCAATTTCCACCGGCACCCTGTCGGTGAACATCACCGATGGCGGTCGTTGTTAACCCGGGCCTCGACCGATCCGGTATCGTCGGTCTGATTCGCATTTGATTTGGCAAAGATTTTCCGCCGGATGCCCTTCCTGACACAACCCTCTGGATTTATCCAGGCTTGGGACCGGCACAATGAGACCCTGGCTTGGACCCCTCGTGGCTACATAAAAAAATAAATTAATCAAAATAAACAAAGTGTTGATTATCCCTGAGCAGTGTTTGAACCCATGATCTTCTGACTGTGGGTCTGCAGCTGATGTTGCTGCGCCATCCAGAGGTGGAAACCAGAATTATATGTCAGACTTTGTTTTAATACTGACAGCCTGCAATGTGAAAACATTGTTGATAGTTTGCTAAATTTCACACAAATATAAATATATGAAGATCCCCTCAAAATCTAGAATAATTAATAAACATATTCAAGTTATATTTGGAATAATTGAAGCTCCTTAAGAAGCCAAAAATAAAAATAACATATGATAAACTAAAAACTTCCTTTGTGTATTTATAATTGTCATTTTTCATTAATATTATTTTATTGATTCTGTTCTGTTGTTTCATGCTACAATCGCCCGCTCTGTTTGGTTGTAATTGTGTAAAATAAAAAATAAAAACATCTGTTTCATCATTTCAAGCCATGTTTTGCTGTGTGGTTGTTCAAAAAAGAAAAGGATGGGACACATGGCTTTACAGTCGCGTCCTTCTGACGTACATTATGTCGTCACGCTGTAAATATTTGTTCTTGTTCTCTACTGTATTTCATAAATAATCTGAATAAAGTTTGTTTAAGATGCGATAAAATCATGTTAGAATAGTTTCAATATGATGAACGTGTTTATTTACCGTCTTCATACATTTTTTTTTAAATTCGAAAATATTTTTATAGCACAAACAAACCTGTCAAAAAAATGTTGGAAAAGCTATTAAATTTGTCTACTTTTGAGTAGATAATCTGAATAAATAAATAAATAAAAATAACACTGAAAAAGTTTTGGTGAGCATCCGGTCCCACAATGCACCGCGGCTGGCTTGTGGCGCCGTTAGCGACACCGTTAAATGTCAACGGGGAGACCCGGAGAAACTGCTGCTGTCCGTTCGCGCAGAGATAGTCGTAGACCGAGTCCCGCTTCCGCAGGCCTTCATCTGACCCCCCGTGACCTCTGTTGACCGCAGCATGGCTCCGCTCGGCTCCGTACCTGCAGCCGTTAGCCAGCTAGCTCGCTCATTCAGCGCCTTCTCGTGCTCCAACCCCTTCCTCAGGTAACCCCTGCAGGGCTGCCATGCAGGGGCTCCACGCCGTGGATTATAAACTTTAATTTTTTTGCAGCTTTTTCTGTGCATTTGTATTTCTTTGTGGAGGAAGCAGAGATGAAGATGTTGAGGTTCTTTGATCAGGATGGATCAGAGGATCAGATCAGAGTAGATGTTCTGGAGATGTTTGAGAGGAGGAACAGCGATGAAGACCAAACAGGAGGTTCATGGATGGAGAGGAGAGGAGAGGGAGGGCCATAAAGGGAGCAGCTGAAAGTAGAATGGAACAATACATCACCACTATCACTAATTTATTCTTCTTTAACTCATTATTTTTGGGGCAATGTATAGTTTTATGTTTTATGTTGATACTGATCTGCATGGAGTTTAGTCAATTATCAATGTTTTTATGTATCTTTTAGGACTGGGCGATATATCAATATAATCGATTCTGTATATATGGATTACAATCAAATTTGTAATGAAATTATTATTATTATTTTGTCCATGTTGCCCAGCTCTAGTATCTGTTCTATTTATCCTGTCCAGAGTGTTCATCAGTGCAGAGTAAAATGACGTGTTTGCTGCTCCTGTCAGGTCCCTCACAGCGGTGAAGAGCTGCCCGGGGAGATGCCTGACGTCTCAGCCCAGCGGCCCTCCCAAGAGACCTTTGAACGGATACATGAGATTCGTCATGCAGCAGAAACCAGCTGTGGTCCAACAAAACCCAGGTACTGACCTGCTGCAGCATGGGGAGTTATTCCTACCTGAAAGTAAAATGACTTGATTCCTGAAGCTCCGCCTGCTGCTGCTTGTGGCTGCCGCTCATTTCATGTTATCATCCTAGAGCTGGGTTGGATCTGCTCAAAAAGTTGTTTTTTTTAATGGTATAGCCCTTTTAACACTTGAACTCAAAGCTGTCGTGGACATCTTGTCTCCGTTTCTGGAGGTTTTCCTGCTGGATTTGTTCGTTTTTAGGTGCAGAGATGAAGCTCTACAGTCCGAGGAGCTCAAAGCAAAACTATAACTCAGAGACCCAACTCCATTTACTACCGAAACCAAAAAAATGAACCTGGGAAAGTAAGACAAGAACACTGGAAATGTTGCTGTGAAGAAGAGGGAAAATATTTTAAAATGGACGTGCAAAGAAACGTGCAAAAGATTCAGAGGAAAGAGCTCTGCAGTAAAGTTCAGCATTTTTCAACGGCCGACCTGTTGAACCTTTACAGGTGATGTTTACTAATGCTGCTCCACTGTTTTGTTCCTCTGCCTTCAGAGATCAAACCAGTCGACGTCGTCAGGAGGATCGCGCAGCAGTGGAGAGTTTTAAGTCCCGAGCAGAAGAAGGTTTTTTTTTTTTCCTCTCAGCTTCATTTGTTTTGGTTTCTCCTTTATTGAAAACCAGTCAGGCCGCTTCACCTGTGTATCGTGGTGACCAAAGCGTGGGTTGGTGTCCCCTCAGCCGTTTCAGGAGGCCATGCAGCGGGACATGCAGAAGTTCAAGCTGGACCTCCAGAAGTACCAGTCCCAGCTGACTCCAGCCCAGCTCCAGCAGCAGGCTGTGGAGAGGAAGCAGAGGATGACCAAGCGGAAAGCCATCCGAAAGAAGAGGGTAAGAGAATCCTGACCGCAGGAACATCCCAGTGGCTGAGGGCCGCAGCACAACAGCTCAGGCAAAACACCAAAGCTCTAGTGTTTTATGCCCTTTAATTTACTGTAATCTTTGAATAGTCTGCATGATCAACGGGATTCAATAGATTTAGATGTTAACAGTTGAGAGGTTACAAATTGTTAAAGATTTTCTGTTTAAGCGTCACTGTTTAACACCCCTGAGGTCAGGGGTGTCAAACCCAATCACACAGGGAGCCGAAATCCAAAACACACCTTAGGTCATGGGCCGGACAGGATAAACATTTATTGAACAGTCTAAAACTAAAAAGACAGTACATTTTTAACATAATTATGAACAAGATATAAAGCATTACCGTACCGTATTACTGTAAGCTGAACTAGACCGTTGAAAATGATAGCTGAAATCACTGAAGCTGATGGTTGAAAATACCAAAGCCGATAGCCAGCTAAAATATTAGCTAAATCCAAAATTAACCTAAAAAAAAAAAAAAAACCTAGGTTAGCCAAAGCGGTTTACATGTAGCTGAAAAAATAGCTAAATAAAATACTGAAAAATCACTTAAATTTGCCCAAAAAAGCTAGCATGTAAATATTAGCCTAACTCCAAAACATCCTAAAAAAATTAAAAAGAAAATTCAAAATTAGCCAAAACAGCTAGATAGTAGCTAAAATATTAGCTAACTCCATAATAGCATAACAAGTCTTAGTAAATGCCAAAATACTCCATAAAGCTAACAGAATGCCAGTTGAAACTTTAAAACATACTTATGAATAATTAAAAGTCAGTAAAATTATTCTGGAATAAATCAACTTACACCTAAAATAACTTTCAATATTTTACTCTATAAAAATGTATATTTTTTAAAATTATACAAGTTAGAAATAACTTGTATTTTGTATATTGTTGTAGTGATCTAATCTCCCCAGCAGGTGGCGTTTCAGGCTGTGCCTTCAGTTCCTGAGTTGCACCCACTGATATTGAAGCTCATTGTTTTCAGGAGGGTTTTAATCAAACTGTGTTTACCGTCATGTACTTTTTAAGTTCAGCTTTGATCTGAATGTATTTTTGTGACATCCACAAATCTTTTTCATGCTCCTCAGTGGGCTTCTTCATGATCCAAAGCACACAAACGCCACTTTGGAGTTTTGGAGAAACATAAATGACCTGTTGTTTTTTTTTAGCACTGTGCGTTACAGATGCACTTAAAATATGAAATAAACAAATAGTTTTATTGCTTAATATATAATGTATAAGGATGTGATGAACGTGGTTTTTTTTTTTCTTTTCTGTGTATTCTGCAGGAGCTGACCAGCTTGGGAAAACCCAAACGGCCTCGCTCTGCCTTCAACATCTTCATGTCGGAGCACTTTGAGGAGGCCAGAGGGACCACGACCCCGGTCAGACACGCGTGCATCCGCTCGAGCTTTAGTCTCACTGCTAATATCTCTGACACTTTGACTCATCACTCCAACCTCAGCCTGTAGCCAGGGGGATAAGCTCCTCCCACTCTGAGATCTTGCAGAGATGTCACTCAGGAGATATTTCTAAAATCACATCAGGAATTATAGCTGGGCGGGATGGCTAAAAAACAAAGTTCACACATTTTTTAAGAAAATATTTGACTTCAAATAATTATTTTAAAATCTGCTGGCGTCTGTCTGGCTTATTGGCAAAATGAAATGAAGCTTTTTTTCTTTTTTTTGTAAATTTGAAATACCGGTAGTTTATCATTCTTGCCAGAGATTTCACATGACTTCCTTTCAAAATAAAAGACATCCTGTGTCACATAGGATCAACTCAATACAGCAAATCAATAGATTTTCATTTTCAGACAAAAATTTGCAAATCTAGTGAACTAAATCAGAGCAAATTCTGTGATTTTTTTTTTTTTTACAAATTCTTAAAATCTTTGAATTAGATTAAAAATAGAAAATCCAGCATTTAAAAATCTGTCAAAAAGCATAATGTCCTTCAACTGTTTGCATATGAGTTGAACCAAATAAATTTAAAACCTCTTATCACATCGATATAGACCAGAGGTCCTCAAAGTACGGCCCGTAGGCCGAATAAGGCCCGCCTCCACATTTGGCCCTGCCCCCCCACTCACCATCAGAAACAGCGATGGAGAACCACACAGAACGTGATTTTTTTTATTCCACCTTCTGCAGTCTGAACTATGATGGAGAGGAGAGAATATTTATTGGTTTAATAGAGATTCACTTTTTATTTATTTCTGTAATATTATTATTATTGTGTCTTCCATCTGTATTTTTAGACGTCTGTAGCTCTTCAGCTCTTTCAACTATTAACATATTCAGCTCTTTTCATGCTAGCTTTTTCAACTGTTTTAGCAGTTACTAAGGATTTCTAGGATATTTTGGAGTAGAGCTAACATTTTAGCTACATGCTAGCTGTTTTGGTTAATTTAGGATTATTTTCAGTTCTTTAGGCTAATTTTCAGTTTAGCTAATATTCTTGCCTTATGCTAGCTGTTTTGGCTAAATTAGACACTTTGCTATTTTTTGGGCTAATATGGCATTTAGCTAATATTTCAGCTATTGCTGTTTTGGCTGAAATGTAGATTTTTTTTTCTAAATATTTTAGGCTAATTTGGAGTTTAGTTCAGCTACACAATAGCTGTTTTGGCTAATTTAGACTTTAGCTAATATGTCACCTTCATGCTGGCTGTTTTGTGTAATTTAGAATTTTGTTCAGTCTTTAGGCTAATTTGGCTTTTCACAAATATTTTAGCTAGCTGTTAGCTTCAGCATTTTTAGTTATCAATTTCAGCATATAGCATATTCATCTTACAGCATTCACTCTGGCATTATCACATGTAATGCTATATACAGTTTTTTTCGTTTTTTTTTTTTCTTTCTAATGAAGATTACAGAAATTATTTCAAATGTAGCTGTGTGTGTTTTTCTGGAAAACCATAAATATTCATGTTTAGGCTGTGATTGTTACTTTTTTTCTATTAGCTTACAAACCGACCCCGGCCCCCCATCAGAGAAGAAAACAGTTATGTGGCTCTGTGAAGGTTGGCCAAGGTGGACCCTCAGTATATATGGAAAGCTGTTGATGGACCCAAAAACTACAGGGAGACAGTCCTCTTCAGAGCTCTGATTCTTTTCTTTAATTTCACCCACAGGCAAAGTGACATGGCGGCGGCCCAGAAACAATCTCCCTTCTTCACAAAAACACCCTACTTAAATACAATTGAGACTATACCATAACCTTAACAATAGGGAAAAACATGCCTGACTAAATATATACAATGAGTATAAAAACAAATGAGTAAAATGAGATTTTTAACCAACCATAAAGTGACTGAAAAAACTACAAACTAATAAGAAACTAAATACATAATCACAACAATAATTAACAGAACAAAAGAAAAAGTCTCCACATCCACCCCTCTCCATTTCAGCTGGTGGTTCTTCCAGGCCAAGCTGGTTGATGCATGCTGGATCATAGCTGGTGTCCAAGGGAGGCCTTCATGCGCGCTTCATGGAAACACTCCTCTGGTGGACACTCAAAAACAAAAGAGGAATTAATTGAGAGAACAAAAAACAAAAATGTCACCTGGTCAGCCTTCACCTCAAGTTAGGAGGATGCGGTCACGAATCCTCACACTTCTCTCCACCCTCCGGAGACTCGCCAACAGAGTTGCGAGACAGGAAGTCCGCCACCGTATTGGATTTCCCAGGCCGATAATGAACTGTGAATCGGTAGGGCTGAAGAGACAGGACCATCGGGTAATCCTGGCGTTGGTATCCTTCATCCTTTCCAACCATTGGAGGGCTCGGTGGTCCGTCTCCAGATTGAATTCTCTTCCAAGCAGGTAGTATTTCAAAGTGTCGATCGCCCACTTTATAGCCAAGCACTCCAGCTCCACTGTGGAGTACCTGGTTTCTCTTGGAAAGAGTTTCCTACTGATGAAGGCCACTGGCTTCCTCTCTTCACCATCACCTTGGAGCAGAACTGCACCTAATCCTCGTTTTGATGCATCAGTCTGAACAGTAAAAGACAAATTAAAGTCGGGGCTTTGCAGAACCGGCTCACCACACAGGGCTTTTTAAGATCCTGGAAAGCTCTGTCATGTTCCTCCCCCACAAAAACTTAGTCTTTTTGACGCTGGTAAGATCTGTCAGGGGTGCAGCTCTCTCGGAAAAGTTTGGGATAAATCTTCTATACCATCCTACGACGCCCAAGAAGGATTTCACCTGCTCCGTGTAGTTGGTCTTTCTCTCCTTCGAATAGCCTCCACCTTGTCTTGAACAGGTTTAATTTCTCCATTACAAGGATGTACCCCAAGTACTGTAATTCTGACTTGGCAATGGCGCACTTTGTTGGATTGATGGTCAAACCGGCTTCCTTGATTCTTCCTAAGACAGCAGCTAGGTGACTCAAGTGGTCCTGCCAAGATGCACTGAAAATAACAATGTCATCAAGGTAAGCAGCGGCATATGTGTCCATACCTGCCAGAATCTGGTTCATCAGCCGTTGAAATGTGGCAGGGGCACTATGTAGACCAAAAGGCATTTGGTAAATTGCCAGAGACCCTGTGGAGTCCTAAAGGCAGTCAATGGCTTTGCAGCATCTGACAACGGCACTTGCCAGTAGCCTTTTACCAAAGGTCTAATGTGGTAATAAACTTGCTTGGGCCAACTCTAATAATCAATGAGGTAATCCAGTCTGGGAAGAGGGTAAGCATCAAATTCAGACTGCGCATTTACCTTTCTGAAGTCGATGCAGAATCTGATGCTTCATCCTTCTTCACCACTAGCACGACTGGGTTGCTCCATTCGCTGTTGGAAGGCTCAATTACCCCCATTTCCTGCATGACAGCATCTCCTCCTCTAAGATAGGCAACAGTTTTTGTGGGATGCGGTACATTCTGTTACCAATAGGAGTATTGTCCTTCAGCCGAATGTGATGCTCCACCAGGGTTGTTGAGCCTGGCCTTTCCTGGAACAGATCTGCTGGAATCACTGCCTGCAGGTCCTTCTGCTGAAGCTGAGAAAGGTGAGAGAGATCAAGAGATGCCGTGTTGTACCTGGCAGGGGTAAAGTCCTCTACATTGTCCTCCTCATTAGTCACAGACCGGACAAACATCTGCTGTTGAGCAGAAACTTTCCCAGTTTTCCACTCCTTCAGCAGATTGATGTGAAATGTCTGTTTAGGTGTTCTTCTTTCTGGCATGTGGATCTCAATAGGTAGTAGCACTTAATTTCTTCAGCACTGTAAATGGACCTTGCCATTTGGCCAACAGTTTATTTTTCGACAGTAGGGAGAAGTAATAACACTTGCTGACCTGGGGTGAATGACCTCTCCCTGGCTCCTTTATCATACCAGGTTTGCTGTCCTCGTTGGGCTTCTCCAGGTGGGTTTTCACCAGCTTTGCAGTTTTCTCCATTTTGTCCCTCATTTGCAGAACATAGGTCAGAACACTGGTTGCTTTTTCCTGAGACCCAACCAGGAGTTCTGCAGCACGTCCAGTGGACCTCTCACTTGCCTGCTGTAGAGAAGCTCAAAAGGTGAGAAGCCTGTTGAAGCTTGTGGCACTTCCCTGTAGGCAAATAGAAGATATGGGAGCCACTTGTCCCAGTCGGTGGCGTTAGCAGAGATGAACTTTTTCAACATGCTCTTTAGAGTTCTGTTGTACCTTTCCACCAGGCCATCTGTCTGCGGTGGTATGGGGTGGTCCGAATACCTCTGATCCCTAAGAGCTTATAGACCTGCTCAGTGTGTCAGACATAAAGTTTGTACCCCTATCAGTTAATATTTCAGATGGGATGCCAACTCTTGAAAAGAGCTGCAACAGAGCATAAGCTATTTGTTTAGCTTTGATGTTTCTAAGGGGAAATGCTTCAGGATATCTGGTGGCGTAGTCGCAGACAACTAGTATGAAGCGATTACCCGCCTGTGTTCTTTCTAATGGCCCAACTATATCCATAACCAATACGGCTGAATGGAACCTCAATGATGGGAAGGGATTGTAGTGGAAACCTAGAGACATTGGCATCAACTGAACATATTGCACAGGCTGACAAAATTGCCAGATCTTTTCCATACCTGGCATTCCTACTGAGATCCTATCCAAGGTCTTCTTGGTACCCAGATGACCCGCCCAAGGGATGCTATGTCCTAACTGTAGCACCTGCTCTGAGCTTTTGTGGGACCACCAGCCTTTCCCTGTCATCTGTACTGGCCGTATAAAAGAGAATGTTGTCTCTGATGAAAACCCATCACCTGCTACTGGACCTGAAAGGATAGACATTGCATGTTGAAAACACTCTTTAAGAGACTCATCCTGCTGCTGTAATGTTACAAAATCACATTTTTCCACCATTTCACTAACCTCTGGTTCTGGTATAGGAACACCACTTCTGATTGTTCCAGCCATTTTTCAGACCTTTTTTGCCGCTTGCTTTTCCTAAGTTTAATTGTAGCTTGTGGCAGCTCTTCTTGGAAAAATGGCAACTCAGACAATGCATCAGGATTCTCAGATGAAATCACATGACCTAAAGATTCATGGACTTTCTGCCTTGTGGGAGTTTGGATTTTCACAGCTTCTCCGTCTTTAGAGTGCTGCATTCTCAACTGTGATCTGGTAACAATGTTAACAGGACTACAGGTTTGGACTAACTCCTGAAGAATGGGGACATCTTGGCCTAAAATGACCTCATGTGTTAAACTTTCAACCACCCCGACTGATAGCAAAAAAGTTTGCCCTGCCACTTCCAGATACACTTCAGTCGTTGGGTAAGTTTTACAGTCACCATGGACACAGGAAATATCCAAGACCGGCTTCCCTAATGACAGTTCATGGTGAATTATAGATGGATGGACTAATGTTTGGACACTTCCTGTGTCTAGCAAAGCTTTGGCTTCTTGACCATTAACTGTAACAGCAGTAAGTTGTTGTTTTCCCGCAAACTGAATGTTACTTTTTTGAGGCCTAGGAAGAGTACAAACATACGCTGATTTAGCTTTTCTCACTGGGCATTCTGGTTTAATATGGCCTTCTTTGCCACAATAAAAACAAACTGGGACTTTAGGTTTTACAACCGTAGATTTTTCCACAGGTTTTATTGACTCTAGCCTTTCGAACCACCCCAACCCCAGATGGCTTACCACGTGGTGGAAAGGTCTTTGGTGAAGGTTCAAAGCGGTAGGCCTTGGAGCCTCGGCGTGCGGCAAGGAAGGTCTCCACCAGCAAAGCAGCTTCTTGTGCTGACTTCGGGTCCCGTTCTTTCACCCACACTCTGAGCTCTGGAGACAAGGAGCGATAAAATTGCTCCAGGATGATGATTTCTCCAACTTGTTCCTTGGTCAATTTGTCAGGTTGGATCCATTTGTTGTACAAGTCTTTCAGTCGGTTATAGAACTCTCTTGGACTCTCACTAGGGCGGATGTCCGGCTCTCTGAACCGCTGGCGATAAACTTCTTCATTAATTTCATATTTGAATAATATGGCTTCTTTAACCTTCTTATAGTCATTGGCGTCCTCAGCTGCCATAGCCACGAAAGCCGCTCGTGCATTTCCAGAAAGATGTGGAACCAATCGGATTGCCCACTCCATCTCAGGCCACTGGTATGCTGCAGCTAGACGTTCAAATGTGGTCAGATACTGCTCAATGTCATCATTGTCCTCAAGTTTTGGCACCACCACTTTCCCCAACCTCTGCTGGGCTGATTGGCTTGGACTTGAGGCTGATTTACCTCAATTTCCTCCTCCTGGTGCTGCTGTACAGGGTTCTGCCGGTGTCGACTTTCTCCTCCTGGCTGCTGCTGCTGTTCCCAGTCCTCTCGGAGGTTATTCATCTGAACTTGAACTTGTCTCCACCTCTTTTCTTGTTTCACGGCCTCTCGGTCCCACCTGTCGCTCAAGTCCCGATGGACCCGCAGACATTGCTGTAACAAGCCAGTGATTGAGTCCATGTCCATAGGCAATGAATGCTCCTCACCTGGGTGTGTGTCTTTTGGAGCCCCGCCTGTCGCACCATCTTCTGAAACATCTTCAGCACCGTCAGTTCTTTGAACTCTGTGTACTTTTGGTCCCATGCTTTCACAACCTGATACTGATCACCTTTATGCGGCCTGCCAACATCCCACTTCTGACGCCAAAATGTGAAGGTTGGCCAAGGTGGACCCTCAGTATATATGGAAAGCTGTTGATGGACCCAAAAACTACAGGGAGACAGTCCTCTTCAGAGCTCTGATTCTTTTCTTTAATTTCACCCACAGGCAAAGTGACATGGCGGCGGCCCAGAAACAATCTCCCTTCTTCACAAAAACACCCTACTTAAATACAATTGAGACTATACCATAACCTTAACAATAGGGAAAAACATGCCTGACTAAATATGTACAATGAGTATAAAAACAAATGAGTAAAATGAGATTTTTAACCAACCATAAAGTGACTGAAAAAACTACAAACTAATAAGAAACTAAATACATAATCACAACAATAATTAACAGAACAAAAGAAAAAGTCTCCACATCCACCCCTCTCCATTTCAGCTGGTGGTTCTTCCAGGCCAAGCTGGTTGATGGCATGCTGGATCATAGCTGGTGTCCAAGGGAGGCCTTCATGGCGCGCTTCATGGAAACACTCCCCTCTGGTGGACACTCAAAAACAAAAGAGGAATTAATTGAGAGAACAAAAAAACAAAAATGTCACCTGGTCAGCCTTCACCTCAAGTTAGGGAGGATGCGGTCACGAATCCTCACAGGCTCTCATAGGAAAGAGTTTGGGGAGCCCTGATGTAGAGGAGCTATGACCAAACACACAGCGGATGGGAGTAAACGCCTCACCTCTGCATTAGCATGACTGTCTGTGGGAGGGAGGGTGGATGATGAAAGGAATCGAGGGCGATGAGCAATCAGCCCCCTCCCTGTCTGTAAGCAGCACAGCTGGAACTAAATGACTAAAAAACTGTTTCTGCTCGTCTTTCAGGCCAAAATGAAGTCTCTGTTGGATGACTGGAGGAGTCTGTTCAGCCACCAGAAACAGGTCTGTTCAGAGTTCTGAAGGAGCGCTCAGGTCCACGTCCCTGTACTGACTCCCTCTGCTCCACCTCTAAGGTTTACGTACAGCTCGCCGAAGATGACAAAATCCGCTACAAGAACGAGATGAAGTCGTGGGAGGACCACATGTTGGAGATCGGGCGAGAAGACCTCCTCCGGGGTCAGACGCGGGCGTCGCAGAGAAGACCTGCTGCTCGGACAGCAGCAGCAGCCGCCGCCAAGAAGAAGAAAACAAAGGCGACCAAGGCTAAACCGGCCAAGAAGACCGCAGCAACACCAAAGTCAAAAGCCGCCAGCAGAGAGGTGAAAAGCAGCGCTCCAACAAAAACAGTCCGGAAAGGCTCCACCAAGAAAGTGTGAAGATGTTGAGGATTCTCAGGACACGCTCATCAGATCTGATGGTTCACAGCTGTCCTCCACTTTCATTTCCTCTCTCCTTTTGTCATTTGTATCCGTCCTGCAGGACATGGCTATGTACTCAACAGCAGAGTCAGAGTTAGTAATAAAGTTTCTCTTTGTCTATGTTGTGTGTTCTCAGTGACAATCTGCAGAATGATTCATAGTAAACTGTCACCTCACACTCCTGTCAGCAGAGACTGATGTTGAGTCTAACACTCCTTTATGAGTGCTGAAGGACGGAAAAAACAATACCTTTACTCTTATTCTGTCTTTTTAAAATATTTACAAACATGTATTTATATTGAAACTAAATGTTTTTTACATTCAAACTGTTCTCACTTTTTAAACCTGCAGTCCACACAGAGAAAGGGACTCGAGGAAACAAGAAGGAATCACTTTTTTGCCAGATTGGGCGATTTGGGTCTAAATTTGCAGGCAAAGATTGGGCAGGTGGACATGATTAGGGGTTGCTTGGGCAGTTTTACGCAGAACCGCGGGGTCAGGGGTCATCGATCTCCCCATCATGAATGATGATAATTACATAAATGTCAACCTGTTCTGTAAATCCAATTTCAATGTATGATTCTAATTACTTTAATCATTTACATCTTTCCAGCTCAGCTCAGACGCTCAGTGGTCTTTTGGTGGAGTGTTCGACTGGAAGGTCATAAGTTAAATCCAGGCAGAGTTGTACTCTTAAAAATGGGACCCACAGCCTCCCTGCTTGACACTCAGCATTAAAGGGTTGGATTGGGGGTTACCACTCCCACCGGGGAGGGTCAAATGTGGAGAACAAATTTCACACAACTAGCTGCGGGACAACTAATGGAAATTTTAATTAACTATATATAAAGTAATATTATTTTTTTTTTTTGTTTTTGTTTAATTTAGTATTTGGCTGTTACATAAAACTCTGGTCTGTCTCTGTCTCTGGTTAGACACTAGGTGATGCAAGCAGGAGTATAACTGTGTTTTTGTGAAATTAACACAAACAACAGATCATTTGTTCTTACACCGTTACTGCTGGTGTTGCACAAAGTTAGGAAAACACCGGCCCACTTCCAGGAGTAATCTCAGGAGATAAGTCATTGGGTTGTCACTGATTCATTAACAGGTTTAAAAAAAAATAGATTCAGAAAAAACATGTATTTTAACTCTTTTTAGTGAGTTTTTTACAGAGTTTTCCTTATATTTGACCTCACTGTAATCGCCAAAACATTTTCCACTTTTGATTATGATATTAATAAGCATATTTTATGAATAATATATGTTTTTTTTGGGGGGGGGGGGGCATTTTTTGGGGGACTCCATTGTTGTGTTTCTGACTGAATGTCAGATGTAATTTCATTAAAAATATCTTAGATTGGAAATTCAATCCGTTAGTAATAAACCATGTATGATGAATTACTGCGAATTGATCTCTAATAAGTTTTTTAGGACGTGTCCGGAGATTTAGACGACTTTAGGGCTGTAAAACGTCGACGCTACCTGGCAACCTGGCATCGCCGCTGAGCAGAAGCCGCGCTCGGTCTGCGCATGCTCCCCGCGGCAGGAAGTGGGATGTGTCCCGGATGAATTGGTGTTGCTGTTCCACATCTGAGAATCATTGAATCAGCTCCAGAGCTCCAGAGCGGGGCTTTAGCCGAGCCCAGCGGCGCACGACGACACCCCCGCATTCCGTCACGAACAGCCGCGGCCGAACCCGCGGTGCCGGTCGCTCTGGACCGAACACGGGAGTTTGTGACCGCCCGTTGCTTATGTAAAGGCAGCATGTGAATCGTCACGGTTGGACTTTAGTTGTGCCTCGCGCAGCTCCCGCGCTCTGTCAGATGTCGAGGACTCAGCATCACCGGATGATGGAGTCCTCCGTGGCGCTGGGCAAACTGGAGCTGACTCCCGGTTCCGCTGCCGGGCTCGACTCGGTCCCGCGGATCTCCGGAGGCGACCCCGGCAAAGAGACGCAGGACCCGCCGAACCTGAACGGCTGCGTGCCCCTCTCCCATCAGGTGGCGGGACACAAGTTCGGATTTGACAAAGGGGGTGAGTGGCGGAACACTGCACGGGTCACTGTCCACACAGGATCCACACTCGATCCATACATGATCCACACAGGATCAATAGTAGATCATCACATGATCCACACAGGATCCACACAGGATCCGCACATGATCCACACATGATCCACACAGGATCCACACAAGATCCACACAGGATCCACACAAGATCCACACAGGATCCACACATGATCCATACATGATCCATACATGATCCACACAGGATCCACACAAGATCCACACAGGATCAATAGTGGATCATCACATGATCCACACAGGATCCACACAGGATCCGCACATGATCCACACAGGATCCACACAAGATCCACACAGGATCCACACATGATCCATACATGATCCATACATGATCCATACAGGATCCACACAGGATCCACACAGGATCATCACATGATCCACACAGGATCCGAACATGATCCATACATGATCCACACAGGATCCACACAAGATCCACACAAGATCCACACAGGATCCATACTAGATCCATACAGGATCCACACAGGATCCACACATGATCCACACAGGATCATCACATGATCCACACAGGATCCACACAGGATCCGCACATGATCCACACAGGATCCACACAAGATCCACACAGGATCCATACATGATCCATACATGATCCATACAGGATCCACACAGGATCCACACACGATCATCACATGATCCACACACGATCCACACAGGATCCACTCATGATCCACACACGATCCACTCATGATCCACACATGATCCACACACGATCCACACACGATCCACACACGATCCACACACGATCCACACACGATCTACACAGGATCCATACAGGATCATCACATGATCCACACATGATCCACGAATGATCCACACACGATCCACACACGATCCATACATGATCCACTCACGATCATCACATGATCCACACAGGATCCACACACGATCCACACATGATCCATCATTGTCCATCACTTGGTCTGCTGAAGCATCCAGATTTCCTTTCTCTGGAACTTGGGGGCCAAGCTCCATGCCTCAAAGGTAACCCCACACCATAATTCTCCCTCCACTGAGCTTCATACTTGGCAGATACTCTTAGTTAAATGCCGTTTCTATGGCAACTGCCAAACCCAGCCTTTCCATCAGATTGTCATTGAAGCGTGTCTCATCCTCCGGAGAACATGTCTCTGGAGTTCTTCAGAGCTCCTGTTTCTCTCCATTCCTCCTTCCCCCGTGTTCTGAATGAGTGGACCTTCCTGAGTGGACTCGTTCTACAGGAGCTCTCCTCCCAGAACTGAGGACCGGTTCTGTTCCAGGTGTTTGTAGAAGAAGTCAGTACCTGGATCCAGTCACCTGTGGACAGGAATGAGTTTGAACGGAACCAAAAATCAGTTTATATGCATTTAAAAAAAAAAAAAAAAGGCTCATTCTGTACCAACCAGAGACTGAATGAAAGTCCCAGCAGCTCAGAACCAGAACCAGAACCACTCCAGGCTGAGCTTCTTTGCCTCTTTCAGCTTATCAGGGCTGGCAGAACAGTTATGTGATGATCTTTAGCATTTCTATGTTCCTATCTCGCTCCAAGAATGAGGCTGCCATGTAAACACACTTTTCCGATGATCTTATCGGGAAAAGGATGTGTTCAGGAGGCACCGCGGTCAGGATTAGAAGTGTAAACACAATTACAAAGAGCTGGACGGAGCAGAGCAGGATTTTCCACCTTCTCTCCATCTGCTGGCAGTTTGATGAATCAAACTACAACCGTTTCTGTGTTTTTGATTCATGTCACCTTTCCTGTCTGGAGGTGTTTGGACACGGACAGCAGGATCCCGCCGGCTCAGCGTCATTGTTTCTCTGGATTTTTTCCCCACTTGTTGTTCAAACAGCTTTAGTCTGATGTGACAGAACATCTGTGCAGACGGAGATAACGGAGCTGCAGATGAGGGTAGTGCTGCCACAAACGATTATTCTAATAATCAACTTATCCAGTGTTTTTCAACCTTTTTTGAGTCAAGGTACACTTTTTCCTGGACAAAAATTCTGCAGCACACCAGCATCCACATATGTAAACCAGGAGAAACTCTGTAGTCTGGATTGAGGGACAGTCTCTCCACAATCTCACAACAATTTTTTTAACAATTCAGGCAGAAAAGATGGAAGTTGCGGCTGTTCTTCCTAAAAGTTTTGATAGTATTCAGGTAAATAGTTGATGGTTTTTGCCTTTATTAATAGCTTCATTAATATGCAATTTTATGTGACCTCACAAAAAACGATAATATATTCTTTCCAAAGAGTTATTATTTTTTTAAATATATTTCTTTGAATGTTTGTGCCAGAGCAGTTATAATTTTTAACAATTATATAATCCCAACATGCTTGTTTTTTACACACAAAATCATTATATACACGTTTATGTTCAATTGTAACAAAAAAAGTGAACATTTTTGAAGTTTTATTAACTAACAAAAACGTTTTACTTATTTTTTGGGTGAATAAATCATTTTATTTTAGTAGCAGATTGCAGAAGTGCTGTCACCTTAACCCAGTGCATTATGGGAGATGCAGTGCAAATACTGAAGCTGATGCTGGACGATCTCGCGTCTGAGTTTCAGTCTTTTGTTCACTTTTTCCACGACCTGACAGCGGATCCCGCCGGAAGCTACGCCGCTAAACACGAGCTTTAGCTGTTATTTTTGTTGGAACTGCGAGGCTCACTGAGAACAAACAAGTGAGGATGGTAACTACTTTTGATTGGTCGGAATGATGACATGATCAAGCCTCCACGAATGATTGGTGGAGACAGTTGGAGGGGCGGAACGTCTCCAAATGGGTCTTTAATATTTGTAACTATATATATATAACCTGGTGATAGAAAATATTTTTAGATCAGTGAAAATAAATAATTACCCACGTCACAACTGAACATCTCTCGGTTGAAAAACACTGGACCAATCACCGGTTATTTTTTCCTATTAGCCGACTAATCAAGTCATGAGCAAAATGATGGTGAACACACATCTTAACCATCATTAACTTTAAAGTAACTAATAATAAAGACAATGAAGATGATAGTTTATTAAAGATTTCATGAATCGTTCAGCTTCTGTCCTTCATTTGTTTCTGTGATAAAAACAAGATTAGATTATTAAAACTAGAGAAGTTGCTTTACCTGCGATAATGCTAGGTTGAATTATTTTGCTGAAAGTTGTTCCTTATGTTTAATTGTTGCAGGGATTTACTGAAAATACAAAAGCTATTTACAAAATGTTAAATATGCTAAAAGACTGAAATGTTTTTTTAAAGTACAATGAAAGACCGCCTAAATTTCTAAAACATTTATAGTAAAATTGCTTTAAAATCTTTTGCAAAAATATTTAGTTTGTTGCTTAAATATGAGCTAAACTCCAAATTAGACCAAAAAACCTCAGCAGCTGTAAAGTTAGCCAAAAAACTAGCTCGTTGCTTAAGTGCTAGCTCTACTCTAAATTAGCCTAAAATTCCTCAGTAAACTAAATTAGCCAAAACCGCTAACCATTTTGCTAAAATATTAGCAAAACTCCAAATGTTTTGAAAATGTCTAAAAAGATGAAAACATATTCCATGAATATTTTAAAGGTTTGTTGTTAATCTACTTAAAATGTTGAAATTTGAAGACTCTCTCATTCATTTCCTATGGAGCATATTTTGCTCAAAATTTCAAAAACTATAAAGTTTCTGAATACCAAAAGAACCATCAGTAATGTCCTGGATGAACGACGATTAGTGGTCTGATCGTGGCAGCCTTAGATGAGGGCCTGCAGGACTTCAGCTCAACCTTTTTCATGCGAGTCCATCTCTCTGTTACTCATTGATCTCCTGTAGTCTGAGGGGATCAAAAAGGATCAAACACTTTGAATCCCACCAGATGATCCCATCTATTAAAGCCTGCAGTGGGTCCAAATCACGGCGGTTCTGTGAGAGTCCTCCTCACGCCGATCATCAACCAAACGCAGAGGGAGGGGCTCGTTAGTCATCAGGCCAAACGAGATCTTCTAGTTTCACAGATGCTTTGCAGATAACAGCGGTTTCTCCGTGTCACTTCCATGTACACAGCAGTTAATCATTCATCTGGGTCACGACAAAGAGCAGCTATGAAAGGCCGTCTGGCTCCGTGTGACCGTCAAGCGTCTGTCACATCTGTATCACCCGTCTGAATGTGAAGGTGTGTTCGGGACGCCCCGTCTTCACCTTTGTTCTCCACTCCTCAGTTCTTTGAATGCTTGCAGCGTTTATCCTGGTTCCAGGTCAAAGGCCTCCTGTAACTGAAATGTTAGCAGGACGGCTGTGGTGTAGCGGCTCGCTCAGTTTCTGTTTCTGCTGCGTCTTTGCAGTTCTGCATTTGCTGGTTCGCTCCGTGGATTTGACCCTTCTGTGACCTTTAGTCTTTCAGCCTTTAACACAGAACGTCTTTGTTTTATGAAGGAAGACTTTAGTGGTTTTGAAGTGAATTTCTGTGAAGATATTCTCTATATCAACCCTAGAACACGATAAAAAAAATCTATTTTTGCAAGGTTTGCAAGATTTTTACCTAATGTCATGTGCCCAATAAAAAGCATTTGTCATAAAAAAATACATGTAAAATAATGATAACTGTCAAGGAAAAATATGACAAGACATAGTAAATGATGAATCATCCTGAAGAGTGGTTTATGTAGCAAAATGGAAAATAAAAATATAGGATAAATATAAGATCCTAAAAACATGCTTGAAAATGACTGAAAAATTAGATCTTTAAGAAATAATGATACTGGAGACTTTAACTTTGATCCACCTTTTCCTGGGACATGTGAGACTTCACCTATAGATCATGACACTCTGAAAAATGCAATGTAAATACCTCAGCTCAGGTGAAAATCACTACTAGACCATCTGGGACATCTTCAGAGTTTTCATTTTTAATCACTTGTAAGAAGGACATTAAACACCAGCTGCTCCTCTGCAGAACTACAGTGAATGTGGCTGCAAAAAACCTTCAGGTGACTAGAAGGTGAGGAGATCAGAAGGTTTAAGTCAGGGGTCGACAACCTTTAACAGTAAAAGAGCCATTTGGACTCGTTTTCTACTGATCAAAACCTTGAAGGAGCTGCATGGTCTTACTTTAGTCTTTAAGAAATTTAGATTTGCATTCATGATCTTCTTTTTTTAAGAATAAATAGGAATTATGTCTATTTTTTGGCATGAAAAAAGCAAAAATATAAGAAAAACCTAGCATCTCTCAAAATGTGATTTCATTTTTATAATAAAAGCTGCTCTGTTCCAAACAGGATCATCTCAGTGCAGATAGTAACCAATGTTGTTCAGCAGAAGATAAAATGTCCTTTGAACTCATAAAAGATCAAACTTTTTACCAAAGTTTTACTTTGCATCTAAAATCTGTTCATTCTGGAGAGAGTTGAACAAGAACGTCTTCAGGTCAACAAGGATGGAAAAACCTACAGAGTTTTATCATCTCTGTGAACCTCAGACATCAATTTACACATTTAACTCATCTAAATAAATAAATGCTGATTAAGTAATCCTTACTTTAAAGAATTTGAATGTATTTGTTCTTCTTCTCCTCTTTGTCCTCAGCAGTCTTCTACTGCTGGGTTTTGTTCTTTTAGTTTGGGGTTGGATCTTGGTAGTCTCAGTTTTCAGGCTTTGTTTATTTGTTTTCTTGAGGTAGTTTTGGTTAAGCAGACATTATCAGAGAGCTGCTGACTCAGACGGTCGACACGTCTGGATCAACATCTCCATGAATTATTTTATGTTTGGTTGAGGAGCCATCATGGAGAGATAAAAGAGAACATGTGGATCTGGAGCGGTGGTGTGTGGAAGTGCATCAGTGTGAAGGCCTGGCTGCTGCTGCTGCTGCTGTTGCTGTTGCTGCTGCTGCTGCTGCTGCCGCCTTTCTGCTCCACAGACATGCACACTTGACCTGACTGATGGAAGGAACCACCCAGTCGTCGTCGCTTCCTGGTCCACCTCGCCCACAGGCGTAAACTAAACTCTGACTAATCCTTATCTTCAACTTCCTGAAATCACTGAATTGTCAGGAATTGGTCAGGGTAAACATTTTTACTAGAAGGACAGAAGCATACGTGAGGATGATGATGTCTGAGCAAACACCAGCAGATCATGATAGAGGAACTCTTTCAAAATTGACTGAAACAAGAAGAAGAAGAACAGGAGGATGATGTCAGGACCAAGTCTCCACCCTCTATTGCTGAGTTTGACACAAACCGGGACTGACCAGCTGTTGCAGTTCCTCAGAAGACCACTGGAGGCAGTTTCCCTAAACTATATCTGAAAAAGAAGATTGACTTGGGATGCCACAATTCTTAGTTTATAAAACCAAACTGTTATGTTACACCTGGACCGTTGTATCTCTACTGCGTACAGTATGTTTATGTTAAATATAGTGCTACCACAAACTATTAATTTAATAGTCGACTAATCACAGATTATTTATTCCGATTAGTCGACTAACCATCATCAGCTTTAAACTACCTTAAAACTAGATGTATAGCGTTACCTGTGATAATGCTAGTGTGAATGCTGTGAGCTGAATTTGACGGCTGAAGATGCTGAAAAATAAAAGCTAAAAAAGCTGAAGTTGATTGTCAGATAAAATATTAGTTAAATGCCAAATTACTCTAAAAAATGAAAAAACCTAATTAGCCAAAAGAGCTAGCATGTCGCTGAAATATTAGCTAAACCCCAAAATAGTCTAAAAAACCTTAATAAATATCAAAATAGTCCATAAAGCAGAATTACATCATAACTGTCAACTTTACTAAACTCTGACTCTATATAATATAAAGTAACGACTAATCGACTATGATTAGTCGACTAACTTTTAAAAGATTTGTCTGAGTTTGTTTTTTAGTTGTTCTGCAATAAATAAATCCTAAAATGAACTGAAACAAATCCCTGACCCGATAATGGAGGCGTGAACTGTCCGGGGGGGAAGGTGAAAGGGTGCATCCCTAATATTGACTGTCTCTTCAAAGTTTTCTGTTACTGACTGGTGGAGGAACATCCGACCTTCTCCAGCCACAGTAGAACAAGCAGAACTGGAGGAGATCCCTGAATGTTCCTGCTGCTCTGAAAGGAACGCTGCTGTCGCTTCAGCGTTCTGGTTGTTCGTCAGCCGCAGCGGCTGCTGTTTAGCTGTCGTTTCATCCTCTGCTGTCCCTTTAAGTGCAAACCGAGCTTCTTTTAAAGCACAACGGCAGGTTTTTTTCTGTCAGCAGAGTCAGTCAGACCACAGATACACGTGGTGGTCAGGGAGGAAACTACAAACTAAACTCTACAGAACCTCTGAAGAACGGGGATTGATCATCGGTTTAGCCGCCGTTGGAGAAGGCCCGCCCCCCTCTCAGCATCCAGATCAGAGGCTTTAGCTGAGGTGTTTGTGTCTTGCAGGTATACTGCAGCACCCGGACGGGACGGTCCTGAAGCAGGTTCAGCCTCCACCCAGAGGTCCTCGAGAAATGCAGTTCTACAGCACGGTAACACAAAGCACACGCTCTCAGAGGCTGACAGGTGTGTGTGTGTGTGTGTGTCTGCTGAACACGTCTGTGAGTGCTGAATGTCAGCAGTCCCTCCAGGGGATGAGTCTGCTCAGGCCCGGCCAGTCAGCCCAGCCTTTGGCATTCTGTCTGTTCAGTGATGAAAGCTGTTATTATTTCAATAATGTGGTGTGAAGCTCAGAGGGCGATCGTATCTGAGCTTCTGTAATGACGGAATAACTCGACTCTTATCTGGACCGCGATGCAACGACATCCTGACTCGGCCGCGCCTCCACAGCGCGGCTCACAGGAAGGAACATGCCCTGCATATCAGCTTCATGCCATCAGCTGCTCACAGTTCTGCTGTGATACTCGCTCAGAGAAGAGACCCAAACATTTACTGAGCTGCTCTGAACAGGAACAGGTTCTTCTGATGATGTAGGACATTTATACAGAAAATAAAACTTTCATTATTCAGATTGTTGTGAATTAGATTTGCTGTTTGAAAAAGTAGCTCTGATATTGCTAGACACTTTTGTGATTTAGGTGTGATGGACTGTAAGCTAGTAATAGATTGGTGACAGGACATTGAATTCTCAGTGTCCTGTTGTTGGAAGAAAGGTTGAAATAGCAGAATTGATGCTTCTGTGCAGTGAAACATGATTGTGTGTTTATCCCAGGTGTATGCAGAGGACTGCTGTGACCCTTGTCTTCTGGACCTCCAGAATTATCTTCCCAGATACTACGGCACGTGGTCGTCCCCGGACAGGCCGCATGGTAAGAGGAGGTTCAACTGTGAGAATTTAAGGCAGAAAAATGGAAACTTTTCCACAAAGGATTTCTGTAATTCTTTGTTTTTGTCTCTAAACCGAAACATGAAAGAAAAAAAATCCCAAAAGTCACAAGTGCTGTTCACCTCCTTCACAATCAGACGTGTTCTCTGGAGTCCGGTCTATGATTAACCAGTTTAACCAACCCATTATCAGTTTGCTTTAATGCTAGCTGTAAAGTAAACACAGCAGGGTGTGTGGGAGTCATTAAACTTAGCGAGTGGCTGTTTAAAGGTGAGGCTGTAAAGTTTGACATTCCTAGAAACCACAAGACAGAGTTCCTGTGTCGCTCTCGGAGTCTCTGTGGAAGCTAAACTCAAAGCAGCCTAAAATGTCTTAGTAAACGCCAAAATAGTCTAAAAACAAACAAAAAAAAGATTTTTAACATTTTCAACATAATCCTGAATAATAAAAAGGCAGGAATATTATTCCAGAATAAATCAACTTAACCTCCAGCACAAGGGTTACACCAGGACCTGTCCAGACGTGTCTACACAGACCATCTGGTGCAGGGGTGGGAAAACTACGGCCCGGGGGCCACATGCGGCCCCTTAGGTTACTTAATCTGGCCCTCCAAATTAAAATACATTTAATCAAAATCCTAATTATTGTTTTATTTTCATTGTATTTATGGTTTCTTCTCATGAATGATGTTGTTTCTCTGGCGTTCATGTGTGTTTTTTTTCTGGTCAGAAGGTGATTTTTCGGATTTCATTGAGTTTGCATTTTCCTCTGAAGAACATCAACCCATTGGATCACCAAAAAGAGAACAAAAATCAAAATTTGGAAATTAAAATTCCCAAATTTTCTGTTTTTAAATGAATATATGTGAATTTTAATCCAAATGAAAGCCTGTTTTTATCTAAATTCCATATTATTTTTTTAGTTTATGAGATTGATTACCAAATCACTCCTTCCATCTGCTCCTTGTCCGGCCCTTATGCCAAATTTTAGAACCCTTTCTGGCCCACAAATCAAAAAGTTTGCCCACCCCTGATCTGGAGGATGTGGTCCTATGACCAGGAGGACTCTCTGATTTGAACTCCACTCACAACATCCCTCTCCTTCAGAATCTGCTGGAATTATGGCGGGAACGGTTGAAAAGTTACACTGTGTTTAATCCTCCCCGATGACTCTGCTGTGTTCTGATGCCGTTTTCCGGGTTCTCTGGTCTCCGGGCGTCCACACTCATCCTGCCACTCTTTAACAGACCTGTACCTGAAACTGGAGGACGTCACCCGCCACTTCGTCAAGCCGTGCATCATGGACGTGAAACTGGGCCAGCAGAGCTACGATCCTTTCGCCTCGCAGGACAAACGAGAGCAGCAGATCAAAAAATACCCTCTCATGGAGGAGATCGGGTTCCTGATCCTCGGCATGAGGGTACGCTCCTCGTTTGGCTGTTTTTTGGTCTCATATTCGGTCAGTATTCAGGGTTTTCATCGACTCGGGTCCCCGAACTACGGCCCGCGGGCCGGATCAGGCCAGATCTAGCCCATTTTGTAGCTTAGCTAATATTTTAGCCACATGCTAACTGTTTTGGCTCATTTGGTCTTTTTCTCCAATTTTCAGGCTATTTTTGGACATCAGCTAATATTTAGCATTTGGCTAATTTAGGCTTTTTTCAGTTTTTTAGGCTAATTTGGAGTTTAGCTAATATTTTAGCCTTATGGTAGCTGTTTTGGTTAAATTAGACATTTTACCTGTTTTTTTAGGCTAATTTGGAATTTAGCTAATATTTCAGCTATATGCTCACCTTCTTTTGCTAATTTAGATTTTTTTAGGTTTTTGGCTAAATTGGGATTCTTCTAATTTTTTAGCTAACTATCAGCTTCAGCCTTTTCAGGTATTAGCTTCAGAGTTTTTAGCTATGAATTTCAGCATCTTCTGCTATGACCACTAGCATCTTCAGCAGCTAAATTCAGTTTACATCATTCACACTAGCATTATCACAGGTGATGCTATATATCTAGTTTTTAAATGTTTTGTTATTGTGTTTTTCCATGAAGATTACAGAAATTAATTATTTTAAATTTACTTGTGTGTGTCTTTCTGGAAAAGCTTAAATGTTTACATTTAGGCTGTGATTGTTAGACTGTTTCTGTTAGCCTATGAACCGACCCGGCTCCACATCAGAGAAGTAAACAGTTATGTGGCCCTCACAAGAATACGTTTGGGGACCCCTGCTGTAAATCGTGAGTTTCTTGTAAACTTCATTTGGGTCAGAACAAGCTCCCCTTCATTGGAACCAGAAGGTCATGAGTTCTTCTGTTCTGGACAGTCAGCATCACATGAAGAGCATCTAGACAACAACCAGCCGCTTGTTTCCACACCTGCAGACAGAAGCAGAGATTCCAGAGCTGTTGGGTTTGTTCTTGTAGAAGCAGAAGAAGAGGAGTTTGTAAAAGTTTTCCTTTCATCTTGTCTTTTCAGGTATATAACGTGTGCAGTGACTCGTTCAGCTCCTATGACCAACACTACGGACGGGGACTGGTGAAGCAGGACAGGAGTTGAAAGACGAGGTACATGTGCAGTCTCTGCTCCTGACCAACACTGAGGGACTTCTAGACTCTGTCTGCCTTCATACTTCAGTCTCTCTGGATTTTGTGATTGATTCTGTTCATCTCTGAAGTTGCTTTCCTTTCAGTTCCAGTTTACACATGAAAACAAATCTGTTCTTTTATTCAGATCTGTTAGCGGTCAGTTTCTCACCAACCAAACCCAGCAGGACTCATGAAGTCTCTAGAAGAAAACAATGCTGATTTATGTTTTTGCTAATGACATGATACATTTAAATAAACTATTGTGGTTTATTTGTAGAAATAAGACAAACATGAAGAGAAACTATGGGGTCAAATCAGGATTAGCTTAAAGTGAACGAAAAAAACTGATTGAAAACTTGAAAAATAGAAATTGTAAGTGAAAAAAAATGAAATTGAAATGAAATTGTTTTGAAATTTTGAGAAAAAAACCCCTGAAAACTTAAAATAAAAAAAGTTTGAAAAAATGTAAATTTGAAAAAAAAATACAAGAAAAAAACTAAAAACTTAAATCAAAAACTACAAATCTAAAAATTTCCAATAGACAAATAATGCATCCATTAGTAACAGCTTCTGTTTTGAATTTTCAACTTTTTTTTTTTTTGCTTTTCTGACTCTTCAGAAAAGCAAAGTAATTTCAGTCCTCAGCTTACAGGTTTTCTTTTTAATGTGAAATATTGAAATTTTGACTTTTAACAGAGCTTTGCATGTCTTCCTTTCAAAATAAAAGACATCCCGCACCATTAGATCATGTTAATGCAGTGAATAAAGTAGAAAGTGGAAAGTCATCAATGGAAAAAAAACAATTTATTGTACTGTTTATTTGACTGTTTCTGGTGCATTTCAGCCACTAATTCATAAATATAACCAACAAAAATTCGATCAGAGCTACTGAACCGACCTCTACCATATATTAAAACAGTGAGGAACACTTTAAATCCTTGAATTTGTTCAAAAATTGAAATAATTAAACGTAACTTTAGTTCTGCTTGTGCTTTCTGACAATACATTGATTTTCTGTGATAAATGAAGCTTAAGTGCAGATGTGTCACTATGACTTTTGATAAACTATAAAGGATTGATGGAGAATTTCAGCTTCTGTTGTTAGAATCTTTGTTGAATCATTTATTCCGTCTTTCAACTGTTTTTCAATAAGATGATTATTTTTCCTCTGCAGTTTCTTTTACATTTTTTAAAAACATTTTACTTTAACCAAAGACTTACTCCTGACTCTGGAGCCCTGTATTACACTATACTTAATATGTTCTTTTTCATGTAAAATGAAAGGTGAAAAAAAACAGTTTATGGTGAAACTGTGATCAAGAAATCAGGTCAAACAACCAAAGCATCTGTTCAGGTTTTCCGTCACATAAAATAGAAGCTGAGAGTTTGAGCTCGGTTTCTTCTGACAGAATCTTGAGAAGTTTTGTCTTTTCCCTGAAATAATGACTAAAAACGAGTGAAATGTGTTCCAAAACACTGACATAAAACCATCGGGAGGTTTAGAAGAGCATTTCAACTGGAGCATCAGGACACAAAAACATATTTCACAATGATCAGTCATTTCCTGCTTTCTGTAACGCAGCGAAATGAAAGGAATCTAACAGAACTTCAGTAGAAAGAATGTTTCATAAGAAGAAAAGGAAAATCAAACTGCTGCTGAGGTTAGTCGTTCTGCAAGCCATTTCCTGGTCAGGGTTTTCCGTTTGCTCCTCGGTTCCCTCAGGTCTTCTGGAACAGTTTCACATTTACTCTACATGACAGAAGAAAACCCTTCAGACGTGTAGATTCCTCCGTTTAGTTTTTGCTGAGACTGTCGTCGTGGTCCGTGGAAGCTTGATGTTTGTTAAACAGAATGTCAGAGAAGTGAGGATGCTGGAGTGTGAGGGTGTTGCAGAGATGACGATAGAGGAGCTAACAGCCTGAAACCCTCCGTGGTCTGATGGCGCTCCTAACGAGAGAGAGAACGCCGCACAGGAAGTGAAGACAGATCAAGCTGTTGATCTGTGGCCTTATCTTTCTGCTTCCTTTTCCTGTTTGTATCTTGTGTTAAATGGATTGAATTACCCCTTCATGGTCCGTATGCTCAGTTTCCCTCCTCTGATCTCCAGGCTTGGCTAGATTCTTCCATAACGGCGTGCGTCTGAGGGAGGACGCCGTCCTGGCCAGCATCTGTAAAGTGCAGCAGATCCTCCACTGGTTCCAGTCCCAGCGGAAGCTGGCCTTCTACGCCAGCTCCCTCCTGTTCGTCTACGAAGGCCTCCCCTCCTCATCCTCGCCGCTCCACAGCTCTCCGCCCGGTGGTCCTGCGGTGAACGAGAGCGCCGCTCTGTCTTTGGCGGCTGACGGGGGCCAGGAGGAGAAAGGCGCGAGGGAGGGGACGGTGGAGGAGAAGAGAGTCGCCGAGAACAACAACAACACGGAGCTGGCGGTGACCCGGGACTGCGGCCCGCCCACCATCTACAACCAATACACCAAGGCCAGAGGCTGCTGCGGAGGGGAGGGGTGTCTCCATGGCAACACTGGAGACGGAACGCCAGAAAGCGGCTCAAACTCAGGACTGTGGGGGGAAGACAACGCCACCTGGCAGCAGAGGGGGGGCCTGAAAGCTTCGCCCAATGGAAACCAAACCAAACCACAACTGGAAAGGAAAGACGAGGAGAGGAGGGAGGAGCTGGGAGAAGGAGGAGGAGGAGCAGAGGGGGAAGGAGGACGGGGCAGCGCCGATGTGGAAGTGAGGATGATCGATTTCGCTCACGTTTTCCAGAGTGACAGCTGTGATCATGGATACATCTTTGGTCTGAAAAACCTGCTGACAGTGCTGGAGCAGATCCTCTGTGACGCCACCCAGAGCGCCCTCTCTGCCCCCACCTCCTGAAGGATTCTGGGTAGAGGGACGGACGCAGTCCCTCTGCTACGACCTCCTGAAGGAGGCGGGGCAGAAGGACGGACGCGGTCCAGAAAGTCATCTGTGTTCCCCGTCCTCTGAACCCTCTGTCAGCAGACACTAACCTGTGAAGGCAACATGACGCTGCACCTGAACGCTGCCCCCGGGGCCCCTTCAGCCCCCCCAAGGCCCCGTCAGCCCCCCCAGGGCCCCGTCAGCCCCTCTTACCAGCTGTCCGGGCCGGCGCTGCTGCTTTAAAACCCGACTGGCCTGTAGTTCTGTTGCAGGTTTACTTTAAGCTATTGATTCGATCTGTTAGTGAGGGCGTCTCCATTGGAGCTTTTCATGATGGATTCTTCTCCCAAAAATTGATTTCAAGGTTTTTAGCTGAAACAGATTCTTTTGCTGAGGGTGGTAAGATGTAGGAATGGGTTTCAGGTTCTGGTTCCTCTCCCCGCGTCCTCAGCCCTCCACAGTCCATGGATGTAAACTGGATTTGCTGTAATTGTTTACAGGTTCCTGTCGGACTGGAATCCCATCAGAACTGCTGTTTTTGGGGTCAGACAGGCTGACGGGAAGCTGCGGTCAGCCTGGCGTTTGGGTTGCATCGTCATGTTGCTCTGCGGGTCAAACCACTGTCAGCAAGTTTGTAACTCAGGTATTTACTGTACTACCGATTCTTAAGATTGCTACTATTCCTTTCTCTCCCAGAGAATCCTTATGCTGTATGCTTGATGTTGAAGATGTTTTATATCATTTTAGTGGTATTTATCTCATGAACACTTTAATCTCATCAACACTGACCTTCAGTTACTTTATATGCCATGAGTTTGTACTACAAGAGCCGGAGCGTAGCTGTTTGAACGGCGGGTTTGTCGGTTGCCAAATCAGCTCTCCTTTTCCTCCACGGTTTCACCAAACGGGCTCGACCCAGATCCGGTCCGTGTTGGAGTTCTGGTTCTGAAACTGGGTTTTTGTTTTTTCGTTTTTATGAGCTGCTTGTCCCAAAAGGAGAAGTGGGAGCGGAGATCTGGCAACTCCTTTCCCTTAAAGTTTGACAATCAGATGATGCAAACTGACATTCGGTCGAGCCCCCATTGAAGGAGGAAGCGGACAGATTTAAGGCTCCAGGACCAGAACCGGTCCGTTTCTGCAGCTCTTCTGATTCCTCAGAAGTTGTTTTTATGTTTTTATCAAAGAAAGAATTTAATTTATTGAAAAGGCGAGCTAGAATGAGAAAACAGCCGCCCTTCGTCTATATTTACATGCAAGTGCATAATGTGCCTCAATTAGATGAGAAACTGCAGTAATGTTCTTCTTGAAGGAGGGGGGGGGGGGGCATTTATGACTACATGCTACTAAAGTGAAGCGTGACCCTGCTAACATGTGAGCTTTAAGGGGCGTCTGTGTTCTGGCTTGAGCGGGCCGGGACGCACAGACGCTGCTGTAGGATTGTGTTCACTCATCAGCCGTGAAGACGTGTTGGATCTGGAGCTCCTCGCCGCTGACCTCATGCTCTCAACTGAAAAGGAGGCTCTGAAACCTTAGGAGAGTCTTCTGGAGGGGTTTTGCTCAAAGGCTTTGTGTTTCTCAGAATCAAACCGTGATCCTTCCACCGTCTTCTCAGAATGAGTTTGATGTATTTCTGTTTGGATCTCTGCCCCGCCGTGGCCTTCATCTCCACATCCAGACCGCGCGGCGACCTGGAGGAGGCCTGCAGCGGTCGGGTGTGTCCTGACGGCCGTCTGCATCAGCTGCGCAGACGCTCCGGCTGCTCTGCTGCCGTTTGCTTTACCTTCCTGGATTTCGTGCAGCTGTTTGCACACTGGAGCTGCTTCAAGTTCAAAACTGGTAACTTTGTTCTCTCCAGCACTAATGTTATCAACTATATGTACATCTTGATATTTTGTAATGTAACTTGATTCCATGTATTTTGGTTTTAATCCGAGCAGCAAATGATTAGAATATGAAATGTTCTTAACATTCCAGTTTTTTTAATAAACGTCATCCTATGTTCAAAACGATCAACAGGAATGTTCGACACCTTTATTTCACCAGTGGAGGGGGAGCCGGGGGCGGGGTCACAATAAGACCAAACATATACAATCCTAACTCATTTTGCTCCTCCCATGCAGCAGGACATGAACGACACAAACACACTTGAATCCCATTCAAATGAAACTTTATCGATCTGATCAAACATTGGAACAAAATAAAAGCCGCTGCACAATATTTGATCATCTTGATTATCCTCGGCATGTTTACGTTAAACGTGGGGTCATCTGGACCCACAAGACCGCGCACTGAACTGTTTTTTAAGGATTATTTATCTTCACTGATGTCTATGGACGGACTGGCACACACACATGCTCTGAAACCTTCTTCCTGTCTTGAAAGTCACTGCTGCATTCTGGTCTTCTCACCTGTGTCCTGCTGACCAGGTGAACTCCAAAGGTCGCTCAAAGCTGGAGTACAGCCTCTCAACTGTGACACTGAGGAGCACCGGGAGGATTAATACAGCACAGATATGATTCGTGTGACCATGTGAACTCTATTGACAGTCTCGTGGATGATTGAAGACTGGAGTGGGGTCGTGTTCAGGTGACTGTCTGTGCTGGACCGATGTGATAGTATAGAAGCATCTGGACAGGGGGTTTAAGCTGTATAAATCTACTGAGGTCATGAGTGTAGGAACATGATGACCCGGGCATCGCTTGAGCTTCATGGGAAGGGAAGAAGGGTGGGTGGGGTTACTGTGGTGGGATCCCTGATAGACTGATGGCTGGAGGGGCCAGAGAGGGGGAGTGAGGATTGCAGAGGAATGCTGAGCACAAAGAGTGTTGCGTGAGTGTGCAGCATGAGCCCAGGGGGGTGCGCACGGGCCCAGGCGGGGGCAGACACACCGACCCATGGGGTCCGGGCAGCCAGTTGCGAGTTCTTTCAACTCCACTTGGAACTTTAATTGTTTTCGTTTCGGGACGTCATTTCGGGAATATTCAGTTGGAGCAGAACTCTGAAGTTCTGCCAGACTTTGCTGTCTTGCTGAATGACCTTCATTCCTCTTCTTTACAGATAAAACCTCACCTTCCTCCTCCTACACATCACAATATCATCTGCAAACATCACGATCCTCAGAGAGTCCTGTCGAACCTCATCTGTCAGTCTGTCCATCTCCACAGCTCCTCGGTGCAGTTCCTCCTCCACCTTCAGCTCCTATCACCCCTACAGAATCATCCTCACACCACCATCCTCTGCAGTCTGCTGACACTCTCCCAGCTACCACTTTACTGATCTCTTTCAGATCACATCTGAAAAAGATTGAATCAATCTCCTCCACCGACGTCTGTCGTCTGTCCTGAACACCAGACGTCTCCATCTCCTCCGTTTCCCTCACCTGCACGTATATTAAAGTTAAAAGAACCTAAATCTTTATCAAACCAATTTACGACACATTGCTTCCAGGAGTGATGTGGGAAATAGATTCTGCATTGGTGTTCTGGAGAACGTGCTGCCATCTTTTAAAACCATATTATGACATCAAGCGACCATCTGCAGGGGTAACTTGTCTACAGACAATCCAAAGCTTTGAGCTTCTGTGTAAAAGAATTGCTTTTAAAAGTCATCAATGTTTTCAAAACCTCAACTGTGTGTGTCAGCAGGTGCCTTCTATGTCATCCTTCATAATACACCTGATTCAGATCATCATCAAGCTCCACAAAAGACGGGTGTGGCCAATAGATCACCAGCTTCTCTGAGACATATTTAGCATTTAGTCTAGGGTAGCTGGGATAGGCTCCAGCAACCCTGTGACTCTGCCCAGGACATACGGGTTAAAAAATTAATTATTTGAGCATTAACTGTGTCATTTTGCTGTTATTTCTTGGCATTCAATTAAACTACTATAATACGAAATAAGATGAAGAAATCCTTCATTTATCTCTTTATGGGGAAACAGCTGAAGACAGTTGGGTGGGACACCGTTTCACTGAAGCTGCTCTCAGAGGCAGTGGGTGGGATGCATGGTCCAGCATGGATGTTAGCTTAGCCAGGACCCCTCTGTCTTCCTATCTCCAGGATTCCAGCAGATGGCACCATACAGGGTGGCTGATGCCCCTGCAGTCATGGAAGCTCCTCAGGAGTGACCTCCTAACTCCTCAGGAGATTCAGCCTGCTTTGTGGCTTCCTGTGGATGAACCAGTCCAGCTTCCTGCTGAGGGGAACACTCAGGTACCTGTAAGAGTTTTTAAGGCAGATCATTGAGATACGAAGACCCAAGATCATTCAATTTGGTGAGAAGGTTGTGAAATTATGAATTTATGGAACACTAATTTATTAACCAAATGTGAAGCTGACAGGTGCAAGAAGATTATGTTTTTCATAACCGATGATGGTCTGGATAAGATGCAGTTTATGTTTGACCAATAAGGGGTGATGACATCATTTTCAAAGTTTAGAACTCCTGGAGTTTATTCCATTAACACCAGAGCTCCAGTGTTTATGTTCTTCGATTTAATGTAATTTTTCAACCGTTAACACGATAATTCCAGGAGATTGTGAAGGAGAAAAGCAGCTGCTACGAACTTATATTACAAAACTGTCTAGCAATCTTGTAGCTATCCAGCCGTAGAGTTTAGACCCAGATTCCAGCTCAGACGATGAAAACGAAGACATTCATGAATCTCTTTGTCTGCAAGTGGATGAATCAGGAGTAGAAAGCTTGTGATTGTAGTTTGTAAGCAACAACTAGCTTTTTCAGGTGACATTTTTTTTATCATGATATGAAAAAGAAATACCATTTTAAATTTATTTAGATCAGGGGGGCGTCAAACTCAATCACACATGGAGTCAAAATCCATAACAGACCTTAGGTCGCGGGCCGAACAAGATAAACATATAAGTTTATTACTCTAATACTACATTTTAAAAACTTTAAAAAATTAACTTTTTTTTTTACATAATTATGCACTAGATATATAACTTTACATGTGACAATGCTAATGTGAAGGCTGTAAGCTGAATTTGGCTGTTGAAGATGCTAGTGCTGAAGCTGAAAACGCTGAAATTGATAGTCAGCTAAAATGTTCAACTCAAATTAGCATAAAAGCTGAAAAAACACAAATCTAGCAGATAGCCAGCTAAAATATTAGTGAAATGCCAAACTCGTCTAAAAAAATAAAAATAAATAAAATAAAATAAAAAAAACACTTGGTTAGTCAAAACAAATAGCGTGTAGCTGAAAAAATAGTTAAACTTCAAAATAGCCTTTAAAAAAATGGAAAAGAAGCCTTAATTAGCCAAAACAGCTAGCATTTGTCTTAAATGTTAGCTAAACTCCAAAATGGACAAATAAAAAAACTGGAAAAAGCTGAAATTAGCCAAGACAGATAGCATTTAGTTGAAATATTAGCTAAACTCCAAAATTGATACATTAAAAAACTGAAAAAAGCCAAAATTATCCAAAATAACCATCATGTAGCTGAAATATTAACTAAAAAATAGCCTAAGAAAATCTTCATAAATGCCAAAATATTCAGAAAAATTAGTAGAATGCTAATTATACTTTAAAACCATAACATTTTTACATTATTATGAATAATAAAAAGGCATGAATATTATTCCAGAATAAATCAACTTAAACCTTAAATAACTTTCGATATATATTTTACTCTCAATAAAAATTATGTTATGATCTGGAGGGCCGGATCTGGCCCCCGGGCCTTTACTTGACACATGGGTCAGTACTGCTCCTGAGGGCGGATCAGACGGTGGAGTTTCCACAGAGAACAGGGACTATACAAGTAAACAATCACACGTGAGTTTGAGCTGGACAGATTCATCCATAAGCCAACGTTTGATTTCATGTCACATGACCGATGGTCACGTGCAACAACCAGGAGCTCCGATTGGCCTGCAAGTTCCAGCTCCGCCTCTGATTGGCCGGCTGCCTCCCCGGCGTTTCCTTGTTATTGTGGAGAAAAGTGAAGTTGTTTCAAACGGATCCATGTAGATGAGGACCGCCATGTCCGCTCCGTTCGGCCGCTGCCCGGCCCTGCTCGTGCTCGGTCTGCTGGCGGCGGCAGACTGCCGGTTCCCGCCTCTGGAGCAGCTCAGACCCGCGGCCAGCGAGCGGGCGCAGGCGGCAGCGGTGTCCGCGCTGCTGCAGCGGCTGCTGGGGAACCGCTCCGCGGAGTTCGCGGTGTCCGTGAACCGGAGCCTGTCCACCGACAGCCTGGACGTGTGCGAGCTCCGCTCCGGCAGAAACCACAGGATCATCGCCACCGGGAGCAGCGGCGTGGCGGTGGCGTCCGGGATCTACAACTACCTGAAATATTTCTGCAACTGCCACGTTTCCTGGTCCGGGGATCAGCTGGAGGTCCCCAGCCCGCTGCCCGCGCTGAGCGGCGTCCTGCGCATCAACAGCCCGCACAGGTCGGTGCGGTCCCGCAGACCTCTTAGAGAGCACGCAGAACTCTAGAAGGAGTGTTTATTATTCAGGGGGTTTTATTATCGAATGTAGTGTGTAGACTTCATCTGAAAGAGACTTTTGTGGGAGTTTGTAGTTGTGTTGATCTGTCACTAAACTCTGACTGATGTGAGGTCAGACTGAAGTCCAGACTGACACTAACTATTATTAACGATTAAACCATGATTTTCTTCAGCCTTTCATAGTGAACTATATCCATATGTGTGATCATATCTTACATTTGGAACACTAACAAACCAATTATTTATGATTTATTAGTTATAGTTTGTGAGATTTTTTCCTACCCGGAAGTAAAAAGGTTCGATTCCTGAAGCTCCGCCTGCCGCTGCGTGTAGCTGCAGGCCATTTCATGACGTCATGAGAAGGCTAAACTCCTTCAAAGATGGATGTACCTACCATATATCTGCCTTTAGTTGGCCGGCCGTCGCTACACGGCTTCACAACATAAACGCGTGATTTCTGCACACGATATATGGTGTTCTGCATCTAAAATGAAAGCTTTTTGCTGATCATCAGTAGATCTGTGGAGAAATTGAGAGTTGTGTTAGACTGGGGGCGGAGCTGTCAGGGCAGACTCTTCCTGGAGGAAGCTGTTCACATCATGCTGATGTTGGCACGTTTCCAACCGCTTGTTTTCGGGTATGGGAGGGGCTGCTGCAGACAGCGCAGGTTAGATTATTCTTAAATGTATGAACAAAAATACCACTTTGGGGTTCTTTACATAGAGGAATAAGCAGTATAATACACTTAAAACCTCAGAAAGTAGAATTTTCATGGTAGGGCCCCTCTAATACTATATTTTTATTTTTTTTGACTAGTCGACTAATCGGGTCACAGGCAACTGGATATAAGCACACATCTTAACCATCATTAGCTTTAAACTAGCTAAAAACTTGATATATAGCATTACCTGTGATAATGTGAATGCTGTAAGATGAATTTGGCTACTGAAGATACTAGTGCTGATTGCTGAAGATGCTGAAATTGATCGCTGAAAACTCTGACGCTGATAGCCATTTAAAATATTAAACTCCAAGTTTGCATAAAAAACCAAAAAAAGCCTAAATTAGCCAGGACAGCTAGCATGTAGCTGAAATGTTAGCTAAACTCCAAAGTAGCCAAAAAAAAATAAAATGCCAGAACAGTTCAAAAAGCTAGCAGAATACCATTATAACTTTCAACTTTACTATTCTGACTCCATATAATATAAAGTATCGACTAATTGACTATTTTAATAGTTGATTAGTCGTTGATTAATCGACCAATCATGGCAGCCTTTGTCCAGACTGCAGCTGGTAACAGACCAGCGCCCTGGAAAACATCCGTCTTCATCCACACTCACACTGGAGCTGTAGCAGAGCTGTCTCTGAAACTGCAGCCAGGCACGTGCACACATGCAGTCCTATGGAATAAGAGTTGATGGAAACCTGTGTTTTAAAGGGTAACCCAACAGGGCAGTGGGAAGCTGACTCCATGCTCAGCGCAGATTTGAAGAATGCCAAAAAGGGGGCGTGGCTAGTGGGGCCAGACTGAGCGGTGGAGGTGTGTCTTGGATCTATGATTGACAGTTAGATTAGCTTTATGTAATGTATGCTAGGTCTTCAATATGGAGAGTTTGTCATTATGTTCAATTAAAAAACATGGAGAGAGAAAGGGATCAAGTTTCTCCAGAGAATTTCCGCCTGTCCTTTCTCCCGAGGCCGGCACTCTTGGTCCAGAACCAAAATGTTTGGAGCTGCTATGTTTTGGGAAAATCGGTTTAAAAATGAGGGAGCTAGGAGGATTTTTGTAGCAGATGCCTTCATGTTTATGTGAAACCGCTTCATTCTGTTGCTAACAACCGACCGTAACGGACTCAAAGATGGGCGGGGCTTTTATCCTGGACCTCAGAGCATGATGACGTCAGGCTGCTGGGACTTACACCAGTTGACCAATTACACAATTCAACTGCAATACCTCGTTTCAACCAGTAGAGAGCAGCACACAGATGGTTTCTGATGTTTTCAGGAATTAAACAAGTTTATTTTAATTTGTCAAAAATGTGGCAACAACCAACAGACAGCAATTTTAAAGACCCATTTATAGAGGCCAACAGACAAACAAAGTTGATTTAGGGTTTGGTTACCCTTTAAAATACTATCATCCGTATTAAACTTTATTCATGTTGACATAAACACCCTCCAGTGTTTCGTTGCTTTACACGTCCTCCAAGTCTATAATAAAGTTAAAGAAACTCATGTTGACAGCAGCATCTCTAGCCAGTTTGTCCCAACAGCTTTGAGTCAGTAGGTTGTGTGTATATCTCTCCTTCTCATATGACTCCATATGCATCTCCGTACGTCATGGTTCAAAGTCAAGGCCCGGGGGCCGGATCCGGCCCTCCGGGTAATTCTATCCAGCCCTCTAGATCGATCATTTTATTTTATTATTATTAATGACCCGATGTTATCTTGCTCTATTTCTAACTTGTATAATTTTGACAAAATATATTTTTATGGAGGTAAAGTATTGAAAATTAAAGAATACTGCTGTTGTTATCAGTACTAGATCATTTTTATATGTATCTGTATCCTTTACATCCATAATTTAAAATGATTTCCTAATTAATGGAATTCTATTGTATTATTGCAAATATCTGAAAGGATCTGATACAAGAATGAGCAAACTTTCTTACTCATGGGCCCCAAAGGGTTCTAAAATTTGACAGAAGGGCCGGACCGGGGGCAGATTTGGGACATGTTTTGGTAATTCACCTCATAAAAGAAAGAAAGAAAGAAAGCCGGATCTGGACTAAAACAGGCCTTAATCTTGATTGAAAATGCATTTAAAACAGTAATTTTCAGAGGTTTTCGTTTTGTTTTTGTACCATTTTCACCAATGGGTTAATGACCCTCAGGGAAAAACTCAAACTCAGGATAATGCAGCGTTCATGTCGTGTTGGAATAATCGGAAAAATGACTGTCGAATTTGGAAATCACACATGAATATAAGAAAAACAACAAAACTTCAAACACTACATCGGGGGTGTCAAACTCCATCACACAAGGGGCCAAAACCAAAACACGACTTGGGTCACAGCCGAACAGGAAAAACATAATAGAACACTCTAAAACTGCATTTTTAAAACTTAAAAATCGTAACTTTTTAACACAATTGTTAATATTGAAAATGCAGAAATATTATTCCAGAATAAATCAACTCAAACCTTAAATAACTTTTTACTCTCTTTAAAAATATATTTTGTCAAAATTATACAAGTTGGAAATGAGTGGAAGATAACATCGGGTCATTAATAGCAATAAAATAAAATGATCTGGAGGGCCGGATAGAATTACCTGGAGGGCCGGATCCGGCCCCCGGGCCTTGACTTTCTGCACCTGAACAAAGGTCAAATAATTTATAGTTTGTGGAGAGACATCTGAACTAGAAGCAAAATAAAACATTAATAAGGGTAATTAAAATTATTCATTCCAGTTTTGCGGGACAGATTAAAGTTTAACAGGCCATAGTTTGCCCTCCCCTTTAGGCGCCTAAAGCCTTTGAAACCCCTCTGCTGCTCCAGCTCCCTCCTGCCCCTTACACTAGTGTGGTATCTGCCCCAGCAGGTTTCTGTGGCGGCGTGAAGCCTGGGTCTCCACATCCGTGAAGCCTGGATCTCCACACATTCATACATGCATCTCAGGTCGTGCTCCAAGCCTCTTGGTTGCACGCTCGCTCTGTCTGCATTATTTGGGGGATGGGCCGCAGAACCCGCGGGTGCATGACAAATGAAGTGTTGTCACACGTTAGATTTCATTATCACTGGGGCGCCGTAAACACTTGCACTGCGGCCAGAGCCTTTAAACAACAATGGTGCGTGTGCACGTGAGGTGTGCACAGCAGCCAGGCTCTGACAGCCGTGACAGTTTCCCATGACTGTGGCGGCTAGAGCTGAAACCTCCACATACATGGTTCAGACCGATGGATGAAACCCAGACTAAAGCCGACGTGGAAGTGAACCCACAATGCAACATGTGGACTCTGTCTTCTGCAGCAGATGATCTATTGCAGGTGAAAAGATGAAGACGTTTCTCTTTTTATCAAGAAACATTTGCGTTATTGTTATCTCTGAACAGGATCATCTCCTCTGATGAACTGAGGCAGCAACAGATCAAATAAAAATGATTTTCTAATCTGAGAACTTGAGCCACACCTTCTGTTTGCTCTCTATTCAACCTTTCTATTCGACCATGCTGCCCGTGTGTTTGGGTCTCCACTGTCCTGACTCTTCAGCAGTCGGTGCTCATCTTCACCGCTTGCTGTTGTGGATTTGTATCAGAACAGAAAATCTTTCTTCTAAATACCTCACTCTGATAAAAGCAAAAAGAACAATAAAATCAATACATGAATATAATATAAACAATTGTACATCTATTTCTTTGTGGGCAACACAGGAACTCAGTCCCTGTATTATTAAAGTCTGAAAAGCGGTTACATTTAGATATTGTTTTCAAACATGATTTTGTAGATAAAATGTGTTTACAGGGTCATGGCTTCCTTCAAACTGCCAGTAATTATAGAGTCCATCAGCTGACCATCGAAGTGTGACATGTTCAGAGTGACACGTTTGGTGACCTGAGGGTGAGGTTGGGTCAGGGGTGTCGGGCTCGATCACGAGGGACTAGGGCTGCCACGATTAGTCGACTAATCGACGACTAATCGACTATTAAAATAGTCGATGACTAATTTAGTAGTCGATTAGTCGTTGCTTTATATAGTCAGAATGGAGTCAGAATGTAGAAAAGTTAAAAATTATAATGATATTCTGCTAGTTTTTTGGACTATTTTGGCATAAATTAAGTTTTTTTTAGGTTATTTTGAAGGTTTAGCTAATATTTCAGCTACATGCTAGCTATTTAGGGTAATTTTGAATTTTTTTCAGTTTTTTAGGCTAATTTGGAGTTTAGTTAATATTTCAGCTACGTGCTATCTAGTTAAGCTAATTTAGTATTTTTTCAGTTTTAGCTAAGCTAATTATTGTTTAAGATGTGCGCTTTACATCCACTTTGGGCATGATCCGATTAGTCGACTAATCGTAAAAAAATAATCAGTGATTAGTCGACTATTAAAATAATCGTATGTGGCAGCCCTACGAGGGACCAGAATCCAGAACACACATTAGGTCGAGGACCGAAACATTTATTGAACGCTCTGAAACTACATTTTTAAAACTTTAATCTGTCTCTTTTTAACACAATTATGAACTAGATGTATAGTGTGAATGCTGTAAGCTGAATTTTTCCGCTGAAGTTGCTGAAGCTGATAGCTGAAAACACTGAAGCTGATATGCAGCTAAAATATTAGCTAAAAGCCAAATTAGCCTAAAAAGCTAGAAGAATCGTCCCCATCGGTGGATCCGGCGCGGTGGATGGTTGTTCAGGCTGAGTGCATAACTGGAATGTTCACCTTCCATTTCCTGGACAGGATTCTGATCTTTTCCCAGCATGACATGGGGTTACTGGATCCACCTGACATCTACTGTCGCTGGCTTTAATGAGGCTTTTTGCACCCGCTTTCGTCTGCCTCACGGCTGCAGGATAGACTCCGGAGATCCGAGGAGGATGCTCCGCGCTGTGTGACACAGCGATGAACGTCGGGCTGTAGTCTCTGCTCCACTGGTTTTAGCAGAAGTTTTCCAGGACTTTGGTTGAATATCATTCAGATGTGAAGTACTCTGGAGCTGTTATCAGATCCAAATACTTCATCCATAGAGTATTGCTTCAGCAATGATACCATGAGAAGGAGAACAGGGCAGAGCTTCTCATTCAGGAGGTCAAAGTTCCTCCTCAGAGACTCTGAAGGAAGAGAGTTTGTAATGGCAGACCTCCTTAGTTCCGTAGGAGAACCGGGTTTCCGATCAGAATGGACTGTTCTATGAAGCAGGGTTCTTCTTCATGTTCTTCTCCTGCCTCCTCTGGAGGGTCTTTCTTTAACACCTGGGATGTTGCCAGTGATGCTTTAACACAAAATCTTTATTTACTGTAAATTTTCAAACATTAACGTGATAATTCCAGCGGATGCTGAAGGAGAAAAGTGGCGCTCCCACAGCGCTCCCACGGCGCTCCCGTGGCGCTTTTGCGTCCAGTCTGAACCAGACGTGACACTTAAACACAAAATATTTACCACGCCGTATTTCTCCTTCAGAATTTACTGGAATTATTGTGTCAACGGCTGAAAGTTACAGTTAATCAGAGAACATAAACAATGGAGCTCCATGTTGCATGAATTATTCCTCTTTTATCACAGGGAGGGGTGGAGCTCATGTATTTTGTTGAAAAATGTTCTTGATGAGATCATTATTGCAAGACAGAAACTAACTCAATTTAACTTTTTACTTTCTGAAGATTCAGTTTTTGCTGCATGAAATGAGCAAAATGAAAGCAGGAACCCAACAGATCAGGCCTGGAGAGAATGAACCAAACACACGGATGGCAGAGCCTCATCGGCTGTGTCTCATACACACTACATGCTTCTTTTTTCTTTAAATAGTATCTTTTACAGACATTTGTGTAACATGGAAACAAACTGTGTTTGTTTGAAGGTTCCGGTACTATCAAAACGTTTGCACCGTCAGTTACTCCTCGGTGTGGTGGGACTGGCCCAGATGGGAAAGAGAGATCGATTGGATGGCCCTGAATGGAATTAACCTCCCACTCGCCTTCACGGGCCAGGAAGCGCTTTGGCAGGAGGTGAGTGCTCGCCTGCGTGTCGGCGCCGTTACATTTGACGCTGTTGTTGGCACGTTCAAAGTAAAAGTGAACCTCTGTCTTTGAGTCCATAAATATACTGTGGTTCTAAAAAAGTTTTTCCTCACCTACTGAACTCTGGGTGATTCACGCTGGCAGGTTTGGATATATGAACCTAAAAGGAAAGTGGGCGTGTTTATCAAAATCCTCCGTTGCCATGGAAATTTGGACCAAATGAAGCCCAATCTGGCATATTTGTATTTTTGGGCTATTTAAATAAAATTCAAATGAATTGAATTGAATTCCAAAGGTTGACTTGACCACGCCCCTGCCTCATTAAAGGGGACATAACATGATTTTTTAAGCCTTTCAGAGTCAACTATATCCGTATACATGATATTACAATTTGGACCACTAAAAAACAAATTATTTATGTAATTTTTGTTATTTTTAAGAAGTAAAACGGCTCGATTCCTGAAGCTCCGCCTGCTGCTGCGTGTGGGTGCCGCCCATTTCATGACATCATCCTAGAGCCAGGTTTTTATTTCTCCCACAAAAATAAACAATATCCAAATATTTTCAAAGTTGGATGCACATACCATACATCTGCCATCACTACACTGATTCACAACACAAATACACCGGCTGTCTGGATGACTATGCAGCCTGGAACTAATTACACACAAAAATCTTTTAAAAATATGCACAAATCACCTCTTACGCACGCACGCAGCCTAAGTTACGCATGAATTTATTGTGAGACTCTTTTGACGTCTCACAAATTCATCCGGGACTGATGCGTTCAAGCTCTACCAGAATGCTCGTTCACCATAGTTCTCTTGCCGTTTAAAACTTCGATTGTGAATAATATCCAGTAAAACTTGACATTTTCCCACTTTCTTAAAAACATATTCCCACTAGTTAATATAAAAAAAGTCTAAATAAGCGTTTTTAATACACCTATCCCTTTAAAAAAAAGAATATTTCCAGAAAAGAGGCGCCCGGCTGCAGCAGCTGGTGTGTATGCTCGTGGGACACACGTGAATCACGTGATTAAAGTGTTTAATATCAAAGAAAAGTGTCCTTAAATCTGAATATAAGGAGGGGGAATTGAATATAGACGGCAGCACTTTAAAAACAATCATCATATAATGTTAACTGGCTGAAAGTTCAAAGGTTGCCTCAACAAAAACAAATTGTCTGACATAAAATGTAAAATTAAAGTGAATTTGAAAGAATGTGATTTTTTTTTAAATTTTAGCTGTTTAGCATATTGCAATACTGTTGGTAATGTGAGTCATTTATTGTGAATTTCATCGTCTTGTTCGTGATTTTGAGATAATACTGACACAATATAACGTTGTCACAGATGATACCCAGATATTGGGCTGACGTACACATTCTCATTGAGCTTTTATTTTCCCAAGTTTCACGCCAGAACCGTCTCCATTCTGAAGTTCATCATAAACAGGTTGCAGCATGCTCAGTCAGGACCAGCTGGAGGCATTTATGCTCATGTCAACAGAAAAATAAATTCTATGTCCATTTATGTGACAAACTAACAAATAAGGTAGCAGAAACCAGTTCACTTCTCATGTGGTGACTTATGCTGCAGATTACATACAGGGAAATATTTCTGTTAAACCAAAAGTTTTTAATACAATCATTTGTTTGTTGTTATGTTTGTAGTCGTCCCGCTCCACCCCTGGACCAAGGCGACCAAAAGATGAAATGCTTGTTATGGAGATAAAACCAACAGAAAATCTGACATTTTGAAAAAACGGTTTTTTTTAATGAATGTAGGGTCACGTTGGAGAGTGAGACGGGTCAGGAGGAGGTCACGGGTGCAGGTAGTACCTGTGGGCCGTACAGCACCGCTCAGTTTGATGTCTCTGGTTCTGTCTCCAGGTGTATCGCTCTCTTGGACTAAACCAGTCGGACATCGAGGAATTCTTCTCCGGACCGGCGTTTCTGGCCTGGAACCGCATGGCCAACATGTATAAGTTTGGAGGACCTCTGCCGCAGTCCTGGCACGTGAACCAGCTTCGCCTTCAAGTACTGACACCCCTCTTCAGTTCTACTCATGTAGCTCCTCACGTGTGGATCAAAGAAGAGAAACAGCCTCTGATCTGAGGGGGTTTGTTAGTGGATCAGGGATCAGAATGGATCAGTTTGTCATTCTCTTATCCGATTCTCTGTGACTTAATCATCAGTCATCACATCAGTGAATTTGTATGTGTAGAATTTTTGTAAACCCTTAAGGAAGCATGTTTGTGGAGACGATGCTCAGATGGAGGATTATCTGCAGGAATCAGATGCTCCTGCTGCTGCTCATGAACAGCTGCCATGATAACTCCACTAGTCGACTATTAAAATAGTCAACGACTAATTTATTAGTCAACTAGTCATTATTTTATATTATAAGGAGTCAGAGTGTAGTAAAGTTGAAAGTTCTCATAGTATTATGCTAGCATCTTGGACTATTTTGGCATTTATTAAGGTTTTTTATAGCTAACATTTCAGCTACATGCTAGCTGTTTTGGCTAATTTAGGCTTTTTTCATTTGTTTAGAATATTATGGAGTTTAGCTAATACTTTAGACACATGCTAGCTGTTTTGGCCAACCTAAGTTTTTTTTTTTTTTTTTAGGCTAATCTGGCATTTAGCTAACATTGTATTAGCTAATATAGTGGATATGAATGTCAGCATCTTCAGCTATCAACACTAGCATCTTCATCTGCCAAATTCAGCTTCCAGCATTCACACTAGCATTATTGGAGGTAATGATATTTATCTAGCTCATTATTATGTTTAGAAGTTACAGTTTTAAAGTTTAGAAGTTACAGTTTGAGTGTTCATTAATGTTCATCCCGTCCGGCCGTGACCTCAGGTGTGTTCAGGATTTTGTGTGATTGAGTTTGACTCTCCTGCTCTAGCGTGACGCTCTTGAACATCTAGCATGTTGAAGCCTGCAGGTATCAGTGGTCTGTAAATGTTCCGTCTTGAGTTTTTTCTCCTCAGCTGTTTCTGAGGCTCTACTCCTGTCAGAGAATGAGGAAGTGTGCTTTCACTGATCAAAGTCTCTTCACTTATGTCTCTGCAGTTCAAGATTTTGGAGAGAATGAGGTCTTTTGGAATGATCCGAGAGATTGGCTCCCGGAAATGTCTCCCAAGGAGAATCTTTAAGGTGAGGTCCGTAGCATATTTTTGCCTGTGTGCTGTCACCGTGATAATGATGTTGAGTCAAAATGTTACATTTACACCTTTATTTGACGACAGTTCCTTCTTTAGAATGTGCCTAACTCTCTTTGGTTCGAACCCCCTGAGGCTGACCTGCTGTGGAGGGCGGTGGGACGTGACTCTGTGTTCACTGGTGTTGAGGCTCTGGTCTGCTGCTGCTGGTGTTGCAGGCTGCATCCAGAGGCCAACGTGACCAGACTGGGACCCTGGGCTCACTTCAACTGCAGCTTCTCGTGCTCCTACGTCTTAGACCCCAGAGACCCGCTGTTCCTCCAGATCGGCTCCCTTTACCTGTCGCAGGTGGTGAAGCAGTTTGGTACCGATCACATCTACAACACCGACACCTTCAATGAAATGACTCCGCCTTCCTCTGACCCCGCCTACCTGTCTGCGATCAGCCGCTCGGTTTTTGCCTCAATGACTGCAGGTGCGTTTCAAAGCTTCGGTCTTATTTGTCTCCTTTGACTGTTTTTAACCCCCCCCTCCATGTTCTCCCAGTGGACCCAAAGGCCGTGTGGCTGATGCAGGGCTGGCTGTTCTTCAGTGACGCTGCGTTCTGGCAGCCGCCGCAGATCCGGGCGCTGCTGCACGGAGTCCCGCTGGGCCGCATGATCGTGTTGGATCTGTTTGCAGAGACGGAGCCGCTTTTCTCCTACACAGAGTCTTTCTATGGGCAGCCCTTCATCTGGTGCATGCTGCACAACTTTGGGGGCAACAACGGCTTCTTTGGCACAGTAGAAAGCATCAACTCTGGCCCCTTTAAAGCCCTGAGCCTCGAGAACTCGACAATGGTCGGCATCGGGATGACTCCCGAGGGAATTGAGCAGAACCCCGTCATATACGAGCTGATGAGCGAGCTGGCTTGGCGGAAGGAGCCCGTCAACTTGACAAAGTGGGCGTCCCTGTACGCGGCGCGGCGGTATGGCAGCACGCACGAGAGTCTGAGCGCGGCATGGAGGCTTCTGTTTGGCGGCGTGTATAACTGCACCGTGCCACACTACAAAAACCACAACCACAGCCCGCTGGTGCGCCGGCCGTCCTTCAACATGAACACGGCTCTGTGGTACGACCCCGCCCACCTGTTGGAAGCCTGGAGACTGTTTATGGAAGCAGCTCCATCTCTGATGTCCAAGGAGACCTTCCGCTACGATCTGGTGGACGTCACTCGCCAGGTCCTCCAAGACCTCACCGCATACTTTTACCAGGACATCAAAGATGCGTTCCACAGTAAAAAGATGCCTGAGCTGCTCACGTCAGGCGGCGTGCTGGTCTACGACCTGCTTCCTGAACTCAACCGGCTGCTAAACAGCGACCGGAACTTCCTGTTGGGACGATGGCTGGAGCAGGCGCAGTCCCTCGCCCTGGACGAGCCGGAGGCGCAGCTGTACGACACCAACGCCAGAAACCAGCTGACTCTGTGGGGTCCCAGTGGGGAGATCCTGGATTACGCCAACAAGCAGTGGGGGGGCCTTCTGGAGGACTACTATGCGCAGCGATGGAGCCTGTTTGTCCAGACGCTGGTGGACTGTCTCAACAGTGGGCTGCCGTTCAAGCAGGACACTTTCAACCAGGCGGTTTTCCAGGTGGAGAAAGGTTTCATCTCCAACGGCAGGACGTACCCAACCAAACCTCACGGGGACACTTATGAGATAGCCCACAGAATCTTCCTGAAGTATTACCCACAGGCCCTGAAGAGGCTATAAGGCCTGTGAATGTTTGTCCTGCAGCACACGTTGATATGGAAGCTCAAATTGAGTTTACTAGTTTCAATGGTTTTTAACAATAAACAATCATATTTTTAACCTTTCTCTGGTTCTTTACAAACTACAACCTCTGGGTTTGCATACGTTCGCTCTCATAGCAGTTAGAAGGAGGGGCCTCTGGTCGCACGCAAGACGCCGTCAGAACCGATCAGTAGACGGAAGTGGAAATCAGAACTTTAGCTGGTTGCGTAAGCAGAAATGTCTTGAACCTTTTCAAAATAATATTTTAAAACCTTTTCAGAAGTATCAGCTTTAACACCTTTGAATGTGAACAAACAGTTTTTTTCTGTGAATCAGCTGATCAGAGCTGCTAAATGCAGTTTTTTTCTGTCACAGAGAAAAAAAAGACAGCAAAAGAGTCGATAAAAGAGAGAAAAAAAAAAGGTTGAAAGCTTAAAAAGTGATATTTCAGTTGTGGTCGGCTCCGGCTGGGAGGACGACTTCCAGATGTTACTTTTCAGGTGCCATATTCTTTCTCTGCAGCCAGATTCTCATGACAGATCAGGAGTCTGCAAGCTTTAACACCAAAAGAGACATTTACTCATCAAAACAAAAATGTATTCATTATGTGATGCTTTAAAGCATGTGTCAAAATCAAGGCCCGGGGGCCGGATCCGGCCCTCCAGATCATTCCATTTTATTATTTATGCCCCAATGTTGTCTTGCGCTTATTTCTAACTTGTTTTGACAAAATACATTTTATAGACAGTAAAATATTGAAAGTTATTTAAGGTTTAAATTGATTTATACTAGAATAATATTCCTGCATTTTTATTATTGGGATTGAGTTTGACCCCTCTGATCTACAGGATTGACAGTAAAGTGATTGTTTTGGTCTTTTCCATATGCAGCGATTTCAGAATTCTTGGTATCAAAACATTCATCTCATATTTGAAGCTTTTTCAAAATTTTACACATTTGAGATTTTTCAACCCCATCAAAAAAATGAATAGGAAATTCTTCAAACCTTTTAAAATGTTTTGCTCACTTTTGAAACTTTAGCAGTCTTGTTATAAAAGTGTTTAAGTGCATACCTGCATGTCATTTTTGGTTTTCATACATTTTATGCGTTTTAAGATTTTCCACAATTTTTGTTTAGCCCCTTAGAAATGAGAAATTCTTTGAAATTCTTTAAATACTTTGTTCACTTTGAAACGTATGCAATATTGATATTAAAACGTTAAGTGAGTTCAGGACATTCCTGTTCAGGTATTCATACTTTTAAAGCATTTTTCCAATACTGTACAGTTTGTGATTTTACTAAAAAAATCCTCAAATTCTTTGCACACTTTCTGGAACATTTCTGTTATAGAACAACTCAAACTGAAGTCATCGCTCCTGCAGGTAAATAACAGTCCAGCTTTGTGGTGTCACACCTGAGGAGGAAATTTTACAGATTTATAAGGAGTTTAAAATCACTTGTGTGGTAAAGCTGGTTGATAAATGAGGTCATGAAAGAGGGAACCCCTCCAATGTCCAGAGCTGGCACCAGCACACGCTGGGCAGACGAGCGATGCTCGACTGTGTAGTCCAGGCAGACGACCTTCAGACACAAGGCAGATGACCTTTAACCCCCAAAGGGGTTTCTGCAGCGGAGCTGTCTAGAGCACATGAATCAAAGTCGAGCCTGGGGGCCGGATCCGGCCCTCCAGTTCATTTCATTATTTTTAGCTTGCATAATTTAAATAAAATATATTTTTATGGAGAGTTGAAAGTTATTTAAGGTTTAAGTTGATTTATTCTGGAATAATATTCCCGACTTTTTATTATTCATAATTATGTTAAAAAGTTACAGTTTTAAAATTTGTCATTCTGCTACTTTTTTGGACCATTTTGGCTTTTACTAAGATTTTATTTAGGTTATTTTAGAGTTAAGCTAATATTTCAGCTACATGCTAGCTGTTTTGACTTTTTTTTCCAGTTTTTAAGGCCGTTTTGGAGTTAAGCTAATATTTACACGCTAGCTGTTTCGGCTAAGTTAGACACACACACTTTTCTAGGCTATTTTGAAGAAGTTTAGCTATTTTTCAGGTAAATGCTAGCTGTTTTGGCTAGGCTAAGTTTTCTTTTTTAAGCCTACTTTGCATTTCACTAACATGTTTAGCTGGCTATCAGCGTTGGTGTTTTAACCTATCAGTTTCAGCGATCAGCTTAAGTGTTTTTAGCTATTAATTTCAGCATCTTCAGCTATCAGCACTAGAATCTTCAGCGGCCAAATTCACCTAAAACATTCACTCTAGCATTATTGCAGGTAATGCTATATATCTAGTTCATAATGATGTTAAAAAGTTACAGTTTTAAAAATGTAGTTTTAGCGTGTTGAATAAATGTTTATCCTGTTTAGCCCGTGACCTCAGGTGTGTTCTGGATTTTGGCCGATTGTGTGATTGAGTTTGACACCCCAGATCTAGAATGTCTAAGCCTGGTTATGAAATGATGACAGGGCTAAACCAAAGTAAGGACAGTATTTTATTTAAAATGAATGTACCAAATGGGTCCTAACAATACATTGTACCGCAATTAAAGTAAACGAGTCCATAGAAAACAAAAGTTACCAGAAGAGTGCAGCCCTTGTTACTGTGAGGCAGCAGGACACAGAAGCAGTAAAGACGACGAAACACTTGGCAAACTCATGTCCCATTTCAGCACCTCAACAATGTTAGCTCAGAATGACAGACAACATGGATCATCTACAGCGTAAGAGTATGGGAGGATGCTGAAGGCGGTGATCACATCACCAACACGTATGTGTGCAGAGCACACGCATGAACGGCCGTGTCTGCTGCACGGGAAAAACATTCAGAGGTTGTAAACATTTTATCTGCAGTTTTCTGTTTTAAAATACCAGGTCACACGGAGGGAGGTTGAACCTGAACAAACCTAGCCCCGCCCTCAACGCCGTTACGTTCTAACCATTTTCCTCTGTGTTTCTGACAACTGTTCCGCCTCCACCACACACCCCAACAGCAAAACAACCAATCAATTCTAACACATTTTCAGCACATGTTCAACTATTTAGAAAAAAAAAAAGAAGAAATTAGAATTATATCCAGGCAGCAAGTTTGCTGAAGTCTTTCTGGTTTCATCTCAGGCACGTGTGGAATTACTGCTCATGTAAAAATAGACGGTATTTGCATAAGAATGTGCATACAAATAAAAACTGCAGCCCAGAGGAAAAGGTGCTCTCATCTGGTGACAGAGTGTTTGTGTTCTGAAAAGGAGAAAGGAAGTTTTGGTCCAAAGAGTAAATGAAAACAAAACTATAGAGCAGCAGCCGTGTTCTCCGGACTGCAGATCAAAACGGGTCAAACCTCAACTAAACTTTACTACCTAAATCTACCTTTAAAACATGTCAACTCTTCCCTTACAGAGAATCCAGCTCGCAAAAACGACAGACTCAACGCCCAGCAGAGCAGAGGGGATAACTGGTGCCTCTGGAGGGGCAACAGTCCTGCAGCTTGAGCGGGTCGGTCCCGACGTGTCGGCGAGCGGGTCGGTCCCGACGCGTCGGGGAGCCTCCGCAGAAGCACCATGGAGCCTCCGCGGTGCTTCTGCGGAGGCTCCACGTCTAGTGTGAACCAGGCGTGACGCTTCAACAGAAACCTGTGACTTTTCAAGCGTTGACACAATAAGTCCAGTAGATTTCGGATCACGCTGCTTTTCTTCTTCAAAATCTACTGGAATAATTATTTCAACGGTTCCAGTAATTAAAGAACATGAACACTGGAGCTCCAGTGTTAAAGGTTTAAACTGAATCTGTGGTTTCTGCTAAACTTATTCCTCATGATTAGTTTTGGTCTCCTCACAGGTGATGGTATCCAGGAATGGGATGGTTTTATTCTGGTGAAATGTGCTTTGCACGTTTACCTGAGAAAGGTTGTGTTGTTCCTCAAAGAATGACTTCAAAAATGAACATCAAAATAAGCCTCCAGAGCCTCTTCTCTCTGCTTTCTGGTGGAAGGAAACCACTTGTCTGAATCTTTTAGTATTTCCTACCAGCATGTCCTGTCATTGGTTGGGCTGTGTTTTTTGTTTTTATCTACAAGTGGGTTCAGGTTTGGGGGGGGCTCAGGATTGTGGACCACTCCACTGGTTGGCCACAGGCCTGCAAAGCAGCTCCTCCACGTGGCGAGCCACGTCCATGGGGTAGTCCAGGTCAAACTCCCCGTCTGCGTCCAGGATGTTTTCACCCCTGAAGGAGAGACGACACAAACACGGTCAGGAGGTCAGGAGGTCAGGAGGTCAGGATGGAAGGACGTTCTCTGAAGCTCCGAGGAGACCAGCGTTTAGCAGGTTAGGGCAAAAATGATATTTCACAAACCTTTTACATTTATAGATATACATGCAAGTATTAACATATAAATATTCAAATATAAGTAATGAAAAAACAATGTTTACAAAAATGAATGTGATTCTTCCCTCCTCACCACATACATAACCAATAATGGCATTACTCAACATTAAAATGGAATGAATATTTATTGATAAATAAGTACGTTTTTAGTGATTATTTGAAAATAACTTTGCTTTTTGACAGTGAAATAGCTTCTGGTAATGAGTTCCAGTCTGACCTGCCTCCATACAGAACTGTCTGATGTGATTGGTTAGTGAAATGTCTTGTAGAATAGTTACTATGTGTATTGTGACTACATGTAAGTTTCCTATAAATGATAAATGGTGTTTTTGCTATAATATTTCTGATAAAAAGCAATAATGAATAAATTAATCTGTCATTTACTTGTAGTCAGTTTATACATATGATTGATAATAGTTCTATAATTGAACTCAAGCTCTGCTCGTGCTGCTCTGTTTGGTAACTTTTGAACTGAACAGTGTTGATGTGGCACATTAGCAGACAGTATTCTATATTTCAAAGTACAAGGGACTGAACTGTAGATTTTTTTTTATTTGTGGTGTTAAAAAATATCATTTGTACTAATTGTAGAAATTGTTTTATTCATTTGAGTTCTTATGCCATCCATGTGTTTTTCTCAGGTTAATTAATCAACAATAAATATGTCTAAAAGTTTCATTTCATTTACTTGCTTAATTAACTTAGAGTTAATTTTTGGTTTTGCACTTAAAGCATACTTAGAACCAAATACCATGCAGTTTCTTTTTTTACATTTAAAACTAACTCATTAGATTAAATCCATTTTTAATGATCATAACACTGTTTTTAGCCAAAAACCTGCCGCTTTCTAAGACGCTTTATCTGCAGAGCAGCACGGGTTCAATGGAAACTTGTCTTTGAACGTTCTTAAAAGAGTAAAATCTTTGAATACTTCTCAGGTTTTGATGAGGGCTGAATCCTCAGAGCTCCTGACAAACACATCCCTGGGTTTTGCTAATATTCCACTGAAGCTGTTGGAGCGGGAGCTGGACTTACACCGGGTGGTAGATGGGGAAGCTGCTGGAATGTCCTGCAGGAGGGAGGGTGCCCTGGTCCATGAAGGTGGGAGCTCCTCCACTGGGTTCATGGTTTGGAGAGGTAAACCTGGGAGACAGATGCAGCAGGAGGGTTTAAGGTTCTAGGAAACCAAGAAGAACATTCTCCACCTTTCAGAACCAGACTTGGTACCAACGATGGAACTCTGTCCCACTCCAGGAGTCATCTTCACCATCCCGTGTGATGTGATTGGTCCAGAGCACATTCATGTGTCAGCTGACCTCTAATGGTTTGATGTGAGTAAAGAAAAGTTCCAACTTACTCTGGAACAACTTGCTTGATTTCTGGTTTCACGTATCCATCCACAGCTTTAGCTGCAACACAAGAACTCAAGTTCATTTTGGAGAAGTTTCCTGATGAAGTCAAAAGCTCTCATTCCAGTAGGTCCTGACTAAAGCCCCGCTCCTTCCACACGCACACGCGTTGTGGTCTGAGGTGAGCGCAGCGGACACGTACACAGTGGGGGGGTGTAGTACTTTGCGAAGACTTCGTCTTTGGGCCGATCAGGATACAGATACACCAGGTGGTTCAGGTCGCTGATGCGGTCCGCCAGCGAGCGGATGGAGAAGTCCTTGGTGGTGTACGGCAGCAGGTTCCAAACCAGCCTCTCACCTGCAGACGGAGCAGAGGCGTGAGGACAGCGGTCTGCACCATTCCCAAACCTCCACGCTCGTTTCTGCAGATGTTGATGTTTTTAAGCCTCTTCTTGTGATTTTTCCAGGAAGATGTCACTCGTTTGTAAAATTCTAGAACTTTTATTATTGTTCCTTTCTATGTACAGATAACAGAACTGACGTCCATTTGAGTTAGGATTCAGCACCACTTCTATGGAGCTATTTTGGGGACATAAATATTAAATAAAAAAATATTGGTGTTTTGAAAAAAAAGTAAAATCTCCAAAACTTTTTGCTATTCTAAAAGAAACTTAATCATTTCCAGCTTCAAATGTTTGTTTTTTTAGGTTTCAAAACTCAAAAATTTGTTTTCCAATTTCAACTCTTTTTTTTTTTTTTTTAAATGAAGATCAATCAAAATTGATGAGGGTGGTAACAGAGGTTTGGATGCTGTGGTTTGTACGTGAAAAAACTTTTTTACACCCGTCTTTGCACAACTTCAGACTGAAAAAAAAAGTTTTGAAATTGAAATTTTGGAGTTTTGAAACCTAAAAAAATCAGATCATTCAAAGTTGAAAATAATTAAGTTTATTTTAGAGTAGCAAAAAGTTTTGGACATTTTCCTTTTTTTTTTCAATTTTTTTTTAAAAATGTTTTGAGTTTCAAATATTTATGGCCCAAAATAGCTCCATAGACTTAATTTAGCACAGATTTTATTTGAAAACATTGTTATTTGCTGACAGTCTATCAGAGCTGAGGACTTCAACTGAATAAGGTTTACTCTTATTCTACTGAGAAATTCTTTAAAAAAATGAACAAAATTGTCATAAATCTACAACAAAATGCAAAATAAGAAAACAGATTAAACAAATCAATCTTGGTCTTCATGGGTGAAGATTTTTTAACACACATAGTTGTTAAAACACTATAATTAAATATCATGAAGGATTTTTGTTTCCACTTTTTGACATCTACAAGAAATGATGAAATAATTGAAGTGTAATTGTGAATGTCTACCTTAAGACAAGATTTTACATGCAGTTATTTTCTGAATTATCTGGTGCCACAAACGACACATTTGCACATTAAACGGAGCAGAAAATGAAGGAAAATGAATGTAGACCTGACCATCAAAAAGGCTGAGTGCAGTGAAGGATGAGGAGGATCACCTGACGTGACGGTCACATGTCAATGCGCTCAGTGCTTTGTAACCACACCACTGCTGAAATGGATAAACTTGACTCCACCTTGTTTGTTGGGATTTTCCGCCACCCAGGCGATGGTGATGCCTCCGATTTCAGAGTCGCTGAACCGCAGCAGGAAGGTGCCGTTTGGTTTGGACAGGAGCATGTCCTGCGCCTGCTGCTTGTTCACAAACCCAAGGATGGCCCTGAACCCCCAAAAAAACGGCACAGGATGCAGCGGGACAAGCGTCAGCTCAGAAACATTAAAGCAAAGTCTCTGCAGAAGAAAAAGGGTTTCGAGTGATTACCCATCATTCCAGTGGGGCTTCAGATGTTTCTTCATGAGCTCCACGACTCCGTCAAACCACTGCCAGAACGTGAAGCTGCGACCAGGCAAATTCTCCTGCACAAACCAGTCGCTGGTCAGATAAAACCGAACGCTGGAAAACGAACAAGCTCCGCCCACATTCCAATTCCCATTCAGAATTCAGACATCCCCATTGAGGTTCCCAACATCAGCCCCATCAGCTCTAGAGGAGATCTGCATGGAAGAATGGACCAAAGCAGCAGGTGGGGTGCAAACCAGCTGAGGCTCTCCAGCACGAGTCAAAGTCAAGGCCCGGGGGCCAGATCCGGCCCTCCAGATCATTTTATTTTATTGTTGTTAATGACCCGATGTTATCTTGCACTTATTTCTAACTTGTGTAATTTTGACCAAATATATTTTTATGGAGAGTAAAATATTGAAAGTTATTCAAGGTTTAAGTTGATTTATTCTGGAATAATATTCCTGCATTTTTATTATTCATAATTATGTTAAAAATTTACAGTTTTAAATATCATCATTCTGAAAGCTTTTTGGACTATTTTGGTATTTACTAAGATTTTTTAGGCTATTTTGGAGTTTAGCTAATATTTCAGCTACATGTTAGCTGTTTTGGGTAATTTAATCTTTATTCTATGTTTTTAAGGCTATTTTAGAGTTTAGCTTATATGTTTAGCTAATAAGAGGAAAGAAATGTCATCTGCTGTATATCTTGTATAATTCAGTATATTTTATAAATAAAGCTGACTTGACAAGCTAATATTGTAGCTACATGCTAGCTGTTTTGGGTAATTTAGGCTTTTTAAGTTTTTAAGCAAATATTTAGAAAAGTATTTAGCAAATATTTTAGCGGGCTGTCAGCTTCATTGTTTTCAGCTACCAACTTCAGCAGCCAAATTCAGCTTCCAGCATTCACACTAGCATTATTGTAGCTAATGCTATATTTCTAGTTCATAATTATGTAAAAAAGTTAGTTTTAAAAATGTAGTTTTATGATGTTCAATAAATGTTTATCCACGACCTACGATTTTGGATTTTCGTCCCTTGTGTGATTGAGTTTGACACTCCTTTGACCCGAGCAGACTGACCGGTCCAGTATCAGCACCAGAGCAGTGAGCAGAGCTGTTGAACATCATCTGCGCTGCAGTGTTAGTTTTTGTTGGACAGTGTGAGTGCAGGGAAGATGTTCATTGCTGCCTTACAGGCCATAAACCAGCTGATCTGCATCCAAACCACAGACACGGTGACCGGAGCTCTCACCCGGTTAAACTGAGCCCAGGAGATGGTCATGCTGTGGTAATCCTCAGGGTTATTGCTGCTGCTGGTGAAAGCTTTCTGTGCCAGGAAGACCAGGTTATCCTCCGTCAGACCGCGGGTGGTGTGCATCTCCGCCTTGTACTTCATGTCCAGAGCCTCGCAGATCTGGGGCCACATCACCTTGTCGGGCACAACGAAGGGCACCCTGCCCTGAAGAGGAGAAGAACAGCGAAAAAAGGCTTCAAACAACAGCTTTCCATCACAACAGCTCTGCTGCACATGCGCTACACCCTCATCTGGTCCGCCTAGCGCAGGGGTCGGCAACCTTTAACAGTAAAAGAACCATTTGGGCTTGTTTTCTACTGATCAAAACCTAGAAGGAGCCGCATTGACTTACGTTAGCATTTAAGAAATTTGGATTTGCATTCATAACCTTCTTTTTGTTTTTTTAAATAAATGTGAATATGTGTATTTTTGGCACGAACAAAAGCAAAATATTATATTAAAAGAAACTAGCATCTCTCAAAAAGATTTTTTTTTACTTTTTTAACTTTAGTAGAGAAAAAGCCAGCTTGTTGCTTAATTACTAGCTGAACTTCAAATTAGCATAACATGTCTCTGTAAATTAAATCAGCCAAAAATTTTAGCATGTTGCTGAAATAAAAGCTAATCTCAAAATTAGCCTAAAACCCCCAGTAGATAGCTTGTTGCTTAATTACTAGCTGAACTCCAAAATAGCCTAAAATTCCTCAGAAAACTAACTTAGTCAAAAACGTTAGCATGTTGCTAAACTAGAAGCTAAATTCTAAATGATCCAAGAAAAATTTCAGTAGATAACAAATTAGCTGAAAACATTAGCATTTTACTAAAATATTAGCTAAACTCCAATTAAGGAGAAATTCTCAGAATTTTCTGAGAATTTCTCAGAAAACTTCGCCAAAAACTTTAGCATGTTGCTAAAATAGAAGCTAAAAATCTAAATTAGCCTAAAAACTCGAGTAACACATTAGCCAAAAACGTTAGTATGTTGCTAAAATATTAGCTAATCTCTAATTTTTTTGAAATGTATTATTATTTTATTTTATTTCAGCCAGAGAGCCACCATGGAGAGATAAAAGAGCCAAATGTGGCTCTGGAGCCGCAGGTTGCAGACCTCTGGCCTAGCGTGTCTAGTTCAGGTGCTGGAGAAGAGAAGATGGGGGATCAGGGGCGGAGCTCCAAAAGCCGCACCTCCTCAGAGGAGATTTTAGAAACAGAGGTTTTAGATCAACATTTAAAGACATTTAGATTGTGGGACTTTAGTTAAAAACTGTAATTAAAACGATGCTGGGATCGTCGTTTAAATTAAAAACAGTTGTCATGGGGGTTTTAAACATAATTTGTTAATAATAATTCATTCTTTGTATTGTTTTATTTTTAAGTTTTCTAATATTAAAACCTTCAAACATGCATCACACCTCAACCTGCTTCTGATATCAATGTTCAAACCGAGCAGCATTTCTGTCTGTAAATAATAAACATTTAAAGTGACTCACAGGCTCAGCAAAGGCGTTGTCCCACAAGACCGTCGCCGTGGCGTTGTTGTCCTGACTCCCGTGGACGATTACCACAACCGGCAGCGACATGGTCTGTGTCACAGCACACCGGAGGGAAATCATCAAAACATGCAACACGTGTTGCCGTGCTGTGAAGATGGCACTGCTCTTCTTTAGCACATATAACATAGCTCTTTATTAGCGCATTAGCTAATAAATCATCTTCATAAGATTCAATGATAACTAATAAAAAACACAAGATTTTATTCTGAAATATCTATTGTTTATTTTTAGATTTTAAAATGTTTTTCATTTTTTTTCCGCTTTAAGCTGTTGAAACAGATGAAATAAACCAAACTATGTTTCAAGTGTTTTTTGCTCAGATTTCATGACAGTGTTGTGTGTCGCACACCCCCAGCTGGACCGTGTGATGATCGGATCTTTTCTGCACAGACAGAAACCGGACTGACCTTGACGTGGAAACCCAGCTCGTTTCCCCCGACGCTAAACTGAGACTCGAACAGGATAGTAAACTTCTCCTCCGTCACAGACTCAGCGCCCCGTCGATCCGAGCGCTTGATTCGCTTCAGCGACTGGAAAGCACAGACGTTACAGACATGCTTCAGGACGGGAACAGCAGGCTTACATCAGAGCAGAGAGGATTCATGAAGCCGGAGGCGTGCAGCTGCAGCAGAGTCCTGCACATGTGCAACAGCTGGGACGGGGTTCAGCTCCGACCGGGACTCCTCCCAGGTGAGTCTGTGTGACACTTCCATCAGAAAACTCAGCTTTCATATCGTTTTAGTGAATAAATGAATGAACCTTTCAACCAGAACTTGAAGGTACTTCAACCTTCAGATGTAACCTTTAACATTCAGCATTCATATTTTATCATGATTATTAAAGCCATCTAACTGAATCCTCTGGGATCAGCGGCGGAGTTTGAAACGTGTGTCTGGTTTGGACCTCTGTGGCGCCTGGTATTATGGTCTGGATCATCTATCTCTCCTTCACCTGCAGCTGCCCGGATGCTGACTGTTTCAAGGCTGAGCGCCCTCCGCTGTCTCTGTTCATTCTGCTTCTGTTTTGGTTTATCCTGTTTATCCGAGCGGCTGCAGACAGGAGAAGCAGATCTTAAGCTTCCTGCTGGAGCGTCTGACAGTTCCTGGCTCCAGACCTCCGTTCTCCTGCAGGAGCAGCTCCTCAGGTATGGAACGAGTCACAGGCTCCTCATTAGAGCTGCTTTGAAATCCTGGGTCTGAGTTGAACCTGATGATAACTTCATGATGTTTTACCGTTGATGTTTGCTGCATTGCCACTCACATGACTCTCATTCACTTACAGAGCAGCACTGATGTCAATGTCAGCGGGACACATCAAAAGTGCTACGACTCATCACTGATTATTTTCTCCCATTATTCTGACTAGTCAGGTCATGTGCAAAGATAAAGATACAATGAAATAAAAATGATAGTTTTTTTTTTTTACTTTTAATGAATTATGCTGCCTCAGTCCTTCATTAGTTCCTGGTATGAAGACAAGTTTGAACTAGAAAAGTGTGAATGTTGTTTTCTGAAAGTAGTCGCTGAAGATGCTGAAGCTTTCTGCTTCAAATGGTGATGCAGTTTACTTTAATGCTGCAGGGATTTACTGAAAATACAAAAGCTTTTTGAAAAATGTTAAATTTGCTAAAAGACTGGAAATTTCAATAAAAGAACAAGGAGAGAGCGCCAAAGTTGACCTAAATTTTGAAAATTTTGTAGTAAAATTGCTCAAAAAATATATACACATTTAAAAAAAAAAAAAAAAAGGTTGTTGCTTAGAAATGAACTAAACACCAAATTAGCCCAAAAAACCTCAGAAGATGTAAAAACCGCCAAAAATCTCTAAAGTTTATAAATACAAGCAGTAATGTCCTGAATGAGCTGAAGTTATTGATATCCAGATTGATGAAATGATGGGGCGTTACGGGGCGGCCGTGGTGCAGCGGCCGACACCTGATCGGATGATTGCAGGTTTGATTCCCGCCCTGCCCGCCACATGTGTTGAATTGTCCTTGGTTCAAGACCCTGAACCCCACGTTGCCTCTGGACGGCTGGTGCCCGTGTTCACCAGCGGAGCCACCACCAGTGAGTGAATGTGAAGCACTTTAGAAGGTAGAAAAGTGCTATTCAAGAATCACCGTCGATATCGCTGAAAGTGTGATGGAGTTTTTATGTGCTAAAACGGACAGAAAGGAGCAGGAGAATCACTGCAGTGTGAACTGCAGTGAGGGGGGGGTCAGCATTGTTCTGTGAAGACCCCTCCACACACAAGTTCTCCCTTCTCTTTCTTTTACCTTCATTTTGTCAAAGACAACAATGTAGGAATCCTCTTGTTGTCAGTGTTACCATGACAACGTGCAGCCCTGACCTCAGAAACTTCATCTTGGTGTTGAAAAACAAACTTTACATTAAAGCCAAGAAATATCCATTTCAATTAGAAACAAACCTGACGGCAAAAGACGTGACGGGAAAAGGTTTGTGTTTCAATAACATCAGCCGTGTCGATTTTAGGTTTAAAATGTTTGGAGACAGAATGCATCAAAGCTGATGCTGATTGTTGAAAAATCAAATTCCATTGATTTCATGAAATGCGTCTTCATTTAGGTTCTGTCGGGTCCACTCAGCTTCACTTGAGTTTGGTTGGTCTTTCTGAATGTCCATGAAGCAGAAACCAGAGCTCAGGCTGCCTCCTGGATCCAGAAGTTGTGAGCTTTGCCAGCAGCTGCATGCTCTCCTTAACCTCCTGTGTGTGAAGCTCTGCTCGAGGATGAAGACCAAACAATCCAGAAGATTCTTAGACACGCAGAGGCCTGTGTGCTCCGAAGTCTACCCCGCACAGAGACAGCTGATGGCAATGCAAATGTTGGAAGAGAAACCGTTCCTGTCCATCAAAGTGATCTGTTGTCTGCAGCCAGCATCAGACAAAAAAACCATAAGAGTGTCTCGCTGGAGGAGGAACGGGCCAGGACTCTGGTTCTAACCGGACCGGTGCTCCGGTCAAACCCCTCAACCGTCTGCCCTAGACCTTCGAGGCATCTCCAGCTTTTGCAGTTCCAACCATCACAGAGGAAGAGTCAGGTTAGAGAGAAGAGCATGCCTCAGGATCAATGGGATAAGTCAGTAACCAGACGGTTTCCAGACGATACAGGACAGAACCAAAGTTCTAGCTGTTGAAGCTGATTTCTACCTAATGGGACAGCTGACAGGTCAACACTCCGAATGATTGTAAATGTTTACATATTTAATGAAAGACCAGTATGTTTTTTAAAAAGCGCCTCCTGTTGTTTACCAGCTGTTGTGTGACGTGTCAGAGGGTTTGTTGAAGGCCTACCATGTTCCTGAAGTGAGCGCTGAGGGTTCCCGTGGCCTGATGGTACTCCATCACACAGTTGTTGTTCAGGATTTCACCGCTGCTTTCACTGTCCACACAACAGAGACACAAACATCCAGCACATCCACATGTCAGCATCACAAGGATTCAGCTCACAGGCTCTATGGTCGTCTGAGAAACAACCAGGATCAAAAACACAAACGTAGAAAGAAGGGAACTAGATCAGAGTGAAAGGAGGCCAGTAAAGACAAAACGATGGATGGATGGAAAGAAGGGAGGGAGGGGGTGGATGGATGGATAGAGAGAGGAGATGACGGTTCCTGCTGCTCACCTGTTGGTGCTCTCGTTCTTCACCAGCGCCTTGGCCTGCTGTTCACTGACGATGGCGGCTTTGACCTGGGGGGGGCTCATGTGGACGTTGAGCTTTCCCCCCACCAGAAGGCGGACAGTGGCTGCAAACTTTGTCTGGGTCTTCAAAACTTGGGGTGGCTGCTTCTCAATGATAAACGTGCTGGTTGGGGGGGGTGACACAAAAACCAGATCAACATCTTCTTTCCTTAAACTGTCCGAGCACCCTCGTCTCTCAGGAGGTCACGGTCAGAGACCAGGGCGTGAAAAAGGGCGTGTCCCACCTGGTGACCAGGGCAGAGATGACGTCCGTGATGTCGGCATTGAGCTTCCTCAGCAGCTCCTCCATGGGGCCCGGCAGCGGGAGCTGCTGGGTCAGATGTTCGCAGCGCCGGATCTGCTGCCTGTTCTGCCAGATCAGGTCAGCCAGCTTCTCACACCTTCATGACGGGGAGAGCGCTTTCACACCTGAACGTCAGGTCTAAAGGATCTGCAGAGGGTCAGCCGACGGTCCACATACCAGGACTGCAGGATATCCAGCCCCCCCTCATGTTGACCTCCATTCCCAGCCAGCTGCTGCCTCCTCTTCCACTGAATCAGCTCCTCGTCCAGGATCAAAGTCTGCTGCTTCCTGAGCAACGCCAAGGTCTTCTGGTGCTGCTCTGCCAGGTCCTGGAAAGGAGAAGCAACCGTCCCGAATGAGAGATACAGGGAAGCTTCTCAAACTTTAACACCCAAAAGGTCCAAATCTAAACGGGATTCCAGTCTGTGGGACAAATACAATATTTTTTTGTATGTCATGAAATAAAAGCAGAAAATAATATATAAAATCTAAAATATTTATTTTGATTCTGTATTCATTAAGGTAACACACATTAGTCAGAATACAAATAAATAACATTTATCTTTGAAACCTTTATCATTAAGGCCTCACTGACCATTTTTAAATGAAAACAAACAAACCAATGAAAACAGCAAACTGGGATCCTAATGAGAGACGTGGAGCTGCTCTTTGACTTTATCCGTTTACTGTCGTCGCTCCATCTTAGCTAGCTGAAAGAAAAAACCGCTAAAAGCATCAGGAGTGAGCATGAAGGATGATGGGAATTTCTAACACGCACAAAAGAGGACTTTTTAGCCACAAGCAAAGAAAGTGGTAAAGCGCCACCTGGAGCCAGAGAGAATATTACAGCCGTAGAGTTTTGGAACACCATGTGTCAAAGTCATGACCCGCAGCTAATGCTGCTAAGTGCTAATGTTGGCTTCCTTGGTGGTAGTAATTATTATGGACTATTTCAAGTATCAAACATACTTTGATTAGTCAGAACCATGTAGAAAGTATTTTTTCTTCAAACCACATGTTAAAGTCAAGGCCCGGGGGCCGAATCCGGCCCTCCGAGTAATTCTATCCGGCCCTCCAGATCATTTTTGTTTTACTGTTATTAATGACCCGATGTTATCTTGCACTTATTTCTAACTTGTATAATTTTGACTAAATATATTTTCATGGAGAGTAAAATATTGAAAGTTATTTAAGGTTTAAGTTGATTTATTCTGGAATAATATTCTTGTATTTTTATTATTCATAATTATGTTAAAAAGTTACAGTTTTAATCTGCTAGCTTTTTAGGCTATTTTGGATTTACGCAAATATTTCAGCTATGCGTTACCTGTTTTGGCTAATTTAGGCTTTTTTCATTTTTTTAGGATATTTTGAAGTTTAGCTATTTTTTTTTAGCGACATGCTAGCTGTTTTGGCTAACCGAAGTAAATTTTTTTTAGTACTTAGGCTAATTTGGCATTTAGCTGATATTTTAGCAAACTATCAGCTTCAATGTTTTTAGCTATTAATTTCAGCATCTTCAGCAGCAAAATTCAGCTTCAAGCATTCACACTAGCATCATCACAGGTAATGCTATATATCTAATTCATAATTATGTTAAAAAGTTACGGTTTTAAAGTTTCAAAAATGTAGTTTTAGCGTGTTGAATAAATGTTTATCCTGTTCAGCTCGCGGCCTAAGGTGTTTTGGAATCTGAGCCATTGAGTTTGACATCCCTGCCATAGAGAATCAAAGGGAAACAGGTAACGGGTTTTGACTAAACACTCCGCGTCTTCCACTTGGCCGGCCAAAAGGGCCAAATTTGGCCTGGGGGCCCCAATTTGGGTACCCATACTTCAGTAGCTCGCTGGTTTTTGGTTTGAGAGAACCACAAGCCCGCAGAACCCAGCCTCTCCTCACGATACTCATTTTTAATCATCTCAGAGGGACATGTCGGATCTCTGCACGGAAGTTCTGGATCTGCAGCCTCTGGTTCAGACCGCTGACTGTATATGAGAACTGGACGGAGTGGCCAACCCCCTTCGGTGTTCCAAACAAAGTACCTGCTGGCTCCAAGAAGCCCAAACTCCATAGACTTCTATAGAGAAGTAAGCAGCTGTTACTTGGTCAGAATAACCATTCTTACTCTGATACATGTTCACGTGTTCTCTGCTCATTTATTTTTAAGATAGTTTTTCTTTATTTCATGTTATTCAAGTTATAAACCGACCAATCAGATGCCTCAATAATAACTTTCGAAACATTCAAGTGAAGGGGTGTGGCCTTCCAAATAGCTTCCTCCTGATTGGAAAGAATGGTCGTCATGGAAACGTTCCAACGTTCCATGGTTCCAACATGGCAGCTTCCATATCACAATAAAATGCACTAAAATGTATGACCTCACGCTCACCCGGTCCAGTTCTCAGATACTGTCAAAGCTCTGGCACTCACCTGCAGAGCTCACCTTAGTGTCTGAACCCTGAGAAAATCCCAGATCAGCTCTGATGGAGGAAGGAGCTCTCAGCCTCTAAACCTACAGCTGCTTCACTACCATCAGATCAAGAACAAAACCCTCATCTGTGCACATCTCCAGGAGTACAGCTGTCATGGAGACTCTAACAGGCATTTAAAACTTGCTTTGAATGAAATCATCCGATCAATAACAGACTGTAGCTTTTGACACATCACATGACCCATTTCCTGAAAGCGACTTTCTGCGCGTGAACCTTTTCGGTGAATTTATCGCAAACTCACACCAGAACCCTCAATGTCACGGCTCTTACACGTCAACACGCCGCTCTCTCTGAGCTACACGTCAAGCTGCTGCGGCGCCGGATCCTCTGCTGCTCCAACCACAGAGAGTCCTGACGGAAACATCTGACCGCCTTCAGCAGTTCGTCTGTTCCAGCAGCACATCAGCCGTGGCCCCCAACCCACCCCACCCCCGCTGAAGTTTATTACAAACATGTCCGTGTTTCACACATTTCTGACCTTCAGAATCAGGCCAATGCTTGTTGGTTCCTTTTCACAGACTGTGGTTTGTCTAAACCAGGGGTCTGCAACCTTTCACACTAAAAGAGCCATTCGGGACGGTTTCTCACTGACCAAAACCAAGTAGGAGCTGCAGAGGCGCATTTCACCCTTTTGAAATGCTACTTTTGATATAAAGTATACTCCTTTGTTTTATATGAATAAGAACAGAAATTTACAAAGAAAAAGCTAATTGTTTTCTTACTTTTAACAGAAGCTCATATGATTTCCTTTCAAAATAAGACTTCCTGTTCCTCATGGGATCGTCCCAGACACCGGATGGCATTTTCTCTTGTTGTTTCTTAGCTCTACTATCATCCTTTTCCTTACTTACTACTGCTGTTAACCTGGTATTGCTTCACGATTCAATAGAAACAGTATATGGAATATCTTTGCCTCTTCTGTGAAGTCAATAATGTGGCCCTGAGGGGCCCCAGCCAGAGTCACATTGAGTTGGTCCAGGCATCCGGTGTAAAATCTTTGCCAAACAAATATGCGAATCATAAAAGAACCAAACTTCATGATTGTTTTCGTGACATAGAAGTATCTGTTCCAGTCACTCTGAGGAAAATCAGAGTTTTAGACGTAACCAAAAACTCAAGACAGCCATGAGACTCGATTCTTTATGAATGTAAACTTTTGTCCAGATCTGTAGGTAACAGGTTTATGTGCATTTAGCCATATGAGGTTGAAACGTGTCTGTGTTTGCTGTGTGCCGTGTTCTCGTACAAGCCTGTATTTCTGCAGGGTGCTGGCCTCTCTCGTAAGCCACGCCTCCACGGTGGCTCTCTTGCTCTGCAGAGGGGTTTCCCGCTGGGAGCGCTCGGCTGCAGGGAGCGAGGAAAGGCTGCTCAGCTGGGCTGCAAAGGCAAGAAGGAGAGCAGACGTCACAGAGAAACACCTTCGGTCAGTCAGGGAGGATCTACGTCAGCAGGTATCCAGGATGGAAACTCTAGCGTCTCGCTCTCTAGATGTTCCTCGTCCTGCTCTCACTACACATCACAATATCATCTGCAAACATCAGAGATTCCTGTCGAACCTCATCCGTCAGTCTGTCCATCTCCACAGAAACAAGCAGCAGAACAAAGCTGATCCTTGGTGCAGATCCTCCTCCACCTTCAGCTCCTGTCCCACTCAGAATGTGGAATCACTTCAGTCAGCCAATCAGCAGATTCTGGCTCTTGAGGACCAGCGTTGGCCAGCCCCGGTCTACGTTCTCCAGCTACCACTCTGCTGTACTCTTCCAGGTTACAGCTTCAGTAAAGACGTCAACAGCGTGCGTTCTCCTCCCTCCTCTCATCTATGCTCTTCTCTTTTCTGTAAAAATGTCTTCATCACTGATATTTGATCCTCTGTTAACTCCACCAGCATCTGTCCTTCTGGACACAAAAACTTCTCCATCACTTCCTCATATTCTCTGTGTCCTTCACCCACTCAGATAAGAATAGTGTCAAGTCGTTGTAGCATTCCTCTGATGATGAGGGCATCTAGAAAGGAAATTAAGCGTGAAGTTGCATTCTGAGGATTTCTTTATTTAGTTTTAAGTCAGGAGAAGACAAAAAATGCTGCTGGAAAAAGCTTGTAATAGTGAGGTAGAACCTACAGCAGCAGGCCAGAAGCTCCCGGCTCCACTCCATTCTGATCATCCACTAACAGACAAACAGATCCAGGAACGTCTTTGTTTTCCTCCTCTGAGCTGGAATCTGGATCAGAGCTGAACGGCTGGATAGATCTGATACTGATCACCAATAATGTTAGGCTGGGGGGGAGAGGGGCCGTAGGCTAGCAGGAGAGTGTAAACCAATGAATGACGGGAAGCAGAGACTAACAACATGTGTGGATGGATCATAGACGTATCCGAGAGTGGTGCAAGCAGATGGGGATATTGCAAGAGAAAGGGAGCAGACTATTTCCTGGTGAGAAACATGCTGCTGTCTGCAGTTTTTCACTATATTTCACAACAGAACGAACCCATTAGCCATCAATATTCTCTCTGTGAAAAACGCCCGAGCTGCAATGTATGTTCACCAATATTTTATTTTATTTACATTTCCTGGATGTAGCTCATAAAAAATGTAAATTAATAAGAGTAAAACATGAGATGGTTTATTTCAGTGTATGAAAATCTAATGAGTCATCATAAACAGTTTGTTGTTTTATCTTGAGCCTCTCTGAAGCTTAGACTGTGGATTCTGAACAACCTGTTTTTCCTGTTTGGACATTCAAGCACGAACAGTGAGCGCTCTGCTACCACACAGCAGTGGACCCAACCACTGCAACCTGTCAGATTGTTTGAAAAAGAGCTCCTCTTCAGGTGTTTGTTATCTCCAACCGAAGCAGCACATTTAAAACACCTGCATTCCAAACGAAGACACCCCCACCACCACACACATATTTTCCAGTAAAATGTGAGGGACATGGGGGCAAAGGGGCAGAACAGAGAATGATAGTTTACAGTTTCAGGCAGGTTTAAACATTTGCTCACCCTGGATCCGCAGGTTTTCCTGGTATTGGATGATGAAGTACTCCTGGCTGTGCTGCAGCTTCCTCAGCTCGTTCTCCGTCTCCTGCGTGGCCAGGCGGAGCTCCTCAAAGGCCTGGTTGATCTGCTGGTGGCGCTGGGACAGAGTGTCCATGGCCTGCAGCCCGTTCCCACAGCTCACCTACGAACCAAACACGGGTTATCTACAGGCAGCTGCGCCTCTGGATCATCCCACCACATCTTCAGGAATCTACCTGCACAGGGCACACCAACAGAGCTGCCACAACCGATTATTAAAATAGTCGACTAATCGCCGATTATTTTTTCTGATTAGTCGACTAATCGGGTCATGTGTAAAGTGGATGTAAAGCACATATCTTAACCATCATTAGCTTTAAACTAACTAAAACTATACTCCAAAATAGTCTAGAAACCCTTGCCAAGAAGGTAGCATAATGCTATTATAACTTTTAACTTTACTACACTCCATAGTAACGACTAATCGACTATGAAATTAGTCATTTAGCTTTAACAGTTGATTAGTCATGGACTAGTCGACGAATCATGGCAGCATTTCACACCAACAACAGCATCAGCACTTACATTTGTAGCTTCTTGAACCAGCCTCTGCTCTGACTGCAGGATTTGCTTGATGCAGCGCACCAGCTCCAACGGACAGCGGTCGTAGGTGCTCTGCGAAGGGACACGAGTGAAACGTGGGGTCCATGCTGACGGTTGATGCTCCTGAGCTCTGCCTCAGTCAAACCACACGCTCTCGTCCCAGCCCCGCCCCTGTAGGTCTGTTTCTGATGCAGAAACCCCTCCACCGGAGTAAGGGAGCGAGTCGCAGTGATCCCGGTCACTCCACCCGTATGCACACACTGCTTGTACCAAAGATAAACTTTATATTTTAAACAACACTCAAGTCCTTCCAAATTCACATTACATGAAAATCTTACTTAGAGGAAAGCTCAAACATTAGCAGTGGTTTTTAGCCCAGTCAGAGAATGAATGTGAAGGTTTTTAAACGTAGACATGTTCCTGTGTCTCACTGTTATCAGAGCTTTGACCGACTATATAAACGAGCAACAACAGAAACTTGTCGTTTTTGTTATAGATGTTATATAGCTGTAGGGCCGGTTTATATTCTGACCCCATCTACTGCCTGATCTTCAAACACTGATTATTGTGAACCAGGACATTCAGAAACAGAATTATAGCTCCTCGTCTTCCTCGTTCAGGCCTTTAACCCAGCAGAGGAGGATACACGGGGACAGAATCATGGCAGCAGCTTCCTGCCGTCCTGTACCTTGAGCGTGGTGGCATAGTGGCCCAGCTTGATCTTCAGCAGAAAACCATCTTCTCCTCCCTGAACCTGAGCTTTTTTCTGCAACTCTCCAACCAGGTTGTCCAGCAGGCGCTTGGCTTTTGCCTCCTCTGCAGGATTGTCCAGTTCCACAGAGTCCCTGAGAATGAGAACCGGTTCTTATGGTGAAGGCTTTCTGGATGGAGCGTTATGAATCCTAAACTCTTCAGTAGTGAGATTGTTACTCTTCTGCTGCTGAAAGAGAAAAAAACGGATTTTACTCTGTTAAGAGGCAGAAGAAAGAAATGATGTCAGATTTTCTTCAATGTTTTCATGTTTCTTTAGGTCTCTAACTTGTCAGAGAGAAAGACAAAAACTCTACCTTTAGAATTTTAGGATGACATGAATTTAAAAAAATGTGTTGTTCTGTTTGTTAAATAAAATAAAAAATAGAAACTGCACAGATAAGCCGTGTCACTTCTTCAAAAAGAAATGAAAACACTAGTAATAATATATTCTTCTAGACAGACTGACAGATGGACGATGTCTATACTTGAGTAATTATTGAAAGAAATTATCTTTTTTGGTCCTTTCAGAACTAAAGAAAACAAATGAATGTTGTTTTTTTTAAATCCTATGTTTTGTTTAAAAGGTTCTAGCGCATCAGCCGATTTATGAAGAGAAGTCAGATTTCCTCTGAGCATCTCTTTAAACATGAGGATGTCGTGGAGGTGGTCCATACATACCAGGGCTGGCTTTCAATCCACTGGGCCAGATAGTGTCGCACCTCTATGGGGAAGTGCTGTCCGTAGAGAGCCTGCATCTGATGCAAGGCCTCCCCCTGGAGCTGCTGCGCCTGGATCCACAGTGACATGGTGCTACAGGGAACAGGAGAGAGGAGCAGGAGGCGTCCATTACATGGATCAGGCCTATAGAGGAAAGCCTCATGAGTCATTCTACGTAGCAGACAGTCGAGGAGTCTCCGTCGCTGCAGGGATCAGCCGTCAGCTGACCGTGAGGTTCAGTAGAAACACCAACAGCCTTATGAACAGATCAGTTATGTGACTTTTGATGCAGGAATCCTGCTGACTAGATGAGGAAGGTAGTTAATGTTTTAAAAAAACCTGACGTTTAGAAGAACTGCAGGCTTTTAAAGTGTGTCTGAAAACCAGAGCCAGAGGAAGAGCACGGAGGCAGACGGCAGCTTGCTAATGATTACTCTCCAGGACAGAGCCAGGCCTCAGATAACCTGGATGAGGCTTTGATCAGGCTCCACATGGACTCCTCATCCCCACAGCGGAGACACAGCTCTGGTCTCAGCAGCAGGAGTCCATGTGGAGCAGGGCTGCCATGATCAGTCGACTGATCGACTATTAGAATGGTTGACGGTTAATTTAATAGTCAGTTAGTTGTTACTTTATATTCTATGGAGTCAGAGTGTAGTAAAGTTATGAGCGTTCAGCATCACTTTTGTTATGTTTGAGTCAGTGAGACCAAAACTTAGATCTTTAGTGAAAAACAGTTCCTTGTTTCAGATGGTGAGAGAAATCAGGAATAAACTTTTCATCAAACTCATTTTGACAGGTGACCTTACCAGATATTCCTTATCTCTCTCTTTTGATTTAATCTTTTTTTTAATCACAGAAACTAACAGAGGACAGAGGCAGCATGATTCATTAAAAGTTTAATAAACTATCTTCCTATCCTTTTATTTTTAGTTATTTTAAAGCTAATGATGGTTAAGTTTGTATTTTACATCCACTTTGCGCAGACCTGATTAGTCGACTAATCGGTAAAAACAATCAGTGATTAATGGATTATTAAAATAATTATTTGCGGCAGCCCTAACGTGGAGCTTGGATTCCTCCAGATGAAAGTAGATGAAACCCATCTTCCTGACCCTCATCAGGTCTGATCCCATCAGCATCAAAGAGTGGCTGACACTGCTTCTGGTCTCTTGAAAGTGTTGGAACAGCTTGTCATAGCAACACCACATACCTGACATGCTACATCACTAAGGAAACATTTTTCTAGAACCAAAGTTCAGTATCTACTACTTACTGACGTCATAGAGATGAGTTTAGATGGAAAAAGATGGAAAAATGTCTGGCTGCATCACAGTGGCATCCATCCACAGCATCTCCATTCATGGAGTCCGCTCCAGCCTGTGACCTCAAAGTCCAGACCTTCAGTCCAGCCTTGGTTAACATGTAACATTTATAAAATCCCTGTATACTTCCACTATCAGTAATGCATATTAAATAAGTTGTTGCTGTAGAATAACGCTACCACAAAGAATTATTTTAATAATCCCATTTGTTATGTAATCGCATTTGTTATGCGCAAACTGGACGTAAAACACATCTTAACCATCATTAGCTTTGAGCCAACTAAAAACTAGATATATAACTTTACCTGTGATAATGCTAGTGTGAATGCTGGAAGCTGAATTTGACCGCTTAAGATGCTGAAATGGATATTTCTAATCCCTTTTCTTCTTTCATCTTTTATCCGAGGTTGTCTTTAAAAAGGCTTCTGGCTTCTTCTATGTGCAATTTTATTCTTTGCTTTCCTTTGTATTTATTGTTATAAGTCGCATGTCTGATTTGTAATAAACAAATAAATAGAAGATAAACTATTAGGTAGATGACAAATTAGCCGAAAAAAACTGAAAAATAGTCTAAATTGTCCAAAACAGCTAGCATGCAGCTGAAATATTAGCCAAATTCCAAAATAGCCACAAAAAACTGAATAAATGTCAAAATAGTCCAAAAAGTTAGCAGAATGCCATTATAAAGTAATGACTAATCAACTATTAAATTCATCGTCGACTTCTTAAATAGTCGATTAGTCGACTAATGGTAGCAGTCCTATTGTAAAATAACCAAAACTTCAAGTCCCACTCTGTAAATGGGTAAGATTTCTTCATTTCTATAATTTTTTATTTTATCGTTTTTAAACAAATGTCCTCCATCTTTATAAAAATGCCACAAGAACAATTTAAAAAGCTCAAATCTCATCAGAGTGGCTCTATAAAAAGAGACGGGTGGAACTTGAGTTCATTTTGTTTCCTCCGTACCATCTATCTGTTGTTGTGGTTCACAGGGAGTGAGTGACTCACACCATTGGATCGTTCAGCGAGTGAAACAGCTTCACCGGTCACTGCAAACACATTTGCATGAGGCAGGAAGCGTTTGGATGAAGCTGCAACAATCGGATTCCTGAACTCACATCAGAAGAAACATTTCAAAAGCATTGTGTTTGCTTGTTATAGTCACATTCATGCTCATGAACACACTGCAGTGTTCAGGAAACTTCCTGCAGAATAAAGCTAAAGAGGATGTCCTCTGGTGTTTGAGTGTCTAATTTTAGCCAAATATTTCTGAGGTTTGTAAAAGAGCTGAGCCACAAACGCACACCTGATGGAGGGAGTATTCAGACTGGAGAAGTCTCCAGGTCCAGACTAGACTCAGTGTTGCACTGATTCTCTGTTTCCATCCCATAATGCCCAGCTACAGTGGCTGATTTGATCCAGTGACGGTAAAAGGTGAACATTTCTACCTTCCTTGAAGCCCAAAGCGCGTCCCATTCACAGATTCAGACACATTCACACACTGCTGGTGAACACGCAACAACCAGAGGCAGGGTGGGGTTCAGGGTCTTGAACCAAGGACACTTCAACACAGGTGGCGGGCAGGGCGGGGAATCGAACCTGCAATCGACCGCCCTACCGCTGCACCACAGCCGAGTTGTTCCACTCCAAGTCTATTCAGACTGAAGAGACTCCGAGTGAACCGGAGCTCAGTCTGACTGGAAACAACCGGAGACCACCTCCAAAGACGGGTCCTGGTCCCAGACCAGGGTCCGTTTGTATTCAGACTGAAACTCTCTTCCAGATTATAAAGGTTAAAAAAAAAAACTCTAGTTTACTTGAAGTGAATTGAAAGTGTCCAGTCTGAACTCATCCTAAATGTGTTGGTTTTCTGCCTGCAGTCCTGTAACAATGTTCAGAAAAGACAGAATGAGAAGAACAAACACTTGTTTTCACTCTAAAAGAGACCTTTGTTAACCAAATAAAACCACAGACACACTCGCCCACACTCTAAAACTGTGTCCTTTCAATCTGAAGCCTGAAAAGATTATGGGATGTATAGTAAAAGTATTGGATCTGGTTCATTTACAACAGTAAACATTAAACAAATTCAAATCAAATCTACAGAAGAGATCTGCTTTACTGTAATTGATGTTTGGTTTGAACCAGGGAGTCAAACTCCATCACACCAGAGGCCAGAATCCAAAACACACCTCAGATCACGGCCGGACAGGATTATTCAGTTATTCAGCAAAACTGTTAACATAATTATGAAGAATAAACCGCAGGAATATTATTCCAGAATAAATCAACTTAAACCTTAAATAACTTTCAATATTTTACTCTCCATAAAAATATATTTAGTCAAAATTATACAAGTTAGAAATGATCTTAAGATAACATCGGGTCATTAATAACAATAAAATAAAATGATCTGGAGGGCCGGATAGTATCACCCAGAGGGCCGGCCCCCAGGTAATTGACTTTGAAGGAAAAATACTTTCTACACAGTTCTGACTAATCAAAACATTTTTGATACTCGAAACAGTCCATAATAATTAATACCACCAAGGAAGCCAACATTAGCAACCACCAGCTGCGCGTCTATATCCAGCTGTGTTATGCCTCCAATCCAGCATGTTGCTATGGTAACTGCACATCTGTCTTTTTACTCTCCTCACCTCCTTCTAAGTCATTTAAACAAGTTCTCAGGTCTGTTCGTGGGAGACCCAGACCATCTCAGATGTTCCCACAATGCTGTGGGACAATTCCAGCTGAGGGGGTCTGTAGAATCTACCCCCAGGAGGCAACAAAGAACCGTACCACATTCTACAAAGCAGCAAGTGTGGATTTGTTTGACCAAAATAAACCAACAAATAAATCAGATTAAGATCAATCCTTTGCTTTTATTTTGAAAGGACTGCATGTTTTTACTTTGTTTTCACTTTTCAAGTTAGACTTTTTCCCCTCTCTGTGTACAGAGTTGTGTTGAAATCTTTTTTAAACTTTTTTTTTTTACATTTGTTTGTGGGTTTTTGACACGTTTTAAACACATTGGGAGTATTCTGTTTTTTAAAAGATAAATATGAAAAACCACGTTTGGGAGTAAGAATTAAACAGACGATGAGTGAAAGAGTGTGAACAGAGAGCTCTGTGCACGAGCCAGTGACAGCTTTTCACAATAAGAGCGGGGCGTCAGAATCGGAACCAGAACCAGAGCCAGAGCCAGAGCCAGGGCTGAGGCGTGTAAAGAGAGGAAACACGTGTGTGATCGGTCAGGATGTGTGAGTGTGAACAGCTTGATTCGGTGTGAATCCGGCTTCTTGTGGATGTTGTGTCTGTACACTCCTGTTCACTTTTCCTCGCAGTTCGCACGTCAAAAACATGGCAGCTGCGACTGCGGCTGCATCTGCAGCGGCTGCGCATTTGAAGCAGTTGTGCGGGAAAGCAGCCGGCTGACTGGAGGAGCTGCGCAGAGCGGCGGCTGCTTTCCCGCCGCGGGACGGGACCCGGGAGAACCCGTGGCGAGCCCGCGGCTTCGCGGGGCTGAAGCTGGCGGCGGCTCCGTGAGGCGGAACGCTAGCAGCAGCTAGCCAGGAAAGCTAACAGAGAGCAGGCGCCTGCGGGAAGTCTGCTCGACCCGCACGCGCTTCCCGCTCCCGCACTCACCGTCCACGAAGAGAGTCCGTTCTTCCTCAAGTCCCCGCCGGCGGAGCTCTACAGCGGCCTGAGCCCGGCTGTCATCGCCCTCCCTCCGCCTCTGCCAGACCTGTTGATCACTTCACCAACAGCGCACTCTGACGGGTTCTACTTCCTCTGAAGGAGAGTTCGGAGCTTCCGGGTCCGTGTCGGCCCGTCGGCGGCTGTCTTTGGTTTGTTTTTTTGAAGTTTGGTCCCGGCTGAGTTTCTGGTTGGCGTGCTGCTGCAGAGCGGCCGGTTTCCGGGTATGTGACTGCCGAGGAGCCGCTCCTGTCAGCCCAGAGCGGCCCTGCCTTCCGCTCCCGATTGGGCGGCACGCGCTGACACCTGAGCGGCGCTTTACATATTTAACGAGCCCCGATGGCACCTCGCTGTCACGCGGAGCCTGTCTGCGCACGTGCCAGGAGATCTGTTCTCAAGTTGATCAACATATTAGGTCACACAAGTCGCACCTGTGGCAGATGGGCTCCTTCACCTGCAGGTAGGAAGTCCCTCACCTGTGGGGGATGGGAACCCTTTACCTGTGAGTAAGAGGCCCCTCACCTGTGAAGAACAGCCCCTTTGCTGGTGGATGAAAGGCCCCTGCTCTTGTGTGGGACGGTTCCTTCATCTTTGGGGGATGGTTCGCTCACCTGTGGAGGACGGTTCCTTCACCTGTAGAGGATGGTTCCTTCACCTGTGGAGGATGGTTCCTTCATCTGTGGAGGACGGTTCCTTCACCTGTGGAGGATGGTTCCTTCATCTGTGGAGGACGGTTCCTTCACCTGTGGAGGACGGTTCCTTCACCTGTAGAGGACGGTTCCTTCACCTGTGGAGGATGGTTCGCTTACCTGCGGAGGACAGTTCCTTCACCTGTAGAGGACAGTTCCTTCACCTGTAGAGGACGGATCCTTCACCTGTAGAGGACGGTTCCTTCACCTGTAGAGGACGGTTCCTTCATCTGTGGAGGACGGTTCCTTCACCTGTGGAGGATGGTTCCCTCATCTGTGGAGGATGGTTCCTTCATCTGTGGAGGATGGTTCCTTCACCTGTGGAGGACGGTTCCTTCACCTGTGGAGGACGGTTCCTTCACCTGTAGAGGACGGTTCCTTCACCTGTGGAGGATGGTTCGCTCACCTGTGGAGGACGGTTCCTTCATCTGTGGAGGACGGTTCCTTCACCTGTGGAGGACGGTTCCTTCACCTGTGGAGGACGGTTCCTTCACCTGTGGAGGACGGTTCCTTCACCTGTGGAGGACGGTTCGCTCACCTGTGGAGGACGGTTCGCTCACCTGTGGAGGACGGTTCGCTCACCTGTGGAGGACGGTTCCTTCACGTGTGGAGGACGGTTCCTTCACCTGTGGAGGACGGTTCCTTCATCTGTGGAGGATGGTTCCTTCGAGGACGGTTCCTTCACCTGCAGAGGACGGTTCCTTCATCTGCGGAGGACAGTTCCTTCACCTGTAGAGGACGGATCCTTCACCTTCGAGGACGGTTCCTTCACCTGTGGAGGACGGGTCCATCACCTGTGGAGGACGGTTCCTTCACCTGCGGAGGACCGTTCCTTCGAGGACGGTTCCTTCACCTGTGGAGGACAGGTCCATCACCTGTGGAGGACGGGTCCATCACCTGTGGAGGACGGTTCCTTCACCTGTGGAGGACGGTTCCTTCACCTGTGGAGGACGGATCCTTCACCTTCGAGGACGGTTCCTTCACCTGTGGAGGACGGGTCCATCACCTGTGGAGGACGGTTCCTTCACCTGCGGAGGACCGTTCCTTCGAGGACGGTTCCTTCACCTGTGGAGGACAGGTCCATCACCTGTGGAGGACGGGTCCATCACCTGTGGAGGACGGTTCCTTCACCTGTGGAGGACGGTTCCTTCACCTGTGGAGGACGGTTCCTTCACCTGCGAAGGACAGTTCCTTCACCTGTGGAGGATGGTTCCTTCACCTGCGAAGGACAGTTCCTTCACCTGCGGAGGACTGTTCCTGCGGAGGACTGTTCCTTCGAGGACGGTTCCTTTACCTGTGGAGGACGGGTCCATCACCTGTGGAGGACGGGTCCATCACCAGTGGAGGATGGTTCCTTCACCTGCGAAGGACAGTTCCTTCACCTGTGGAGGATGGTTCCTTCTTCTGGTAAATGCTAAAGTGATGAAGAAAGGTGGAGTTTACGTGAACTATTCAAACACAAGCTAGAGTTTTTTCCTCGGCATGAATCATTCATATTGTGTTTTAATAGTTGAACCAGAAAACAGCAACTAACACAAACTAGCAAAGAAGTAAAAGTGCAGAGTTCTGGAAAATGTATCATGGAATTTTGTAAAGTTTTATTACATTCTGTTCACAGATTTGGGGAGCAGTCCAAAAAGGTTACATGAATTGAGAGTAGGCCTCTGACCTTCCAAAGCTCAGTGTTTGGCAAACTGAGGAGGAGGAGGAGCAAAACCGTGAGGAAACAAGATTCTGACAAAAGCTCTTTGTTCTCATCTGAGCACAAACAACACAAAAGTTTAATTGGTGTTTTTAGCGCCTACAAAAATAGCTTTGATTTGAACAAGGAGCACTTTAACCCGGACAGAAGAATGAACTTTTGACCTGATGAAGAATTTCATTGGTTGCAAAAAAAAATTGTAAATTCAGGAAAAAAAAAAAAATTCCATCGCAACAGCAATAAGTTATGCATTACTGTTTATTATGTTGGGTTTTTTCATGTTATCAAGTTCACTAAAACTATGAAGTTTCTTAACAAGCCATAAAAGTATTCCATCTTTTGATGTTTTGTCAAACGTTCCCAGTCGTCTTTTAATTAGGATTATTCTGTTTTTAGCCAAAATAACCTCCCACTTCATTAGACCCTCTTTTTCCCTTTAGAACTGCCCTAATCCTTGGTGGCAGAGGTTCAACAAGTTACTGGAAACATTCCTCAGAGTTTGGTCCATATCAACATGACAGAATCACACAGTTACTGCAGATTTATCTGCTGAACATCCATGATACCGATCTCCTGTTCCGCCACATCCCAAAGGTTCTGGTGACTGTGGAGGTCATTAGAGTCCAGAGAACTCATTGTTCTAGAAACCAGTCTGAGATGATTCCAGTTTATGACATGGAGTCTTATCCTGCTGGAAGTAGCATCAGGAGATGGAACACTGTGGTCAGAAAGGGATGGACATGGTCAACAACAATACTCTGGTAGACTGGGGGGTTGGAACCATGATCAGTTGGTACTGAGCCGCAAACATCCCCACACCATGACACTACCACCACCAGTCTGAACCGTTGAAACAATCAGGATGGATCCATGATTTCATGTTGTTGATGTCAAATTCTGACCATCTGAATGTTTCAGCAGATATAGAGACTCATCAGACCAACAAGGTTTTCCATCTTCTATTGTCCAGACTGTGTGAATTGTAGCTTCAGTTTCCAGTTCTTATCTGACAGCAGTGATACCCGGTGTGTTCTTCTTCTGCTGTAGTCCATCTGCATCAAGGTTGTTGTTCATTCAGAGATGTTCTTCTACAGACCTCGGTTGTAACCAGAGGTCATTAGAGTTCATGTCTTTCTATCAGCTGGAGCCAGTCTGGACATTCTCCTCTGACCTCTGACATCAACAAGAACTGCTGCTCTCTGGATATTTTCTCTTTTTCTGACCATTCTCTGTAAACACTAAAGATGGTTGTGGGTGAAAATTCCAGAAGGTCATAAGTTTCTGAAATAGACCAGGCCAGCTGACACCAACGGCAGTGTCACATTCAAAGTTACTTCAATCACCTTTTGTCTCCATTCTGATGCTGTTTGAACAGCAGCAGAGGATCTTAACCATGGTTATGTCAAAGTTCCTTCTCTACTCACTATATACTGCGTTTGTCACTTTGTAGTTCTGTCCAAATCTACAATTCCATCATTGAGTGCCCTAGAAAACTCCCAAAAGTCTTTGTGTAAAACCAGTGAGCATCAATGCTCACTACATTTACCAAAATAGACCACAATGCATTGCATTTGAACAATCTTTGCAGAAAAAACATATTTAAATGTAGTTTTTTTAATAAACCATTCACATTTTCATTATCAGAACACTGTGGAGTCATGAATAAACATGAAATGTTTGTATTGATTAGATTTTAACTTCAGGAAATTGGTGATGTCATATTCACTGGTTAAAAAAATAGTGAGTGTGGTGTTCAAATTGTTTTTAAAATCCAGGGTACAAGATAGTTCTGCACTATATAGGTTTTTAGTAGTTAGGGTGGGGATTCAGATATAGCCCATTTCCACATGCCTAAACACATTGAGTTGACTAATTGATTTGAAACGTGTTTGAACAAACAGTTGGACAGGTGTCTCCAATAAAGTGGCCAGTGAGGGTAGCATCTACAGGGCTGCAGCAGTTCAGTAGAAGTTCACCTCTGAGTTGGTGCAGGGCAACTCCTGAGAGTTCTCTGTTTACATCCTCTCCCTTACAGCCTCTCACTTCCCAACCTAACATTACCAGTGCAACAAAAAATGGTGAGCAATGTCAGAGCTATCCAGACGAATGAAAACATACTCAGAAATGCAGCTTTAATCTTAATTTTCTTTGTACAAAAGCACAATTTTTATCGGAGTGGGTCTCTAAAGGCCAGTCTGTCAATTAATGATCCATCAAACCTCAATTGATCGTTTAACTAACTTTTTTAAATTGATTGACTTTCTAAAGCAGAATTATATTTGTTGTCACTGTAAATAATCCATCTATATATGCAGTGTTGGCCTTTCTTTGTTTCCAGGATTAAAAAATGAACTCAAGAAAGAAAAAGTCTTGAATCAAATGAGCTTTTATTAAGGCATTAGTGGTTAAGCAATGCAACAGTTTGCAAGAGTCTGATCAACATGACAGCTCAGAAACAGCTCAACTCGAGTGGAACTGGTAATGAATACTGATCAGGCACAGATTCACATTATATGAAAGCATCAGCTCAAAGAAAACAGTTTTCCAAATGTGGTCACCAGGAGTTGTCCGTTTCTTTCACCTGGACTTTCTGTTCGCTCGGGTCTTGTCATAACAGAGGATCAGTGTTTCTGAGCTTCTCTAAAAACAAAGCTGTTCCTCAGACTCCAGCTCTTGTTTCTATCCATACCGTCTGCTCAGGGAGTTCACCTGTGTCACCTGCATCCTGTCATCACGTTGCCAGGATACCACGCAAAAACACAGGTGTATTTTCTGAGCCTTGTCTCTGTTTCTGAGCCTGCCTTTATTTAATCAGATTACTCAAAACTTTTGTGATTTTTTTTTTTATATTTAATTTGGCTCAAAAACTTAGACGAGTAAAAGTATGAATTTTAATAATTGATCCTGTCAGATTAATAAGTAGTCACTTATATCAAATGTGAAGAAGAGCCTGGATGAAGCAGTTTCCTGAATAATTCCTGCTGCTTGGTGTGTTTTGGTCAGAAGAGGGCAGTGTGAGCGCACCAAACCTGAGCTACACACTCAGAGCTCAGGTGAGAGGGGGATGTAATACTAGTCCAGAAAAGAATCAAATAAATGTAAACAAACAAAAAAAATCATTTAAGAGCAGAACAGAAACAGTAAGAATGTATATTTGCTTGGTTGTTTTTTTCACATAAACAGAAATGCAAAGAACTCAACAACAGTAATGGATTCTACAAAAGTACATGGCGAAGAGAGTGAAGAAAGCAGAGCAACAAAGGAGGACAACAGTCGAATAAAAACACACACATATCAATAAACATTATTGTCTCTGTGCCTCTAAACTGCGTGAATAGAGTAGCAAAAGATAAAAAATAAACACGACTTTAAATGCTTGAAGAGCAAAGAAAAAAGTGTGTGTGCATGATATGTGATAATAAAACGCTCACGTGTGAGCTCAGGTATGTTTTCATGCCTCCAAAGAGCTGCAGCCCAAACGCCGTTTGGCAGGGACGTTTAAACATGTCAGAGTGATTCCAACTGTTATTCTGACAGTAGCTTATAGAGAGTGCAGAGATGAAGCAGAGCCAAGGGTTCCATGTTTGCTGGGTTTTATTTAGTCATTAGTCTAACGCTGAGAGGCTAACTCTCAGTTCAGGTTCAGGCAGAAGCCTTTAGTGATTCTCCAATTGAAGAAAGTGGATTCAGAGAGTGCAAACGTGATACTTAAATACATAATCTTTAACATACTGTAATTTTTCAACTGTTAACACGATTAATGCAGAATTTACTGGGATTATCGTGTTAATGGTTCAAAAGTTACAGTAAATCAAAGAACATCAACACTGGAGCTCCGGTGCTATTGTGAAAAATTGGTTATATTTTGAAAATAAACCAGATTTTCTCATGTATCTTGATGTAACTTCCTGCCAGAATTAACGCGGATCGCTCGCGCACAAAATAGACAAGACACCGAAATAGATGACCCTTCCGCGGAGGACCGCAGCGCTCCATGCCTGGTTGTGAATCACACCATAGGTCGACAAGGGCGCCAAATGAAAGCAGCCTCGCAGCGCTGCCACGGTGCTTCCGCAGGGCTCCCGCTGTGCTTCAGCTGAGCTTCCGCTAAGCATTGGCGCTTCCCCGGAGCTTCAGCATAGCACTGGGACTTCTGGGGTGCTTCTGCAGAAATTTGGGGCTTCCGCGGTCCTTCTGCTTTTGCTGAATTTTGCTGAATTTTGGGGCTTTTGCGAAGCTTCCGCTGAGTTATGGTGCTTCCGCGGGGCTTCCGTGGTGCTTTTGCCGAATTTTGGTGCTTCTGCAGTGCTTCCGCAGAGCTCTGGGGCTTCTGCGGAGCTTCCACTGAGCTTCCACAAAGCTATGGTGCTTTCGCTGAATTTTGGTCTTCCGAGGTGCTTTTGCTGAATTTTGAGGCTTCCGCGGAGCTTCTGCAGAGCATTGGGGCTTCTGTGGCGCCTCTGCAGACCGTGTGGACCCAGTATGATACAAACACAAAATCTTTACCACACTGTAACTTTTCAACCTGGAATTGTCGTGTTAAAAACTAAAAATTTACATTAAATCAAAGACCATAAACCCTGGAACTCCGGTGTTAAAGGATTAAACCACATTGTTATCCTTGGACCTCAAAACAGAAGAATATGACAAAACTGATCTGCTATTAACCTCTAATCTGATAACTTTAGCAGTTTTTCTGAACAAAAGTCTTTTGTTAAGGAAAAATAATTGATAACTAATAATCAATTTGTTAAATAAATTGAATTTTTTGTTGTTTCCAAGTGGGAAACCTAAAATATTGTATAAAAATATTTCCCCCCCAAAAAAATGACCATGAGTTAGGTTTCATTTGTGAACAGTTAAAAAACAACACAATGATTTGCAGTTTATACCAGATCTGTTTTTTTTTAAATAAAATAATGATGCAGTGTTTGTTATGGTTGATTTCTCATCAGTGGAGGCGTGCTGCCCTATAAGCACCTGTAAGCATTGCTCCCTGCTGCTGATGACAAAGACTTCTCTGCAAAAACTCCTCTCTTTTTTGGACGTTTGGTCAGTTTATCAGATTCGTCGGTGAATTCAGGGTGATTTAAGGACAGCCTCACAGTTTAATCTGCATCTTTTTTATCACTTTACTACCAAGATTCCCCTGTGCCATTGTTTTGAATGTTCACTCTGACATGTTCACCCTAATAATTCTGTTTAGTGGAAAGTTTCAGTAAATTCTTTGGTGAGGACAAGGTCATTTTGTGAGATAATGGCCGAAATATAAAATAAAAAGGCTCAAATTGTATCAAGCCTCAGTTATTTATTGAATAATAGTTTTTATTCTCAAAATTTGTTTTTAGTTTTTACAACCTCAGGATTTTGTAAACAAATTGTTTACTTAACATTTATTCACTGTCTCTGTCTTTGTCCTCGTGATCCTGCAGGGCTTCCTCTTCCTCCTCCTCTTCCTCCAGCTCATCTTCATCCCCACCTCCTCCATTTGCTATCTCCATCTCCACCTCCACCTCGACGTCATCGACTTCCCCTTCTATTTCATCCAGGGGTTCGGCCTCCCTCGACACCTCCACCATCTCCGTTCCCTGAACAACTTCGACAGCGCCCTCGCGGATTTTCTTCACGTGGAAGGTGAAAGGGGGCACTTTGTACACGGCTGTCTTGGAGCGGGCGTAGACCACGTGGTCTGGTGTGAAGGCCTTCTTCACCTTCTCGCTGGATGTCTTCATCTTCTGTTTGCGCTCAGGGTTGACACTCATGCGGGTGCCGAGTTTCCCCATCTTCTTCTCGATGTTATGGCGCGTCTTCTCCAGGTTCTCCTTCGTCTTCTGCTTTGTTTTCTCAATGTTCTCTTTGGTCTTTTGCCTGGTCTTCTCCAGGTTCTCTTTTGTCTTCTGCTTTGTTTTCTCAATGTTCTCCTTGGTTTTTTGCCTGGTCTTCTCCAGGTTCTCTTTGGTTTTGGCTCTGGTTCGATCCATCTTCTCCCTGGAGAAAACGGTTTTGAGGTTTTGCACTCGCTGCAGACTGCTGCGCTTGATGCGCTCAGCTCGGGACTCCTCGATGACCTCTTCGATCTCCAAACCCTCCTCATCTGATGACAGATCCACGTGGGGTTTGTCTTCCTTTTCGCCTTCTCCTGCTTCCTCTCCAGGCTCCTCCGTGGCTTCTTTGAGCTCCAGCATGCTGCCTCCTCTGCTGCCCGAGACAGACTCGGAGGTCCTCATGGATTTGGAAATGCTGAGTTTAGAAGGAAGCTTAGTTTCATCCTGCAGAGAAGAAACAAAAAACATCTCAGTGTTAACACAAGGTTGGATCAAATGATGGTTCAGTTTATCAGTCGACATTTGTTTGACTTTCTCCAGAAGTTCCAGAAATTCTACCATTTAGAAAGCAGACTAGCTAAACTCACACATTCACACTCCAGTATTAAAGCTGCCATACCAACTACCATAACCCACAGTGAGATACCTGGAGATACACCTGGGGTCACAGAAAATCAACCCTTTAACACCTGAGGTATTGACAGTGATGTCTTAACACAAAATCTTGAACATGTAATGATTTTTTTCAACTGCTAGCACGATAATTCCAGTAGATTTTTCAAAATCTACTGGAACTGTTGTGTGAACGGTTAAAATTACAGTAAATCAAAGAACATAAACATTGGAGAACCACTGTTAAAGTCCTCATGACAGTTTATTTTGATTTTAAAAAACATTCCCAGTAGTGTTTTAATTATGTTTATAAAGTTTTAAACAAAAACGCCACAACCTATACGTCCTAAAAAGACAGTTTTCATGTTGATCTGAAACCTCTGTTTCTGAAATCTCCTTTGAGGGGGCGTGGCTTTTGGAGCTCCGCCCCTGATCCCCTCTGTCTGATTATGATAGCTCTGTGTCTCGCTAGCATAAATCTTCATAAAAACATCCATCAATCTGGGTTCTGATCCAGCCGTATGGTTCTGATCCGGATGTCAGCTCAGATCTTCATGGACAGAACTTCCTCCAAAATCCTGATTCTTTCTCCTTCCAGTTCACCAAAGACTCTTTGATGTTTCTTGACGTTGCTGTGATCAATCCATTCAATCCATTGGTTTCTCAGAGCAGAAAATAATGAAAGCTAACATCCAAATTCTCTTTCATTCATTTACAATCTTTCCAAATGCGGTCAAATGAGCCGCCGTTCACATTTCCGTGGTCACATCAAGAAGCTCCATGGAGTCTGGTGGAGATTTTCCAGCGTTCTCAGGACTGCTACCGTAAGTATTGGATGAAAGTCAAAGCAAAAATCCAGTGACGGCTGATTGGACCACAGAAATGTGAACGGCGGCTCATTTGACTGCAGTCAATGTGAAGATACCATCTTCTCTTCTCCAGAACCTGAACTAGACACGCTAGCCGGACCAGATGAGGGTTTAGTGCATGTGCAGCAGAAAGAAGATCATTCAGGAAAAACAGAGTGTGTCCAAGACTGTTGGATTGATTTAAAAGGAGAAATACTCGCAAATACAGAAACTAAATAATTTCTTATGACATTTGTTCTCTTTCAGAAGAAAAATGACACACAGCCATGATAAAAACTCTAAAACAGGATTTTCCTCAGAGGGGGATCTTAAAGGGTGAAACCACCGACCTTTTTTATGTTTTTTTTTACCAGACTTCTGTGTTTGTCATCCTGGTTTTTTGAGCATGCTGTCAGCCCTCCTCCCCCCATACACCTGTGGCTGCTGGTTGAGTTGCACACACCTGCCTGCGCTGAGGTGGATAACGTTCTATTCTGGTTGCATCCTGAGTTTGTTGTGTTGCTCCAGCTGTTGGGTGGGTTCCTGCCTTCTGTCCCTGAGGACGACAGTTCTCTGTCTGCTCCGCTCTTTCATTCCACACTTAAGGTTTAGCCATCATCTTGTTAGTTTTTTCTTCGTCTTACTTAGTGGTGATTTTTTTTTTTTTCCATTTCTAGGTTGATTACTTTGTTCCTGTGACTGTGTGTTCCTCTTCTGGAGGAAGGTTCTTTCAACAAAGGCCTGACGTCTGACCTGACTCATGTCAAAGTGTTCCTCAGCTTCATGGGACCTGATTTCTTCTTTTTCCAGTTTCTTCATCCCTCCACCCTCTGGACACTTTGACGTCTTTTGTCACCCTCACACTAATGAAGAGACTGGAAAAAGGGGGCAGGGGAGGCCTTTTGATGGGCTCCTCGGTGTCTGCAGGCCCTCTAGGTTGTCATTTCCTCTCCCCTGCTCTGCTTTTATGGTCAAAACAGGAACACGGCAGAACCTGAACAAAGGAGTCCCAGATAAGGAAGTGAGAGCTGGAGCAAGGTGTGGAAAATGGACATGTTTTTATGCTGCTGAATGACTCCAGAAGGAAAAATGGGAGGATTCCTGGTGGTCTTGGAAAACCATCTGCCCAGCAGGAAGGTGATAGCATCAAAGTGTTGGTTGGAAAGTATGGGAATGAGTGCTTAGGGTGGAGGCGTATCTATTGTTTTAGCCTGCCGGGATGCCGATGGTCATTTTATGAAGCATTGTGCTCCAGTGTTCAGAGTACACATGACCTTGGAGGAGTGGGTTTAGCCGGCCCTCTCTGTAGGGAAATTCTGTTCCATCCTTAAAAAACAACCACAGTTCGGACTGAGTCTTTGACCGTCCCCTGTCCTGCCAGAACTCATGAGTACAAACTACTTCATCTGTTTACACACTCTCACTTATATTTACAAAATGATTAAATGATCATTTTTGGTAATTAATACTCAGTAATTTCCTTCTTTCTGCTAAAACATTGGTTAAAGTTTACTGTCTCTGTTGGTCTGGATCTCATTTTTTATCATGAATAGAAACAAAGTAAAGGGACTTGTGTTTGTTTCTCTTTAAGTTGTACTCTCAGCAAATTTGTTAGAAACCAAAACCAACAAAATGTCCATCGTTTCATCTGAGGTTACCACTGGATTAAACCTGTGTGGGGTCACAGGACGTCATCACTATAAAGAAGGGATGGACTCTCACCCTGAGCCCCCACAGCTAGCATTACTGCGGGAGCGGTCTAGCTATGGCAGATGACTCCCTTTGGCTACTGCTGACCTCACGAAACTTTGAACTCAATGAATTTGCGGAGGCCAGACCGCAGAGGTTGAACGTGAGCGTCCTGACTACTGCACCACTCCATCTGTCATTCTCACCTTCCTTCAGGTAAATCTGGTCTGGCATCTAGAGCATGGATGGAGACTGAGGTCTGCTTTCCTGTTTCCTGGTTCTAACTGGCTAAACACACATGATCCAGGTCATCAGGTGTGGGTGGAGTTTGTATATCTGGAACTGCAACAGACACACTGAGCCTGGAGCTCTCCACTCCTGTTCTAGCTTGGAACTGGAACTGGAAACAATATCTGGATCCAGACAGTGAAGTGGAGCTCCAGCCGGACCGTTCCCGATCCTGCAGATGTACCAATGGATGCATTTCTTTACAAACTTCCAAACACAGCCTCTACTTTGCTGCTCATGTTTCAGAGTCTTTGAACCTGAGATAGAATCTACCTAACTGAACCTCACCCCTGATCCAGAGGCATCTGCTTGGTGCCACTCAGTGAAAGACCCAGAACAGAGTCATACAGCAGACAGCCAGCTTCCACATGTGTGTCTATGGTAATATGAGTTCAGTACCACAGATGCACAGTTGTTTCTTCATCTGCTCCATAATGATGGAACATTTAATGCTCCAATGTTTCCCTGCAGCTTCAGCCTGTGAGAAATGATTCAATTATAAACACTTTAAAGCTGTAAACTTTGTTCAAAAATTGGACTTGTTCTTCTACATTTAAGGAGCACTCTCCAACAGTACTGAGAACTCAAAAGGAAGTCACCGGTCAGGGTGTTCTCATTAGAGGCGCTCAACAGGCTGTAAGTGGATGCAAACAGTAAATGGAAGTTACAGCATTCACCTTGGTGCCTTGACTTCCTGACCCTCCTAATTAATGAAACATTGTTCTGTGTGGAGCTGCTGCTCCAGAGGCAGGAAGAAACCCTGAGAGCTGAGGGAAAATACAGTGGAGTGATCTGAGGTGGGTGTGTGTGTGTTGGGGGGGTCCATACAATGCTGGGGAGACAGATTCATGTCGCTCAAAGCTTCACCTCTAAACTAATATTACAAAATGATAACATTTCACAATTAGAAAGTGGGACATCGGTGTGATTTCATAAAGGAAACTCTGAAGTTTCCTGATTCTATTTTAAAGGAAAACCAAAACCTATAAACAATTTTTTTTTTTTGTGTTTAAATGAGCCTAAACGTCCTTTTTATTTTCATTTTGTATGTTTTGATATTTGTCACGTTGATGTTTTCATTGAATTGAGGTATCATTAATTTGTACCTTGCAGGCCATTTGGGTCCCACGTCATGATCTGTAGCTCCAGTACTGATAACAGTCCAGCTCTCCAGCCCCACCCCTCTGACTGGATTTTCACATTTCATCTGTGGGCGGAGTCAGCTTCCAACTGTATTGTTTGGCTACCCCTCAAATCACGTGTCAAAGTCAAGGCCCGGGGGCCGGATACGGCCCTCCCGGTTATTCTGTCCGGCCCTCCAGATCATTTTATTTTATGTTATTAATGACCTGATGTTATCCTGCGCTTGTTTCTAACTTGTATAATTTTGACAAAATATGTTTTTATGGAGAGTAAAATAATCCAATTATTTAAGGTTTAAGTTGATTTATTCTGGAATAATATTCCAGCCTTTTTATTATTCATAATTATGTTAAAAAGTTACAGTTAAAAAGTTTTTAAAAATTGTCTTTCTGTTAGCTTTCTTGATTATTTTGGCATTTACTAAGATTTTTTAGGCTATTTTGATGTTTAGCTAATATTTCAGCTACATGCTAGCTGTTTTGGCTAATATTAGCTTTTTTCAGTTTTTTAGGATATTTTGTAGTTTAGCTATTTTTTCAGCTATATGCTAGCTGTTTTAGATAACGTAAGGTTTTTTTAGTTTATTTTTTAGCCTACTTGACATTTAGCTAATATTTTAGCTGGCTATCAGCTTCAGCATTTTTGGCTATCAATTTCAGTATTTTCAGCTATCAGCACTAGCATCTTCAGCGGCCAAATTCAGCTTACAGCATTCACATTGGCATTATTACAGGTAATTCTATGTATCTAGTTCATAATTATGTAAAAAACTTTTGGTTTTAAAAATGTAGTCTTAGTGTGTAAATCTTTATCCTGTTCGGCCCGCGACCTCAGGTGTGTTTTGGATTTTGGGCCCCCCCTGTGCGAACGAGTTTGAAACCCCTGCTTTAAGCTAAAGCTTCTTTTCCAGGTTTCAGATAACTCGGTCATTTCTGATCACAGCAGCTTCTCTTGATTATGTCACTGAGTCAGAAACCTTAAAGACCCACTCTAAACAGAGAGCTCTCAGCGACGAGGAGGGAAAGAGGGTGGGGTCACTCTGCACCAATAGTCCTGCCCACAACTGGGAGGTGACTTTTCCTGCCGTTCTGCTGAAACTATGTTATAGAAAACAACACAAATTTTAACGATTTTGTCTGAAAACGGGATCATTATAATTAAAAGACCACTTGGAACAGTTTGAAAATACAGTAAATCAATAGATGATGGGAGTAGGACTGTTTTATGGGTCCAGATTACATCGACATGTTATCCATCTCATGATAAAGGTGGACAGGATTTCATGTCTGCCACAGTCATCAAAAATCATCAGAATCATTGTCTCGTCTCATAGTTAGTTATACATTATAAATAATGAATGATGAGACTCTCAATGTGAAGAGATTCATTTCTAACCATAATTATCATCAATGATATCAAGCAAGGAATCAGATATCAATGTTCAGCGTTTTATTCACCTCAGTCATTTTTAGATAATCACTACATTTCATGGGAAAAATGTCCCATTTTCATCATGTTTAACTATTATGTGATGTTAAAGAAAAATCAACGTACACAATTTTAAACAAATCTTGACACATTTTGAATTAAAGACCAAATCTGCAGCATTTTTAACTAAATTAATGATGTTTGAACTGGAGAAGGTCAGAGGTCACTAGACTCATCATCATGTATCATCAACATATATTTAAGATGTTTTAAGTTTTCAAATTTATCTAAAGTGTAGTTTAAAATATATGAATTAAGGAACTTTTGAGGGAAGCGTTTGCTCCGCCTCCACTCTCTTGCAGTTCCAGCGGTGGCCATCGGGGGCAGAGCCTCTCCATCTTTGGTTCCCTTTGGAAATAAGACTAAAATCCTTTGGGACATAAAAGACGCGTGGCAGTAAGTCTGTGCTGTTCTCATGGTAAAAATAACCAAACCCAAGTAGAAATCCTGGCTCTCTGACAGGGTTTTTTTGGGGGTTGGTCTTACTAACAGCTCCTCCCTCCTCTGCCATGCTGGGGTCTGTGACCACCTCTGAAGTCACAGAAGAGGCAGAAGAAAAGCTCCTTTTGGAAACAGATCATTGGAGTCATTCGCATCATTGGAGGTCCGTGCTTCTGTTTCGCTTGTTGAAAGTCATAATCTGAACCAAAGCACAGAGGAGCATGGTCTGCATGCAGCAAACACGCTCACAGTCACAAGTTCAAGTTTGTGTGGAATCTCCAGCAGAAACGCTCCAGACAAACTGCAGCGTTTCTGCCTGTGCAGCTGCACTCCCCGCTGTCGCCATGGCAGCAGTCAGCAGCAATACAACAACTGGAATATATCCACATAAAAGGAAAAGTGGTTTCATCAGAAAGTGAGTCAGTGTGTGTGAGCGGCCCAAGCAACACACCCGTCTCTGTTTCTGTTTCCCTCTAAGCTCAAACCACCGGGAGTGGAAAAGCACATCTGTGTGTGTGTCCACGTGCACGCTGAACGCCACGAGCTTTATGACTCCACATTCCATGACACACCCACACATGGGGGGGATTTTCCAGCAAACCCAGGAAAAGGGGAATCCTCTCGGTACAGAGAGGAACTGGGAACATCCTTCAGCTGAAAACCCCGTTTCACTGTTGGCAGATTCTGATTTCCTTTTCTCAGAGTTCACGTCTATTAATAATTACCTCTTTTAAAGAAACTCCACAAAAGCATGGAAACAATTGTCAAAAAAGAAGAAATTGTGACAATTTTGAGGTAGACAGAAGTGAGCAAAAGAAAAATGAAAGCAAATAGGAAAGAATGTCCTAAGTATCTGTAAGGATTAGTAACGTTTGTCCTCAGTGACAGGCAGATGATCGGCCAGCTGACTTAAGTGGGTGGCTGTGAAGATGTTATTATGCTTCAGCCCACTCAACTTCCACCACCCCAGGGGCTTGTCACAGGGCAATCAGCAGTAAAAGGATGTTTATGGTAGAAGATTTCACAATTAAAATTTTTTTTTTTTTTTTTTCTTTTTCCACTAAAATCAGGAGATGTTGGAGTCTGCTGACCTGAATTCCCCCAAGCAGCTTCACAAAATCTTGAACAAACTGGAATGATCATGTTAACGGTTGAAGTTTAGCAGTAAATCATTGAACATAAACACTGGAGCTCCGGTGTTACAGGGTTCATAAACAAAAGTCTCCCATGAAGGAGAGCTGCAGGTTGATGCACACAAACACTCCTGTGTTTTCTTTAGGACACAAACTCAAATAAACCTGAGCACTGAGGAAATGCAATCCTTATCTGAATCAGACCTGATCAGGACTCGATTTAGCTGCGGTGTGCATCACCAACACCTCCGAGTCATGTAAACGTTGATGTCGACTGAAGACGTGCACTCAGACTAAACAGAACTGACTGGAGATAAGGAGAAGAGCGACACGGCAGCTGGCTGTTTAAAGCAGGGCTGTCAAACTACAGCAGGACAAACATTCACTCCACACATTCAGAGACTTAAATCCTTTAACTTTTTAAACATAAATATTAATAAAAACAGGCAGGAATATTTTGTCAAAATAATGCAAGTAAGAAATAAATTAAAAGTTAACAAAATGTATGTTTAAAAAGTTTATCTATGCTCGTTTTAAATGAAAATCTTTTTAATTTACTTTCATGATCACACTTTTACTATTTCTTTTGATTGTTTCTTTTAATGTTATGTAAAGCCCTTTAATTTGTCTGTGTACATGAAATGTGTAAATAAACTTGCCTTGACTGCATGTCATTTTAAATAAATAACTAAACTTAAATATTATATTATATATATATATACATATATTATATATATAAATGTTCCAAAAGATTTTTCTCTCCATGAAATATATCCTGCCTGAATCATACAACATATCATTGGGCTGTTAATAATAATATAAAATGATCTCGAGGGCCGGATCCGGCCCGCGGGCCTTGACTTTGACACGTGGTTTAAGGATCATTGTCATTACTTCCTCTCTCTTCATGGAAGCTGTTCACCTCAAAGTCCCTCTTCAATCTATTTTTGATCATTTTTAAAACAGTCCCAGTCGTCTTTTAATTAGAATGATGCCATTTTTAGATAAAATCAGAAATCTGTGTTGTTTTCTACGACGTCGTTTCTGCAGGAGTTCTTTGAAATTCACCTCTGAATTCTGAGCTCGGCACAGAGCAATCCCACCCCCACTTCCCATCATCCACCTCTTTCCCACTAGCTTACAGCCCCTCCCAACTGCAACCTAACCCGGTGCAGCAAAAATGGTGATCAATGTCCTCGCCATCCAGCCGTGAAGTTTTGATCCAGATTCCAGCTGAGACCAGGAGAACAAAGACGTTCATGGATCTAGTTGTCTGCATCAGAATGGGGCGGAGCCGGGAGCTTGTGGCCCCGCCCACTGTATGTTCTACATCACAAATATGATCATTTTCAAACATTTTATCAACGAGAACATGTTAAAAACACCCTCATCTGCAGAGGGAGTCTTTAAAGTGATTGTTCTCCTCTAGAACAATCTGCCAGCTTTGGTTCTGCCCAGTTTACATCTCATTCTTCCACCTTCTACTACGACTAAAGTACCACTTATAACAGAGTTTTCTAAACCCCCCCCCTCCATAATTTACTGTTTCCATTGTGTAACAGACCAGAATTAAACGGTGACTCATTCTCAGATGAACTGACTCATAAGCAAGAGGAAAGCACAAACATGTGGGGGGACTCCAGGACCAGGGGGGCGGGGCCAGTGGCTCGGAGGACTGAGCGCCTGTAGAGCTGCTTCCTCGTGATTGACTGAACTGATCTTTGCAGTTAAACAGATAGTGATGGTGAAAGGTGAGTGCATATAATGCCACTATCAGGCAATCACAGCAGACGTCAGATGACTTGAGGTGAAGTTTGCTGTCCAGCACTGAAACACGCTCCCAGCAGTGAGTACGACTCATGTGAATGTTATGGGAAAAGAAGGTTGTTCCCAAACAAAACCCTGGGAAAAAGCTCACTCTCTTTTCTTCTTTCTGCTTGGCCCCGTCAGCCAGGAGGACGGGCCCACCGAGGGATGGCTATATAAAGTGAAGTTATGCTGCGCTTCCCCGAGGACAGTCAGAGACAAACGAGTCACCGAGTTCAGGAGCAGCCATGCTGCCTCTGTCACCGTCTTTAAGGACGGCGTCTATTATCTGGATCAAGGAGAGCTCGTGAGAGCCAGGCTCGCAGAGGTGACTGATCCAAACGCATCGCCATGGTAACAGTCACAAGTGTTGATCTGTGCACCTCACACCGGGCTGTTGGGTCAACACCTGAGTCTTCTTAGGCAGATGTAAAGTGTAACTTGACAGGTGAGTCAGAAATCTGGAGACGGATTCCGCCGGTGACCACGGGGGGCGGAGTCAGAGCTCTGACACCTAACAGTAAAACTGCAGGTGTGATGCAGTTTATCCCATTCAGGGCCTTCATGGCAATGACTTAGCAGCACGGCTTCATCTCCAGAATAAGGAACTGGACAAAAACTGATAATAAAAGGAAGTAAAAGTCAAATTAGGGAAGAGAACGCCTTTAAATGAACAGTTTCTTCAGATCCACACAGAAACACAACTCTTCTTAAATGAGCTGTCATCTCAGAAATGTTGTTAATCAAATGATTTAAAACAGCATGAAAGAGCTTTCAGTGCATGCAATGTCTTTATTGTATTTCCCAAACTGTTGTGTTTAAGTAAATCTTGTCAGCCTGTTTGTTTGCTGGGACGGCTGAGAATCAGCTTCCCACATTCTAGCAAAGGAGTCTGGAGAATTAGTGTCCAGCTCATACAATGATGTGTTCCCAAGGCTGCAGATATGTGCAGTGGGGGCAGCTCAGAGTTTATATCCAGGGAACTCTGACCCCGTACCTCCATGCAGCCATCAGTTAGAATATTCCCAGGATATTCAACAACAATTCCAGCTTCTTTTTTGAACTGAGGCTGAATTCCAGCACAGAAGCTGAAGCTTGGCAGGTCTGCTGCCCCTTCTCTGTCCCTCCTAGAGTCAATGTTCAATTCCCAAAGCGTGACAGGGACACATGGACATGAAGGGACGGCAGTGGCCATCGCCATGGTGACCGTGTGTTTCTCTTTCCAATAACAATGTAGGAGGCTGATGTTTATTGAAAGATTTATGAAGCTGCAGAAGAAGTGGCCTCTTCCTCCACTGTCCTGCTCATGTAAAGCGTCCTCGGCTTTCAGAGAGCGGCCGTGAGCTTTGTGGTCACGAAAGACATTCTTTCCCGGCTTTGTTACCACTTTAAGCTGACATTGTTTGGTTTAGTGCACCTTTATGGAAACCAGAGAATAAAAATAACAGAAGAAAAACCAACACTGAACAGCTGGAAACCTGAACACAGATTTCCTCAGAAACTTTTGATTCGGACTGGGTTGATAAAATCAATTAATCGATTTGAATCAATTTTGAGCTAAAGTCCGTTAGCTTGATGCTAATGTTTAATGGTATTTCCCATAGGACAGCTAATGCTAACGCTTGGTTGACTGAAACATACATTCTGACTAAATGACTCCACCTAGTGGCCAAACTGAAACGTCCTCCATGAGAAGCAGAACAATGTTTCCAATGTTAATGATCTGAACATTTTAGTTTAACTTCTACTTTAGAGAATCTATGTAACACTGGATGATATAAACAATTTCATTATTTTACTGATACATTTTACAGAATGTGATCAGATTAACAGAAATATATTCAAAACTCAAAATTAAATTGAATTGAAGAATTGAAAGGATCAGAATCAAATCGATCCAGACTCTGGTCAATCGAATCGTTTCTGGAAATCACTGTCGATACCCAGCCGTGCTTTTGATCCCATCAGATGTGTTTTTAGGACACAGTCAGACGATAGTGGAGAAGTTTTGAGCATCTCGTTTCATGTCGCTGGATATTGTAGTCCTCACAGGGTCTGATAACAAATGCTTCTCTGTTCAGAGACTGTGGAGCAAGTGGCCCTCCAAAGCTGGATCACATGCTGCAGACGATCATATGAGGAAACAAACAAATGTTTTCAATAAGCTGTGACTCACTCAAGTGTGACTCGCGTGACTCTACCGACTAATAAAACATTGAGGGAATCAGAACCAGAGCTGGGCCGGATCAGAGCTCAAACTGCTCTGGGTTTTTCTGGGTTCTTCCCTCTGGGTTCGTCAGAGGTTTTCGACACAGCTCTGTCGGTGAACTGAAGCCATGCCCCATAATCCAACATTCTGCCCTTTAGATGGGTTCTCACTCAGAACTCTACTGCTGTAGAACCAACAGTGACGATGGAGAAGCTCGGGTTGTTCGTGCTCGTCTCCTGAATGAGAGGTGTTGCTCCTCAGCTGGGTTCTCTTTTTGCTTGTGTGAGTTTCTTCATTCCGATCTGGTGCTACTCTTTATCACAGATGGAACACGAATCTGAAATCTGAAAATGTGCCACAAGTGTAAAAGTCTGACCTCCTTCTACTTGACTTCACTCAGGTGTTTTGGGATCAGTCAGGTGACTGAGAATCTAAATCTGCTGTCATGGGAGGGATCTAGTGGAAGTGTTGGGACGGTTGTGTACACTGGATAAATGAGTAGCTTTATTAATCCTGAAGGAAATGTAAAAATGGCCAGCTGCTTACAATCGCCAGACATAAAAACAAATAAAAAATAAATAAATAAAACCCTAAAAACACTTAAGATCTATCAGTTAAAAAGTAAAATATTGATTTAAATATAATAAATCAATAAAATATTCATATTCAGAGAATATTACAACCATAAAAACATTCAAAATTTGAAATTGACTAAAATCCTCTTTTGCTGTTTAGTCAGGGAGTCGTATTGTCTTATTGCACGAGGGACGAATGACCTGCTGAGTCTGCTGCTGAACATGCTCCTCCTCCCGGTGAAGACTGACTGTGTCAACAACAGACTGCTGGGCTTTACCAACAATCGGTATCCTTAACATCTAACCCTGTAATGCTTAAACACAAAATCTTTACCGTAATGTTATTTTTCAGCAAAAAATTGGTTATATTTTGAAGATCGACCGGGTTTTCTCGTGAATCTGGATGTAAATTCCTGCCAGAATTGACACGGATAAAATAGACCAGAACGGTCCGCTGCACGGACGACTGCACGGAGGACCTTTGTCCAAGTGTCCAACTATTTTACAAAGATTAAAGACAAAGATTGTCTTTGCTTTTGTTTCCGATTGAATCAGTTGCCAAATAAAAAGTATTTGCTCCAAATTGAAGACAATGACTTTGTTTCAATGGGTTCTTACAAAGATGGGAATGAAATACATAAAAGGAAGTTTCAGATGTATTGGTCTGAAAATAGTTTCTTCTTTGTATGAAAAGAGTCACCGTGAGATCTTTCGACCATTAACTCCTCTCCGTATTTCATCTCGTCTCAGTTTGTTTTTCATTTTCCATCTTGAACAAAAATAAAAACCTTCTGTTTCAGCTGTAAACTAAAAAAAAAAAAAACCTCAGAGGACTCCAAATTGTTTCATTCATTGTCCTGGAAGGTTTCCTGCTCAAAAGTCCAAACACAGATCTGTTTGAAGAGACTGGCTTCAGAAACGTTTAGAAAAATGTCTCTAAAAGATGAAATCTTTTGAGGCTTTTCAATAATAATAAGGAGCATAAAATGTTGATCTCCTCTGTGGTTCTGACAAGCATCACCTCCCATTTGAACTGGATGGCATCATTTTGGTCCTACACTTTATAAATGATCATGTCACTTTTAAGTACAGCTACAGTTACTTTGCATCTGCTCTCCAAAGAAACTGCTGAAGTTTAAGCTTAGATTTTGTGACAGAAGAAAAGACGTCTGCAGTCTCAGTGTTCGTCCGTGAGACGCTGGAGCTCAGCAGACAAGCTCAGATTCTGATCTGCACAGAAAAAGTCATGAAATCCGCCTCCTAAAGCTACCTGCCATCATGAGGTTCAGGCTTTTGTTTGCATTTTGGACTAACCGATCAATGAAAAGTTTCTGCTGTGATCGACTAAACTAAAAGCACAATAAAGAAGAATATGCGGTTTCCAACTTTCTGATTTGTCATCTTTGACCCTCCATCCTATAAGCTGGTAAATAAAGAGATGTGAGGAGAAAAGGAGGTGAATGTAAGGCAACTGAGGGGAGAAACTTCCTCCCTCCAGGAGGAGGAATGTGGAAGACTGAGGAGCAATTCAGTGACTGGTTCCATGTGAGGACGAGGAGATTAATACCAAGCACTGGGGATTCCTTTGCTATGAATCATCTGTCTAAATATGGCCCCTGGTCTTCATCTTGACACACCCATCCATTCCTGTTCAGAGAAAAAGAGCCCCCCCCTCTGCACTTTGAGTGCATGGTTTGTTTTTGCTCTCCTGCACTCTCTCTCTCTCTCCTCTTCTTCTTATTGTTCCAGAATCTGCTCTCAAAAGCAGCTGTGTGTTCTGGAGTCGGCTCAGATGTTCTGCAGAAGCACCACAGGTAAACTGTAGCTGGACCAAACTGTCTGGAATGACAGACACGCTCATGTTAATGAGTAAAACTTTTATACTTTTATGACTCCATACTCCTCAAATGTATTGTGTTGTTTACGTGTTAAATAACAATCATTTCTGTCTGTATGTGTTATTATCTATTTCCTTTTGTGACATAAAACTAGTCAGAAATCTGGACTCCTTCCGATCCTTAATGACTTCACCACTAAAACCAAAAGCATGGAAGTGATGTTTAAAAAAGCGAGAACATTAGCAGAAGCAGCGCTGCACCACTGAGAGACATCTCCAGATATCTTCCTAACTCTCCCGCCCCAGCTCAGCTTTTCTGAGAACACTGACAGATTTCGCTGAAGGTTTTGATGATTGTTGCGGCGCCTGATGATGTGACAGCTTTTGTGAAACTTGCAACTAAAGTTGCAATATTTTTTTAATATATATATTTTTAAAAACGCCCAAAAATGTTATTTAGCCCCTTTTCTCCTTCAGAATCTACTGGAATTGTCATGTCAACGTTTGTAAAGTTACAGTACATCAAGGAACACAAACTCTGGAGCTCTGAGGTTAAAAGCTTAATGAAAACATCCCAGCATCTCTTTGTTTCCTTTAACAGAACAGAATTCAGTCCTGATCACACTGCATCGTGTTCTTCAGCTTTCAGAGGGATCCCAGAGCAGGGATGGGTAAACCTACTCAGGGGCCAAACATAGAATCTGGATGACGACCTGCTCTAAATTTGACTGAAAATAATTTCAAATCCGAACAGTCAGTAGGTCAATTGGGCCTCATGTAGTTTCAAAGTGGACAGAAAATGTGGGTCACAACTTGATTTGTCCAGTTTCCGTGGTGACCCCACCTGTGTTCGCCCACATTGACTTTAGTGGGGATTCAGTGGGTTAGCTTGCTATGCTAGCTAGCCGCCAGGTGGACAGCGTAGCATGCTGACAAGCTCCAATGTAGCGAGCTAGTGAGCTCTACTGTAACATTCCAGCAAGCTTTGCTGTAGCTAACTAGCAAGCGGCTCTAGCATGCTGTAGCATGCTAGCGAGCTCCTCTACGGCGAGCTAGAGAGCTTTGTTTTATCGAACTAACAAGCTCCTCAGTAGGATGCTAGCATGCTCCGCTGTATTGAGCTAGCGAGTTCCGTTGTCCATCTGGCGGCTGGCTAGCATAGCAAGCTAACCCACTGAATCCACACTACCATGAAAATTCTACTTTTTGAGGTTTTAAATGCATTTTACTGTTCATTCTTCACTATAAAAAACCCCAAAGTGGTATTTTGATCCGTTCATACATTTAAGAGTAATCCACTAAAAACCTGCATTGTCTGCAGCAGCCCCTCCCATGCCCACGAAAACGAGGGGTTGGAAACGTGCTGACGTGAGATCAACGCCAACAGCTCTCTCCAGGAAGAGTCTGTGCTGCAAGCCCCGCCCCCAGACAAACACAACCCTCAATTTCTCCACAAATATGATCAGCAAAAAACCACAAAATCCTCCAACGGCACATAAAAAAAGATTGACGTTTAGCACCCAATGGAAGGTCAATATACTTGTAGTGCTCCATCTATAGGTAGACACCAGAATTACAGGGACAATAAAACAATGATATTATTCATTTAGTTTTTTCCAGTTTGGCGTGACAGATTTGCGTCATGATCCTCTGACTGTCGTTCTCCCATCTCTGTTCTAGATTGAGGTCATTTTGATGCTGCAGTTGAACCAGTCTAGAATGTTTGTCCATCAATAAAGGATCATCTATAGAGTGCAGCAGCTTCACTCAAACTCTGATCAGAAAAAGTTCAGATTTTACAGCAAATAAAACCTTTTACCTGTCTCGTCAGGAACTTGTTTGATTGTTTACTGAACTGTATTCTAGTCTTGACAGCTGTGGCTGAGGAATTTGTTTTAAATGGTCTGTTCTTTCTTTGACTGACAGGTGGGTGGACCCCCCCGGGCTCCAGCTTTTACCTTGTCTCAGCCTCTGTCGAGATGGGCGGAGTAACCTCCATCCCTGCTTCAGGCTTCCTTTTTCTCACAAAATCCTACAGGTGGCGTAATGTGGGTCTGTGGTAACCACAGGCAATGGAAAACGGGGCGGAGCCACTTTCTGTCTGACTTGAGAGCCGAGCTCCAACACTGCTGTTGGGCTGTCTGTCATGAGGGTTCGGACCGTACTCTGTTTTCATGAAGCTGAGGTCATCAGCGCATGAAACCGAACACGAAAAGACTTGACTTGCTAGGAAAACCTGGTTTGACCTGAAGAGGGATTTTTCAGAGCCATGATCCTGCTGAACAAAGCCGGAGTGTTTCTGCCTCCTCTCACTTATTCCATTACAATCTGAAAAATTTGATGTGTAATCCAATTCACCTTAAAACACTGTTCACAACCGAGAGTTCCTCCCCGGCGGGGCTCGGAGGAGCAGAAGAATGCACGGTGTGCCTGCTTTATTCTGGGGGGGGTTCAACTTTAATTATGTCATGTTTGGTAACCATAAACACGCCGTGTTTTGAGTTAGGGAGGCAGCCAGAAAACAGCCAGTTTGCCTCCAAAATCCAGATCTGCTTCTGATGTTTCAACTAGACTGCACTGGAAACCAGAAACCGCAACTTCAAGAATTTATTAAGCTCTGATTAAAAATAGATTTATGATGATGTACAGTTGGGAAACAGTTAAGAAACTGAATTCCTGCAGCTGGAATGAAGAAATCAGCTTTTTCCACACAGCCTTGCCCTGCTCATCTGCAGATTGTTTCCAGCGCTGTACAGAAAGTGTCAGTCAGGTCTGTGAGCGAGCTGGAACAGGATTCAAGACCCAGAGTGAAGGAAACAGAGGGAGGCAGACCCGGGCGCCCAGTCTGAGGGTGGAAACTCTGAATGTTCTCGTGCCACTGAGCAAAAAGCTGAAAGCTATTACCCCCCCTGCCCCGCTGCGACCAACGCGCAGACAGAAATCCTCACTTTGCTTCCATTAGTCATGGAGGATTTTTGAATCTGTCTTTGAGGAGAAGATGAAATCACCCTCCAAGTGGAATCCACACAGATCCTGCAGCAGCAGGCTTGTTTAAGCCTGAAAGCTCAGGCCCATACATGGCACACTGAAGGAAAATATCTGCAACCAGTCAATATTCTGTAACAGCCTGGAAGTGACTCAGAGGCAGAGCTGAAGGCCATTTCTGCAGGTCCAGCCTGAAGTCGAGTCAAGTCTCAAGTCTTCAGCTGTAAATTCAAGTCAAGTCCCAAAACTGAGAGTTCAAGAGTGTTGTTGTCAAAACCACTTTTAATTAACTTGTTGGACACAGAATTTGTTTCTGCAAATAGCTGAAATCTATAAAAAACAAACATGATTTACAAGTCTCAAACTTCACTCTGGTCCTTTTTACAAGTTCAAGTCTCCATCTCTGATATATGGACATGAACAGTGAGGTGAAGTATTTCACTGCAGCAGACTGAAGCACGAATCCTCCTTCACCTGCTGGGTTCATAACATCGATGAAAAGATCAATAATTGATTCATAAAAAATATAAGTCGATTTAACAATAAAGCTAAAGTCCATTAGCTTGATGCTAATATTTAATGGAATACTCCATAGGGCGGCTAATGCTAACTCTCGGTCGACTAAATGAACATCTTTATAAACTCACAGACATGAATTTTTCTAACTTTTTAAGGAAATATTTTCAAAATAAACATTTGTGGTCAAAACACAGTTTTTTCCTGATACTTTCTTCTTCTAGAATAAAGTGTAATGCTATAGCACGATCGCCACCTTGTGGCCAAACTGAAACATCCTCCAGGAGAAGCAGAACAATGTTTACTTTATCTGAACATTTGTTGGAACTTCTCCTTCAGAGAATCCATGTAACGCTGGATGATATTAACAATCTCATTATTTCACATTTTACAGTATGTGAACTGGACCAGATTAATGTAAATATATTCAAATTACATAGTAGATTATTAATGTATTTCTGAACAAATGTGTATAAATGTGTAAACTCAAAATTGAATTTAAAGTCAGCATTGAATCGATTGGGGCTCTTGGGAATCAAATCTTTTCTGGAAATTATGATAGACGCCAGCCCCACCCTCACTGCTAGGATTTACTTCTGTTCAGATCTTTGCAGCATAAAACATGAACTCAAATAAAAAAACAAGAAGAGTTCAGCCATGAGGTTGAAAATCTAACATATATTCTAGATGATGAGTTTCAGTCTGAAAACATATTTAGCATGACTGAAATACTATGACTTCTGCATACTAAAGAGAGCTTTATTCTATTAAATTTAACACATATTTTTTATCTGAGAGTATGTGACGCTGTCTGAGTAACAGACTGATGAAAAAACATTATTTTGACTCAAAGGTTCAGAATTTGCTCCCTGGGTTTTAAGATGACACTTGGATATTTAATATGGATAACTTTGCAGTAAATGCAGAGTTTTATCCCTTAAAAAAATACCTGTCCCCTAAAAAACCAAACAGGGTAATCATTTATGACCCTCAGGTCTTCACTGAGAGCTGCTGGGACAACACCAGGCTGGGATAGAACAGCCAGCTGCAGCGTGCTAGGCGGCGTGCCACACCCATCCTTCATCAGAACCATGCACATCCATCCACGCCGCTGTCAGATCAGGAACCCTGCACTCGTTGGCCGCCTCTCACCTGGTAGATCATGACTTTGAAGTTGCGTCTCTTCAGCAGCTCTGCCTCGTTGGTCTCCAGCTTCTTGATTTGGCCTCCCTGCTTCTCCAGGGTGGCCCGCACCGTCTTGACGTTGACGCTCACCTTGCGCACCTTCTCCATCATCTTGTTGACGCTGTTGGATGTGGTGCTGTGGCTCTTGGCCAGCTTGGTCAGCTCGCCTTGAATGCTGGTGACCGAGCGCTCCATCTCCTGCTGGCGGCTCTCCAGGCCACTCTGGGTCTGCTGGATCTGGTCCACCGCTCCAATGATCTTGTCAAGCAGAGACAGAACCATGACCCCGTTCACCTGCTGGTCCACCTTCAGGGCCTCGTCCTTGGCTTCTTGGGTCTCTCCGTCTGAGCTGGTGGTCGGTGGGTCTTTCTTGGCTGCTGCCAGAGCATTGTCTTCATCATCAGAGGGCGGCAGGTTGACCTCATCGTCTGAGATTTCTGTGAGGGTTTGAGGCTCCAGCTGAGCACTTACAGACTCCAGTGGTTCCATGGCTGCCATGATCTCTGGGATACTGACTGAGGATCAGACTCTTTCTACCTCTGCTTCTCTCTTTCTCCTGAGCGGTTCTTCCTTCCTCTGTTTATAAACTCACTTCTCTTTCTCGCATAGGAACTCTGTCCTCTTTTCTCTTCACTTCAAGTTGTCGGGCTCAGACCAGTAGAGAGGAAGCACCAGATATCACCACATGAGCGCTGTGAAGCCTCACCAGGCAGAAACCCTGTAATCAGGCTTATAGCGAGCTTTCTCTCCAGCCCTCCTTTTTCCACTGGACTCTCCTCCTCGGTTCAGACTCCTCCCCTTCTACTCCATGAATATTCCAGACAGCAGCCAGGCTCCGCCCTCCTGACACAGTGACACACCTCTCCGCTGCACACATACGTATGTCCACAAGCTGAGGCAGAGCCAGAGGAGGAATGTTGGGCGGCATCTGTTACTGTTTCCACTCCTCTTTTCCTGCAGACTCTGCAGCCAAAAGGTTTAGATTTTCTCTAGAAGAAAAAGGAAAACTTCAGCGAGCTGAAATGAAAAAGACCCTTTCATTAATGTCAGAGAGGAGCTGCTTTGCAATCACAGAACCGAACCACATAAAATGTTTAAAGATCCACTCCAAGGAAAAGAGAGAGAGCTGAAATGAAAAAGACCCTTTCATTAATTGCTGCTTTGAATCACAGAACCGAAACTAAAGTTTAAAGATCCACTCCAACACATGAAAAATATTTGTGATATAAAACATACACTGGGCAGGCCACAGCTCCATACCGATCATCCACTCACAGACAAATAGATCCATGAACGTCTTCTTCGTCTGAGCTGGAATCTAAACTGTGCGGCTGGATAGAAATGATATTGCTCCAGATTTGCTAATCTTACCTTGACATTTTGAGGGGCTGTAAGCTATTGGGAGACGGTGTAAACAGTAACGGGGGGGATCTTTACCAACAGCCCCATAAACTCGGAGGGGGAATTTCTAATAACCTTGTGTAGAAACTATGTCCTAGCAAATGACAGTTTTCCTGATTTTGGCAAAAATCTGCAAAATCTTCACTGAAAGACCACTATAAAAAATAGATCAAAAGACGATTGGAGTGGGAGTTTAAATTAAAACATATCTCCTTCAAAGCCTCCATTTCAGAGGGGACAAAGTCAATCTCACAAGGGACCAAAATCCAAAACACACAGCAGGCCGTGGGCCGAGCAGGAAAAACAGTTATTGAACACATGAAAAATAACTTTAAAGATTAAACTTCATAAACAAAAATAAAAATAAAAACCCCAAAAAATATTTTTTCACAATAAATCAACATAAACCTTACATAATTTTCAATATTTTGCTCTATCTATAATAATATTTTCTATCAAATTATACAAGTCTGTAAAAAAGTAAATGTTAAAAGAAAAAACCTTTACATTTCTTTACTTGTATGTCATTTTATATAAAAAATTAAACCTACAAATATCACAATATAATTTGCTCTCCATGAAATACATCTTGCTACAATTATACAAGATAACATTGAGCCGTAAAACAAATTCATATAAAAGGACCGGGCCTTGACTTTGACACGTTCTCTATTTCAATATCAATTGGTTTTTTGGCTTTCACAATTTGAAAAAGACTGAAAAAACGACTGTAATTGCTCATTGATCGACCTCAGAATCACTGAAAAACCATGATTATTCACGTTTTTATGGAGTTTCTTGTTTACTATATAACATCTAAACCAAGCGTGTCAAATTCAATCACACAAGAAGCCAAAATCCCAAACCTCAGGTCGCGGGCCGAACAGGATAATTGGATTTATTGAACACTCTAAAAATAAATTTTTAAAACTTTAAAACTGTAACTTTTTAACATAATTATGAACTAGACATGTAGAGTTATCTGTGACAATGCTAGAGTGAAAGCTGTGTTCTGAATTTGGCAGCTGAAGTTGGTAGTGCTGATAGCTGAAGATGCTGAAATTGATAGCTAAAAGAGCTGAAGCTGATAGCTGAAAACGTTTAAGCTGATAGATGAATATATAAAATATTAGCTAGATGCCAAATTAGCCTTAAAAAACAAAACAAAAAAACTTATAGGTTAGCCAAAACAGCTAACATGGAGCTGAAATATTAGCTAAACCCCCAAAAAGTCTAAAAAAAAATCTTAGTAAATTCCAAAATAGCCCAAAAAGCTAGCAGAATGCCATTTTTTAAAAACTGTAACTTTTAGACAAAATTATGAATAATAAAAAAGGCAGGAATATTATTCCAGAATAAATCAACTCAAACCTTAAATAACTTTCAATATAAAAATATATTTTGTCAAAACTATAAAAGTTAGGAATAAGCACAAGATAACATTGGGCCATTATTAACAATAAAATAAAAAGATCTGGAGGGCCAGATCCGGCCCCCGGGCCCTAGACAGTCTACCCCTGCTGTTTGTGTCCTTCTTTATGGAACAGAAAAGGACGTCTGTCCTTAATCTATTTCAGATTATTTTGGGCTGCTGTTAAAAAAATTAAATATATGAAAGCAACACAAATAAAATAATTATGTAAGATACATATTTATGCTAAAATTTGTGTTTTTGTCATAATATGACGGTTATGTATTATTTTATATTGCATGACGTCATAGTGAAACGCGATTTTAAATCATAATTTATACATAGGCTCTGCATAATCTTTCAGATGTTTTTAAATGAGCGTTAATAATCTGTAAAGCTTTTTTCAACAATAATTCCTCGTTTGACAATCCGCTTCCGGTGGGTCCTTTCAAAGTAAAAGCTTTAGCAATCTGATTTTTTTTTTTTTTTTCTGCAGTGAAAAATACAACATGTTTGTAAAAAACGCTGGTGGAAGCCCTTTAATGCTCGCCATGGTTGTTAGGTTGGACGCGTCAAAGCATTACAACACGTCTAGGTCATGAACCCGCCATGCTTTTATTTTCCCGCATCTTTCCGGCAGAGCTCCTCCGTGAGGACACACCGACCGGAGCGCAGCATCCACCCGCAGCATCCATCCGGCCTCTCTGTCTGCCCCGCATCCAGGGCGGCGGGAGAACACCCGGCGGTGAGTTCGATTCCCGCTCTGACATGTGGAATGTGTTTGCTGGTGGAACCGAGGGGTCAGCCTCCGGAATGACCGGGAGCACGAGCGCTACGAGCGGAGAGCTCGTCGGTACGAGGCTGCGGCCGGAGCTGTCACTGTGACCCAACGGGAGGCCTGCATCGGGAGACGCGGCTCCGCTTCAGCGCGAGAACCGTGACCGCACAGAGAAATGCACAGATACGCGTCTGCGCCGGGTCTGGTAGCTGGTGGGGACGGAGGGTGATGATGCTGGAGGAGGGAAGGCAGCAGGCCGGCCTGCTGCATCATGGCGTCCTTGAGCGACGAAGGGCAGAGGAGCAGCGGGAGGATGCTGGGATCAGCTGATGCTGCTCCATCCTTAACGCACCGTCAGCCACCAAACTGACATTTGAGGATTTTATCACAAACTTGTACACATTGAATTTTAATATGCTTCCCCTTTTATGTGTTCTGTAATCTTGTCTTTTATATTTGTTTTAACGCTTTGTAATGTATACATATATATACATTTTTGCTTTTTTTATTTAGCAAAATGAATTTTAGGTTGTTGTTTTATACTTGTATTTTTATTGTTTATTCTTTTTATGGGCTTTGACATTTTAAGTGTTTTTATTGATTGTTTTTAGGTTGACAATTTTAACATCTGTCAAGGGACAACAGATGAAAAATAGCCGTTGGGCTAATTCTGGCTCATTGCATGTAATGCTTTTAATGTGCACTGTCCCTGAAAAATAAATTTATTATTATTAGTAGTATAGTATAGTATAGTATAGTATAGTATAGTATAGTATAGTATAGTATAGTATAGTATAGTATAGTATAGTATAGTATAGTGTAGTGTAGTGTAGTGTAGTGTAGTGTAGTGTAGTGTAGTGTAGTGTAGTGTTGTGTAGTACAGTATAGTATAGTATAGTGTAGTGTAGTGTAGTGTAGTGTAGTGTAGTGTTGTGTAGTACAGTATAGTATAGTATAGTACAGTAGTGTACAGTAGTGTATAGTAGAGTGCATTACAGTATAGAATAGTACAGTACAGTATAGCATAGAGTAGTAAAGTGTAGTACAATATAGTATAGTATAGTACACTATGGTATTCTACAGCACAGTGCAATATAGTATAGAAAAGTATAGTACAGCACAGTATATTATAATACAGTATAGAATAGTTTAGTAAAGTACAGTATAGAAATTGTGGTTTAAAATAGTTTGGCATAGTATAGTACAATTCACTAGTAGACTACATTATAGTATAGTATAGTATAGTATAGTATAGTATAGTATAGTATAGTATAGTATAGTATAGTATAGTATAGTATAGTATAGTATAGTATAGTATAGTATAGTATAGTATAGTATAGATGGATTATTTAAGGATAGTACAGTAAGGTAAGTGTCAAATAGTACAGTATTTATAGTAAGTATAGCACAGTGCAATAGAGTAGAGTAGAGTAGAGTAGAGTAGAGTAGAGTAGAGAAGAGTAGAGTAGAGTAGAGTAGAGTAGAGTAGAGTAGAGTAGAGTAGAGTAGAGTATAATGGAGCGTAGGGTAGCGTAGCACAGCACAGCACAGTAATAGTTCAAACCGAGCATCTGAATAGAGTAGAAAGGGGATTGAAGTGACTTTGACTTTGAACGTGGGATGATTGTTGGTGTCAGACAAGCTGACAAACAAACTGCTGATCTCCTGGAATTTTCACCAACAATTACCTCTAGAGTTTACAGAGAATGTTCAGAAAAAGTGTAAATATCCAGGGAGCTACAATTCTGTGGGCAGAAATGTCTTGTTGATGTCAGAGGAGAATAGTCTGACTGGTTTACAGCTGCTAGAAAGACAACAGGAACTCAAATGTGTTACTGTTTGTTCTGGTTTTTGCACAAATCTGCAGCAACTGTCAATAAGGACCAAACTCTCAGAGGATGTTTCCAGGGCCTTGTTAATCGATGCCACCAAGGATTTTATCAGCATGTGTTAATGCAAGTTTTTAGGATTTCAATTCATTCTTGAAAACTGTTTTACATTATAAGTCTGTCTTGTAACTATGAGTGTAAAGCTGAGGACAAAAATGGTTCCCTGCTGTTCTGACCCGTCTGTTCTCGTTGCAGCGTTTCTTCTGTCCATCCTGACTGAGGAGTGTCCGTCATCATGGGGGAACTGTTCCGAAGTGAGGAGATGACTCTGGCGCAGCTCTTCCTGCAGTCAGAGGCAGCTTACTGCTGCGTCAGTGAACTGGGAGAACTGGGAATGGTCCAGTTCAGAGACGTGAGTACGAGTGCTTTGGGGTCGTCCATCATGTTTGCTGTTGGTGAATCTGCAGAGGACTGCAGGTCAATGAATGCAATTGATTCTCTAAGTTTTTCACATTTTTTTGTGTTTTTATTTTGTGTCAGAATTAGAATTTGGTAAACGTTTATATTCAAAATCATCACCTGTTGGCAAATTAAAAGTTTTCTCTGACAATTATCCCTTTAGCTTACCTGAACTTTTCTGCTGGCAGTTGAATCCTGACGTAAACGTGTTCCAGCGCAAGTTTGTGAACGAAGTGAGAAGATGTGAGGAGATGGACAGGAAACTTCGTAAGTGATGAAAAACAACAGAAGAAAGCTCCACGAGTGTTTGCATGTCTCTGCAGATCTTTGCTGATGGTTGTTTGTTTCTCTGCTGGTCAGGGTTTGTTGAGAAGGAGATCAAGAAGGCGAGCATCCCGATGGTCGACACTGGAGAAAATCCAGAAGTACCTTTTCCCAGGGATATGATTGACCTGGAGGTAATCATCTCAGCCAGCCCGTCACACTCATGAAGGTCTTTTCTGCAGTCCAGCCCCAAAAGCATCTGTGCTTGACAGGCCACGTTTGAGAAGCTGGAGAACGAGCTTAAAGAGATCAACACCAACCAAGAAGCCCTGAAGAAGAACTTCCTGGAGCTGACGGAGCTCAAACACATCCTGCATCGGACACAGCAGTTCTTTGATGAGGTTCGCCAGCAGCCACACTCCAGATTTTGAAAGATTTAAGAAGTGATTGTGATGCATAGGCTGAGACGATTGGATCTGTGTGCAAACGGTTTAATGAGCGAGACATGAACGTCGTCAGAGTCCAGGCAAGGGTCAAACAGGGAAGAATGCTCAGACTTCACATGATGGGAGCAGAGAGCAAAGGCAGATGGGAGATGTAGTGATACAGGTTCTCAGGAGAGTGTCGAAACTCAGGCGATGGCTCCCTCTGGTGGTCGAAAGGATGGTTGAAGTGAGACACAGATGAGATCTGAAATTCATCTGAGATGTTCACCTGCAACAGCCAGCTCACCTTGGAATCTAACACACCGTCCTGTCTCTGACAGATGGAGGATCCCAACCTGCTGGAGGAGTCCTCAGCTCTGATGGAGGGCAGTGAAGGGGGTCGAGGCGCCCCCCTCAGACTCGGGTAAATACCAGATTTGCTCGTTTCATGTGTGACTGAATGTGGATGTGTGACGCGCTCTCCTGTTCTGTCCACACAGGTTTGTGGCTGGAGTGATCAGCAGGGAGAGGATCCCCACCTTTGAGAGGATGCTGTGGAGGGTGTGTCGTGGAAATGTCTTCCTAAGGAAGGCTGAGATTGAGGACCCTCTGGAGGACCCCACCACGGTCTGGAGTTCATTTCAGTTTATCATGAATGCTACACAATCATGACAACACAAACATGCAGAAAACTGCCAAGAAACCGAGGGCAAACGTTCTTATTTGTGTTTTAATGATGTTCTTAAGATGGTAGGTGGTGACTCCTTGTAATAAAGAACAGCTCCAGACTCCACAGAGCGGCTTTGTCAGACACAACAACACTGGAACATTTGCACACGACAAAATCATAACATTTACTTTTTCAAAGGAAATTGAGAGACTCTCAGAGTCTATATTTTCAATATTTTCTTCTCTTTCCATCAGGGGGATCAAGTCCACAAATCCGTCTTCATCATCTTCTTCCAGGGTGACCAGCTGAAAAACAGGGTGAAGAAGATCTGTGAGGGGTCAGTTTCACTTCTACAACTATCACTTCCTTCATGTTTCTCACAGAAACACCGAAATGATGACTTTTACGTAAGCAGAGAGGGATTCATTCGTTTCTTAACCCTAGAACACTATCGCTGGGTGATTTTCACCCAAGCATCCCTGGGTAAAGTCTCACATGTCTCAGGTATGGGTGGACCAAACACCAAGTCTCCAGTAGTATTATAATTTTTTTTTTTTTTTGAATTTTTTTTTCTTCTTCCTAATTTTCAGTAATTTTCAAGCATGTTTTTAGGATCTTCCTTTTTTTTTTTTTTCATTTTGTTACATTTATTACAGTTAAAAATAAAAGGAAATGTGTGCCCGCTGAGTTTAACTCTTACAGAGGATTCAAAAAGTTGTTCTGGATTTTTATAATCCATTTCAGTCTCGTTTAGGATAAGGAACAACTGAAACTGCTTTTAAAATAAACCATCATCTAAAGAGTAATCTTCTGCACTGACGCCTGTTTTTCTGACGCTCTAGTCAGATCTTACAGTCTGCAACACTATTGCCACTCTCACCCCACATGCTAGCACAGCTCAATCAGATGTATGTCAGAGAAAAGACACAACTTCATCATAGAAAACCAGGAGACAAACAATTTACTGTCTTACACCAGTGGGGTGGGAAGTTTGAGCCCCATCTACCCTTAAACTGAAGCCCTGGCCCCTCGATGGGGGCTTCCCTGTCCTTTAGTGTTGGATTAGCAGAACAAACCCCTGACTGCACTGCAGCTGTGGGAGGATGGATGTGATTCTGAGCAGGTGTGCATGAGGGAGTTTACTCCGTCTGATGAACGCTGGCTTCCTCCAGGTTCCGCGCCTCCCTTTACCCGTGTCCAGAGACGCCTCAGGAGAGGAAGGAGATGCTGGCCGGAGTCAACAGCCGCATCGATGACCTTCAGATGGTGAGTCACCGACAGCTCCCTCAGTTTCCTAAAACAACGTGCAGAAACGTTTCATTGTAGTTCCTCCACATTCCCTCAAATCATTGGTCAAAGCTGAGGTCCGGGGGCCGGATCCGGCCCTCCGGGTAATTCTATCTGGCCCTCCAGATTATTTTATTTTATTGTTATTTATGTTGCTGTAATTTCTAACTTGTATAATTTTGACAAAACATATTTTTATGGAGAGTTAAAAATTGAAAGTTATTTAAGGTTTAAGTTGATTTATTCTGGAATAATATTCTTGACTTTTTATTATTCATGATTATGTTAAAAAGTTACAGTTTTAAAGTTTTAAAAATTGGCATTCTGCTAGCTTTTTGGACTATTTTGGAATTTACTAAGATTCTTTAGGCTGTTTGGAGTTAGCGATTAGCTATTAGCTATAGCTCATATTTCAGCTGCATGCTAGCTGTTTTGGCTAAATTAGGCTTTTTCTGTTTTTAGACTATTTTGAAGTCTAGCTAATATTTCAGTTACATGCTAACTGTTTTTTGTGCTAATATAGGCTATTTTTAAATTTTGTTTTTTAGGCTGTTTTGAAGTTTAGCTAATATTTCAGCTACATGCTAGCTGTTTTGGCTAACCTAAGATTTTTTTTTTTTTAAGTTTTTTAGATTAATTTGGCATTCAGCTAACATTTCAGCTTTCTATCAACTCCAGTATCTCCAGCTATCAATTTCAGTATCTGCAGCTATCAGCACTAGCATATTCAGCTGCCTATTTCAGCTTACAGCATTCACACTAGCATTTATCACAGGTAATGCTACATATCTAGTTCATAAAAAGTTACGGTTTAAAGTTTTAAAAATGTAGTTTTAGAGTGTTCAATAAATGTTTGTCCTGTTCGTCCCGCAACCTAAAGTGTGCTTTAGATTTTGATCCCTTGTGGGATTGAGTTTGACACTCCTGCCTTAAATTATCAGATGGATCTTTAGCTACATTGCAAACTGCAAACTTGTTAACGATAAAATGAATCCCATTGAACCATGCGGATAACCAACAGTCCATTAGTTTTAAATGGGTGTACACAGGCGTTGGTTCATACATCCTGACCTGTGATTTGTTGATTGAATACGATCATCCCAGTAGATTCTGAAGGAGTACAGCTGTGCTTTTCACCTTTAGAATCTACTGGAATTATTGTATTAATGGTTGGAAAGTTACAGTATGCTAGAGATTGTGTGTTTAAGCCTCTCCAACAACGCCTGAATCTGTAATCTACTGCAGGTGCTCAACCAAACAGAGGACCACCGACAGCGGGTGTTGCAGGCCGCCTCCAAGACCATGAGGGTGTGGTTCATCAAAGTGAGGAAGATGAAGGCCATCTACCACACCCTCAACCTCTGCAACATCGACGTCACTCAGAAGTGTCTGATAGCTGAGGTGTGGTGTCCGGTCTCAGACCTGGATTCCATCCAGTTCGCTCTGCGCCGCGGAACGGTCAGTCTGCCGACAGTTCTCACTCATTGCTACCTTTGAGCATGTTTCCATAACTTTTAATCCCGTAGTATTACCCTTTGAGTACGAGTCTGTTTCAGACTTTTATGGCTGAAACTGCTCACCACGTCTCTTATTTTATAAATCCATTGCTGAGATGAGATGTTAGTGTGCTCTGAGGATTTATAGGAACAATGATTGGACATGGGAACCAGTCAATGTGGGCAGTCCAAAAGAATATGAATGTCTTCACTCCTGCCAGTGGACATGATGGGTTGAATTAGGACTGTCTCAGAAGCAGAACAGAGGGATTCATTGATGATCAGTACAAAACACAGGAGAGACTGAGACAGAGCCCAGAGTTGATAGAGTGTGTCTTCTGTAACAGCATCAGAAAAGGTGGGACTGATCAGTGAGTTCTGGTTTTGTAGGAGAGAAGTGGATCGACGGTCCCGTCCATCCTAAACAGGATGCAGACCAAGCAGACTCCGCCTACCTTCAACAAAACCAACAAGTTTACTTCAGGATTCCAGAACATCGTTGACGCCTACGGCATCGGGAACTATAGAGAAATCAACCCAGGTGACCTTAATCCTCTGCTGCACTGACAGTCTAATCCAAAGATTAAAGACAATCATGTGATATGAAAAACAAGCAGAAATGAAGCTTTGATAATTTTGCTCCTCGTGTGATTTCGGTCGATCCTCTTACAGCTCCATACACCATCATCACCTTCCCCTTCCTGTTCGCCGTGATGTTTGGCGACATGGGTCACGGCCTGCTGATGACGTGCGCTGCCCTGTACCTGGTCCTCCGGGAGAGCCGCATCCTGAGTCAGAAGAGCGACAACGAGGTGCTCTTCCCTCCACACGCCACGGCCGCTCTTTAGCACCACCGCTCATGGAAATGACGTCTCTCCTCAGATGTTCAACATGGTCTTCGCTGGTCGCTACATCATCCTCCTGATGGGCATCTTCTCTGTCTACACTGGGGTCATTTACAACGACTGCTTCTCTAAGTCCCTGAACATGTTTGGCTCTGGGTGGAGTGTCCGGCCCATGTTCAGCCCCAAAGGAGCTAACTGGACGTGAGTCAGCCTCTGATATTCCAGACTGGGTGAAAACTGTTTGAATTTCCATCAGTCATAGTTCAAGAAACATAGTTTACAGGTTTTTTTGTGTGTGAACAGTTAAATGTTCATCACAGTTTGATCAATAACTGGTTTAGGACACTCCTAAAATGCATCCGTCAGTTCTGATCCAAAAGTTCTTGCCCTCTGCTTTTCACAGGAAGTTCTTGGTGCAGAGGAAGCCCAGCTGGAATCAAAACATGTTCCTCTGAACTTACTGGAACTAAGTACAGCTGAAAGTCCACAAAGCTAAATCAGAGTCAGACAGGCAGAGGTCAATCAGGAGCATGGGGTCATCCAAGAAGAGAGTATGTCAGAGTCCAGGGGAGGGTCAGGGCAGGCAGCAGCCAATCAGACAGTAACAGAAGATCAGGTCCAGATAGAAACAATATTCACACAGAACAAGGTTCTGTTCACTGCTTAAGTAACAGGTGGGTGATTGTCAGATGAGTGGTATCTGAGGAGTGTTCGCTGGGGCAGCTGGGAGATGTAGTCAATCCTCTGGAGACAGCTCCCACCAGTGGCCAGAGGGGGAGACAGAACTCTGATTCCTGACAGTTCATGTTTTCTATATGTTGAGTTTTTTCAAAAGGGAACCAAACCCTGAACCACATTTTTGTCTATTGGGTTTTAAAAGTGCTGTCTGTTGGTCATTGACACATTTTTGACAAATTAAAACAAACTTGTTTAATTCTTGAAAATATAGTCAAAAACTGTCTGTGTGCTGCGCCCTGCAGGTTGAATCGAGGTATTGCAGTTGAGTTTTGTGATTGGTCAATTGGCGTAAGTCACTGAATTTTGACGTCATCATGCTATGCAGCTCCAGTATAAAAGCCCCGCCCATCTTTGATTCTGTTATACTCAGTCGTTAGCTTTGGCATGAATCGTAGGTGTTTAGTCTTGAGTTGTCAAAAATCTTCTGGCTTACAAAACTTTCCAGTTAAACCTGGAAGTTAGTGAACAGAGGTTGAGTGCTAGTGACATTAAATCCAGTTAACTCCGTCCTGGTGATGGATTTGTAAAAAACATTTAACTCTGGATTATTTGTTCAATACTTTGACCTTTAATTAGCTATGATGCTAGCAGCATTTTACCACTCTCAGACTCTGGTCTCCTTCAGACCCTCAGCAGCGCCGGCAGTCTCGCTGTCAGGCATTGCAAAAGCAGCATGTTGATCATGGATATATATTACTGGATCTTCCCTTGCCTATTCACTGCTATAGACAGAGACGTGCGCTCACAGGTCCTATTGTTATGCATTGAGTCACGTCAACAGAACGCATATGTTTCAATGTGAAACATGCAGGCATTAACCACAAAAAACGGGCTAGCTTCCTCATTTATTAATCAATTTTCACAAAACATAGCTTGAATTCAAGCTCAGAAAATGATTGATTTTCTGGTATATTTAAAATGTTATCTCTAAAAACTAAGCTGTAAATAGTGCAAGAACTGTGACTTCTTGTGTCACTGCTATATAAAGCTAATCTGACTATCAATCACGGATCCAAGCAGAACCTCCACTGCTCAGTCTGGCTCCACTAGCCCCATCCCATGTTTTGGCATTTTTCAAGTATGGGCTGAGAATGGAGTCAGCCTCCATCTACCCTGTTTGGTTGCCCTTTAATATTACCTGGCTGTCTGGAAACCAAATGTCTCTGATAGAATGAATAAAGTATATGAATTGAATTCTTTCCACAGTATCTTTGTCTTTCTGTTCCAGATTTACCATGCTGAAGGAAACTTCGGTTCTGCAGCTGGACCCTGCTGTTCCTGGAGTGTTTAATGGGCCGTACCCTCTCGGAATAGACCCAGTAAGACCAGCACTCATCTCTGAATCACTGTTAGGAACCAATAGATGAGTGCACTAGTTGTCTTGTTTCTTTAAAAGACGATAAAATATTTTTTGGTAAAGTATTATCCTACTCTTTCATGCTTACATTTCATTTCACTATAGTATGTCACAAACGGGCAAACAGCTGGTTCCACCTGCAGCAGGTTTATTAGTTCAGACAGGAACTAAGCACAGCTAAAACACTGGAGCAGATAGCTGAAAACACTGAAGTTGATAGCTGAAAACACTAAAGTAGATAGCTGAAAACCCTGAGGCTGATAGCTGAAAACACTGAAGTTGGTAGCTGAAAATGCTGAAGTTGATAGCTGAAAATGCTGAAGTTGATAGCTGAAAACGCTGAAGTTGATAGCTGCAAACCCTGAAGCTGATAGCTGAAAACCCTGAAGTTGATAGCTGAAAATGCTGAAGCAGATAGCTGAAAATGCTGAAGCAGATAGCTGAAAACGCTGAAGCTGATAGCTGAAAACGCTGAAGTTGATAGCTGAAAACGCTGAAGTTGATAGCTGAAAACGCTGAAGTTGATAGCTGAAAACGCTGAAGTTGATAGCTGAAAACGCTGAAGTTGATAGCTGAAAACGCTGAAGTTGATAGCTGAAAACGCTGAAGCTGATAGCTGAAAATACTGAAGCTGATTGCTGAAAATACTGAAGTTGATAGCTGAAAATACTGAAGTTGATAGCTGAAAATGCTGAAGTTGATAGCTGAAAACCCTGAATTAACCCTAAATTATTAGCTAAATGCCCAACTAGTTTGAAAAACTAACCAAAAAAAATCTTAAGTTAGCCAAAATAGCTAGCATGTAGCTGAAATATTAGATAACTCCATAACAGCCTAAAACAAATCTTAGAAGATGCTAAAATTGTCCAAAAAGCTACAAGAATGACAGTTTTAAAAACTTTAAAACTACATTCTTAACATAATCATGAATAATAAAAAGGCAGGAATATTATTCCAGAATAAATCAACTTAAACATTAAATAACTTTCAATATTTTACTCTCCATAAAAATATATTTTGTCAAAATTGTAAAGTTAGAAATGAGATCAAGATAACATCGGATCATTAATAACAATAAAATAGAATGATCTGGAGGGCCGGATCCGGCCCCCGGGCCTTGACTTTGACTGGTGTGGTCTATAGTGTTTGTGTCAGACTCCAGGTGTTTTTTCAGTTCCAGAGTGATTAGGATCAAACAATACTTTGCTTTCTGAGGCTGTTTGTCCTCTGCAGATCTGGAACATCGCCACCAACAAGTTGACCTTCCTGAACTCCTTCAAGATGAAGATGTCAGTGATCCTCGGGGTCATCCACATGCTGTTTGGAGTGTCTCTCAGCCTGTTCAACCACCTGTAAGTGCTGCCTCACGGCTAATGACCACTCATGCTTTTGTAATACAGCGATTATTATTGGCTGCTCCAAACATCTACCTGAACTCACTTTTGATTTATCAGTTTAGTTTCAGGAGATTTCTTTTCAGAGGTGAGTCGGTGCTGTGGTGTAGCGGTTAGCACTCTCTCTGGTCCTTCTTTGATTTTCTTTTTGACCTGCTGTCAGTGTCAGTGAGTTATGGTCACTGGGTCACCGTGCTGCGGCTGTTTTCTTGTCTGAACTTGATTCTCTGCAGGTACTTCAAGAAACCTCTGAACATCTTCCTGGGCTTCATCCCAGAGATTGTCTTCATGTCCAGCCTGTTTGGCTACCTGGTGCTGCTGGTCTTCTACAAATGGACGGCTTATGATGCTTTCACCTCCAAGGATGCTCCCAGCCTGCTCATCCATTTCATCAACATGTGCCTCTTCAACTACGGCGACCCCACCAACAAACCCCTCTACAGAGGACAGGTCTTCTAACCCCCCCTCTGCTTTCTTCCTTTCATCCCCCACAGGGCAGCAGGGTTTGGTGCTGAGAGCTTCAATCCATCAGTTTAGAGAAGGAATTCTGTGCTGGACTTTAAAATGAATCGCTCTTGTTTACTCTCACTTACAGTTTTCTTTTACACGATCACGCCTGGTTCACACCGCACGCGGAAGTGCCTCGAAGCAGAACGGAGGCCGCCGCCATTCGGCGCCCTTGTTAACCTATGGTGTAATTCACCCCAGACGTGGAGCACTGTGGTCCTCTGCAGCGATCGATTCAGTGTCTGGTCTACTTTTTGCGTCAGCCTGGCCAAAAGTTACGCAGACATGCAGGGAAATCTGGTCAAATTGTCAAAATATAACAAATTTTTCATAATAAAATAACGTTTTTGACAAACACGATCATGTTTCCGTATCTAAACAGACTGTAGAGATGAAATTAGTGTATTCCCCCTCCAAGAATACATTAATAAACGACACCCCCCCCTTGAACAAACCCATACTCTTGAAAAACTCTTCTGATCATGGTTTGTAAAACATTTATTATAGAACATTGGAGTGTTGCTCAACATAAAGAGCTTTTAATCCAGAACAATAGACTGCATACTTTTCATGAGGACTGTCTCTGTCTTTGTGCCTTAAGAAAGCCCATTCCTCCTCCTTCATCAGATAAGTGCGAGAGGGCGTTTCAATCCAGAATTTGCCGGTTTTGTTCATAATTAACACCTGTTCTGGACGATAATTATCCTCCACGATTATCAGGACATTTCCTGAGTCAGCTGATGCCACTTCTCCATGCAGGCTTGCTGTGTGTAGAGGCAGGCTGGCGCAAAAGTTCCATACAGGCTTCTCGAGTTTTGGGAGTTTTTGTACCAATCCGGAGGAGTCACGTGACTGAAAGAACACAGATCAATGTAGTGGTTTGACTACGGAGAGCTGGGTGTGGTTTTGGATGTAGCTGTAAAGCTGTAAGTAACTACAGCTGAGCAGAAGCGTCTGTCAGGAAAAAATACGCTTCTGGTGTGACCTGGAGGTGAAGCGGACTCTGCGCTCACGCCACTTTGCAGCACTATCATGTGTGGTGTGAATCAGGCGTTGGAGACCCACTCTGATCATCTTCTGGTCTGTTTTCAAAGCCTTCCCACTAGGAAAACATGCTAGTCTTTGGTTTGGGCTTTTCTCAGTAAAGTCAGCTTCTTTAGCTTCTATTCTGGCTCTACCTTTTTAATCAATTACAATGTTACGTAAAAAGATGTAAAACCATTTTTGTGGAGATTCTGCTTTGATCAAACCATTGTTTGCTCTCTGGACGTGGAAGTTATTTTTCAGGTTCAAATGTGAATAGAACGATACAAATCATTCAGCAGAAAGACCTCTGCATTCCCGCTCAGGCTGGAAACACCTTTATAACCTGTCTCTTATCGACTCTGTAGATGGGGATCCAGGTTTTGTTGGTGCTGATTGCCCTTGCATGTGTTCCCTGTATGCTGATTGTGAAAACTATGGTGCTGCGGCGACAGCACCTGTGGAAAAAGCATCTGGTATGTGCTGCTGATCCCACCTCTGACCTTCCCTTGATGATTACATGTATGACCTTTGACATGTATAACCATCTCACATTCTTGTTCTTCCATTGACTTCATTGCTCATTTTACTGTGAGGTTTTGTTCCATGGACGTGTGAGGGCTGCCGTGGAAATGCTGATTAATTCTCACACACCAGGTTTAAAACTTTAACCCTTTAACAACCCTTAAACACAAAATCTTTAACTCACTGTAACATACTGTAACTTTTCAACTGTTAACACGATCGATCCAGAATCTACAGGATTGATCGTGTTATTAAACATCAGAGAACATAAACACTTTGGTGTTAAAGGGTTAAAAAGTTCGTTCATCTCTCTGATTGTGTTAACCCTTTCATTAATTCTGTCAGTCTAAAGAGGGGATCCACAAAAAAACACACAGGATCCCGAGATTCAAAATGAGATTTAAAAACTAGAACTAGAGAAAAATATTTGCAGAGTGAAAACCTGCGACTGATATTCTAGTTTCCTTGCTCTGCATTGGTTGTCTCTCACATCATTCTGTTTACAAATGTTTATCCACTTGCAAGAAGTGTAATAGGAGAATTTAAGTCAAAAGACAAAAAAAATCAAGTCTGCTCCTGATCTGGATCTAAGGAGAGATGTGTGACTGGGAGGAGGGTCCATAGATGATGAAAAATCTCATCTATAATCTGCATTTCTGGTGCCATAAATCAAACCATTTCTTGGTTCTGATGAGGACGAGGAGGATCAGCTGTGCATGGAGAAGACTGAAGCGGTGGCTGATGGGAGTTGTAGTGAGGAAGCTGCTGAAGATGGTTACTACTCAGGAGAGGGGTCCCTCTAGTGGTCAGAGGCGGGCATGGCTGAGTGATCCCTGACATTATGGCGTTAAATCTCCACCAAAAGGCCCCATAAGTGTATATCAAACTCCACACAGCAATGAACACTCCATGAGCTGAAGTCTGCCTCCATGAGCGCTCCCGTAGTCCTGTGCACTCGTGGAAGCATTCCTGTGGGCGTAACTACTTCCTGTTCGAGTTCATGTAAAAAAAAAAAAACAAAACGGAAACCTGTGTGTAATTGGCCATTTTTCTGTTGGTACAATTGCTAGAGCAGTACTGATGCCATAACTGGATCTGAGTGTTGTTCGAACACGGAGAGGAGGTTTCATGAACGGGCGTGGAGACTGTCCTTCACCCGTGGAACGTTCATCGCGTGCGTGGAGTTTGATATGCGCTCGTGGGAGATTTTTGGCAGAAAAATAACGCCATATTTGCTCAACGTTTTCTTCTTTTGCTTAACCTAGATTTGTGGTCTTTTACAAAGTAATTTAAAATAAAAGTGTTGCCTTAATGATTTATGTTGTTGTTATGACAGCGCCTGCTGTGGGCTGCAGAAATATTTATGCAAATGTCAAGATCATCCATCTTTGTGTGAATAAGCCTCGTGTTTTGGTATTTACAGCTGCTCAGTCCTGTCATTTTATTTAATGAACCTCCTTGTGTAAAGGTTATTAATCATTCATTTATCAGGGCTTTATAATGCAGGATTGCTGCTTTAGGATATCATCAGGCCTTGTTAGTAATATGATTTCCAAACTCTTTTTTTCTGGTGTTCTCTCGTCTTTCCAGCCCTAAGCAGCCGCTCAGGTTTAACTCAAACAGTGAGATGATCCTACCCTCAGTTCTGATTGGTCGTCAGCATCACCCATGATTTTAAAAAGCACTTATGCATTTCCATTGGCAGCCCTCCTTCACTGTGTGACCTTCACCATGGAATTAAACGATTCGTTCTAAGGCTTGCTTAAAGCTAGACACAGCTCTTGTGACTTTTGTATCTAGTCACAGAAGAGGGAAGAAACTCCTGCAGAGAATCTAGAGCAGTCTTTAGAGCAAACAGGCGTGTCCTCATCATGCACCGGACTCACCCAACAGGGCACGCAGAAGTTTGGAGGAGTGCGAGTGGGCAACGGGCCCACGGAGGATGAGGCTGGCATCATGGACCACGACCAGCTGTCCCAGCACTCAGAGGAGGGGGACGAGGTAATATATCATCATATATATATACAATATTCTAATAGTTAACACGATAATGCCAGAAGAGGTACAGTTAAGTTACAGTATGTTAAAGATTTTGTGTTTAAGCATCAGCGATGCCTCAGGTGTTCAAGGGTTAAACCCTTTAAAGAATGGGAATATGAGCTGCAGATGGAAACATCAACATGGGGTTTCCATGGGAACCAATTCCAGAATATACAATGTCACATCCTTTTTGTGACTCACGGCTCTGGTATCTGAGTTTTTTCACTGAAATCAGTCTCTAGCTGGAACGGTGCTAAACTGTTTATTCAACATAGACTTTCATTCCAGAGACATTTTTCTCATCATACGTGAGCTCCAGACTGGATGTTGAAGCGTCACTCACTGTGGACCTGCTAAAGCAGGGGTGTTTAACTCAAACCCACGAGGGACCAGGATCTAAAACACACCTTAGATCTCAGGCCCAACAGGATAAACATTTATTGAACTCTGTAAAACCACATTTAACCGAAACTTTTTAACATGATAAGAAACTACAGTAGATATATAGCATTACCTGGGATAATGCTAGTGTGAATGCTGTAAGCTGAATATGGCTATATGCTAGTGCTGATAGCTGAAGATGCTGAAATCATTGAAGTTAATAGCTGAAAACACTGTTCATAGTTAGTTTATATAAGTTTATAGCCAGCTAAAAAATTAGCTAAATTACAAATTAGCCTATAAAACTTAAAAAAAAAATTAAAATTAAAACTTAGGTTAGCAAAAAAAGCTAACATGTAGCTGAAAAAATAGCAAAACTAAGAAAAAACTAAAAAAAAAAAAATCCTAATTTAGCCAAAAAACAGCTAGCATGAAGCTGCAATACTTTAAAAACTTTAAAATATTCCAAACATTTTGGTAAATTACAAAATAGCCCAAAAAGATAGCAGAATGACAATTTTTAATACTTTGAACATAAATATAAATAAATATGAATTTAATAAAAATGCAGGAATATTATTCCAGAATAAATCATCTTAACCCTTAAATAACTTTTAATATTTTACTCTCCATAAAAATATATTTTGTCAAAATAATACAAGTTAGAAATAAATGCAATATAAAAATCGGGTCATTAATAACAATAAAATAAAACGTTCTGGAGGTCCGGATAGAATTACACCTGGACTTTGACACGCGTGTGCTAAAGGATGTAATAGCGGCTCCTGGCAGTGCTGGGAGAACTCCTCCAGAGATTTGGAAACATAAACACTTTTATCAAATTGCATCAGAGCTCTGCAATTTCAACAGACGTGAGTCATAATTCACTGATAAGCACTCCTTAAATGTGGTTTTATCTTCTTCCTTCACCTCCTGCTTGGAGACTGATTCAGGAGGGATTCTGTAATATCAGTGAAGCAGGAATCCCACTGAAACAGATATTTAGAATGAAGATGAAGATGTCTCTCTGTCTCTGGAGTTCAGTGATTTACTCATGAACGCTCAGCTGGCGGTGGGCGTTTGGTTCACGAGTCAGTTACATGAATGCAGGAGGATGAACTGAAGCAGGTCTTCAGGTTTAGAAACAACCTGTCAGGGTTGACGTAGCTGAAGAAAAGAGATGTTCATTTGTAAAGCCTCCCAACCCTGATCTGACCTGTGACCTCTCCTTCTTCCCAAGCACTCAGAGGAGGAGCCGGTAAGACCCACAATGCATTTGTTCTTCTGCCTGCTTGCACTTGTCTGTGTGCTGTGTTTGGAAAGTTGTTTACTGTCTTCAGAAATCCCATTCCCCGATTGACTCTCCACACCATGACTTTAAGCATGTGAGGGATTTGTCATATGTTCATTCTGGGAAATTTCTGCTGAATCTCAGAAATTGTAAGTGTTAAGTAATCAAGGATCAAAGCAGGCAGCTGTCACCTCCTCACTGGTCACTGTCCTCTTATTTCAAATCAACCATGACAATTTTTTATGTATAAAAAAACATTCACAGCAGTGTTTTAATTATAATTATGAAGTTTTTAACTAAAATCTCACAACCTAAATGTCTTGAAAAGCTGTTTTTCATGTTGATCTGAAGCCTCTGTTTCCAAAATCTCCTTTGAGGGGGCGTGGCTTTTGGAGCTCCACCCCTGATCCTCTCTCTCTGATTATGATGGCCCTGTGTCTCGCTAGCGTAAATCTTCATAAAAACGTCCATCAATCTGGGTTCTGATCCAGCCGTCTGGTTCTGATCCGGATGTCAGCTCAGATCTTCATGGACAGAACTTCCTCCAAAATCCTGATTCTTTCTCCTTCCAGTCACCAAAGACTCTTTGATGTTTCTTGACGTTGCTGTGATCAATCCATTGGTTTCTCAGAGCAGAAAATAATGAAAGCTAACATCCAAATGCTCTTTCATTCATTTACAATCCTTTCCAAGTGCGGTCAAATGAGCCGCCGTTCACATTTCTGTGGTCACATCAAGAAGCTCCGTGGAGTCTGGTGGAGATTTTCCAGCGTTCTCAGGACTGCTACCGTAAGTATTGGATGAAACTCAAACCAAAAATCCAGTGATGCTGATTGGACCACAGAAATGTGAACGGCGGCTCATTTGACTGCAGTCAATGTGAAGATAGCATCTTCTCTTCTCCAGAACCTGAACTAGACACGCTAGCCGGACCAGATGAGGGTTTAGTGCATGTGCAGCAGAAAGAAGATCATACAGGAAAAACAGAGTGTGTCCAAGACTGTTGGGTTGATTTAAAAGGAGGAATAC